>JARHVA010002582.1:290000-1510000 GCA_037957365.1 Torreya grandis | reverse complement strand
CAAACTTGAAATAAAAAAAAGTTGTAATGGAAAACATTGATCATGTTGAGTGGAAGAATCCTCAATGACAACATTTTAAGAGTCAACTACAAAAAAAATGATATGAATATTATTTTTTCCATTAAAATATAAGAAAAATAGATTACAAAATTTTTGGGAGAACCTGGAAGTAGAGATGAAATAAAATTAGTTCTTGGGCATTTCACAATTCAAAATGAATTAAACAAAGACTCCATGAATTGATTATCACCAGAGCCCTCTGAAGCACACCAACCTCTATTTTCTACATGTTTTCTTTTTTCATAAATACACACCCTCACCTATAATAAATAACATGCTAAAAAATGTAAAAATTCTGAAAATATAAAAAACAAAAAAATGAGACTCAGTGAAAGCAAACTTGCCTCCTGTTCTTTGATTGACAAAGCATTAGCCTTCATTTTTTTATGAAGGGTAGTGGGAATTGGAGTATTATAGATTTCATACAAGGCTAGACTGTAGTTGGAAGATGAAATGGTGCAAGTGTCCTTCAAGAATGCAAAATTTAACTTAGCCCTAATCCTTGTGCACCAGTCACATCTAACACCCAAGAGAGAATGAAGAATATAATAAACCACCCAAAAGGGAATGTTTGATGGTCTTCCCTATAAAACAATTCTCACTTGAAATAAATGGAAAATATATTTGAAAAATGGATTGTTGATTTTTTCCATAGGGATCCCCCTTCAATTTCAAAAATTTGTAATGAAAACCAAAAAATAGAACATGTAATTGAATTAGGATACCAAACTATATATAAGAAATGATTCAGTTATATTTAGGAAATGAATTAATAAATTTAACACTCACTTGATGGGTCAAAGGACACTTTGTATAATGACTCCAAATAAATCTTATCATCTTCAGACAAGACAACCTTCATGCTCACAGGACTTGCATTGTAATGTGTAAGAGCCATTAAATTATGGATATCCAATGGAGATGTGCCAAAGGATATTCTTTTATTGTTAAACTAGACATAAAAATGATCATCGCTATGGTTAAAATAACCAACCATAGATTTTAGAAGGTTATTGTTGATAGTTAAATCATATTGAGGCATCTATGCAAGTCCTCTAAACCCACATTGATCAATCCATTCAACAAAGGATTCTAGTTGCTCCAACATCTGTAATAAATTTGGACATAAAATATTTTTGAAAACACAATTTTGCACCCACTGTGATTAAATTTGTATTTCCATGGATGTTTAAGTCATTGTAACCCTATAAAAAGTGAATGGGAAGTAGATATGTTGACTTAGAAGTTGGAAGTAGTTAGGTAAAGTTGGAAAAACTTAAGTTGACTAGTCAGGATGAGAAAAAAATTTAAGCAAAGTGTGAAAATGAGTTCACTATAGAGGTGTTTATAAGCAAGGAGGTGAACTAGAGTAGCTAGTTGGCATGACCGATGACCACTACATCACTATTATGTGGTAGTTAAGTGCTACATGACAATAACATGCTGCATGGTAACTATCTGGAGCATGGCACCATTTAGCCATGCAATAGTATTATGTCAAGTGGAAGCATATTGTCATGTGTTAGCAAAAAATTGAATGGTTGAATGTTGGTGTGTGATAGAGTGCTACCATGTGATAGCATGTCACCACATGATAAAATTTTGTTACAGGGACCAACACTACCAAGCAACACAAAGTTGTCACATGACATAATGTTGTCATGTGGTAGCATAGTGTTTCATGATAGCATTGTGCTATATGATAGTAATGTGTCACTTGACATATTATTTTCATGTGACATAAAATTTCCATGTAGCATAATGTTGTCATGTAACATAATACTGTCATGTGACACAATGTTTTCATGTGACATAATGTTGTCAAATGACACAATGCTATTGAGTGGCATAATGCTATCAAGTGACACAATACTATGGCATGACAAAATATTATTGCATGACACAATGTTTTCATGTACCCCAATGTTTTTGCATGATAGAAAGACAAGGAAATTTTCCACTTTCTCTACATGGGCTAATTCACTAATGGAGCAAATATGATTCACCTACCCAAACCTAGGGGGGTTTCTGTCATGGCCTCTTAAAGTGAACCCTACACTATATACAAATAATATAGAATAGAGTCGACTAGGTCACTACTATTCTATAAAAGCAAGAGTCTTTAAGTATAGAGTCAACTAGGTTTACTCAGTCTTTTAGATAGAAGATAGGCTATAGAACTAAGTCAACTAGGTTGACTTAATTTATTATAGGGTTATAATTTTAAAGATTGTAAACTTACACAAAATATAATTGTAATGAAGTACTAAATTGATTGAGAGAGAAAGAGAGGAACTTTGGTGGGTTAGAATATGCTTAAGATTTAAAATTTTATGTTGAAGTGCCTTGAATGTTGCTCAAATTCTACAAACTAAGTTGATTGGTTTGACTTAATTTTGTAAAACCCTACATGTTAAAGAAAGATAAGATGACTAAGTTGACCTGTTTGACTTAGTTTGTTGATCTAGATGTTGAATGAGAGAATAAGTCAACTTATTCAACATAGTGTGTCAATATGGATGCTAACTAAAGGACTAAGTTGACCTATTCGACCTAGTTTGTTAATATAGATGCTAACTAAAAGACTAAGTCAACCTGTTTGACATAGTTTGTTGATCTAAATGCTGGATGAAAGACTAAGTTGACCTATTTGACAATGTTTGTTATCTAGGACTAAATAAGAGTATTATTTTAACCTATCTAATCTAGTAACCTATCTAATGAATACCTGCATAAAAATAATAGAGTCATTTTGATATGACTATGTGTTAAACCTATGCAAAAAAGTTACAACTATATCGATTGATTTGACATAGTATCAAAAATATAGAAAAATAATGAAATTATAAAAATGAAATCATGAAATAAAACCTAAAAAGGTTATATTCATTTTGGGTTCACTAGAATGTATGTAATGGGAAATGTATCTAATCTACAAATCAATCCTAACTCAAAGAAGATAAATCCTACTTACACTTTCAATTAGGGATATATTAGATAATCGAAGTCATGACCAATATGGATCTTTTAAACCTAATAAAAGGATATCTTACCACATAAATTTACTAGGGAGGATTCCAAATCCTTTAGTCAAGAAAAACTATGTAATAACCCTAACTAGGTCCTATGTTATCATATTCACTAAACTAATAACAAGTAAAGCAAAATCTAATCTAGTGATCACTAGAGCTTGTGGCACAAAGTGGGGGTAATAAATGTTGTCACCAAATCTTTCACTCTAGAAGAGGGTGTTCAAGCCTATTCTATATTTAGGCAACATGGAAACACTTCCAAGTATGTGGGTGTATGTATAGTGGAAGTGAGCCTCTAGGTTTAAAGGCTAGCCACATGAATGTATCTTGAAGTGCATATCACCTAAACTAGTTGATTATTTATGGAAAAAAGGGATAGAAGTTTGCATGAAAAGAAACTAATCTAAACATACGATACACTAAGATGATTTCCATATGACCATCATACTTATTACACTAAAAACTAGGGCACACAAACTAGATTTCATGTCCTCAAGGATTCTAACATGAGTGTTTCAATATGGAGGATCGATGCATGAAGGCTATTCAAGGTAAGTGAACCATAGGTTAGTTTTAGACACTAAGACTCATTGTACACTTAAAAAATAGACCCATACACTTGAAAACACTTCATATGACATACTAGAATAGGAAATCTTTCATAAAAATGATAGGATAAGGGAATAAAGGATAGAAGATTATCACTTTTCATCACCATACATCACATTGCACACTTAGACAAACGTTCTTGAACTCAAAACCAAACTTGTATTTATTTTTTAGAGGAAAAATAAAATGTCATTATAGTATGGTTTTGTCATACGTGAAGTGGAATTAGCTTACAAGATCCAAAATGGCTACTACTTATAGAATTGGAGAGAGGGGAGAAGAGAATTGAGTAAATAAGTTCAAGGGTCACAATGTCACATGTAAAGTCATGAAAACTAGTTACAATGAAAGAGAATGGAGTGTGAAACTGACCTTGAATGTCTCCTTGGACAAGTGTCCATATAAACTATGACAAACTTCTCCAAAATGTCATAGAAAATCTTCAATGGCCTTTGTGAAACTGCCTTCCTCGAGGATCATCTCTTGGACTAGGTAGAGTTGACACATATGTACTATTTTAGGAGGTTGAAAACATGCTATGATAGTCATAATTATTCTCCTAACTACTGAATATCTTTTAAATATTTATACTCACCATATGTAATCATTCATTAGTCTCTTGGACCTCATTCTTCACATTTGTCATCCAATAAGCCCTAATAGTCACTATTTATCTTTGATCTCTATCCAAGACTGGTTGTGATGGATAGTGTATTAGGGGCATTTGCATACCCATTTATTGTATGTGCTTTCTTGGGACTGTAAGGTTTATGAGATCATCTTGATTGAGATTTAATGGTAGCATATGAGTCTGAAGTATTTGCTTTGCCATAGAATATTTTGATCTTACATGTCTACCTATGTAGCATTTCCTTACCACTTTGTTCATTTCATTTTAAAATATTCCTACTATCATTAAGACATGTGTCTTCATCTCATGCCCCCTAGAACCTAATCAAATTTACTCTATTGATCACCTTGAGAGTCTCCTAGCCTTGAATTTCAACGTCGGCCATTGATATTTGATCCGCATCAAAGATTATGACACTTTGCATCCCCACGTGCCTTTTATGGACCCTATTTCTAGTCTCCATATGATCAAATGTACTTACACCACATGGTGGCCCTACATGTAATTTAGACTCATTGACTTATTAATCTCATGCATACCATTGATCCCCATCTACGTGATTGAACCCTTGTCATTGATATTTGAAATGTGTGATCAAATGCACACCATTGATCTTTGATATATGTGATCAAACATGATCCATCAATCAATTCACCATGATTATGACACTTGTCACTATCATGTTCATTCTCTAGATACTCTGATTTATTGACTTCATTCTCATCATTTATCTTTGATTACATGATTGAATGCATGTCATTGATCCTGATCTACATGATTAAACATGCATCATTGATCTTGATCTTGACTTATTAACCCCAATCTTTAGTATAGATCATTGATTAGAATTTGTGTGTAATAATATACACTATCAATCTTGATCTGGTGTCTTTGACTTATTAACTTTGCTATCACTCACATGTTGTCGATCTTTGATCTTTATTTAGAGAAGCTTTGACACTTAGTACCTATAAGGCTTATGAATTCCACAGTTATATTTATTTGAATCCAAATGGCTAGTTCATGTGGCTTTAATTTGACTTCCCTTGCTTTAGCCTTATGGTTCATCTTGAACATCCTCATCTTCTTCAAATAATCTCTTTCAACCATGAAGTGATTGAAGCTAGGCAATTGCTCTTTTTCAAAGTGATGATCTTCTCCATAGCACCTTTAAGTGCCCATTCATGGCAAAAAACTATGCATACATGGGAAATAGGCTATTATAGTCCATCCTTATCATTTGAAGGGTTCTTGATCACTCAGTTGATTGTGCATGGAAATGTAGGAAATGACCGTTTGGCTTACCAAGTCTTTGATGAACCATTGAGACTTTGTGTAAACCTCCTTTATGTCTCTGAATTCTCAAACACCATGAAAACCTATCACTATATGATTTTAAAATGACTTAGAATGACATAAAGACTTAAATATACCATGACCAAGGTTAAAAACATATGAAATGACATCAAATGGACTATAACATACCTTATGACATTATACTAGGTCATTATATAAGTTTTTCACTATAGGGGGTTGACCCATTTTGACTTGTGGTCAAAATGGTCATGGTCTTAGCATAGAAAGCATACCACACTTGTGAAATCACTAAGAATGTTGACCATTTTGACTTGTGGTCAAAATGGTCAACATTCTTGGTGATTTCCCAAGGGTGGTATGCTTTTTATGCCAAGACCAATTGCCTAATCATACTCATTGGGACATGGAATCACCTGTACACCATATTTACACATAAATTACCAAAGGAAATACATAGAATACAAGACACACTCAAAATAAACACACATGTGTTTAACTAGAACACTTATAGAACACAACACAACTGAAAGAGAACACATACACCTAATCTAATATTTACAAGACTAACCTTTAATTCCTTAATAGAAAGGTTTTAAAATGTATCCCATTCATAGGGATAGGCATCTCCTCTCTATTCATCTTTACTAATTGGAAATATTTGTTTTGTTTTCACTTGACGATGACATATGGTCCACTCCATAAAGTGTCAAATTTTGTATGTCTCCCTGATTTTGCTCTATCTTCATTCCATTTCAACACTATTGCACCTTTTGAAATGTTCTTGGAGTTGCCTTCTTTTCAAAAGACCTCTTCATTAGTATTTGGTGATGTTCCATAGTTTTATGATATTTATCTCTAGTCTCTTGCAACTCCATTAATTCTACCAACCTTACCTCCATTAGAGTGTTCTCAAACAACTCTAATTGATGTTCCAACTCTAAGGCAGGAAGCTCTTATGATATAGATAGCCTAGCTTCCCATCCATAAATAAGAATGAATGTATAATTCCTTATTTACCTCTTTGGAGTTATCTTATTCAACCCATAGGGTTGTCTTCAATTTGGTGTGCCAATCCCTTTGATTATCTTCCAAAGTCTTCTTGATGATTCTGATCAAAATTTTTTTAGTAGACTCAACTAACCCATTACCTTGAGGGAAATAATTGGATGAGGTGCTCAAGTATATGCCATTATTATTTTCATAATTAGATATCTTAACACCCATAAAATCAAGTTCATTCTCTTAAATAATGGTAGAAGGGGTACCAAACCTTGTTATGATACTCTCATAGAACTCCAAGATAACATTATCATTAGCTTCTTTTAATGCCACCACTTCAACCCACCTTGTAAAGTAATAATTTTATGTAAGTATCCATTTGTGACCAATACTTAATTAGGGTTTTATCATGCCAATGAAATCAATACCCCATTGCATGAAAGGTTGATCTACTTGGATAGGGTTCAAATGAAGGGCTACAAGCTTTTGTTTTCCTACAAAGAAATCACATTGTACACATCTTCTTACCCAATCATAATAATACTTGAATAGGATAAGTTAGTAATATCCTACCCTCATGATCTTGGTAGCTATGGTTTTTGGAGAAAAATGACCTCCTATTGTCCCGTCATGGAACTTCTCAAGCAACATTCCAAACTGATCATTATCAATGCATCTTAATAGCACACTATTAGTGTTTTTTCTAAAAATCAAACCGTTTACAAGACAAAATGGAATATCTTACAATCTAATATATCTCCTTTGTGATCTATTCATACCATTAGTATACTCACCACTTTGAAGAAATTTGATAACACCGTATGTCCAACTTTGTAGAGGTAAGGAACTAGCTAGTTAGGAGCAATCATGATTGATCAATGCCTCTTCTTTTTACTCATGGAGATCTGAAGTTAGATGTTCACAAAGGCCTTTACCCCTTATCAACTTTGTCACTTTGATATTAACATCATATTCCATTACCTCATTAATCCACCTACCCTCTTTTCACTAAGGTCTTTACTCAAGAGAAATTCTTTGGTACCAGGATGAGAAACCATAACATAACTCTTCTTGTTTGAAACCATAGGCCTAAACTTATTTATTCCTCTTACAACAATAAGGACTTGCTTCTCCATAAAGGTTTACTTGACTTCATAATCTTCCAAACCTTGACTAAAGAATGCAATTGGTTATTCCACACCATCATTCTTTTGAATTAGCATGGTTGAGATAGTATCAAGGTAAGAAAATGAATATAACATGAATTTTTTAGTAAAATCAGGGTTCACAAGAGTAGGAGCTTGTGTAATTTCCTTATTAGTGGCTTCAAAACTGCTCTTTCCTTCTTTAGACCAAGAAAAGACTTGGTTTTTCTTAAGCATGGCCGTGATAGGTTTCACTAAAGATGCAAAAATAGGTATTAATATCCTTAAAATATTTATCTTACCTAATAAACTTTGGAGACTTTTCTCATGCAAGAGTAATGATAAGCCTAGAATAGCCTCTATCCTTTCAGGATTTATAGTCAAACCATCTTTGGAAACACTATTTCCTAAGAGATTACCTTTATAAATAGCAAAGATGAATTTATTTGGATTAAGAGATACTCCATACTACCTACATATTTCCAACACTTGCCTCAATTGTTGCATATGTTCATTAGCATCTTTAGAAAACATTTTTATATCATCTAGATAAACTAACAACATCTCATTAATCAAACCTTTGAAGGCCATGTCCATTGTTCTTTCAAATGTGGCATCAACATTTGACAAACCAAAGGGCATATTATTTTAATAAAAATTCCCCTATTTTGTGGTGAATTTTATCTTAAACTAATCATACTCATTCTCTAGAATTTGATTATAGCCCAAATATCCATTTATAATAGAAAGATGTTGAGAACGTGAAACCATTTGTAAAATCTGCTCCATTGAGGGTAAAGGATAATGATCTTTGAGTGACACTCTATTAAGATCCCTAAAATCCACACAAATTTTTATCTCCCCATTTTTATTTTTAATAGGTACAATATTAGCCACCCATGTTGAATCTTTGATAGGAAATATAATTTCATATTCAAGGAGTTTGGTAAGCTCAGTCCTCATGAGTTATTCAACCTTAGGGTTGATGGGCCTTTGTTTTTTCCTAAATGGTTTACCTCTAGGTTCTAATTAAATGGTATGGTGTGATAGGATATTATCAAATCCTTTTAGTTCCTTATACTCCCAAGCAAAGATATCATGAAACTCTCTACACAAATCAATAGATGTTTGCTTCTCTAATGTAAAATATACCTTGCCTAGTTTGAGAAGTTTATCTTTGAAAATCAAGACTCTTTCATAGTTGTCCTCTTTTTTAAGAATATTAACCTTTTACTTATTATTTTTATCATATTCATCAAATATAATTTTTAAGGTCACTAAACCCTTAGGTATCTTGTTTGTTTTTAGTTGCACAATCTGATCATCAAATTATTCTTGAAGTCTCTTTTGATTTCTTGAGGAAAACCTGGCCTCATTTTTTAAGAAGTATGCAATGTGTTTATCACTATAAAACACTTTAAAATACACCTCATTATCAGGTATGGAAGGTCTGACAATGATCTTAATGTGATATTTATTTCCCTCCTCTTTTATGTTGTTTGGTGTATCAAATTGAGATCCTATGGTAGCTAGTCTATTATCATGATTATTCTGCTCCCTTAAAGTCGATTAAATGTTTAATGCATTGAAGTATTAAATAAATACCATAACTTATGATTATATGGCTTGATCAAAGATTCATAAAATAAACTACATATGTAACTTGTTGCACAACCAATTCACTATCTCCATATACTTGTAAATTCTTGATTCCCTTTTTCCTTGTCCATTAAAGGCTATGAATCAAACCTTCATACTCATCCACATTGTGAGTACAACTAAAATAGAACCTATATGAAGCATATTATTATTCTTTTCATGGGGAGACCAACATGATAATAAATCCTACACCAATTTTACTTCTTGAACCGTAAAAAACATTTTCCACATCTCATCATCCTCACCTCCTTCCTTGACAAGTAGAGGTGTTGGTATTCCTTCTTTATGTATACAATACACCTTTAGATAAATTTCCTCCATGAAATCATAAGGATCATGATCATAAGTGTCTATACCATACTCATCCAATAACAAATCATAAATTCCCTCAAGTTTAGAAGATCCATCATCCACATTAGGATCATCCTTCTCATAGGCAACACAATTCAAGTTAGAAATTGTTTCAATATAAGGCTCAATGTGAAACCTTTCAAGGGGTTGAGTTATAATGGTCACCTTGGTTCCATACCTTGTCCTAAATTCCAATAATTACCAATCAGCTAAGAGATATCCACCTATCTTGGCTGTAAAGTCTCTTGAAAGGCAGATTGCAAAGTGCGTGAGGAGGTCAACAATAACTATGTCTTGAAGGATAGGAAAACTAGGACAATCATTCAAGAAGACCTTTAAGTTTTTTATCAAACCTATTGTCTTACTAGGTTTACCATATATTTTGAGTAATCCTTTTCTATGAGGATCATTTTTTAGGCCCAACTTATCAACTATAACTTTGGGCATGATTAAAGTAGAAGCTCCACTATCAACTATGTAATTGTGTACCAAGGTATCACCCACAATGAGAGTGAGATAGAATGGTGGAGGTTTATCAGATCTAGTATATGGTTAAATAATTGTTTTTTGGGAATTTTCAATGCCAACATGACTATGACTTTGAATTTTAAGTGATGGACTAGTGGTAATAGTGGACATCTATTTTTGTATCAACTCTTTTTAGCCAAGCATGTGGAGAATATTCCACAAAGATATTGATGATTTGGTACTTTTCAAAGGATACACTATGTTTTTGGAATTATTACTCACATTTTCTTGAATCTTTGGAGGCAAGGAAGTTATTTAAACTTGAAGAATAGAAGCACCTTGAGCAGACCTTGCTATATTTTGACTTGATGGAGGTGTAGGTGTGTTCGAGATTGCCTTACTTGTAACCATGATTTGTTTCCTTGTAGGAGGATTGGATGAACTTTTAGGCATTATATTTTCACCTCCTAATTACTTTATCTTGTCTCTATTATTTTCTATAATAAAATTTCCTTGATTGAACACAAAAGTGTCCTCAATATGAAGTTGGTGAAGATCTCTCCTCAAGGTTGCCCACCTTCATTTGTTTGCATCATGAATTCATATTTGTTTGATAAAATATGAGTGACTCCTCCTTTATAAATAATATTTTTCTCTCTATTCTCATTTACATCCATAGATTGGCCTCATTTCTAATTGTCTCCTTGCACCAAGTTGTTATGCACTGGTACCATCTCTTTTACATTGGTAGTAGAATTGGGATTGTACACATTAGTAGACCTATTGAAGTTAGGCTGCCCTTGACCTCTTCCTCTCCCATATTTTTGGTCATATTATTGTTGATAAGGATATGGATTTTGATATGTACCTTGATGCATATTTTTTTTCCTATTTTGAGCTTCTAGAGCTTGGCATCTTAACTCAAAGAATTTAGACCTTGACTGTTAATTAAAATCATATTTTTCCTTCTTTGAAGCATCTCTAGGATTATCATTTACATTGTAATTTTGGGCCACATTTGGAGTATTAGAAGAAGTATGAGATAATGGAGGCATAGAAACCTTAAGAGGTAACCTTCTAGCTTGAATGAGACAATTTTCATCTTTGATGGCAAGTTTATATGCTTTAGGAAGAGTGGAACCACCCATGGATTGAATCATGATATCAATTTTAGTACCAATGGATCTCAAGTAGGTAAGAAACATAAAACTAGTAGGTGGCCTCATGGGAGGAGGCAATCTATAACAAGTCTTTTGAAATCTCTCATTAAAGTCATGTATTGCTTCTTTAGGGCCTATTTTCATCACATTAAGCTGATGTATGAGAGAGGTATGGTCACTTTCATCTTCAAATATAGAAGTCAACAACACTCCAAAATTTTCCCATGATATGATACATCTGCGAGGTAAAATCTTATACCAATCAAGAGTTTTCCCTCTAAGGGACATGGAAAGGAGTTTAATTGTAATATTATATTTGGTAGCATTATGAAAACCACAAAATTTTGAGATATACCTAATGTGTCAACTAGATATAACATGACTCTCACCATTTAATGTAGGCAAACTCTTTGTGGCATTACAAGGAATAGCATCATATACTTGGAGATGAATTGGATTTTTAGTATTGAAGGAAGGAAAGGCACATTGTTTAGCCATGTTTTCTTCAATATATTCAATATATTCAACCTATTTACTCTCTTCACTTCTTTAGCTATCAAAATTATCTTTCTCCTCAAAAGGTAGATTAGGATGAGGGTATTGAACTTCAATAGGAAGTTTAGGATGAATAGGTGGTTTAATTGGGTTAAACACTCTACTAGATGATGACATAGTAATAACCATCAATTATGAGAGTAATTTTATGACAAAAAAATGACCTTGAACCAAATTTTACCTTTATGGATTCACCAAATGTTGAGTATCACACCAATTTTATAGTTGATGTTGTCAAGACCAACATTCACCTTGATAAGTTATCTTGACGACAATGGATCCCATCGAGCATGCCAAAATTGTTGTCACCAAATATTACACTTTATAAGAAGGTATTAAATCCTCTTATATAGTTAGGCAATGTGGTAACACATATAGGTATTTGGGCATACCTATAGTGGAAATGAGCCTTTAAGTTTAAGGGCTAGCTCCTTGAATGTATCTTGAAATGCTTATCACCTATTCTAGTTAATTGATTATGGGGAAAAGGGATATAATTTTTCATGAAAAGAAACTAATATAAATGGGTGATACACCAATATTATTTCCATATGACCATCATACTTCTTTCACTAATAAACAAGGCACACAAACTAGCTTTCAAGTCCTCAAGGATTCTAACATGAGTGTTTCAATATGGAGGTGAGATGCATGAAGGTTATTCAAGGTAAGTGAACCATAGATTAGTTGTAGACACTAAGGCTCATTATATACTTAAATTACATACCTATACACTTTAAAACACTTCATATGACCTAATAGAATAGGAAATCTTGCATAAACATGAGAGGATAAGGGAAGTAAGGATAGAAGATTATCACTTTGCATCACCATACATCACTTTGCACACTTAGACAAATGTTATTGAACTCAAAACCAAACTTTCATTTATTTTTAAAATTTAAAATAAAATTTCATTTCAATAGGGATTCACCATACATGGAGTGTAATTAGCTTACAAGATCCAAAATGGATGCTACTTATAGAATTAGAGAGAAGGGAAAAGAGAATGAAGTAAATAAGTTCAAGGGTCACAATGCCACATGTCAAGTCATGAAAACTAGTTACTTTATAGGATAATGGAGTGTGAAACCAATCATGAATGTCTCCTTGGACAATTTTCCATATAAACTATGAAAAACTTCTCCAAAATGGCATAAAAAATCTTTAGTTAGCCTTTGTCAAATTGCCTTCATCAAGGATCATCCATCAAGCTTTTGAAACTAGACTAGGGAGATTTGACACATATGTACTATCTTAGGGAGATTAAAAACATGTTATGGTAGTCATAATATGTTCCCATAACTTATATCTATATTTTAGACACTTGTATTCACCATCTACAGTCATTTATTGGTCTCTTTGACCTCATTCTTCACATTTATCATCCAATAAGCCCTGATAGTCACTATTTATTTTTTATCTCTATCCAAGACTGCCTATAATGAATGGTGTAGTAGGGTGTATGTGCTTTATTGGGATTTTAGGGTTTATAATATGATTTTGACTGAGCCTTAATGGTGGCATATGAGTCTAAAGTATTTGATTTACCATAGAATATTTTGATCTTACATGTTTGTCTATGTGACATTTCTTTGCCATGTTGCTCATTTCATTTTAAAATATTCTTGTTATCATTTTAGACACATGTCTTCATCTTATTCCCCATGGAAATTGATCAAATTTATTACATTGATCTTCTCAGGAGTCTCTTGGCCTTGAATTTCAATGTTGACCATTGGTCTTTGATCCATATTAGATATTATGACACTTGTCATCCCCATGTACCTTTTGTGGACCATATTGCTAGTCTACATATGATTGACAATTCTTATGCCACATGTCATCCCTACATGTAATTTAGGCTCATTTACTTATTGACCTCATGCACACCATCAATCCCTATCTATGTGGTTGAGCACGTGTTGTTGATATTTGATCTATGTGATCAAATGTGCACCATTGATCTTTGATCTATGTGATTAAATGTGGGTCATCAATCAATTCACCATGATCATGACACTTGGCATTATCATGTTCATTCTTATGATACTTTAACTCATTTACTTCATGCACATCATTAATTTTTGATTTCATGATTGAATGTATATTGTTGATCTTAATTTGCACAATTTAACATGTGTTATTGATCTTGATCTTGACTTATTGACCCAAGTCTTCAACATGGAGCATCGATTGGAATTTATAGGTAATAATACGTACCATTCATCTTGATCTAGGTTCTTTGACTTATTAACTCCACTATTACTCATATGTTATCGATCTTTGATCTTGTTTTAGTGAGGCTTCAACACTTGGTAGATGGAAGGCTTATGAACTCTGTGGTTATATTTCTTTGAATCTAAATGGATATTTCCTATGTCTTCAATTTGACATCCTCTACTTTAGCCTTATGTTTCATCTTAAATGTCCTCATATTCTTCAAACAATCTCTTTCAACCATGAATTTATTGAAGCCAGGTAATTGCTCTTTTTTAATGTGGCAATCTTCTCCATAACACCTGTAGGTGCCCATTCATGGTGGATGACTGTGCATACATGGGAGATAGGTTATTAAAATCCATCTTTGTCATTTTAAGGGATCTTTATCACTCGACTAACTATGCATGTAAATGTAGGAAATGGTTATTTGGCTTACCAAGGCTTTGATAAACCATTGAGACTTTGTGTAAACCTCCTTCATATCTTTGAATGCTCAAACACCATAACAACTTGTCACTTTCATATATGACTCTAAAATGACCCCTAAATGACTCATAATGACATAAAGACATAAATAGACCATGACCAAGGTTAAAAACATATGAAATGACATCAAATTGACTATAACATACCCTATGGCATTATACTAGGTCCCTATGTAAGTTTTTGACTATAAGGGGTTGACCCATTTTGACTTGTGGTCAAAATGGTCAATAATAAACATGAAAATTAAACATTAATAGAAGACATATATTCACATCAATTTATATGAAAGATAAGTGAAAATACATATCTATCTACTCTAACAAAGGAAGAACAAAGTTAGGAATACTTACCTTTGAATACAAACCTATCGAGCCTCAATCTCTCCCTTGTCTAAGGTGATTTGTAAGAAGTTGTTTTGGTATGTAAGGATGACAAGGATAAATAATATCTAAGATACATAACCTATTAATTCATCCAAAATAATTCTCCACAAAATAAGATTGTATCTACAAAGAAATTATAAAACCCTTGGGTTGTTCCTCAAGTAGAATGGTGGATAAGTAGATGCACAACATATATTACTTCTCTTCTCTTATATATAAAAAAATGAATGTGTTTATATATGAGGATCTAAACCTAAACATTTTTAAAACTTTAGGCTGATAAGGTCGACCTAGTTGACCTAATATTATAATTAACAAAAATAAACTAAATCATGAACTAGGTCAGCCATGGACCCACCTAGTCCTTAATAAGCTTTGTTAATAACAATACAAGGTCGATGTGGTCAACTATGTCATGTAAATTGCCAAATAGGGGTTTTGTTTAGGTAAAAGGCTAATGAATGTGAAAAATGACTAGATGAGGGTGAAAAATAAGAGGCAAGGCTTAGGTGAATGGTTTTTAGGAGATAAGTGTGTAGATAGTAAGTAGAAAAAAGGGGCAACAATCCTGTGAAGCACCAATGGTCTGCTCACCACTTTCTTAGTGCACCCTTAGGTCTTGCACTCAGAGATATTGAGACTCGATTCATTCCTAAAAGATAGATAGCATCAGTAATTGATAAAGTTTTGAAAATATTATGTGTATATAGAGTGACTGTGTTATTGTTTGGAGGTGTGAAAGTCATGATATGCTATTTATTCTTATTTCTCAAATTTTGATTATTTCTTTAGAATTTTTAAAAATCATGAATCTAATTTTTATTATCTTATAGTTCATTCTCATCCTCAATAGGGAATTGGAATTCATGTGTCAAATTCCATTACAGTGTTGGAGGTGTTAGAGGCACTAGATGGGGATGGATTTGGTTGATTTAGGATGATATCATATCTTTACATCTCTTTCTAAGAAAGTTAAAAGGTATTACATAACTCTATGTAATCTAATTTACCATAAAAAAGGTAGTACATAACTCTATGTAATTTAATTTACCATATTGTGTGTTATTGTGAACTCTACACTAGTTGGGTAAGGTTACCTCATAGATTTTTATCTCAAAAATTTTGTTGTGCTATGAATTTGAGTTATTGCCTAACCTATTGGATGGTATACGATACATATAGAATTTAAAATTCCTATTATGCATTTCCCCTATAGTGTTCCCTATTAATTTTTGCATGCCTAAAAACTCATCGATAAGTTTTTACACCATGCATTAAATAACATCCAATTCAGCTTTGGTGGAATTAGAATTTATACCCTATATGGTAGAAGCATTCACTAGGACTAAGGTTTGATTCTGATTTTGTTGATTGGGCACAGGTGTAAAATTATTCATAAAGTTTATATTATGATTTGGTGTAGCATGTGATATAATTAAATGAGTGAACATTTGTTTTTTATTTTTATCCATGACATTTTAATTGGCATTCAAAATGGGATTCAGGGTCGTGAAATTTGGATTGATGTTAGGTATGGTTCGATCTTGTTATTGAGGATTCAATATTTGATCATAGTTGATGGCTTAAGTATAGGCATATGATAAGATATTTATATTCTAAGATCTATGTAATAATATTTTAGTCATATAATCCAAGGCATTTTTATACATATCAAGTGCTAACACAGAAGTAGGTCTATACACGGTATCCACAAGACTATACATCTTTTGAAATCTTACATTAGAAGTTTTATTTGGTTCATTAGGTTCCCTATTCACACTATTAAAATGTTTATATACTACGCTAGGGTTGATAACCTACCTAAATTGTGTAATGAATGTTTCATGGCATAGTTTCCAAGACATAATTGAATTCTATGTGAGATTAAGGAACCAATCATAAACAACATATTTTAGGGTGAAAGGGAATAATCTACATGCAATGTATTCATGAATCACATTCATAACTACTAAATAAGTTTTAAAGGCTTTCATATATTCCTCTATAGTTCACCCCCAATAAGGACAAAAATAAGGAAGGTAATTCTTGGGATTCCTAAGTAAATCATGGATTACATGAACTACAGTGATGGCAGAACCAGCTCACCAAACCATATTAAAATGTTGAGATTGGTTCCCTTGGTCTAGTGAATTTGGTTGAGTGACAGATCTCCTAAAGACTCCACTATTTTATTTAGGTATTTGATGAACTTATAAATGTGATAATAATAGTAGACCAAAATCATAATCAGACTTTGTTAATCTTGCTGGTGGATCTAGTGTATAAAACTCAAGTACATTTTAAATGATTTAGAGATAATATCCCTCCTTTTAACATAAGATAAAACCTATTTGTGTTATTTTTATACACACCAAATATTCTTATCGGAAGGTCTCTAACATTTTAGGATTGATGAAAATTCACTCCAAAGCACAAGTTGTCGGTATTGATTTTATAAATAACCATGTGGTGGAGTAATGGTGACTGAAGTCATTATTTCCCATCGATGGTTTGGATATGATAGATGTCTAACTCTAAATATAAAATCTATGTGAGGTGGATGGGTAGGTTTAAGCTAAGGTGAATTCATCCCAAAATATAAAAATATGGAAGGGTAAGGTATAAAATAAGGGGTTCTATGATCCAATTAGAGGTTAAACTCTTCTAAGTTAACTTATTATACCGGGCCAAGAACATATCATAAATGAATGTTTGTTATAGATTAGTTAAAATCATAGAACACAAACAAACATAATGGAGTCTAATGAAATAAGTATAGAAATATTCAGTGATTTCAATCAAATATGTTACTAGTTCTAAATTAGTACGCATTTCCAATGTCACTAATAATTAATAAGTATGATCTATAACCAAATAACTGAAAAGACTAACCAAAATTTTAATCTTATCCATGAAAATAACACACTTAGCCTACTAAGAAATTATCAACTTAATTGAAATTCCCAATGAAATATATAAAATTGGAAGTGACAACACATTCACACAAACTCATGGAACATTTATAGAAAACTCGTTTCACTTACATTTGTTTCCAAAATTCTCCTCCCTTTACAATTTATAAGAAACAAATATAAAGAGTTTTGTATGGGCACATCATCATCTTTAAAATGAGATTATAGGTATAAAGGACTAAAAATAAGTCCCAATATTAATTTAGTTTCTCATTCATGCATGTTTAAAAGTTTTCTCTCTAATTAATCAAAGATACAAATAAATATACCAAAGACAGACTCCAAAATTAGACTATGATGTTTGAGTGATATTGTCAGTGGTAGTTTAAGTTGAACCAAATTGTACTCCAGTTGGTATATTGGTACTCGGTATTCCAAAATTGGGAGTTAATGATGTGTCACTAATGGTGGAGGATTGAATTACTATGGAAGTAAATGAAGTTGCTACAGTAATTATTTGAACTTATGAATCCCTTGTTTGAGTAGACAATTATTCTTGCTACTTATTTTTCTTGTAAGCATTATCACATGATCCAAAGTCTAATTTAATTACTTCAAAATTAATGATGGAAAGTTTGAATAGAACAAGAATCTTTTCCATTAATTTATTGTGGGTGACTATTGAAGTATCAAATGATTTGTCTAATTCATGTGCATGGTCTATCTTTTCCTTGGTAAATGTGATTAATGGGACAATTTGATAATTGATTCTATGGATCTCAACCTTTGACTTAAAATGGTTAGCATAGGTTTGAATCAAGTTGTATAAAAACATATTATTTAATCTATGTCCCTGTGGAGTATAGATACATGAAATGTACATGTCTCCAAGAAATTTCTTGGTTTGGTATTCTTGATTAGTTAGCTTTTTAACTAGCTCTTTTATTTCTAGGTGCCACTCCATAAGACCATCTCTTGTATTGTTCACCAATTATAAGCCAAACTAATGTTCGAGAGTGTCAATAGATTCAACTCATGATATGACTTCTCCATAACTAAATTTACTATTGTGTATAATTTAACATCTAATTTATTCAAAGCCTCATGAAATTCCACCACCCTATGGTATTGTGGTTGTGATTTTGTTCATGATACATGGATATAACATACCAAATGAAACACCAACCAACCATATTTACATTCTTGTTCTAAAATATCCTCTGGGGATTCAATCCTGGGTTGAGACTCCAGCCTCTTATTTTCCTATTGGAGGTGACAAAACATTTTATTTAGCACTTCCCCTATGGCATCTACCACAGATATAAGGTTTTCCTTAAATGTGTCATGATTTTAAAACTGAGTTATTCTCTTCTTTGTAAATCTGAAAAAGTCTTCCTCTCTTCTAAATTCAATTTATTTATCAGCACTTTTCATTTTCATTTTTGTGATCTTTTTCAGCTTTTTAGTTTTTTCATCAAATTAAAAACTTATCATGGGTGGCTCAATAAAGTACCAAGTGTTATCTATATTATTACTTTGTTTTGAGTTGTTACATCCATTATGTGACTAGAACTAGTCCCATGTCAGACATAGCTATAGAGATGAGGTTTAAATTAATGGAATAG
This sequence comes from Torreya grandis, assembly GCA_037957365.1. Classification (NCBI taxonomy): domain Eukaryota; kingdom Viridiplantae; phylum Streptophyta; class Pinopsida; order Cupressales; family Taxaceae; genus Torreya; species Torreya grandis. The sequence goes on along the minus strand of JARHVA010002582.1, from coordinate 1,490,385 downwards.
TTCATGGTGGCTTCATGAGTAATGGAGGGGTAGATGAAGGGGGTGTAGGAAATGGAGGATAAACCATCTTCTCACTAGAGATATTAACTTTAGGTGGATTATAAATAATGTATTTGAATATATTAGGCAAATTTTGAATAGTTTTAATAATACAAGACTCTATTTAGGTGATTAAGGGTATAGGGGATCCTATTTGAGTAGATGAATGGATATGAAATGGATCAAAGAGTGATTGGGAAACTAAGTCCTCAAAATTTATTGATTAGGGAACATTAGGAATAGATACTTGAAGGTTTGTTACAACTTTAGGCTATGCAAATACAACCTATGAAAAAAAATTGATACTTGAGGAAATGGTACACATGTTCTAAGGACAACATTGGTACTTATTAGGATGGCAATGCAATGGTGTTATCCAACGAATCAAATAAAATAGCAAGAATTATTACTATAGAAGAACTATGAGTACTAAGTAAAGGATTATAAATAACAATAGAATATGATGGTAATATGACACATGGAATAACAACATAAGTGGTATTAATTAAAAGGATAACTAAAATAGAGGAAATTAGAGCCATGACCTAGATAATAGCCACCATTGTTATAATTGGACTATCCACACCACAAGTAACTGATACATCAATTGGAGGATTATTTATTGTGATGAGTGGGTTTGTATCCTTTCTTATCCCAATATCATGTCCTTATCTCCCAATTATTTCTTTGTCGACATCATTTGTATGAAGATAAATGCAATCATAAACTAAAAAATGTATATGTATAGGTGTCTTATGAAAAATATCATGTTATAATTGATATTATATATCATCTTCCTCTTCTTTTATTAGGTTTTTTTTGGATTACATATGTCTACAAAGTATCCTTCTGGTAGATTCTTATTTTGAGTCTAAGAAGATTAAATTTAATGGTGTTTCTACATATGGAAGATGTATTTATTCCATTGTAACTATAGGGGATATGAAAGAAGTAGGCAGTGTACTCTTAGCCTAAATATCTAGACAAAGTCCCTTTAAGGTAAGCATTGTCAATGATGGAGTCTAGCCCACCACAGGTGATTACAATGATGGAAGTGGTTGAGTTAGTTGAATTGGAATAGTAAAAGTAATAGTGATCTGAGGGACTAAAGGAGTGTCTATATCTATTGAAGAGGCTTGTGGATGAGGATTTATAGGTGGTAGAATCTCTTTGGGTATCTTCTTTGTCAATTATTCATTAGTCTCTCCATTAGACTCTTTTTTAGGATCTTCTATAGCAATTACATCACTTTTCTTTATATGAGTATCATATTGGATTTTATGAATAATCTATATGGTCATTCCAATTAAATGCATTTTGACCCATACTTCAAATCATCTTCTTTGTCCATGAAAATGTGGTCATGTGAATAATCAATATGAACATAATTTGTTTTTAACCTTTTTCCATAATTCCTTATGTGCTTGACTACTCTAAATTCTACTAAGCTAAGATGGAATTTTGTCTTGTGTTTGGAGGATTCAAATATTTGACTCCAATAATTTTATTGTTGCCTCCCAATGGTCAAGGGTGTTTTTTTCCAAAACCCTAATATATCTACTTTGTAATTAACAATCCACACTTTTATATAATTGGTAATTTATCTCTTAATCCACCAATGTTCCTTCTATTATGATAATAGTGTGATTTGGATAATACTGATAATTACCTAATGTCTTTAATGACCTAATTTCCTCTAAGATTCTGAGCATAGGTTTGGCATTGATAGCCTTGTAAACTATATGATATATGATATTTATAATTATATGTATATGGTTTTGAAATTATGAATGTGTATCATGTTGAAATAATCACAAATTATACTATTCACTCCCTTAGGTTTCCATGGATACTCCCTTGGTGGGGTGACTATGGCACATAAAACATCTAACAAATATGATAATAAATAAAAATGATCATTTAGCCTATTCAAGGAGATACTTTGTCATTTTAAATTACAACTAATGACCTCTCCAATGGCATTAATTTTTCTTTTATCTAAAAGCATTGATAATAAATATACCCATACATCATTTACATATGATATGGATGGTGATCCATGTATTCTATTCATAATGTCCATATATATCCTAACTCATGGTCTGAATCACATAATGGGAAGATTATTCCTTTTCATAAAATTATTTAGATCATTGGCCTAAGCATTGAGTGTATCCCTAACCTTTTTTTATTTAATATATCACTTTGATTTATCTCAAAGTATCTCTTAATGGTAATTATGTCTATGAAAGTTATAGGTTACCTACTATTTATCATAGGGAATATAGCATCATTACATGCTCCAGCCATGAAAAAATTATACAAAATATAAATACAAAGAAATACCTCTTGTTTCATAGCCAAATTTTTTATTTCAATTTCTTTAATGGAAAACATGTTTTTTATGTATTCCATTTTATACAATGGTAATTCTTCTACATCATTATATGGTTAGACTCTATCTATCTCTACATAAAAATTTGAATAGTGGAGGAACTTGTTACCCAAGGCACTGCGATCAAAAAAGTGTTTGTGAACTCCACCATTTGTGTCCCAAAAATAGAATATTAATGGGGAAAGAGTATTATATTATGGGTCCATTGTCATAAACTATTAGATTCCATTCTTCAGATTATTGATTCTAAATTTTGTAAGGAACTATGGATATGGATTTTAGTCAGCTCATTAATTTATTTTGTAAATAGTAGTTGGTTTAAATAAGGGATGATGAATAAATATTATCACCAAATTCATTTCCATAATATTTCATCCATGGGATTTAATTATAGATGAATGGTCTATGTCAATCATCTTTCCATTTTGAAGTTTATTTTTATGATGTATACTTTCATGAGACTTTACTAGACTAGACACATGTCTTGTTATCATTTATTTTGGATATCACTTACCCATTTATTTTATCAAATCCATCCACTGTTAATAGATTACACTATTTCACTTAGTTGTTTATTATTATTTTTATTCAGAGTTGGTTCCTTATATATTAAATTTGAACTTTTAGTTGTGTCTATATGGGACACATGGCATATCATTACTTGATCATTTGGCTAATGGATTTCATTGAAATTTTAGATATTTAATTATGTATGATGGAATGAGATAGTGTCATGTGGAATCATAATTTCATAAAAGGGACACATGTTTTCATAAATGAATGAGTCATAGTTTCTGACTATACCAGGTTAAACATGTGATGCCTTGTCATTTGATCACTCATTTATGAGTTTTATAATCTATCATTATGTACATTTTTATTTGTGTAGAAATATGATGACATTTGACATGATCTTGTTGCATCACTCTATCACCACTTCTAATATTATAGGCATTTGGCATAGACTAGCAATGAACCAAGAGAGTGATGTCTGGGATGATCTTACTACATCACATAGTCTCTACTTTGGTAACTTTGAAATTTTAGTACAAACTAGTGATTATCTAAGAAAGTGATGTGTGTCATGATATAATTTCATCAAAACATTTGTAGAAGCATAGACTTAACTATTTACAAATAAAAATATTTTGATGAAATGTGGAAACAATGTGTGGTGTGTTCTCATTGAACAGAATACTAGAGACATTAAAAAGTCAATCAAATTTAGGTACGGTTACCAAAGGAGATATATACTCAATAATTGGTGTGGAAATGATATTATAAATACTTAAGCCATCATCCATATTTTAATGTGAGAGAGACATGTGGTAAATTTAGTGTTGACATATACATGTAAAAACTAAATAACTTTGGACAAGCATTGATTAGTCATATTAGTTAGGAAAACAAAATCCATTTTTTTATAAATAATGCCTAAGATTTAATATAAAATAACTCATGAATAGAGTAATTAGGCCAATGTATGCTTGGTCTAAATTTATCTTATGCTTGAATGAGACCTAAAAATGAAATTTTAAGAATCAAATGTATCCCCATTTGAAAATTTTAAAATGAGGTGTGTTGGTCACAAAAAAATTATACCAATTGTAATACAATGTTATGTATCTATATGGTTAATCAGATAACATGTATCTTAAATATATGCATACGTTAAAACCTATAATCAAGTTCTTGTAAACTATATACATATGCCTACGCATATGTGCCCAAGTGTGTCTGAATCTATACTCAATTAGTTTTAAAGTGAGGGCACATGCATGGTTTATTCCCCCATAATATGTAGTAATGTGACAATATTTGTCATGCAACTACATTCATATGATATTTGAATCACTATGAGTCTTTAAAATCTATATTTTGATCTAATTATGGAGTCTTATGTCTCTATGAAAATCCCACTATAAGTTCTAAAATATTGACTTGAGGGATGTGTCTTGTAAGTTACTCATCTCAAAATAATATTTAATTGTATCATGTCTTATATAAAGATAGCATCATATATAATCATGTAAACATGTGGATATTACATCATCATATTAATGTATATGTTGATCAATGAATGTATGTAACATATTTAATATAGGGCATATATGTGTCATGTCTAAATTGATATATTGATGAATCATGTAGTAGTAACCATCATTAATGTAGAATTGAGTAAGACTACATAGTAAAGGTGCATGATATGGATCATAGAACCACTCAATATCACCAAGCTCAACAAATGCAACAAGATCAATAGTTAGTAAGGCCAAGGGCCATATGCAATGACATAAAAATGTCACGAACAAAGGAAATAAATGTATTATATCAAAATATTCCAAGGACCACATGCAAGGGACATAGATATGTTACAATAAAGAGACATAAATATGTCACATCAAAATAGGCCCAAGGGTCACACATCATGCAAGAGAGTAACAATATCAATGAAACATAGAATAATTAAAGACTAGTCCACACCATCCATATGTATCAATTCCACATTATAGTAAAGTAGCATATTCATGTAGCACTATGTAAAATATGATTAACTAGCAAGATATGTGTAAGCAATATAGATATCCTAACATGATAAATAGGTCATAAAAATATATAACCTATAATAATGAAACATGTGGAATAAGATTCCCCCAATATTGGTATGGCCATTGGGAAGAGGAAATTATAGCATCTATATGTCTATGTGTAACCTATATGTCTTGCATTACACTAATGTACTTTTAAATGCATGTGTGCATGAAAATAATATGTCATCTACCAAACATGTGATAAATAAAATATGTAATAGTGTATTCTAATAAACATTCCCTGATTAGGTTCTATTTTTTTTTTTTTTAATTTTTTTTTTTTTTTTTTTGAATTATTTTATTTTTTTATATTTTTGAAATATTTGAAATTAGTGTTCATAAATTGATAGATAAGTCATCCTAGTTGGGATCAAAATCGATATATCCTAGCTTATCCTTGATATTATGTTATTATATTACCTCTTCTTTCATTATGTTTAATTGGTCATATCTTATACATATTATTATATTTGAATATTTTTCCCTTTTTTTAGTACCATTGCCCTTATGTTGAATCTTGATCATTTTTTCTCCATGTGTGAAGGAAATATATTGATATATTTTATTAATTATGACCTACATCAGGTATAACCATTCCAATCCTAATGTGAGTGTCAACTGGGTGGTAGAAGGTGATACTCATATACATATATCAATGTTCTTTTAACCATAAACAAATGACTTGGTAATATGTCCAAGGAATGTACCATGCTTCAGGTTTAAAAGGTATTTAATTTTGATCCCCAAGTGTTATAAGAATGTGACACTACATACATTTTGGAGTGGTCTTCATCAACCAAAATATATTATCAATAAGAACCTTTTATAAATGTTTTAATGGTAAAAGCTTCATGTCAATAATGTTTTTGGCTTGTTATAGTTGTAGATGGTGTCTTTATAGATCTTGATGTGGGTGGTTTCTATTGACTATATTTTACCTTAATAATGCCTTCATTCTTGTATCTTTGAATCATATTTTGTAATGTATCACAATAATTGTTTTCATGACCTATGATTCTATGATAATCACAATATTATTTTCCTTCATGTGAGAAATGTCTCACAACTTGATTTCTAGTAGATGGTATTGTGATGAGATTACGATTAAGTAATATATGCATTATTACTATTAGTTTATCTTGAACACTTGTTACTTAAAATGGTGTTGTAACTTAGGTATTTGACATCTCTACATTATTTACTAAACTATATGTGCGAACAAGGAAATTTCATAGAGGGTATATTAGTATCATGTCAATAATGAAATTAAATGAAAACAAGCACACTAAAAACTTACACCTCTAGCCTTGACACTCAAGGAGCTAGAGAATTACATAAGTAACTAATAAAATGAAAGTAAAACAAGAGATTTTATCTTCCATGAGAGCAAGTGTTATGAGTTGGTAATGGATTGATGTGCTCGGCCATGTGATCAAGAAATATTTGTCATTAAAGCTTCATTTCTCTACCTCTCCTTGTCACCTTGGGAATGTTGGTTGACTTTGGCTTGGCTTGGCTTAGAAAATGGGCATGGTAACACTATAATAATGAATATTTCTGGAAGTATTTTGGCATAATAACATTAAACTAAAAATCATATGGATCAATGGATGAGGCCTTATATTTATATCCTCCAAAACTAACTCTGACCCAAGTGTAGTTAGGTTAGATTTAACTGTGGTTGTGTTCAAACTAACCTAGTTAATTTAAGGTTAACACTGGTTGAGTTAAGGAGGGGACATGTAATTAATATTTGGGAGAGAGATCCCATTTATTAATCATGGCTCTCCATTTATGAATTTTTTGCATTTTAGAGAGATATTTTAATTCATTGACTTTGAGGATGATGATGTCATCATGACCTCATTTTTATTAAATTTTATTTTTTAAATAATTTATTTTCACTAATTTCACATGGAAAATTCACTTAGGCATTTAATTTTTTTTAATTATTTAATTCATTTTGCTTATCATTTTAGCAACTTAGGAATTATTCAAGTGCCCTACTTAATGGGTCCAAAGGCTAAACATCACATTGTTAGGTCACAAGGTAGTCGACTGTAGATGAATATGTGAGAGGTTACTATTGTGTATAGCATAATACCTAAAATAGTTATTCTTCAACATGATTCTGAGCACTAATGTCTGATGTGAAAATGAAATTGGGACATTCAGTCATCCTTAGGCTTAATTTGCATTATCTAGTAGAAATCAATCTAAAGTCCAATTAGAATTTAGTTGTGGCCAGAATGGGGTGTCTATAGTTTTCCTCTATTTTTGAAGGCATTACAAGATATATGCATAGTAACATCTTCTCAAATAATGAAAATGTATTTAATGCCTAATGTCATAGAAGGTGATGGATGAGCCTTGGATGCCCCTCAAAGGATCGGGCAACAAATAAGGTCGGTGATCAATCCCACAAAAAGAAGGCAATGATGGGATATAAAGGTAAATGGGGTGGAAAATACTAATTTTCCCAAAGTTGGTTATATAAATGGCATAGTGATATGCCATAAAAGGAAGATAAAAAGGATGGTTTACCCAAAGGTAGTTATAATCATTAGCATAATGAAAAATGCCCTAGTCGGGTGGATAGAGATAATGATTTTCCCAAAGGTGGTTATATTTAATTCAAATAATTAAAACATGCCCTAATAGGGTAGTAAAAATGATAATTTTCCCAAAGCTGGTTAGAAGCATTAACATCTAGATAGATCAAAACATAATAATTTGCATAGAGGCAATTATAATCATTGGCACTATAATTTGGGATAATATGGTAAATCAAAAAAGGGGATTACATATTGAATTTATACTCACAAAGTAAGAGTAAACTAGTAGAGAGGGTAGGCATAAATTTGGACTACCTGATAGTATGGAGATGCACATCCTAACTAGTAGGGATTAAAATTCATTCATGATTTAATTACTCTACATTTGGGTAGTGTTTGTATATGTCAAGAATTTTTTAGGTGAACAAGGAGAAGTAACGCATAACCATTATTTGTAAGATTAACTAAAATTATTTTTATTATAGCATGTGATGATATGCACCATGATATAAGACACCATGATGACCTATCTATAATATGCATAAGGACTGACACCCAATCTAATAAATAATGAAAAATAATACACCAATGATAAAAACCAAGATGAAAATGTTAAAGTATCAATATGGATGGACTTAAGTATAATGCACAAGGAATCACCCAATAAATTCATAAATACTAAGTCAAGACACAACAATGAAATCATATAAATAGTTAAACAATAAAATAAAATAAAATACCAAGAAATAGAAACACAACAAAACACCAATAGAAAAATAATGAACAAAATAATCAAAATAAAATCAAACAACAATAGTGGTTAGTCACAATGTTAGTGAAAATACAAAATAAAATGTTCATGCATGTGTAATAGAGGTGTCATGATTAGCAATAGGTGACCCCTAAGCTAGAAAATAATGACATAGGTAGAACAATACAGGAACAATGGGCACAATGTTTCTCCTAGGTGATAGGGAATAATGACACAAATAAAATGATAAACATTTCCCCTAGGCTATAGGAGACAATAAAACAAACAAACAAAATGGGGGGGAATAGAAGAAAAGGAAGGGGTAGCCAAGCTGACTCAAGATGCACTAGGCAAGTGGATGTTGCCTACATAGTTCCATGGATACAAGATCCAACTTGAACTTTAGGCCAAATTTAGTTATCTAAGGATAATGGGATACAATAAGAGGATGATAAGGAAAATTGTGGATGTATAGATTAATATGGGAATGGTTACCCAAAATAGCAAGTGCATGAGAAGAAAAGGGATGACATTCCACAATCATGAAAAAGGAAACATAAACAAAGTGCAAAATCATGAGTATGGTTTAGGGTAAAACCACATTAAAAGATAATGAACTCGCAAAATGATGAGAGTGTAAAATTAAGGTGCTCCTAAAACAATGAGAGTATGAGATGAATCCAAGTGGTCATTAGAATATCAAACTCATATACACAATGCTCATAATATAATCTTTTAAAATGGTGAGAGCGTATGGATAAGGCCAATAAGGATGGGTGGTCCAGAGGATTTTTTTATTATTGGTCCTCATTAGTTTGCAAAAGTCCAATTACAAAGATCATAGCCACTAGAACCCACTTTTATAATGGAAGGGGGCTCTACCATCGTGTATGGTAATAGTGTGTTTAATTTTATAATTACACTATTATTTATTTACCATAAAATTATTTTTTGTGCTTCTAGTTGTGATATGTGGTAGGATGATAATAAATTGGAGAGGCCCACATGGTGGGTCCTCAAGCTACCATGTGGCTTGCCACCACATCCTCCATTTTTATAAGTTACTTGCATGTCAAGTTTGAGTCATGACATCCTGAGTACTAACTCACATGGCAACCCAACTCAAAGTTCAAATTAAGTACCAACTCAACTCATCATTCATACCAACTTTGGCAAGATAGCTCATCATTCCAACTTGCTTAATAACCGAATGCAAACCAACTCCAACCTACTCATAGCCCAAGTTTTAATTGGTTCTTATGAAAACCAACTCATGAAAAATGATGGAATACATAGCCAAAGCCATGCATTATAAGGCCAAAGAACTCTATAAAAATATCTCAGTTATTTGTTATGTGAAGAATGTGGGATTAAGGTTCCAAGATAGAATGAAAGAATAAAAATACGGTTGGAGATTTTGATGATGGTGAAAGGGAACACATATGCCATGAGATATATGGTTAAATTCATGGAATGAGGAGGAGGACTAGGGGAATATAGGTGTTTATTGTAGTAAATAAGAATGAAGCCTAAAGGACCCATGTTGTATGATAGAGATTTTTTATTAGTAAATGTTTTTGGCCATGGCCAAGGCACAGGGTCATGATGGTTCATTTTACAAGGTCCAAGCCAAAAAGGGGAAGGTTTGTATATAAGACTGAGCCCATGATAGATCAAGATGGATGTGATCTTTGATGGACATGATCCTAATTTTGGAACGGCTTGGTAGCCATTAAAGAAAAGAGACATATAGGAGAGTGTTGAAAGTTCACCATGGGATGAGGCCTTTCATATTTAAAATAGTCATTTGACAACCCTATTAAAAATAACTATTGGTTGAGACTGAGCTGAGCTTTCAATGGATAAGTGAGAAGCCCATTTTGAAATCTATAGGCTAGATATTAAACATCTATAATGAAGGAATTTATTTAGATTTGATGATGGTTGTAGAGGAACCCGCATGGGGGAATCTCATCATTTATCCATGGTTGGGCAAAAACCACATAAGGTAAGTCATATTCTAACACATAGGCCTAAAGATATACACATTCAAAATATATGGAGTGTGTGTCTCCACATAGATCTGTCAGGGAATACATTGTTGTTAAACTTAAAAATGATGTTTTCTATTCCACTCCCATTCCCCATCTCATCATATATTAAATCAACTCCTGTAGTGAGTATGAGCATGTACAGGGGAATCCTATCATTTTACACATTCATATGTGAGGTCATCGATACAATTATCTTCAATTTTGGACCTCCATCAATCATATTTAATTTCCCCTTGGGACTATCCTCATAATATTTTAATTCACTTCACATATAATAGTGACTAGATATAATCAACCCAAGAGAGTTGATCAGATCCCTAGATTCACCCAACCCAACTACACCCAAATTTTCATCCCATAAATGACTAAAAACTTTGATACATCATATTCACTAACATTGATAGACCTTATAATTATATTTACCATCATTTATCCACTCCAAATGAATAATATGGCATAGCCTAACCCTTATTGTATTTTTATGAACATCCTTTTCCACCCATAATCTAAAATCCCATTTCAACATCTCAAGCCAATCTACGTAATCCCTAGACCTATTCATACCCATATATTTTCCATAAACTATCTCAGGCATACCTAAATAATTCAAGTGTGTGAATGTTATTATGTCTCTTTCCTCATATAAAAAATTAGCGAACCTAACAATAAAAGCATATTATTTTATGTATTCCACTTTTTCTCTCTCTTACATATTTTGTGGGTATTCATATATCCCATGAATATGATTAGTTGGGATATCTTCTAGATAACTATATAATTTTAAACCTATATAATGAACCTTCAACCTAGTGGTGAAGCCTCCCTATATATTTTTAACAATAACACCTTCATGTAAAATGCAAAAACTCAATATCAAAATCATCACTTTAACTCACAAGTTAGATTAGGGATAGTACTCCACAAGGTTAAGAACCCATCTAAAACCACCCATATTCTAACAACATGTCTTTGAATGGTGTAAATGGGACTAACCCTCATGTTTTAATTATACTATTAGCTAGTCTAAAAATCATAGATTTTATAAGTGTAGTAAAGTATGATCAGTACATTGATACAATATGTAATCTAGAAGATGGGATAAATAGACTAAAACAACCTTTGCACCTTCCCAATAGTGACAAAAAATTTCCAACCCATAATATAAACACCACAATGGTTCCTTAATTCATCGATGGTCATCAAATCATCCCTCCTAAACCTACTACTAAAGAGGTCGTAAGAACCATCCCTTCTTCTTCCCCAAATAAACTCATCTCAACTTTGGTGGGTCACATTCAATACTTAGAGAGTAACCATGCCTCTCTAAATAAAGGGATGGACACTACCATCCTAACCAAGGCCATTCCTCTTCTTCTATTCCCATTCTAATTTCAACTTACCAACCATCATTGTATTTCTCTAATCCACCTCTTGTTAATTATGCCATGAATTGGTATCCTAGACATATCCTTACTTATGGGGAGACCAACCCAATAACTTCAACCATTCCCCCACCATATCAACATCCTCTTAAAAACCTAATTTTAAGTGCATACACTTGTACCCATCCTAACAATGTGGAAACCAACACACTACCACCTTACACCCCTCTGAGTTATGTGATAAATAACATGTCGCTACCATACATGCCTTCGCATTATGTGACAAACCAAATTTTTATCCTCATGTACTCCTCTTCATCAAATTCCACATCAAGCTCTTTCATATAATTATCTTCCACCTTACTATCACATGTATTCCATGTCCACCCAACTAGACAACTTATTTCCAACCTACTACACCTCACCTTATCATCCACTTCCTTTTCCCTCTAATAGTTTCCCATCCACTTATTATTCTAATACCCCTCTTCAATTCCATCCCACCATGTCTTTGGTGGACTTAAATACTATGGGTACTTATTTTTAATATCTATAATATCCCCTTGATCACAACATTTTAGGATTTATTTTGCCACATCCCCTACCTGACCTCCTCAATTTTAAATGGGAAGGATATCCCAATGCACATGTTAAGGCATATGTGACTATCATTTGAGATATTATACATTGGGTTGGGGTAATTGTGAAAATATTTCCAAATACCCTTGAAGTAATATCCTTTGATTGGTACTATCATCTTCCTGAGGGATCTATCCATTCCTTTTGACAATTCATGGTGGAGTTTGTCAAGGCATTTGATATGAACAAGCTCCTCAAGACTAACATATGAGAATTTTTAAACATTAAGAAAGAACCCAAAAAATCCCCCGCTCATTTCATCATGAGATGGATACAAGTCTTATACTCATCTACCAGTGCATCATATATGGACCAAATATAGCTATGTGGCCTCTTTCTATACTCCCTTAACAAGGAAACATGATAACATGTTCAAAGGTTACCCTTTTAGTCTAATGAAGAATCACTTGAAATTGCTCTAAGAATTGACCAAGAATCCATTGAAAGTGTTCATATAACCTATAAGACCAATGGGAATCTATTCATTCCAAATCATAACAATTAGGTTTATTCAACGCAAACCAAAATAACCCTAAAAATTAAGGTCCTAAGGTTTTAAACAAGAATTGAAATGCCACTATGGATGGTGTGATAGACTAAAACAAGATGGAAAAATTTGTAAACATTAACCCTCTCCAATTCATAAACAACTTTAATAATAAAAATAATAACAATATAGATGCAATAAATCAAAATCCTTAACCTACATTTAAATCAGTTGATTTTAACCATCCTCCACAGTATAACACACAATTTTAAAATCTTCATCCAAACTAATTCTAACATGTTGATCATTATTTTTAATATCAAAATCAACATTTTCATTAAAGAATCAACCCACAAGGTTGGTCAAAAAAATTAAAATTAGATATCCTGGGATTAGTTCCCAATGTTTGCTACCTTTTCCATAGAGTCATTGAGCATGATATTCATGCCTATAGGGAATATAACAAGTTTATTCAAATACTCCTTGAGGTTAAAATGCAAACATTTGTAGACATGTTCTTATGGAATGTTAATGAAAAACCTCAAGCCCTATCAACTAGCCCTATGGCACCACAAAATGTCAACTTGGGCATATATAAAAATCCATTTCCTAACCACCAGTGATGCATTGTCTAAAATCAACTGTAGGTTAATCAAACTAACCAACCCCCCCAATTGGTACTAATTATGTCAAATAATTTACCTCTATCACAACTAACCTTGATGTGGCTCCCCAGTTGAGACCTCAATGGAAAACTCACGTGATAGGATTTTTCAAATTAGAAATTGAAGAAGATGTAAACATTGTTACTCACACAAGAGAATATCAACCTACAACTCCTTAGTTTTATAATGTATTGTAACTGGTACCAACCCCATGCATATGGGGAATCATGACTTAATTTTAGACCTCACCAAGACATTTTCTCATAACCCCTTCCTATACTTACTCAAGAAATCTTATGCCCATAATTTAACATCTCTTGATGCCTTAGGATTAGGTCACATATCTAATGTAACACCTCTACCCAGGTTCAAATCAACCACATCAAATTAGACATGTTCTCACTTGGTCAAAATTTGAGATATGATGGTTACTTTTCAACCTTAGGAGCCTTTCCCCAAATGATAAAATGGATAGGAGGGGGGAATCTATCCTTGTTCTTATATGTTTAGATCTATAAAAACTATGTAAATAAATTAATGTATAATGATGAGGTAGCCATTAGCATAGTCCCCTTCATTTTCTCTATAAACTTTGTTATGTGGAAACTAATTATTCTAATACTAAAATCTTTTTTGGGGCTATGATAGCCTCAAGTCTACCTTGATAGGGACCATTGTGATCCTAGTCATTTTAGGTCCCAAAATTGTGTTGACAAAAATAACAAATACAACATGATCTTGGGTAGACCTTGGATTCACAAGATATTCCTTATACAAATTAGGGTCCTCCATTTGGGGAAAATCTTTATTTCTAAATGGGATCCTAATCCATTTGACATCCTTCAAGAGACCATACACAAGTAATCAGGACTACACACTAATTATCACTTACCCACTAATGGTGTAGTGAAGCCTTCACATATAATTGAATTCAAGGATCCCCCAACAAACAAAGTAGTTGTATTAAATATGGGTGCTAGACTTCCCATTCCCATCTAATCAAAAAATACAAAGGGGTCAAGATAACATAAAAATTAAGTATTGAAACCCTTATGATAGTTGTAGCCATATCAACTAAGTATATGGTTGAAATTATTAGTATCTTGGATAAGTAATAACCCCTCACACTCCCATTTAACCCCCATGTGGTAGGAATTTATTTCCTCTCTGAATCTCAAGACCCAAAAGCCCAAGAAGGGTTAGCTAGCATACTTGACATTTGCATGGTTGAGATTTTAGAAGACCAAGAAACCTTCTCAAGCCTGATAATAAATATTCCTTCACAAATAATCTATGGACCCTTCACTATGATGGAGGAAATTTTCATCTTGCCATAGGGTAGGAGTTATCTTTAAATCCCCTAGAGGAATAATCATACTCTTTGGCTTAAAACTATATTTTGAGTGTATAAACAATGGGGTAGAATACAAAAAACTATTATTTTGAATGATTATTTAAAAAATATTAGGTATTAAAAACTTAAAAATATAAGATGACTTGTAGTTGGTGACTAATCAGGTTTATAAAGTTTACTAGACTAAAGCATAACATCTTCATCTTTATAATAACATCATGCATGAAGTTGCCAAGGATTTTAATTTTGTTTTCATATAATCCATTCCTACAGAAAGTAATCATCTGGTTGCTTATTTTTCATGTTTTATCCCTCATCCAATGATACTTTAATCATATTTCATGTTTCCCATTAGATCTTAACCCCTTGCCAAAAAGTATCAAATAATAAATCCCTTGCTTGTATTAGAAAGGTCGATACCTCTCTATTCCCATACTTTATAAAAACCTATGAGGTTATCATAGAGTTTATATGAGCCTATGATGGCCTTCCTTCATCACACCATAAGAGGGGATTTACTTTTCTTTACTATACCATGTCTGCCCTTAGGACAAATGATTGTGATTCTTACTACGAGATCAAGGACTATATTTATTATAATCAATAGTTTGTCATCTTTGATATTAAAAATGAGGAGCCTGACCTTCCTCTTGCTCTATATAAATTTGAAGAAGGGAATGTCTCCCTAATTGAAGACACCATAGACATCAAAATAGGGGTTGTAAAAATCCCTAAGATCCTCAAACTTGGGTCTTCATTCTCACCCTAAGAGATAAAATACCATAATAATTTGCTTACTGATCTTTCCAAATCCTTATCCTTTTCCAATGTAGACATGATAGGTATTTATCTTGAAGTATTTGTCCATAAATTGGTTACCATGTCTGATGAAAAACCTATTAAACAAACTCTCATGCCACTTAAACCATAAGTTGCATTGATGGTCAAGGAAGAGGTCATCAAACTATTTAAAGTAGGGTTCATAAAGCCCATGGACTATTCTAAATGGATTTCTAATATCATTCTTATTCTCAAAAATAATAAAAAAATTGGGATATGCATATACTTTCATGATATAAATAAAATATGCCCTAAGGATTATTTCCCTCTTCCCTCCATCGATGTCATTTTTTATGCTACCACCAGTTATGAGTTATTATCCCTCATGGATGGCTTCTCTAGGTATAACCAAATTTTAGTATTAGGTGAATATCAAAGCAAAACCTCCTTCACTATACCATGGGGAACTTTTTTTATGTATTCAAGCCCTTCGACCTTAAAAATGTTTTGAAAACATATCAGAGAGAACCTTCTACTCATTGTATGAATGTAATGAATGATTTGGATTTGATACTTTAAAATGTTTTCTTTAATTAGATTTAATATGCTTAAAATTGGCTTGTGAGTAATCCTAGTGAGTTATTCATAATTTGGAAATATTAAGGTAGATTTTCCCAATATGCAATAGTATATAGATAAGTGTCAGGTTTCATATTAAGTGAGAACTTGATTTTTCTATATGAGTCTAATTAGGTAATTTATCATGCCACTAACATGATACGTAGATGGGTTGACCTTAAGTATATATTTAATTTCAAAAATTACTCCCTGGTGGGAAAAGGTTGGTGTCATCAGGCCTAGGTCAGTATCAACTAGTGATATTGAGTGAGTCTAATGTTACTGACTCATGCACATGGTGACTAAATTCAAGGTCTTGAGATGTTTGTGAAATATAGTATAAAGGTTTGAAATAGACAGTGAGGATCATATAGGTGTGTGTATACACCTAAATCTGGTCACAAATACTTCATTATGTTAGTTTTAACCCTTTTCCACTTTAATTACCTTGTACACTAAATTTAGACCTATTTTGACACCTTGACCTATCCTAAGGACATTTTGAAGACATTTTCATCTATAAAAATGTTTCATTAGCTAAAAATTATCATAAGAATATGTTTAAATAGACTTGAACACAAAAAGTGGCATGTTTTCTTAAGGGTCAAAACTATCCAGTTTGGGTCAAGAGTGGCAAATAGACTTGACCCCTACATGACCATTTTGACCCTTGTCTTGTAACAGTCATATTTTGAAATTAAACCCTCCCTTACTTCATCATCCATATTTTTAAGCTTCCAAGATTGTGTTTTTACCTTATCTTTTTTTATAAAATAAAATTCAATTCACTTATTATTCCACTTATCAATTTCAATATAGAGTCACACATACATTATTGAACATTCAACAAAGCTTCCCTAATCTTTCTAGTTTTAATTTTCAGCATTACAAGTAGTAATCAACCAAGTCATAATTTTATTTAATTTAGCCTAAAGTAAATCATAATTAATTATTTGATCCATCTTTGGATGTCTTCATATAGTCAAAGGATCAATATTACACAAAGCACTCTAGCTAGGAGAAGTACATGAGTTTGAATTCCCTCTTTGAAGTATTGGATATGTAGGCAATATTAAGTCATCATGGGTCTGATTGGGTTTAGCTTAGCCTAATTATACTCTCCATTTTCTCTATTTATATGTCTTCAATCATTTTAAAACCTTACTATGGTTTCATCATTCTAAAATCTATTTTTAGGTCTTATGCACATGCATGAAGAACAAATTTACACACATATCTAATTCCATCTATCGCACATGATTTTGCCTTGATTTGCCTATTTTTTACAAAGGTTAAAAACTATTTAATTTAGGTTATAAGTGGTAGTTGATTTTGACCCCAATTGGATGGTCCTGACATTCCTCATTAGTCAAATTTTATTTCTAGGTTTCGCATAATTAGTTCCTATTTTACTATTTTTTCTCTCTATCAATCAACACACTCAATAATCATATAAAGAATTATCTAATTTTTTATTTAATTTTCATAGTTAAGCTTATTTTTAATTATCTTTATCTTGTTGAATTTAGTTATTTTCATTCATTATGCTTTTCTAAGTTACATTTAAATCATTCTACTATATTCTAATCATTTTATTATAATTAGGGTTAATTACTATAATTAATACTAATTTAGGTAAAACAATGTGTATTAGTATAATGGAAGGACCAAAATCATTAGGGAACATGTAGATGTGAGAGAATGGTAGGTCAAATCTATATTTTTATTTATAATTTATGCATGGTAAATGCATGTTAAGCTTGTCATTATCAAATACTTAATACCATATTTTAGTATCTAAAAATTCACATAAATTAGAAATCATGAGATATTTCTAGTCAAAAAACATAAATTAAATGATATTCAATAATGTTAGAACATAATATTATTCCAAAAACATAATTCTCTAATTTAATATAATACGAACCAAATTATGAATTTCATTTTAGTTTTGAAATTAGTATTCATAAAGACATGCATGGTGTTTTTAATTCATATTTACTATGTATTTAAACATATGCATGATCTTTAATTGTTCCATGTTTGAATTATAATTAGATAATATGTTAATGTTTGCAATGTGATAGTATATTATAGAGTTAAGCATGACCTAGTGAGCTACTTGTAGTTGTAATACAAGTAATAATTTTGTTTTGTTAAATCTACCAAAAAAATTGATATCTGTTTTACTTATAATTGATCAATTATAATACCATGTATTCCCTTCAACACATCTATTTCACGATATAACAATTTTAGTAAAAAATGTTTCTTCAATTCTATGATTTCTTCTTATTATGCTCAGAGATTACCTTTGTCCATATATTTAACATGCATCAAAATAGACTCATTTTTTAAAAGGACAACTCATAAATATTAATGACACCCAACTACCAAATATAGTTGTATACGACATTAAATATGACCTAGCCTTAGGAATGAAATACCATATACTAGAATGTTAATCCATGTGAAATTTATGTTGAAATATGTAAATGGATTCATTTAGCATTATTACCTAGTTTTTTCTCATTGTAATAGTTCCTAGTTTTTGAAATATTTTGATACAATTTCAAGTTTTTAATGTTGTTTTGTCTTTGAATATTTCCATTTTGACCTTTGTGTGTAAATTTATAAAACTACATGTTGGATTGATTTTTTAAAAATTATAATACAATTGAATTACACATGTAATGATTATTTTTTCAATTTGGAATTAGTGGTTATGATATGGAATTTTTTATTGGAAACACATAAAATGAATTTGTTCAAAAAAGGGAACTCTTTAAATGTTTTAACAAACATGATGGTAAAATAGAAAGTAATAAATAATTTACATCCACTAATTCCTAACCAATTTTAAGATAAGATAAGTATATATGCTTGATTATTAATTCCAATAGAAAGATAATGTAGATATGTAGATAGCCCTAAAATTGGTGCAAGTGAATTACACACATTTTTATATTCCCTGTATAGGTAAAGAAACAATGAATGAGAATTTTAATATAGTTTAAAAATAAAACAATATCTTCATTCAAAAAGGGCATCCACTAATTCAACCTATTGTAATATTAGAATAATACATACACCTTGATTCACAATGAAAATAAAAGTGCATTGTAGATATGTAGACAACCCTAAAATAGGTGTGGGGGAATTATACACATTTTGTAATTCACTATAAATGTAAAATAGCAATGGATGTGATTTTTTTCATATTTCATCTCAATAAAAATCCTGTGAAGCTTCTAAGGAGTTAAAATTCTTTCAAAAAAATTAAGAATATAATATAAAATAATCCTTATTTAGATTCATAATTAGTGGTTGCATTTTAGGAAGACACTATAAATGTTTTTTCTGTCATTTGGTATCATTTTCTTGAAAATTATTTCACAAAGAGGAGGTAGTTACTTTATAATAACCTTACAATTCTCCATCAATTTTAATAAAAATGAACTACACTCGCATTGATTCCCAATATGATTTGAAATTTTGGCCATAAATTCTAAAAAGTACATATCTCTTAAAGGCATTCACAAACACAATGGATAAAATATAAATTACTCTAGAAACTATGTCCACTAATTCTCAATGAATTATAAGAAATAGAACTACATATGCCCAACTTCTTAAATCAAACTAAAAAGCATTTTATATATTTAGACAATCCTAAAATGGATTAAGGTTAATTATACACATTTATTTATTTTATATATATATATATATATATATATATATATATATATATATATAAGATAGACAATTTACAAGAATTTTAGTGTTGCTTGCACAACATGCCCTCATTCTTCCAAGAATCAGGGAACCTCTCTTTTTGCCTTTTGCTTTGATCCTGCTTGCAATCATGATTCATTATTCTTAGCCCCTTAAGTTACCTCAGTGTTTAATCTTGGTTTTCATGTCAAACCAAGACCTAAAACCATCACCATTAGAAATACCATGCTCGTGTGAGTCAACTTTATATTTTACACTTAGCATAAAAGTGGAGTTATGACCTCTCAATTTGTATTTGAAGCTTGGCTTTCTCAACTCTCCTAACTCTCTTAGCCTAATATAGGATGTCATCTCAATATCCATGACCTATAGGATCTTTAAACCTATCCCATTATTATGACCAATCTTGAATTGAAAAGTTTCATATATAACACTTGGCCCCAAAGTAGAGTTTTGATGCACTTCTACACACGTGACATTCTTGCTTTCCAGCTTTCACAACTTTTTTTAGCCACTTTTGGGGGTCACTTTTATGTCCATGACTAATTTATCTCTGATACCAACTCTATATTATCTATCTATCTTGTGTGAATAAGCTTCATGTTTTACTCTTTTAGCAAAAAATCATTTTTGGGACACTGATCCCATTTGTTGGGCCTCTAAAATAGGCATCCTCTTACTTGTTCAGGTATCTCAGTTATTCATGGGGGTTAATTTTTGTTCCCATTACATTTTAATCTATGAAACCTCCCCCATCCTCTTCATTGGGCTCATTTAATCAAGTTTTATGTTTTTCACTTTTCCATTTGATGACTTATAGGCCTTTGTTCTATACTTGAAAGATCTCGTTTCACCAAGTAAAAAACTTGAAAATTTTCTCAATTTGGTATACTTTTCCCTTATCTCTTACATCGGTTTTAATTAGGTCTTTATTAATCTATTTAGCATTATTTTGAAATTTTTTAGACCTTAACCTAATTGGGCTTTGAAAGCCTGAATAGGTCTAGGTAGGTCTTTGGTGTGGATTGTAATGTTAATCAGACCTTTTTGTCTGAGTTGATAGTTAGGTTTTTAAGGTAAGAGAGTTATTTTCTAATCAAAACTTTATTTTTGAATATTTTTGGTAATAGTTAGCATGGGGGTCTATAGTTTTAGTTGGACTTTTAGGCTCGAGTAGGTCATGGGAGGGTCATCGGGCAAGTCTAGGGTTAATAGAGGTTTAATTACCAATTAGAATAGGAACATAGTCAATTGGTAGGTTAGTTGTTAACCCTAATTTAGATGTGGATCCTCTTGGGTATATAGAATTAATAATATATAAATGAAATGGCACAAGGGTGATAATCAAATCTATAGTAGGCCAATTAAATGTTGGACTTAGATATATCATATACTAAATTTATTAAACTAATATAAACTATTAATGGAAAGTAAAAATATGTTAGATATATAAAATGATATAAATAAGATACTTAGTTAGCTTTGATACTAATGTAGATATGGATCTAGAATAGGCTAAAAATAGGTGGGAAAATAATTCTAGAATAGTTGTCAAATTTTAGATTCAATGAATTTGGCTCTCTAAGATAGTTATGTCAACCTAAGATGGTTGCATTGATGTTACTATCTAGATTCAATGCTAGTGTCTTATACAAAATATCTATTGAAACATGATGTGACCACCTAGATGATTCTGGGTTTTTCTTTGCCTTTATTCTAGTGCATTCAAATCTAGGTCATGGACTATCACTCTTTATGAAATGGAAAAACCCTAGATTTATATCTCTAATGTGACCTTGGGTAAAAATGGGTTAGTAGGAATATAGTGTTGAGTTGACCCACAATAACCCCATTATCAAAGGACATTGCCTACATAGTCAATATTCTAGAAGAGGGCCTCAGACTCATGTAATTCTCCCCTATATGTTGGCTTGTGTGTGAATCATGCAATATGTGTAAAGCAAGTACAAAAATGACCTAGATTGTAACTTAGAAAATAATACCTTATGACTACTCCTTTAGTACTTCAAACCTGTAGATGTGTTTTACCTATGACTGGTATGGAAATAGGAAAGCTTTTAATCAATTGAACATTTGATGGAGTGATTTTGATAAGTACCTTGGTCTCTTTAGTTTGATTGTTAGGTGAGGAATAAATGAGGGTTGATATTATATGTATAACAATATTATCAAGAGATAACTCATATTAAAATACTTAGGCTAATCATTATAATATGTTTCATTTTTAAATTAGATGACTTTAGCACACTAGATACTTGCGTCAGGGTAAGATAATAACGTTGATGCTACCATATGTCCCACGCATTAGTGTCTAGAAGTAGTAAAATATGTATAGGGTTAGAACTTGTAGAGGTGTAATATGAGTACATTTTAAACATTCTAGTCAATATAGGATGTATATGTCATCAATATAAAATTGTTCAGACTAAGAGATAGGCCAAAGGACATAAGATAGAGTAGGTGTGAAGCTTTTAGAAGCAAGGCATATGTATAACTAATAAAAATAGCCAAGGTTTGATTTTTCCAAGTATACAAGACTAAAGTGTTACATAATCACAAAATATCATCTACATTTGTCCTCCTTTAATCTAGTAATGAAATTGAGATTTTAAAGGAAAGGAATAAATACTTGGGTGTGTATGCACACCTTGTCTTTACTTTAGTTTCATTTGATTAATTTTTTAGTGATTGAACTACAACTAAGGGCATGTTACACTATAAAATTAGTTTATATAATATAGTTTAAAAGTATTAAAATATATTGAAATTTAAATAGTAAGGTTTAGGAGTACACGTGTGTGTTAATGTACTTGAAAGAGCTAATCTTAATTATCTTACCTATTAATAAGCTATTTTTCAAAATATGTATTGTTGTAAGGATTTGAAACTAAGATTAGGATATATATAGATAATTCTTTAAGTGCATATATCCAAGGAGATATTGAGAGATATTGAGATAGATATATTAGAAGGCACATGACTCCAACCTTAGAGTAAAAGTAAGTTGCCATCTGGAAGTTAAGATTAGCTCAACCATGCAACCTAATTATACTTATAACCTAGTGAGGTAGGTTGATACAATCAAATCTAATCTAAAAAATTATAAATATTTAGTTATTTGATCACCTCAACCATACCAAAAGGGTGAACCAACTACTACATTAGCTTGGTTCAATAAAGTCTATAAAACTATGTAGGGTATCAGTACATGCAATGGTTTTGGAATTTGAAATTGACTTGTATTTTTTAATATTAGGTGCATGTTGCATATCATATGCACCTTAGATATGTCTCATGCTAAAATTATGTATAATAATGGTACCAATTTATAGAATTCTTCCACAACTATGAATCTAAATCATATAACTATGTGTTTTGGCCAATTCAGATGACTTTATGAGTATGGAGGACATGCTTTCAAAGCATTCCCCCACTATATATTGAGAGATATGAAAACTAGTATAATTACCAATGTGGAGGACGTGTTTCCAAAACATGCACCTATTATAAACTAGAGACGTTGAATACTAGATAGGTGTGGATAACATGCTTACAAAGCATGCCCCCACTAAATTTGGAAATTGTGAATGTGTTGAAGCCATGTCCATATGATATTCCTCCATTAAATCTAAAAACTGATATAATTACCATATATTGAATGAGTGTGTATAACATGATTCCAAATCATACCCCTACTATAATATAAAAATGGGAATGTATAAAAGCCAAGCCCATATGGCATGCCCCCACTAAATCCATAAATTGATATAAGTACCAAATATTGAATGAGTGTGGATAGCATCATTCCCAAGCATGCCACAATGAATCTAAAAATTATGAATATGTGGAATCCATGTCCATATGACATGACCCAATTGATATTCTCCTCTTTGAGGTGAGGGAAAAATAGTACCTAGTAGTTACCTCACCTCAAAGGAATAAGATAACCATATATTTGTATATTATGTGATTGAACCATGTAACATGTAGAAAAATGGGCATATGTAAATGTATCATTGAAGCACATAGAACCAATGTGATCACATGTAGGCTTAAGATACATGATAAAGATCATGGTAATTTTTAGATATTAATAGTACAAGCTCAACAAGCAAAAAATCACACACAGAAGAGGACTCAAAATCAAGTCAACAAATAAAGGTCTTAGGAGACCATAAACAAGTCAATGTTCAAATGCACCAAAATTAAATGGACATGACTTATTAAAGTGTCTAAAAAATAAGGAAATACATATTAAAATGTCCAAGAAGGCAAACACAAGAACAAGGGACGTATACAATTGAGTGTATTGAAATGTTTGAATAAGCAAGATAATAGCAAGGTAAAACACTCAAGGAAGTGTATAAATTAAAAGTATAAGTAACTAACATAAACATGTCATAGTGGACCATGTATCTAATGTGTTATCAGAAAACATTAAGTGCATAGCATATCAAGTACCATGTGTAATATATTAGCATGGATAAGGTATGTGTAAGTATATATGTAAGCTCAAACATGATACTATGATGTGACCATAGAATGATATAACTTGGAAGTATCAAGATCATGTAAGATGGATGCCCCCAACATTATAGCAATGTGATTAGAGGGAAATCCCAACACCCATAAAAACATAGAATCATGTATCTTTGTATGCTTATAGATGTGTATGTAGAAGTAAATGATATGCTAGCCCTCAACATGGAACTAACACATAGATGCAAAGGATCCAATAAAATATGTAGGTGCTAAAAATGTTTTTGATTTTTGAATGTTTTGATTATTTTGGTATTTTTGAAGAGATAAGATCATCCTATGATCTCATCCAAATGATGGGCATAGGTATATCCCCACTCAGAATCTGATGCAAAAAAATGGTGGTAGAGAATGTATAGGAGAAATATTTGTCACTATAGTATATGTGATGCTTGGCGTATGTATAATAGGACTCTAAGGTCATGAAGTACCAATAGAAGGAATAGGAGTTAATGAAACCCATCTCTATGTACTCTATGGATTCTTTGGAATAGAAATAGTACGAACATGTTAAGGTGTTATGGATATATAAATATGGTGCATAGAAAATGAGGACTATGTAGAATCCCTTATTTATCTCTAAGGTAAATGTCTCTCAAGTATTAGTTGACTAATAAAGGGGATTTTATGTCACTTACCCTTTTACAATTTATTAGCCTTAACAGGCTTGATAATTAACTATCTCAGTATGAATTTCTCTTGCTTAAGAGGATGCTCATATAGAACACCAAAAATTGTAATAACCTGATTGGCATGAATGTACTTAACACACCCATGTACTATAAAAGGTATTGTTCAAAGAGTATGTATCCAAGGTCATCCCAATAACATGTCAAAGACACCCATAAAATGTATAACTGATAAAATAGTAACCATGTGTGTGGCACCGACCTATAAAGGTAGATCAATCTTGCCAAGAAACTTGTGGGATGTCTCTTATAATTCTCTAATTGATATAGTATAAGGTTTTAAATTATGATTAGTATAACCAAATACGTAAGTAATGTTATGGTGCAAACATTTTTAGTTTCACCATTATCAATCATAACACTATATATGGGGTGTTCATCAAGGTATGCTTGAATGAATATATAATGAATATTAGAGTCATCATCCTTAATTTAAATATCATTAAAAGAAATGGTAGGTTTCTAAACCATATGAGATATATGTCTCGTGTAGATACTAATAACCTCATCTAGTGGGTGTCCATATTGTGATGGAGGAGAATGTGAAGTATATGCCATTTGGACTTCTAGTTTGTTCTTAGAATGGTTTTGAAAAGGATTGTTAAATATATTCTACTTATGGTCATCACCAATTTGTGAAATTTATCCCTTTGGAAGATCATAAAATGTAATATATTGGTCATCGATGAGGTCCTATATCTTATGCTTCAAGGTAAAACATCTATTTGTAAAATGCTCAGGGCCTTGGTGATAGTCACAATAAGCATTTGTATCATATCCTTTGGGTATAGGTCTATTTATATCAACCTCTATAGGAGGAGGTAGAGATATAAGATGACACTCAATCAACCTTGGGAGTAATTAAACATGAGGCTCAAGTAAATGTGTAAATTATCTCCTTTGTGCATTAAATAAAATAAGCAGATTATGCTACTATGAAACTACATTAACTATGGTGGTTGTTTCCTTTTTAGGCTCAAGAGGTTTTACCTTATAACTCAATTTGATCATAAATTTTGTACTAGATGTAGATATATCAAGTTTGTTTTCCACATATTTGAGATTATTCAATTAAATAAGTGTCATTTCACAGTCTCATATAACATGGCATAATTCATCAAAAGATTGAAACTTCTTGAAAACAATAGACTCATGTAAAGAAGCAAGCAAAATTTTATTTAATATGTCTTGTGACTCTTTTTTATCCATATTAATGGTCATTTTGGCTAGCATTATCTTATACCTCAAGACATATTCATTGATAGGTTCATTGGTTCCTTGTTTGATCTTTGCAATTTGAGCATAGAAAACCTTTTCGATGATGTTAATATCAAAGTGTGCCAAAAAATTATTTGTAAGAGTTTTTAATGCTTTCAAATATTGGAGAGGTAAGTCATAAAACCACCTCAGAGCATAGTCCTTAAGGCTTCTTGCAAATAATTTGGTTAAAAGTTTATCATTAGAGGCATAGTCAAGGCATATTGCATAAAAGGTTCAAAGATGTTGCTCTGGATCACCCTTGCCATCATATATTATGAAATTAAATGAAACAAAACCAATTCACAAAGGGTGTAAATATATTTCAAGTGTAAGATGGTTATGTAACACATCTTATGAATCTATAGCATGAGGGGATTTTAAAGTTTTTTGTTTAATGTTTGTAACCTTGTCCTCTAACATCTTTATGACTTGAAGGAGTGTTTGAACTATAGACCCATTGGGATTTAGATTAGAAATTTTAGTAGTCATCAAAGGGGATGAAAACATAGTTTGAATAGCCATTAAAACTAGTATTTGAGTTGAAACCATTGCTAATTCCATGGTAGATGTAACAATAGTAGTTTCAAGAAACAAAGGTTTAAAGACATAATCCATGCCCCCATTAGATATATAGAGTTATAGTGTGTTAAATGGGAGGGATGTGTGCATCAAAGTTTTTTAATTTTTGGATTCAATTATATTTTTAAGATATTATCAATACCTTCAATGTTTTTTCTAATGCGGTCATGAAATAATGCAATTGCATGCACTTGATCATGGTCTACTTGTTCATTTTAATTTGTTTATTGATTTTCATTATCATAATCTTCTTCTATGATAACTTTATCAACATTTTTTCATTGTCAACATGGGTACATCAAAATCCAAGGTATGATATCCCTCATTAGTTTGATACATCTTAGATGGGTTGATGTGAAGCTCAATATGTTCAATAGACACACTCCCCAATCTAGGGCTATGCCTAAGTTACATGCAAAATAATACCAATAAGAAATTAAAAAGTACAACAATTTAAAAACCTATCTAGTTTAAAACTCTAAAAATTAGAAAAAATTGCATTCAAATGAATCAAGTTCACCAAATGTTTAACCCTAATTTGGACATGGATCATCTTAGGTAGATAGGGTTAAGAATATAGAAATGGCACAAGGGTGATAATCAGATCTATAGTAGGCCAATTAAATGCTAAACTCAAATATATCATATACTAAGTTTATTAAATTGAGATAAGATATTAATGGAAAGTACAATTATGTTAGATATAGAAAATGACATAAAATAAGGTACTTAGTTGGCTCTAATGCTAATGCAAATCTAGATATGGAATAAGTTGAAATCAATAGGGAAGATGGTTCTAGAATAGTTGTCAAATTATGGATCTAGTGCCTCTAGCTCTTTGGATAGTTACGTAAGCCTGGGATGGTTGCATCGATGTTATTGTTTGGGTTTGATGTTGATGTCATGTATGAAATATCTAGTGAACCAAGATATGAAAACCTAGATGATTTTGTGTTTTTCTTTGACTTTATTTTAGTGCATTCAGATCTAGGTCATGGATTATTGCTTCTTGTTAAATGGTAAAACCCTAGCTTTCTATCTCTAATGTGACCTTAGGGGAAAATGGGTTAGTGGGCATACAATGTTGAGCTTACCCACAATTACCTCTCTGTCAAAGGACATTGTCTACATAGTAAATACTCTATAAGAGGGCTTCAAACTCATGCAATTCTCCCCTACATGTTGGCTTGTGTGTGAATCATGCAATGTGTGTAAATTTAATACAATAGTGACCTATCCTGTAACTTGGAAAATAAGACCTTATGACTAATCCTTTAGTACTTTGGACCTGTAGATGTGTTATACCTATGATTGATATGTAAATAGGGAAGACTTTGATCAATTTAATGCTTGATAGAGTGCTTTTGGTAAGTGCCTTGGTCTCTTTGGTCTGATTGCTAGGTAAAGAATGAATGAGGGTTGATATTGTATTTATATCAATCTTATTGGGAGATAATTTACATTAAAACACTTAGGCCAACCATTGGAATATGTTTTATTTTCAAATTAGATGACTTTAGGGCACTCGACACTTACATCAAGGTAGGACAATAACGTCAATGTAACTATCTATCTTGGATGTTAGTGTCCAAGGAGTAGAAAAATAGGTGTAGGATTAGAACTTGTAGAGCTATAAGATAAATACATTTTAAGAATTATGTAAAATATAAGATGTTTGCTTCATCAAAATAAGACTTGTCGAACTAATAAATAGGCCAAGGGGCACAACATAGAGTAGGTGTGAGGCTTCTGGAAGTAAGGCATGTGTAGAATTAAGAGGAACAACCAAGGTCTAATTTTGCCAAGTATACAAGACTAAGGTGCTACATAATCATAAAATATCATCTATAGTTAGTGTTAATCAATATTTATATCTTGATTAGGTCTTAGTTTAGGTAGGGATTGGGCATTAGTTTTATTCAAGGTTTAAAAATCTAATAGCTTCTTAAGATGGGCTCGATGGGGCTTAGGTATTCAACAATTTTAATCGGGGATGGATCCCCAATTAGGTCAAGGCCATCCCCAACATCATTTCAAAGATGATTTGGCTTTAAATCATTATTATAGTGGGACCCCTCATCTTTGATATGCAGGATTTTACCCATTAAAATCCTTGGCATTATCTTGATCGAGATTTTGAGCCCCAAATCTTTGGTTTTAAAGTGAAACACTAAATAAAATATCTCATGTTTCTAATCAAGGGTCTAGACCCCAAATAGTTCTAGACCCCCTCTAACCCAAATTTCCTACCAAAATGCATGTGAAATGATTTAAAAACCTCTGAATAGGTCTAGGAAACATATGATAATTTTATTTAGGCTTGCAAACCCTGATTAGAACTGGATAATTTAAACTTTGAATACTAATTTAAAAAATAGTAACTTGCCTACCATAAAATCCCAAATAGATATATGAGAAGCCATTTTTGATAGTTTTTATTTTTCTAACATAACTTTCACCTCTGGTGTCAAAAATTTGATTCATTTATTTTGTCAGAAAGGTGACTCCATCATGGACACATTAGTAGCTCTAATTTTACATTATTTTATCTATGGTAAAACATGTTCATGTTTTTATGGCCAATTTCATATTCATTTCTTTTAATTTCATGACTTAACTCATTTTCAATCTATTTTGCAAGAAATAAATATTGAAAGTGGTGAATTTGGAGGGAGACAATAACCAAGGAGGTAGTTGAAGCATTAATGGTAATTGTTAAATATTTTTGGAGGGAAAATCCTCCCCATGGAAGGCTAGAGGATATATATTGGCTCATTTTTACTCTCTAAGGGTTGGTTTTTTTCCTCACACAAGAGATTTGGCCAGCACCCTTTTCATTTTTCAAGAAATTTTCAATTTTTCTAGTGTAATTTCTCTCCCTCAATTCTTCCCTCACTATCATGCTAGTGAATTTTAAAGAGAATCATTGAATGAACTCTATTGTGATTTCCAAAATGATGGATTATTGATTAATTGAAGACTTGGGATTATTTTTATGCCATTTCCATGTGTATAAAGTGGTGGTGGTTGTTATTTCCTTATTTTTCTCCCCTTAGAAGCTTGTATTAGCTTTGGATTCAATTGTGCATATGCTAGTTGATTCAATAGCTGATTTGTGTAGTTCATATGATCAAGATATTTAATTTGTCATCATGTTTGTAGTACTTTATTCTCTTTCCCTCTCCCTTCCCTTTTTCTTTTATTTTAATCAATTGGTCATCTAGGGTTTGAATGTAGGTAATCTAATGCTCATGTATATTTTGATTTCTTAGAGGTATTTTCCTTTACCTATTAGTGCATTATTGAATCTTAATCTAATGGAATGAATGATTAAAAAAATTATCCACACAAACATCAAACAAACTTGTATATGTTGATTTTTGATTGGGCATATTTTAAATGCAAGTTTGTATGTTTTGTTTCTTGAAATAAAATGGCCCACTGAATGAATGAATGAAAACCTTGTCATTTTCAACATGACACAAAACCCATTTGAGAAAAAAAACAACAAACACACCACATTTTACATTGTTCAAGTACCCAAAACATGCTAAAATGCACATTTAAAATTTAGGATAGGTTGAACTAGTAAAGGCCCCTTGAATAGAATGGTCATAATGAACCAATGAGTGAAGATTAGTGCACCTAGACTAGGTAGATATAAACCTTAGGGAGATTCCCCAGAATCTCTTTTCACGAGATTAAATTTTCAAGATGAGCCTATAACATTAGTGCATGCTCAAACACATGTCAATAGAACTAGCACTAGAAGGAGGGATGCTCTTTAAGCAAGAACCTCAAAACTAAAATTTTATTGGAAAATTTTAAACATGAATACTTAGGAGCATTCCCAATGCTTGGATAGTCTAAAATCTAAAATATAAAGTAGATAGATACCCACAATATCAAAGCCCATAGGGGATGATTTTGAGTTTTTGTAACTCATTAAACATAGAAACTGAGGGTAACCAAAGGGAAATAAAAAAATGATAAATCCACTCAGTTAGTAATTCACCTATTAATGTAAATCCATTTATCAATCTATTTACTACCCATAAAAACCCACTAATGGTAGTTAATCTTGCTTGGCTTGGTGTAGGTAGATGCCCTATGAACATTCTAGGGCATGTCCATGATTTGCCCAAAAATCCTGATAATTCTACCCAAAATATTTGCCTAATGGGATTCAAATAGTCAAGAAGTATATTCAGGGATTTAAATTTGCCTTAATCCAAACATAGGTTCAACATGAGTATTTGGCTTGCCACCTATTACATTACTCCTTAGGGGAAGCTGCATATGCCTAATATCTTATTTTTCCCAATGGATCTATCAATTCCTAGAATGATTTAGAAACTATTCTCATCAACCATTTCAAGATTACCATTGATCCAATTATCTTATATCATCAATTTGTTACTTCTTGTAGGGAGACAAATGAACATATGAGTGTCTTCAATGCATGCTTACACAAGATTTACCATAGGTTGAAAAACATGTACACTCAAATAAAAGTGGTTGTTATACAAACATAACTAAGGGATTTATATTCAATGACCTCCATGTTCCTAAGAAGAACATTGATAGCCCTCTTTTCCTTATCCTTAGAATATAAATATGATGTAAACATTGAACAAAAATGGTTCCACAAGGTTATGAAATTTTTCCTTAGCCTAGTTCTTATAATTAGATCATTATGATCGACCATGCCCTACAACATAATACACCATTGATGAATTCAATCCTAGATGCCCTATATGCAAGCCCAAATCTGGACTACAATCCAACACCCATAAAATAGATGATTATAAATCTACCTTATATTCCCCCTAATCATGTTTTTCCTCAGGCAAACAATTGACAACTTGTCCCTATTGCATATAACAACATTGTTTCCATACATAAAACTAGTGTTTACACTATTTTTGCTAGCAATTAACAGGTTATCCCATCATTTATAAATAATCGGATGCCTGTCAACAATACTAATAACCAAGAACACCCAACTATCCCTATGTTTTTTAATGCTAATGCACAGGTGGCTAACCCACAACCACAAGCAAGAAATCCACAAAATGCTAGTGTGAATCCAAAAGTAGCCAATCTACAATAGATGGTTTAGAGGTTGATAAATGATATGGTTAATTTGTATAGACAAGTGCCATTAAACACTAACTATAATGAAAATAACCCACCACCAACCATAAATTTTAAATTCCAAAGAACTAAAAGACAATGGAACACAAGGCCAAATAATGGAGGTGTACCTAGCATAGAAGACTGTGATAAAAACCAGAATAACAACAATTTTTCTAATGCAGTCAACTTAGCTGATTAGCACTACCTACCTGGTGTAATATACATAATATGATTTACCATGTTAATATTGATTGAGTGCAATTCATCTATGCCTTATATTCTATAAGGAGATGGACAAATTAGAACTAGTTCTCAAACCTGATAATAACTCTAATCAAGGTAGAGTAAACCCTAGTATATCTCTAGTCTTGGAGGATTATAAGTTTCCACTTAAAAGAGATAATGAGTCAGAAGACAACTTAAACAAGTTCCATTCATTTAAATAATTTCAAAATGGAAACAACTACTAGTTGAGGAGTAAATTCCAAACTCCTTTAACTACATATACTCCTCCAAACAATACTCAAGTTCCACTTGATGAGAACTTGAGTACTAACCCATTTCCACCTACAGGACCACCATGTATTAATAACCTAATAACAACTCTACACCTCTACAAAGTGACAAACCAATAAAGCCAAGCAAACATGGATACAATATTATAGATGACCTAAAGAAAACTAAGGCCAATATCACAATGTTTGACTTGCTTTAAATCTCAAATCAAAACGATATTAAAATAATTATCTTCTCATAAAGGGAAGGAAACTAATAAAATAGTTGATGCTCATGTGGTGATTTATAAAGAGAAAACTCAAACCCCTCATTTCCTTTAAACAATACGTATTTTTGGTAAAAACTTTTATAATTATTTGGTTGATTCAAGTGTTTCTAACAATATCATGTTGTATTCAATTTATCAACAATTAGGCTTAACACATGTAAAGTCAATAGGAAGGTTGTTCATTTAGATAAATTAGAGGCCAAGGTTTTTGGTGAGTTAAATCACATCCATAAATAGTTGGCCTATGGTACAGGGGTACAGTCATTTATTGACATATAGGTAGTTGATATACTTGATGTTTATACCATGCTTCTAAGTAAAGATTGGTCTATAACATTAAATGTTTACATGGAAACAAACTTATTTCATAGGTGCATCCCATGACATGGCATACCCAATCAAATCAGGATTGAACATGAGCCCAAGATGAGTCACATGATAACTAAATACAATAAAATAAATAAGATCTTGTATGAAGAATTAGAGATCAGGGTTCATGCCCTTGATAAAGAGGTATAAGATTACAATAAATTTTCCATCATGTTATCCATATAATTAAATGCATAAATTGAAGAACTAGATAAACTTGATGAGGATGATTTCCTCTGTGCACCTAAAATAACTTTATTTCCTAGTGATACTATAGTACATGAGGAGGTAAAACCAGATGGCCTAAGTGAAAAACAAGGTTGTCAATAGTTATTTTCAATAGTCAAAATGGTTGAGTTAGAAATCAACAAGCTAGAATAAAGCCATATAAATGGAAATAATGGTATTGTAAACCCCAATTATGAAAATATCACTATCTTGGACAACCCTATACCCATTTATACCATTGAAGACTTGGATAAAAGGACCCTATCAGTTGATAAGTAAGATGTGTGTTCATTTGGCATTGATAAAACTAATGAATAAATCAATGATATAGCAACACTAGCTCATCAGAATCATATGCATATAGCTGAAAACCATTTATGGATTTTGAAATATGAGGGTTCCAAATATAAGAGCAAGTGTGGTGTTAATGCATAGCTCATTAAACCTAGAGTAAATTCATATCTAGCTATATTTCATTTGTAATTTGGTTGCATGAATAATGTGGGTGAATATGAAGCACTAGTTCATGATCTCTTATTCACATTAAAGAATAAATTTAAGACCCTCAAGGTACATCATAATGCATAGCCCTAATCAATCCTAACTATATATATCCCTTCTATATCTACTCATTCACCTCAAAATACTCAAGTGCAGCTATCCTATCATAGAAGAAAAAAACTAGAGATGAGAGACCTATCTTTTTCATGAGTTATCCTCTCTAAAATGTTGAATTGAGGTATTCAACTATAGATAAACAAGTATTTTCCTTGATTAAAGTCATCAAGAAGTTCAGACTATACATTCTTTGAAGCAAGGTGTTTATACTAGTGTCTAACCTAGCAGTAAAGGCTATACTGATGCAAAATGATTTGGGTGAGAGAAAGGGGAAATGGATGACCATTCTCCAAGAATTTGAATTAGATCTAAATCCAATAAAATTTTTAAGAGGCTAAGGAATCAATAAGGCCATGGCTTAAGTAGACTCATAGATAGTTTTTCATTAGTACATAGTGCAAGACATTACCAACAATTACTAGTACCAAGATGTGGTATATTATTTGCTCAATAATGAATGCCCAAATCACCTGAATTCGGTTCAAAGAAGGTCCTTACACATAAAAATTAATAACTTCATGATCAAATCAGGCATGTTATATAAAATAAATCATGAATTCATATATCTTAGATGCCTAAACAAGCAAGAATCAACTAGAGTACTCGATGATTTCCATGGAAAGTATGGAACTGGT
Source organism: Torreya grandis (assembly GCA_037957365.1). Classification (NCBI taxonomy): domain Eukaryota; kingdom Viridiplantae; phylum Streptophyta; class Pinopsida; order Cupressales; family Taxaceae; genus Torreya; species Torreya grandis. The sequence continues at coordinate 1,455,479 of JARHVA010002582.1, read as the reverse complement.
CATGAATCAGGGGGTGTTAAATCCAATCAACTACTAAGGGTGGGATATTACTATCCAAATGTTTTTAAATATGTTCATGCTCACATTTGGAGCTATCATACATGTCAAGTTACTGTGCATATAGAACGTACCCTTTCTATGCCATTGTAGGTGATCGTTGAGGTTTGGTCATTCATAAAATGGGGATTAGACTTCATCAAATACATAAAATATAATTCATTTGTGGTACACAAGTTCATACTTACAATAACTAATTATTTTACATGTTGGATGAAGCTAAAGCATGAAATAACATTACAACTGATGTGGTAATCTACTTTATAGAAGAACACATCATCACTAGGTTTGGGATGCCTGTAATGTTGGTATGTGACAATAGTCCTACTTTCTCATATATTTAATTTACTAAATGGGCCTATGATAACCAAGTAATCCTAAAATTTTATTCTAATTATTATTTGTAAAGTAATGGGATATCAGAATCAACTAATAGAAATATGTTTGATGTAATTAAGAATATCTTGGCAAAGAACCCTAGGGACTGGCATAATGTTCTTAAATTTTACTTATGGTCTGATAGGACCAGGTTAAATTCATCCTTATGAATTTCACCTTATCATCAGGTATATAGGCAAGAGCGCCTTTTTTTAGTTGACTTGAGGATCCCCACATTATAGTTCATGAGAGATTACTTGGAAATTGTAAACAACATAGAATATCACCTGCTTAACTTGATATAAAGTGACAAAAATTTTGATGCATCCCTACTGCATTTTAGAAAACACCAAGAGGTCTTCAAATGATGGTTTGAAAAATGAACAAAAGTGAAAGCCTTTTGGATCTCTTATTTATTCCTTCTCTAAGACAAGGCTCATGAAAAGAAGGGATAGCATGGTAAGTTTGATGCCCTATGGTTGGGTCCCTATAAAATCTCTAAAATCTTAGGTGAGAATTATTTCTACCTAAGGTGTCTAATTGGTGAGGATTTCACATTCCCTATCAATGGCCAAATATTCAAACACTACTTCCAGTCTTGAATTAGCCTAGTAAGTTTATATAAATGCATTATCTTTCCATGTCCTACTTTTTTTGTTTTCATTCCTACTTTGTGGTTAGTTTAGTTTGATTTTCCTACTTTTCCCACTTGTTTGTTCTTTTTCTAGCCTCATTTGTCTCTTATTGGCCCGACCCACTTATTTTTCCCTGCAAGTTCCCTTATAAGTCAAAATAATTGAAGAACTAAAGCCATGTATGTATATAGCTCGAATGACATTCTAATGTGTAAGTACTTGGAGTAGTTTGAAACTTTAGATTCTATTTCTAAATCAGTTTTAAAAGTCTCACTTTCATGTGTGTTCTAAACTTTTTGGTTTGGGTTAAGTTCAAGTAAAACTATCTGGTCAATAAAGACATTCTCTAAACCAAGCACAAAATTCCATACTAATAATTTTTGGGTTTGCATGAACAAACCTGCTATGGTGAAGATCAAGGATGAAAAATCTATAGTCCTACCTTTCACTTGCTACATTGGTCCCCAACCCAAAGTTGAGATGTTAAACAAGAAAGGTAAAAGATAAATCAAGATAATAAAATAAAGTAAAAAACATCCTAAAAACTCACTTCTAGGTAATTCAATCAACTCTACTATGGGCTTTCCAGCCTAGTTGGTAGTGGATCAAGTCCTTGGGTGGGATCAAAGGTAACTCTATTAGGGCTATGAATACCTATCTGGTAATGAAGCAATGTCTAGGCAGCATTCTCAAGGTAGGATTCACTATCCTAATGATCAAATCCATAGTAGTTAGTCCTTATAGGTTCTAAGATGTGGTAATTTATCTCATTTACACACACCTAGTCAATGAGAATGTATGATTTGGTCCTTTAGCCACTCCCTTCTTTTCCTCTCTTAAATCTATTCACATTCCATACATAGTCTCAACTAGAGATTCTATATTTTTAGACCTATTTATATCATTTTAATATATTCAAGAGTATTTTCCAGCAAATTTATCATTTTTTATTGCTTGCACAACATGCCCTAATTTTTTCAAGAATTGGGGAACATCTATTTTTTACTTTTACTTTGCTCCCACTTGGGGTCATGGATCATTGGTCTCAACACCTTAAGTTTCCTTGGTTTTCCATCTCAATTTACATGTTGAATCAAGACCCAAAACCATCACCATTAGAAATACCACATGTATGTGAATCAACTTTGTATTTTACACGTAGCGTAAAAGTGGAGTTATGACCTCCCAATTTGCATTTGAAGAATGGCTCTCTTATCTCTCCTAGCTCTCTTAGCCTAAGAAAGTAATATATATATATATATATATATATATATCCATGCCCTTAAATCTCCCAAAACTTATCCCATTTTGATACACTTCTACTCATGTGACATTCTTACCTACCAACTCTCTCAACTCCCTACAATTAGTTTGAAGGGTCACTTTGATTTTTGGTTCCTATTGTACCTTTTATACCTAATCCATCCTATCCATATTGCTTTTGTAGATAAGTTTCATGTTTTATTATTTGAGTGAAAACTCATTTTCGGGACACTTATCCCACTTACTAAGTCTCCAAAACAGAATCCTCTTGCTTATTTAGTTCTCTTAGTTTACCCCAAGGGGTCATTTTGGTTCCCATGTCATTTTATTCACTATAACATACTCCATCCTTTTTATCAAGGATATTCAATTAATTTTTATGTTTTGTACTTTTACATTTGATGACTTTTGGGCCTCCATTCTGTACTTACGAGATCTCATTTTGCTAGGTAAAAAACTTGCAAATTTTTCAAGTTTGGTCTACTTTTCCCTTTTGTCTTACCTCAATTTTAATCAGGATATTCTTAAGCCATTTGGCATTATTTTGAAATTGTTAAGGTCTTAGACCTAATCAAGCTTTGAAACCCTGAATAGGTCTAGGCGAGCATTGGTGTGGAGTGGAATTTTTTGTCTAGGTAGATAGTCAGGTTTTTTAGGTAGGAGAGTTATTTGCTAATCAAAACTTTATTTATGAATATTTATAGAAAAAGTTAGTAGGGGGTCATAGTTATAGTCAGGATTTTAAGCCTGACTAGATTGAGAGAAGTTTGTTGGGCAAGTCTAGTGTTAATTAGAGTTTAATTCTTGATTATAATGGGAAGGAAGGAAATTGATAGGTTAGTGTTAATCAACATTTATATCCTAATTAAATCTTATTTTAGGTAGTTCTTGAGCATTAGTTTTAGTCTGAGTTCAAAACCTCGACTGGGTCTTAGGATGGGCTTAGGGGGCTCAGGTATTAGGCAATGTTAATCAGGAATGGATCCCCTATTAGGTCATGGCCATCCTCATTGTCATTTCAACATTGATTAAGGTTTAAATCCCTATTACAATAGGACCCTTCACCTTTCCTATGTGAGCTTTCACCCACGAAAATACTCAATGCCATCCTAATCAGGATTTTGAGCCCCAAATCCCTGGTTATAAAGTGAACCATTAAACAAAATTCCCATAGTTATAATTGGGGGTCTAGACCCTAAATAGTTCTAGACCGCCTCCAACCCAAATTTCCCTCCAAAATGCATGTGAAATTATTACAATACTTCTAATTAGGTCTAGGAAACACATGATAGTTCTATTTAGGCTTACAAACCCCAATTAGAACTACAAAATTTAAAATTTAAATAGCAACTTAAAAACATAAACCTGCCTACCAAAAAAGCTCAAATAGGTCTAAGAGAGACCATTTTTGGTAGTTTTGGGTTTTTCTAGCATAACTTTCACCTCTGATGTCAAAAATTCTATCTGTTTATTTTTCTAAAAAGGTGACTCTATTACAAATGCATTGGTAACTCTAATTTTATATGATTTTGTCTATGTTAAAACTTGTTCACATGTGTGTGACCAATTTACTATTCGTTTATTTTAGTTTCATGAATTAACTCATTTTTGGTCTATTTTATAGGAAATGAATAGTGAAAGTGGCAAATTTGGAGGGAGAGAATGGCCAAGGACGTAGTTGAGGCATTAATGGTAGTTTTGAAGAGTTTTAGAGGGAAAACCCTCCCCATGGAAGGCCAGAGGCTATTTATTGTCTCATTTTTACTCTCCAAGGGTTGGATTTTTCTCCTCACACAAGAGATTTGGCCAGCCCCCTTTTCATTTTTTAAGAAATTTTAAGTTTTTATTGTGTAATTTCTCTACCTCAACTTTTCCTTTATTTTCATGCTAGTGAATGTTTTAGAGAATCATTGTAATGAACTCTATTGTGATTGTCAAAACAATGGATTATTGATTAATTGAAGACTTGGGATTATTTTACTACCATTTGCGCATGTATATGGTGGTAGTTGTTGTTATTTCCTTGTTTTACTCCCTTCAAATGCTTGCATTGGCTTTGTATTCAATTGCCCATATTTTGGTTGGTTCAGTAACTGATTTTTGGAGTTTTTATGATCGGGATATCAAATTTTTCATCATGCTTACAAGATTTTATTCTTTTTCCCTCTCCCTTCTCTTTTGCTTTTATTTTAATTAGTTGGTAGTCTAGGGTTTGAATGTATGCAATTTCTTTCTCATGTATATCTTGATCACTTATAATTATTTCCATGACTTGTTATTGCATTGTTGAATCTTAATATGATGGAATGAATGAGTAAAAAAATCAGCCATACAAACATCAAACAAAACCCTATATGTTGATTTATGATTGGGTAGATTTCAAATGTAAATTTGTCTGTTTTGTTTCATGTAATTAAATGGACCACTAAACATATGAATGCAAACCTTTTCATTGTTAAAAATACATAAAACCCATTTGAAACAATATAACAAACACATCACATTTTACATTGTTCAAGTACCTAAAACATGTTGACATGCACATTTGAAATTCAAGATAGGTTAAACCAGTAAAGGCCCCTTGAATGGAATGGTCAAAATGAGTCACTATATAAAAATAAATGAGCCTAGATCAAGTAGATATAAACCTTAGCGAGACTCTCTAGAATCTCCTTTCAAGAGAGGCAAGTTAAAAAATGAGCCTACAACATTGGCGCATGCCAAAACACATGTTGATAAGTTTTTATGTATAGTTCCAAAAAAAAATTAATAAAAAAGCAATAATTGTAAAATTATAATTTAATTTTATAAAAATAATAAAATTAATTTTTAATTACAAATATTATGGTATCTTAACCTAGATTCAGTGGCCACTAATTACAAATATGTGTGGATTGTCAAGATAAATGTAAACACATTGTACATAGGTATGCAATCCTAAAATAGTTGTCAGTCAATTAAACATATTTTCTAGTTGAGAATATATATGAAATTTTCATAATTCATTTAAGGAACTAAATAATTAAAATCTCTATAATTCATGGGTGTTATTTCTAAACGAGTCATTACATGCATCAAAAATATAAAATAATAGATGATAGATAACATTAAGGGACAAACAAAAATTCCCATGATTCTTGGGGTTGGATTGGAGATACAAAGAAATATAATTGATGAGCATATTTTTGTACTACTTCTAAAACACATAAAAATACAATGAAAAATCAAATGAAAAAAGGTATTGCATACAAATTAGTGGATGCTTATTTTACATCATTACCCTTAATGATTAATTACAAATATTTCTTATGCAAATGATGAATAAATCACTCTACATGCATAATTAACAAACATCATTTATTGATTTACTTTTATATTCCCTTAAAATCATTTGTTTCAAAATAGGATATATTTGAAAAATATTTTAATTAATAATAGAAAGTAACTAGATAATAACATGGAATATTGGACATACATTTTTCATAACTCTAAGTGCACCATATAACCATTTGTTGATTTTTACTTTTATTTTATCTGTAATGTCTTATAAATAATTTATAGTCTTGATTAATTGTACATAAGAATTTAAAATTATATATAATTATTTTTATATAAAATATTTTTATAGGCTAGTCCAAATGTAGTGTAGATTAAAGACATTTTTTTATGCTAATGATGAAATTAAACTTTGAAAAGACAAAGGTATTTTGGTTTTGTTTAATCTATAGTAAACTATTAATAATTTATTATTGCATATTTCTTGTCTAAGAAAATTTTTAATAAGAATAATTTATAAATAATTATAGCAATGAAATTATAATGTTGAATCATGTCCAAGAATATTAAATTTGTAACTAAACATGTTTGTAAAATAATATATCTAATGAAAAATACTTATTCCAAAATAGTAGTTAAAAAAAAAGAAAATGAAAATAACATTCTAAATCTTTTATTTTTTGATATGTAGTATAAATAGCAGAGAAATCACTTTGCATAGAAGGGAGAGGATTATACTAGCATTACTTAAAGAAAGGAAATCATTGGAAGTATAAAAAGAATAACAATAATAGTGAGGGAGTATCACTAGTGCACAAGTGCACATTTTTAAGAAATAAAATCATTGAAAGGATAAAAATATTTAAGAATCTTTGAGATACACGGTGTTGAGAAAAATAACAATCAAAGAAGTCTTTGAGATGAAATGAAGAGAACATATTTACAATGAAATATTAGAAGATTTTAAAATAAGAAGAAATGATTCTATTACAAAGAGAAGAAACTAAAATAACATTGTAAGTATAAAGAAGAGAACCAATTGGTAATAATGATCTTTGAAAAAATTAAAGAAGAACAAAGGATTGTATTGTAGAGAGAAGAAATAATATTCAAGAAGCATAAGGAAAATATTTCTAGAGGTATTTATTATTCACTCTTAAATTTAGATTTCATAATTTAAAAGTAGATAGATAAAAACTTAATATAACAGAACTTTGAGTCCTTTAGTTTCCTTGCTCTTGCTTCCTTTCTTGCTGTTAATTTTGTGTAAATCCATTATAAATCTTTTGTAGTGTGAAAGAAAACCTTGAATCTGCTATTTTTTTCACTCTAGCTTCTTTTATTGTTGTTAATTTTGTGTAAGAGAACCTTGAATCTGCTAGCTTCCTTGCTCAAGTTTCTTCTCTTCTTGATATGTTTATGTATATTCACTGCAATAACTCGATGCAAGAATCTGTTTGATGTTGTTCAAATAAAATTGTTGACAAAAACTAAATAAATCTGAAATAGAAAATTTTGAAAAAATATATTGAATTGATGACTTCAATAAGAGAATGTAAATAAAATCCAGTAGGATATTCAAATTTTTAAAATGTCGCACATATTGTTATTTTATTTTTTAAAATATTGTGCATATTGCTATTAATTTTTTTAAAATTCCACCCATATTATTATACACATTGTCGCCCATATTGATTTGACCTTGCAAGCATAGGTAATATAGTTTATTAATAATTTTTATTCAAAAAAATATATCTTGTAATTAATTTTAAATCAAGTGCATGTAATATTTATTTTATGAAAAATGAAAACAATCACTTAGCTAAAATGCATATAATATCTAAAAAAATTATATGTTAAATAAATGAAACATATTACTTTAATATTTATTTTTAAAAATATTTATCTAAAAATTATAACAAATAATTATTATCTTAAATAAAATATTTTTCTAACTATGACTACAAATTAATAAATGTATGTAATATTTTACATCACAATTATTTTCAATTAGTTAAATTAGAGTCGATAATTCTCCAAAAAAATCATCTTTTAATAATTTAATATTTATAACATGATTTTGTAGAAATTTTTCTATTATAAACACCCAAATAAAATGAAATTAAATTAGATGAAATGATTATAAACTAAGTCCATGCAACTCAAGATACGTGTAATAATCCTCAAGCAAATGTAGGCACCTCATTCACCATGCAAGTATCGTATATAAGCTTAAAATAGTGTTCTCTAATTCTATTAAGTTCATTCTAATATTTATAATTAAAGGTTTATAATTTTAATGTCTTTCAGTTTATATTATATCAATTATATGTCTTCATTCTAATATTTATAATTGGTGGTCGCTAATTCTAATATATCATTAGTTTTCTCTTATTATATGTATTTAATTTTAATATTTATACCTAGCGCAATGAAATCCAACAAATAATTAGTTTTATAATCATTTGTATTTCATTATAATATAGATTACATGTTAATAAAATAGATACATACGAGAATGAGATTAAAAAAGAATAAAAGGTATAATATTTATATTTCCTTTATGTAGACACATGAATTTGGTCACAAGTACTTGACAATGTTAATTCTTGACATATTATAAACCACATGACATGTGCACAAATACATGACTCTTATTCACCATTCCTCTAAGTCATTTTTATATATGTGGGCTTGACCCTTTGTTTGTCATTACTACTATATATAACTTTCAATGTCAAATTATCAAGCTATCTACAATCACTTTCAAAATATCTCCAATAGAGGACATATGTATTTGATCCTTCCAAACTTGTTTGATCTAAGCAAACATGGGTGTACTGTACCCTTGTCTAGTTAGGGTGGTCACATCCAGTGTCCAATAATGGTTAATTTTTAAAATTCAAAACATATATTTGGGTCTTCCCACGTGTTTTGCATGGTTGGCTAAATGAAATTGTCAAAATATTTTCATATAAATACATTTCAAGAGTCACTCATTAGACACACTTTCTATTCATTTGATACAAGTATATATAATTCTACATATTTTTAAAATCTACCCTACTATACCTAAATTTTAAATCATTCAAAAGGAGCAGCCATAAGCCAAGTCAAGAGCCCTCTAAAATAAGTCAATATTTATCATTGTCAAGTAGAAAATCCACATTATAATTGCATACACATAGTCAAAGAATCACAATTTCACATTCACTCTAGGGGGAAGAACTACATAGGTTTGATTTCTCTCCTTGGAGTACTAGGCAATGATCAATCATCAATGGGTCGATTGAGGTTAACTCAACCCATGACACTCCCCTCTTTTTCTTGTAGGTTTTAAATCTATCAAATTTCCTTAAGGGTTTCAAATGGAAGATAATAAAAATATTGGTTTCTACAAGGCCAAACCCTAACTACAATATCTCAAATTTCTCATCATCCACAAGTACAATGATCAGTTTGTAGACACAGTCAACTTAGACAAGTTTATAGTAAACATACTCGGGCATACTATGTTATTGTCCTCCTATAATGAACCTATCTAGAAATATATTTTTATTATACCTCTAATATATCATTTTTATATTATTAATTTATATGTCTTTTCATGTCATCATCCTATCACAGTCAATTGGGATAAGTCTGTAGTCAAGGAACTAGATTACACTGTGTTATCATCCACTTACAATAGACCTATCCAAGTTTTTTTTTCTAGTTCTATGTATGATACTAAGTATGCATAGTCACCTCTTTTTCTAGTTTTCATAGCCAAATAGTTATAAAATTCAACAGAGATCATTGTGCAAGTTAAGTATATCTCTTCTTAGTACTTTCCCAAAATAACAACTTTCTATATTTAATAATTTGTCAAAATTATAATAGTTGAATGTTATATATCTTTGGCATTATGATATTTATAATTTTTCATCTATATATATATATATATATGAAACACTGCTCCATTAGTGTTTTATCAAAAATAGGGTAAAACGTATTAGTCAACCCGAACCTTTATTTTTTAGCTTTTACTTTTTGATTTCATTTTCCTTCTTGCCTTGTTTTCTTATAAATTGTGTTATGGTAGTTTTAAAACTCATAGGAGTTTTTTTTCTAGGAAAATCAGTTGTCAGCTTTACCTACATCACGGTGTGAGGGGTATTTACCCAATGCTCAAGCCATTAGATAGCATTGTGTGTGTGTGTGTGTGTGTCTATTTCAATTTCCACATACCTCACAATATATCATAAATGTCTAAGATTTTGTTTTCAACCATAAGAAGTCTCTATTATTTGTTCTTATAGTACACCATTAAGTGGTTATCTTTAAGAAGTTACTCTCAATGTACCATAGAGATGGGATAATGTGTCTATGGGAATCATGTAATCCTTTGTAGTGAGGACCTTAGGAGATGTATTTACTATTTATGATTGGGATCAATATTTCTAAGATCCTATTAAAAAAACACCTTTCACTAGTTTTACCTATTTTTATTTTTATTTATTTCACATCATTGCATGCCACTTTAAAATTTTGCATCTCCTTTGCCTCTAAGGCATAGTGCTAGATTAAATGGAACTCCTATTAAACATATCCAAATTCCTTTAGTCTATTTTAAAATGGAAAACATATAAATCAATGATCCATATAATGATTTAACTCTTCAAAATCAAATTCACATCAGAGATAATAAAAATAATAATCAAGATAAAAAATTATGAATATCTAATCTGAACTTCTACATGTCACTACCATATGTCAAAGGGCATGCAAAAATCAATTTTTTCCTCTTATTCATTGAGCATAAGGCTATCTTAATCAACATCCTATTCATATTTTTTCACCCAAAGATAATATTATACTACAATTTTTATGCTATGAACACTAGACGAATGTCGATAATTCATCCACGAAGTAGAATGAAGGTAGTCAACATGTTCCTCCACAACCCCTACCACCTCCCCAAGGTAAGAAAATCAATCTAAGGGTTATGATATTATTGATCAACTCAATAATACCCCTACTAAAAATTATATTTTAGAGCTATTAAAAATATCAATAGTTTACAAGGATATCTTATATGATGCTTTGTGTGATAAAACTCTTCCTAGTGATACATAACCAACATGATTTTCTTCTATCATGAACACCATCAAGGGTGCCAACAATATCATCACATTCAATAATGAATATTTATCTCTTAAACACATCATAGATCAAGATCTTCTACTTTTTATTTAGGGTCAGATATATGAAATTGTTATCAATCATTTTTTAGTTGATAATGGTTTAGGAGTGAATATTTATAACTATATTATCTTATGACAATTGGGCATTGATATGAATAGTATTCAAAAATCATAACAATGCATTAGGGGATTTTATAATGGCCCTTTTTAGACAATTCAAACCATCACATTTAGTTTAAAATTAGGTCCCAAAATATTGGCTAATATTTTTCAAGTCATGTTGAATCAATTACACTACAATTTAATTTTAGGAAGACCTTAGATTCATACCATGGAGGTTTTACCTTATACATTCCATATATGTATCAAGTTTATATATGAGGTATACGAATATTATATTCCAAAAAATGATACACCTTTCAAATACTACAAAATGAATCAATCACAATATAAATATCATTTTATCATACCCCCTACACAACTGATCACACTTGATCATATGCACACATATGAGGCAAGTGAGTCAAGCACATAATATGATCAAGCACCAATTATAAGGACTCAGTAAATACATGAAAAGCATTACCAATCAACATATAATAAGAAGAAACCATACCACACTTCCCTCTTTTGGTCAATTTTGAATATCCTCATGCATAATTATGTATTGGTATGATAGTGATGATGATAATATGCAAGATCCAGCAGATGACAAGCTACGTTAGCTCAATTTTGATCATGTTGATCCCAAATAATACTTAGATCATACTTTCTTCATGCTTATGGGAGTGGGAACATATCATTAGGATTTACTAAAAATGGATAAATCAATGACTATTTTAGAGGCACCATATTCTAAGGACAAATAAAAAGCTATAATTCAAGATAATCAACATTATAATAGTGATAATACATGTTATAGTATTACTTCACAGTAAAAACAAGAATAATTTTAACCTTTATGTCTACAAATCACATCACTTAAATACAATATTAAAAATATTGTCAAACTTCAAAAATTTATATAGTTAATGATGCATCTCTCTAGGAATAAGTACAATTAGAATAATAAAAGCAGGTTGAACAACAAAAAACATAATACAAACATGATAATTTGTTAAACAAACAAATCAAAAAGGAATAGTTTCAAGTAGAAGAAGTTAAAAAAAAGGCTAAAAGCATAACATGATAAACAAGAGTGGTCAAAAAATGATATTTTACAAAAGCAAATTCCAACTAAGTAATATAGTATTTTCAAATAAGGTTTTCCAATAAAGGACATTCAAAAATAATATAAACCACATATATTTAGCATGGTTCCATGAGAGGTAACTAAAAATAATTTATTATATCTAAAGCCTTTGACTCTTAGTCACCATATCGATGGAAAGAAATGTACTGAGGTTGAGATTACCTCTTTTCATGAGGCCAATATATGTAGCATAACACTTCAATATCTAGGGTATGACAAACAACATTTGGGTAATATTATCAAGCCTAAATGTTACATCAGATCCATTGAGATTAATTTTATTTTTGACCCAAAAACATGTTTAATTACATTTCACATTGATCCTACCATGGATCAATGCAAGGAAAAATTGGGAAAAGAGTGCTTGCAAGTGATGGGAGCAGCTTTGGGTAAATATTATGACACTGTTATTTTCAAGCATGAAGAATCAATGGCAAAATATGAAGAAAAAATAAGCCCATCACACCAAATAAAATTAGAGTGAATACTTATTTAATTATCATTCCAACAAATGAACATGATACAACACTTATAGAAAATCAATCGACATGGAAAATTCCATAACACACTATGGTGTAGTTGGATTTACATACACATAAAAACAATTCTCATAGTACCACTTTTAATTTACAAGATAAATAAGATGATATGACCATAATTCAGATGTCAAATGCTTAAGCTATCTAATATTACCTTTAGATTATCTTCATTCGAATATTCATAATTGGTGGCCACTAAATCGAATATATCATTGGTTTTCTCTTGTTGTATGTATTTCATTATAATATAGTCTATATATAATTCATTTTAGTATTTATAAATTTTTTAGCTACTTTTAATAAATAATTAGTTTTATTGATGGATATATTTCATTCTAATATAGATTACATGTAACTTAAATGAAAAAAGCATCTCAAGGTATTTAATCTCTAATTGCAGATGGAGAAAGTGTACTAAATATAGTGACTACTTAAAATTTGTAACCTTTTAAACAATGCACCTTAATTTTATAGTTAATCAATACTTTTATCTTAATCTTTTATATATTATTTTCTATAGTTACAACCAAAAAACAATTGATTATTCTAGATTTAGAAGGTTTACTAATGTATAAAGTCCCAAAAAAATTGATAAGTGTGTATTCTAAATGGACAAAGGGAACATACTTATTGGTGTACTCCTGATATAGGAACAAATGTCTAGATGATTGTTGAAAGGTTGCTTACTAAAATAAAAATTGATAAGATTCCTTTATTTTATTGGGGTGTTGAACAATGTGTGTTCAAAGATGATAAATATATAGAATTTTTATGTAGGGTTTAGAATGACATTAATTTTGACTTTGTTGCATTGACTATTCATAAATATCATTAGTTATTGTCAACATTGTTTACTTTTGGATTAATTAATGATAACACTGATGTCAGATATATTTTTATTGTGGGTAAAAAATATTTTTGATCAGAGCTATGAACCAGATAAATATGTGGGTTTTTAAAGGGTCCAAACTCTAGAATAGAAATAATCAAAATGTATTACAATAGAAAACCAAGAATTTGATCCAAAATTATAGTAGGGCTAGTAATAGCCCAAGCTGAAATAGTGTTGCCATCTAATAGTGAAAAAGCAACAAAAAAACATTCATACAATAGTAAAAGAGTATTCCAATTTAAAACAACACTACAAATAGAGTGCAAAAACAACAGACTTACATCAACCATTAGGCTAATTTAAAAGTAAAGAATAGGGTTATACATCCCCCTAATAATCCATACAAATATCTTCATTTGTTGGGTTTAATAGAACCCTTAGATCCACTTAGTTCCAAAGTGTTTTGTTTTCCATTTTTAATTTATTTTATTATTTCCATGTTTTTTACTTCCTTATTATTCGATCTACCCTTCTTAGTTTTGATTCTTAACTTTGTTGATTTTTAAACACTTCTTGTTATTCTAGCACAAAACTAACTAAAGTTTAGCCCCGTCCATGTTGAGGGAGAGATCAACCCTTTTCCCAAGGATTGAGTCAAGGAACAAGGAATCGCTTCCTCTAATTCCAATACAATATCCTTCTTTGAATCCGGCATCCCAGTTTTTCCTTTGGTTTGGGGTCTTTCATCTTCCTTTTTTTTCAAGACTTAAATCTAAAAAAGATAAACATAGGGAGGAAACATTTTTAGAATTGTGTCTACCATATGTTTGTAATTTTCCTTCCTCTATCTCTTATGAGTTCTCCTCCTTTGGGTGTGTGTCACTCTTCGACTGAAAATCAAAATGTAGAGCATCATTTCTTTTACATTCAGCTTCATGTTCTCAAGAATTAAACGGGACTAGGGGTTCTTTTTTAGTGTCCTTGGCAGAAGTTAGGAGATGTGAAGTTTCATTTCCATCCTTTCCTATATGCCTCATATCCCTTTATTCCTGAGTCGGTCATGGTATTCCTCTTGCTATAATTATTTTTCTTTAAATCTCCCTAGTCTCTTTGATATTTATACTTTCTCTCATGTAATGAACCTTATAGTTTCCACTTACTACTTTCAATATCTTCAATGGATCTACATTGGTTTACTTTATTATTTTGTGTAGTTTCTACCAATAGTCCTTCACTTGGAACAAAGGTCAAACATAGCAAGTTGACACCATTCTTAACTTCTTCCTTAGCCTATGTATTGATTTGATTATTTTTTGTCTTCTTGTTATGATCAATACCTAGCTTTTCACTTTCTTCTTGAGCCTCATTTAATATATAATTATCCATCTTTCTCAAATTCCTCTAAATAATTTTCTTTACTAAACAATTTTTCTCCAAATGCCCCGATCTATGACAAATGGGGCACACAAATGAAGTATTATCAAATTAAATCTTTTGATTCCAACTTCCATACTTGGAGGATGAAATTATGGTTGTAGGAGATCCTTACTAGCTCTAACATTCACACAAAATATTGTGTAAATCAAATTTTTTTTGAACTTAGTAACTGCATAAAAAATGATAAGTTGACCAAAAATTTGGAAATTCCCATCATAACTTCATCCTCCCATAATTCTAGAGGAAGACCTAAAATTATGACCCTTATAGGAATAACATCAATGTCTTCCTTATCTAAATTGAAACTTGATTTCCATTTTCTCAATAAAAAGCCTTATTTTTCCAAGGAACCAAGGTCCATCGAGAAGGGTTCTCACATAGTACTCATGATTATAAAAAGAGATTAGTAAAAAACCTTTATTAAATATTTTATGCTTTCACAATCCATATGCAGTAAATAAATAGCTTTTGGAAGAAAATTGTGTCAATAAGGAGATCAAAAATCCTTTAGTCGATAAGGAAATCTCAAAGTTGTCTTTTGGATTCCACTTACATTGGGTCCAACTTCTAACCACATCGATGTTAGGTTTAGAACCTAGGAATTTTCCTATGAGAGTATTTGTTAGTCTACTAAAGGATATATCTTCCACTGAATCATGGATTCTAAGAAGAAGACACTCTTTATCCATAATTATATCAATCTCTATAATAATAACTTCTTCGAAAGAAGCCTTACCTTCGAATAGAGCCTCCTAATATTTTTTTTCATTTTTCCCAAAGTTTTCATAGGAAGCCCTGCATTTTTTACCCTTTTAAATCCAGTTAGAAGAATCCATGCTATTTTCTCCCTTTTAAAACTAGACTACAGGATTTGAGCAAGCACCTAAATTTGGGGTGTCTCATCATGGTCCATCATCCCCTTCCTCCTCCTAATCCATGTCAATATTATCAACACCTATCTTCTCATATCTATTCACATAAAATTCCCACCAAAAATAGTTTTTAAAATTTTCTTCCATCGATGTGTCTTAAATGCACCTCTATATAGCATTGTATAAACACCCTAATTTGGTCAAGCAACCACAAATAATGTCTTTTATTGTTATTTCACATGAAGGTCTTATTGTTGATTATAATCCTTGTTTATATGGTCATTTTAAGTCTTTTGATCTTTATTATGTCTTATTTTCCTTATTTGTAACACCCCTAGTAGTCATAATTCACCTTTCTCTCAACAACAAGGGCCCCTAGCCTATCTTGATTGGTTTTCGCTTTTCTTTAAGCCTTAAGAAACTACTACCATTTTCAGGATAATAGCACCACATGGTGTTAGTGTCCAATTATGGCTCTAGTGTTCGATAGGTCTTTTCTCACGTGTTTGAGTCCTAACCCTTTCTTGAGCCTTCTCTTATGTTTTATATCCCTCTTTATGACTTGTCAAACAATGAATAAGGTCTTATATCCAAATCAAATTTCCTTCCATATAAAGCATCTCACAAGGCCTTTTCACATCTAATGCTTACTATTTTGGCACATAATTACATAAAATCAATCAATAGTACAGCTCAATACTCTGCATACTACTCAGTCATCCCATCTAAACATTACATGTTTGATCAAACAAGGGCCTAAGTGAAAGTCATTCTATCATACCATGCAAGTTGATTATGCACATTTCCTAAGGGAGAACTACATTCTATCTGAGACCCCTAGCATTTGGGTTAATGCATGCAACAACCAAGACAATAGGGGTTATGCTCCACATGATCATAACATCTCACAACCCAATTTTTTCCTTCCTTTTTACATTTGATATGGTTATTGTTTCATGTGTGTAGGGATTCATTAGGGTTTTGGAATAGATTTAGCTAAAATAATGACATAAACAAGCCCCCAAATGACACAAAGCCACCTACAGGATCTCTAAAACCTCTCGTAGCTTACCTGAAAGTCTTAGACAATCCCTACACAAGGGACACTAGCACCATAATTAAACACTAACGCTACATGGCACTATTGTCCTGACATTAGAGTTATTATCCAAGACCATATTTCAACAATAGTCAGAAAATGAAAGGTGTATACCTATTTGTCCAACCTATTCCAATTCCATGATTCACATAAAACTCTGTTTATTTCCAGATAATTACTCTTTCTCTTCTCACTTGCTATTTTGGGAAAGTTCAATTTAGTCAATCATTTCAAGTTTCATTCTAGAGTAGCATAAAACTTAGCCCTTTAACAACATATGATTTACATCAAATTAAGTCCTAAAAGGTTAAAACACATTGATGTCAAAGATATTATAAATAAATTACATTCTTATATTTAATAATTATTATCAAATGTTTTGAACAATTTCTATATGAATATATGTTGTGTTTTCATTGGTAATTTTTATAATTATTGTAAAATACTTTGGGTACTTTTTGTTATTTGTATTAAATAATTATTTTTTTTAATGGAATTGTAGAATACAAAAATATTGAGTGAAATTATTTGTTATAATGTTGTAGATCTCTTTTAGGTTGGAAATAAGTTGTTAATATTGGGAGAAGAAAGATTGATGTTTGGAGTTCTGAGAAATTATGGACTTAAATCGACAAAAATAAAGCCATATTTTTCTTCTTCGTGTTATAAATACTTTAGAATGTATTTAGCTCTGACTTATTGAGGATTGGAAACAAAATTTTCAATATTGGATTGTGTTTTATGGATTTGGACAAGTTTAATGCATCCTTTTATTAACCAATTTGATTGGCTAAAAAATATTGAATTTATTTTTACAATGGGAACATCGGATTGCAAAATAAGTGACAAATTTTTGAAATCGAATATTGGGAATATTGTGTTATCCACATCAAATATATGAACATTGTTAGAGACAAATACATGAGCATATATAGGTCAAAAATATATATTATTCATAGATGAGAAGAAACATAATTTATCCATATGTTGATGAAATATTTTGCTTTAAAATCCCTTTTAGTTGGACATTTGATGGAGCATTGAGTTCTAATTAAAAAAAAATTACACTTATGTATATAGTTAGATCATATGGGGTTGTATCTAAATATGTGTCTCTCATTTTCACCAATAGTGATTGTACTTGCTAAGTGTAAATTATTTTATAAAGGAAAGGTTTAAGGAAAGGTTTAAATTTGTGTGTAAGTAGCATTTGAATTTTTTTTATAGAAAAAAATCATTGATTGTTTGCCACTTTCATATGTAAAGTGGAAAAGATTTATAATATTTAATTTTAATGGTGTTCTAGTACATTCCTTGCACACAAAAATAAGTGATTGCAAAAATATTAAATATAATGGATGCTATAGAACTTACAAATAAATATTATTATTTTTCAACCAAGCGTAATAAATTTTTGCACTAGTGTTTGGAAATCTTCAAAACTGGCATATGAACTTCAATAACCAAACAAAATGTAAATGACTTCATGTGTTCCTTTCTTCAAAATATAGAATTGAATAAGGATAGTTTTCATTTTATATACACCCAAAAATATTGCGAGTATATTCAGTGTAACAATTACAAAGGTTATAGAAATCCAAATATATTTTATATAGTGCCACAATCATTTATGGAATAGTAATAAGGGTGTCTACAATCATCTAAACATAGCGCTTGTTGTTGACTCTAATGACAAAAAATTTAGAATGATAGAGTAAATTATATCATTACAAAATATTTAAATAACTATAGTGGAAATGATAATAATTATTTATTAGATTATTTGTGGCCAAATTTATTATGTTTTGTTAGGTTGTGGAGCTAAAAGCTTCACTGATACAGACATGGAGGAGGTTGTTGAGAGGTTGCTGAGTTGCAGAGCAACTGGCGTCGGTCTGATCAACCGACGTTGGTCATATCCAGTGTAGAGAAAATCAACATCGGTCAAGGATCGGTCGACGTCGGTCATTTCCAGCCAAACAGGGACCGACATCGGTCGCCAGTGCGGTTTCGAAACTGTCGGTTGCACGAATAGTTTGTTAACAAACTAGTTGTTTGCATGTTAAAGGCTAATTTTAGCTTTGGAGCTGCGGATCTAATTATTGTAATTGGATGTCTAATTATTGTTTGCATGAGATCTATTTAAGAGACTCATGGGTTGTATTGTAATTTGTTCTAGTTTGAGTTGAGCTTGGTTAGCTCCTTCTGAGAGTGAAGAGAGCAAGGGTAGCTCCTCCTAGTTCCATAGGGGTGCCGAGTGTGTATGATCAAGTAAAGCTGCAAGTTGTGCAAGTTCTGGTAGAAGATCCACCGGGGTACTGGTTGAAGAATCATAAGGACTTGGTGAGGCAAGGACAAGGGTTCTTCAGGGTGTAGAGAGATCTACATGGTAAGTAAGATCAATTGATTTGCAAGTGTTTATGTGTGTAAGGTCTAAGGTGGATCTGCAGGATAGCAAGGTCAAAGGTGAGGGGCAACACAACAGGTAGCAAGATCAGAGGAGATCTACTTGGAGTATGTTGAGTACTTGGAGTGCGTGGAGAACTTGTAGAGTGCGTGGAGCACTTGTGTACTGGCAGTAGTGATACTGATTGGTGGTACTTGCAGTAGTGATACTGACTGGTTGGAGGTGAACACCAACTCTGTGTTTGAGTTGTGTGTTGGGACCATAAGAGAGAGAGTGAGCTCTTGAAGAGATTTACTGTTTATACCCTAGAGGTGTGGGAGCCCTAGAGGTGTGTAAGGAAGAAGACTGTGGCAATCTTCTTTGTTGTATTTCTTTCTGAAAGAGTATTAATACAATTGGGTATTGTCTCTCATATTCTGTGTTATTTTTAAATTCTAGTTACTTGTTACTTCTAGTTAAATTTTGTGTTTAGTTGATTATACAAAGGTAATCAATGGTGCTTTCGGGTCCTAACAGTTGGTATCAGAGCATGTTTGTTGTTCTAGATTCCTAACAGTTGGTATCAGAGCATGTTTGTTGTTTTAAATTCTTGACAATTGGTATCAGAGCTGAGGTTGCAGAGAGCAGGTTTGTGTTTGATTACAGGTCACTCTCAGGTGTTTTTCATTGAGTGGGAGTATAGCAATGGCAGAAGAAAGTACACTAAGAATGGAGGAATTGAAAAACACGAATGGTCAATTACGGTGTTATGAAAAGAAAGAGCAGGTAAAGAAAAATTTTGGTTGGTAGAAGATCAGCATGAAGGAACTGAAGAAGCAGATGTTGCAGGTGTTGTTACACAGGATGCTCTGGAATGTTCCTTGGATAAAGTAGAATCTTGGTTTATAGATTCTGTTGCTTCTTTCCATGCAGCCCCAAATAGAAGGGTTGGTGAGCCTTGTCAAAGTATTGGCAAAGGGGAAGTGTTGCTAAAATTGCAGACGGCCAACACATGGGTGTTGAAGAAGGTCATGCAGGTCCCAGTCTTGAAGATGCGGCTAATTGCTTCAGAAAAGTTGGGTGATGAGAGATGCATAAGAACTCTCATAGTGGATGCACTTGAATTAGCAGGTGGTAAGAAAGCAGGTACTCTTTATCTACTTGCTTGTATTACTGATTCTTCTTTTATTGCAAGGATGTGGCTTTGTAAGTTTGGTCACATGAGCAAGGAGATGCATGTTCTTAAGAGGAAGACTGATGTATTTGATAAACTTAATAACTAGAAATCCTTGGTGTTTATGGAGGAGATGACGGACAGAGATCAGTGGAGAAGGCTGAGTAACTCTGAGCAAGGTAGTTTGGACAGGGTTTTGATCTAAAGAGAGCTCACGGATAAAAAGTCACCACTCACAGGCGAACACAGGTACCAGCGTCGGTCAGGAAAAATTGGCATTGAATAGACAGGCACTAACATCGGTCATGTGCAAACAGGCAAATTTAGTGGTGTCAGGCAGGAGGAGACCAACGTTGGTAGGATAACCAGCATCAACGACCTGGACAGTCGCATGGAACCGACGTCGATCGGATGCAGACTGTGTGGTGACCAAGGTCGGCCACTGGAACAGATTTTGGGTAGACAGCAAGCTATCAAGGAGTCTCAAATGCCCATATGGAGGACTGAAAGGGTAAGTAAGCCTCAAATTCATTGTTCCTCTTCTTTATATTAGTTTCTCACTGCAGAGAAGGAAGGATCTAGAAAATAGTGGGAGCGTGGCATGAACAGGATACAGAACCAAATGGGAGATTTGGTAGGGTTGCCAGCCGGTATGAAAGCACTGAGAGACAAATGGATTCTTTAGTTAAAGAATAGAGAGAATGGATACGTGAAATGGGAGGCCATGTCATATGGTCTTGAAGAAGCTGTAGGACAGTGGTACATGTTTGACAGGTGGATGACAAAGCAGGGCTTTAGTCAATGTCAGTGTAACCTTTGTGTTTGTCTTACCAGGTGGATGATGGTCGCGACGTTATCCTATTACTGTATGTGGAGGATGAGCTTGAAGAGGGATACAAGTTAGGAAATAGATTAGACGGTGTACAGGTACAAGTACAGTGCAGCTGTTTATTTCCAAGTGGGAGATTGTTAGGTTGTGAAGCTAAAAGCTTCACTGATGCAGACATGGAGGAGGTTGTTGAGAGGTTGTTGAGTTGCAGAGCAATCGGCATCGATCTGATCAACCGACGTCGGTCATATCTAGTGAAGAGAAAACTGACATCGGTCAGGGATCGATCGACGTCGGTCATCTCTAGCTAGACAAGGACCGATGTCGGTCGCCTGTGCGGTTTCAAAACTGTCGGTTGCACGAACAATTTGTTAACGAACCAGTTGTTTGCATGTTAAAGGCTAATTTTAGCCTTGGAGTTGCGGATCTAATTATTGTAATTGGATGTCTAATTATTGTTAGCATGAGATCTATTTAAGAGACTCATGGGCTGTATTGTAATTTGTTCTAGTTTGAGTTGAGCTTGGTTAGCTCCTTCTGAGAGTGAAGAGAGCAAGGGTAGCTCCTCCTAGTTCCACAGGGGTGCCGAGTGTGTATGATCAAGTAGAGCTGCAAGTTGTGCAAGTTCTGGTAGAAGATCCACCAGGGTACTGGTTGAAGAATCATAAGGACTTGGTGAGGCAAGGACAAGGGTTCTTCAGGGTGTAGAGAGATCTACATGGTAAGTAAGATCAATTGATTTTCAGGTGTTTGTGTGTGCAAGGTCTAAGGTGGATCTGCAGGATAGCAAGGTCAAAGGTGACGGGCAACACAACAGGTAGCAAGATTAGGGGAGATCTACTTGGAGTACATTGAGTACTTGGAGTGCGTGTAGCACTTGTGGAGTGCGTGTAGCACTTGTGGAGTGCGTGGAGCACTTGTGTATTGGCAGTAGTGATACTAACTGGTGGTACTGGCAGTAGTGATACTAACTGGTGGTACTGGCAGTAGTGATACTGACTGGTTGGAGGTGAACACCAACTCTGTGTTTGAGTTGTGTGTTGGAACCGTAAGAGAGAGAGTGAGCTCTTGAAGAGATTTATTGTTTATACCCTAGAGGTGTGGGAGCCCTAGAGGTGTGTAAGGAAGAAGACTGTGGCAATCTTCTTTGTTGTATTTCCTTCTGAAAGAGTATTAATATAATTGGGTATTGTCTCTCATATTCTGTGTTATTTTCGAATTCTAGTTACTTGTTACTTTTGGTTAATATCTGTGTTTAGTTGCTTATACAAAGGTAATCAATGGTGCTTCTGGGTCCTAACAGTTGGTATCAAAGCATGTTTGTTGTTCTAGATTCCTGACATGTTTGAAAGACATTGATAATGTATAAAATATTATAAATGAATTACATTTGAGATATGAATAAATATTTAATCTTTAATATCATAGGGACACTTTTCAATATTTAATAAATTTTGAATACATGTTATATGTTCTTGGTAGAATATTTTATATGTTTTTTTTTCTTACATTTATTATTTATTTCATGTAATAAACAAGTGTTTTCTAGTAGTGTTTCTAGAATAAAATATAATTGTAAAATTACCATAATATTAATCAACTCATTCATGTATATTTTTTGTCTTTATTAGAAAAATATATAAAAAATCATTATTAGAGAGAGAGTGAATGCAAGTTGCATGTTCCTATTGAAGCTTTTTGTCTATTTTTTTTGTTTGCATACAAAATTTATTTGTTTTGTAACTGTAAAAAATATAAGTATATAAATGACCCTATTTTTATTTTATTTTGGTAAAAAGAGGTTTTGAGAGCGATCTGACCCTCATATAAAATAGATAAAAAGGATATGAACATGTAAACACCAGACTAGAGTCATAACACAACAAAGCAGTGCATAACACAACCCAATCAAACTAAAACAAAAAAATAGTCAATTTATAGCAAAACAACAATAAAGAAACAACAAACCCATAGCTAATTGTTAGAAATGTTAATTAAAGCTTCAGCCAGCTCCCATTCTTCATCCATGAAATTTATGAATTCCTTGGTTTTTTCAAACTCAATTTCTTTCTCTATAGCCTTCTTGAATTTTTCCTTTATCTTTAGTCTCTTGCTAACTTTGTTCCTTGTTTGTTCCTCCTTATCCCTGATGATTTCTTTCATAATGTGAATGCTAGCTGCATAATTTTTTATTGACACTCTATTGAATTGGATTAACTTCTTCATATGTTCCTTCATTTTATCTCTTTCAACGTCAATCTAAGTAATCTTCTCTTACAAACAGATAACCTTGCTATTAATATTTTTCAATGATTGTGTTAACTCTCGATCACTTTTATCACGATTTCATTCTCTGTTTGTTGTCTTTTTCAATTGTTTCATTTTTCCCTTAGAATCTCATTACCCTTCATTAACCAAATAATAAAGCTTTTATGCAACTCAATATATTTTCATTCACTGCTACTCTTTTCAGCATTTTGATCCTTGCTCTATTTGTATTTGATCCTATTATCAGCTAGAGGCTTCCCAACATCTATGGCTTCACTCCCCTCTATAGAAAAGCTTTGAGAAAGAGAAGAATTACCCAAGTCCAATGAAGAAACATTGTATATTTATTTATTGGCATCAATATCTTCTATATTGGGTTCCATGGCTTCCTTAGGTGAACCAACCTTACCCTTCTTAGCTGAAGATTTAACTTCAACTAAAATTTTAATAGTGATGGTTTTAAATCTCCTAGGTTTTAAGCTACCTTCCCCCATTTCCCCTACAACCTGCTGTGGGGAAGACCTAGGTTTCTTAGTTTCCATAACTTTAACAACAAGGCATAGTCCAATAGCTTTATTTCAAGCATGATGATACATCAACTAAATTAGGGTTTGGTGTAATAAGAAGCATAGATTCATTCCCTTGAATATCTAGGAAAGAATTTTCTAACGAGAGAAGCAAATAGAAGGGAAAAATTATTAGTATTTTGTGTCTGAAGTAATTGAGGAAGGCAAAATGGTAAGAATAGATGCATTTGAATCTTCCCTCAAGAGTGATGTGTCTCATCACCTGGTAAAGAACTTAGTTCAAAGGGACATAAATCGAGTCTCTCAAGTATCCACCTTGAAAATTAATGAGTTTTTCCTTTCTCCTTAAGAAAGATAAAACTTTCTCATGTTTATCCCTTTTGGATTTGAAAAATTTAATGTCTTCAAAATTCATACCTATAACTTGCTCTATAAAGGTCGATAGTTCTCCCAAATGAGGAATCCTCCAAACCATATCATTCTTCATCATTGATTCAGCAGATAGAAGTTCCACACAACATCTATCTCCTCCCATGATGTTCCAAAGCCAAAGAAACCTTCCGAATAAAATGTAACCTATAAATATTTCTATAATCAACAATCTTCTACTGACTTCTTTCAAACTCACATCTTTTCCAGCCTTGTTCTAATTATGAACATTATTGCCCATATGAAATGTAATGACATCACATATGGTGTCGTGGGTATGATAAATATTATTGATATTACCAATAAAATGATTGGCATGCTTGTTGTCTTTTTCAATTATGTTCCTTCTTAACTTCACATAATTTTGGAGATGTTTCAATGATGTCAAGATAAATGTTTCCATTACTCTACTCTTTTGCAACCTTTATATAAAAAAATGAAGTGTATCTTATTACTATCCCCATAGACCAACAATCCTCCTTCAATAAGCATCTCGGTTCCAAGGACCATCTTCTTAATTATAGCTTGAAAATTTGGCTTCCCCATGAACAAGTTGTAACAATTCACTCGGTAAACCCTCAGTATCTCTCAACTATATCATATCATCAATTATAATCACTTTATTTGTGAACCTGTCAACCACTTTATCTCTTTCTCTACACCCAAGTTGTATATTGAAAGCTTGAAAACATTGAAGATTATTCACATCATTTATCATATTTCATATAGTCCAACTTGGTGAATTATTCTTCGATAAAAAAATTATGATTTGAGAGAATCACCTTCTACAACTATATGAGTGGTCCCTATATTCCTAGCCAATTGAATGCCCCATAAAGTTGCCTTAGCCTCAACCAAGAGATTATTTTGAGTTCCCAAATCACCCGCATAAGCAACGACGAAGCTCCCATTGTTTTTTCTTAAGATGCCTCCTCCACCATCATTCGTCGGATTACCTTTTGAAGCATCATCGAAATTGAGCTTCACCCACAATGGGGACAGATGCCATTTAACATTTCTTCTATCATCTTTCTTTTATCAATCTTATTAGTGTCAACATTATTAAGATTCCAGTTGGATACAATTCTGATTTCCCCATCCTTTATCTTGTCTTTATTCTTATCCTTAAATGATTACAAATTCTCAAGAATTGATTGAAAGATTCTAGAAGCCACCCTTTCCACCAACTTATTTTGACCCTAATTTTTATTACAACAATTATTATGATTTACCAATAAAAACATATATTTTGGAAAATAATGTATACTAGTTGAACTAGCAATTGCTTGTTTGTGCATACATAATAATTATATAGTTCATTAGTAAATACTTACAAGTAAGATGTTCTTGTTGAAGATTTTTGTCGTTCTTTTGGTAGCTTACATCCATTTTTAATTTAAAAAATACAAATGTAAATTTGCCTTAAAATCATTACAATTATTATTTTGACAAGTAGATAAAAAGAAATTTGTTTTTCAAAATAACTTATATTAGGATAACTAACGACTGCTTATTTTTGCATACACAATTATTTCATAATTAATCAAAGATTACTTAAAATTTATTTGTCTTCTTACAGCTTTTTAAGTGTCTTTTGCGACTTGCTACCATCTCTACTTTAAAAAAAATGTAAACTGCCCCAAATTTATTATTATAATAATTATTTTGACTTGTCCATAAATAATTCATTTTACAAAATAATTTATACTAGGAGAACTATCAACGATTGATTTCTACATACATAATTATTTCATAATTCATCAATTATCACTTAATTGAAATTATGCATTTGAATTGTGTAGCTTAGAATTTGTGACAAAGTTCCCAGTACAAATTGCATCAAAAAAATTTAATAACAAAGGAAATTATATCATTCAAAAATATTTCTTACATTTACTTAAATAATAATTATTAAATATTAGATTATTTGTGACAATATTTATTGCAGTTGAAATATGTTAAAAATGTGTATACTATTGTCAAAATGAATTATATTGAGATTGGAATAAATCATCCATTGCTATTTTTACACATAAATTTTAATACATGATCTTTGTTGTTTCTCAATGCTTTGTGTTTTTTTCAAGTTGCTATTTTTTTTAAATATATAAGTGCTATTTACTAGTGCTTTCCAAAAAAATACCATTGTAAGATTGCCTTAAAATGAACCAGCTCGCTCGTTGAAATTGTTTATATTTACTATGTAAACATAAAACTAATTATTGGTTCAATAAAGAATGCAACTACAAATTAGAATTTTTTGCAATGCTTTTTCTTTAATTATTATGCAAGTGAAGTTTGAATTTTTCAAATGTCTTTAACCATTTGTTTAAGATAAGGAATTGCCTATATGAACAAACAAGGTCGAAGAAGTTATCAACAAGTCTTTTCCGTTTTGCACGATTCTTATATTCCATAAACAATGTGTACAAAAGCTATTGAGTACATTTTAATTCTGCACAGGATTATATTCCATGTTTAGAAAGTGGTGTGGACACAAACTAGATAGGGAAAGACGAGATTGCTTTAGATCTCGTCATCTATGATATATTTATTAAAACAAGGATAGAAAACTAAGAAAATGGAAAAAATGGAAAATGGTAGTATTGGAATCCAATTATAGTGAAACTAGGTTCTAATATTGCTGAAATTCAAATCCAATACTGTTGAAACTGAATTTCGTTATCAGTAATATTTGGATCCAATTATAGTGAAATTAGATTTTGATATCAATGAAACTAGATTTTGATATCAATCAAACTAGATTATGATATCAATAATACAAAAAACCAAAATCAACCTATTTGAAAAATGTTGTGGACTGGGATATGTCCACATTTATTGAAATATTTGTTTCTTGTGTTTTTCATTCAAGGTAACCTATGTGGGTATCAATTACCCTAATGACATTTTTCCTCCTTTTTCTTTGGGTAATAATCGCAAGGCAATGTATGAGCTATTTGTTGAAATGATGAAAGAATGAAAAATGTACCTTCTCTTATTTAGTTTAATTTTATATTTTTATGCACAGATGACAACAAAACATGCACACCTCTTGGCAAGTAAATTTTCTTCAACGACCAACATATTTCTAAGATGTTAAATACTAAGCAAAAGATGTGCTCAGTTTTGCAAACTAATATTTCCTCGAGTAACAAAAAATATGAATATAAATGCACTAAAACCAACAAACTTCTTGACAATGAAATGTTAAAATGTTGTTTTCGATGATCTCAGTGCAAGAAAGTTAAAAGATGATGTCAATAATCTATTTTACACCCATAATCTAAATTATTTACTTATGATCACCAAGTTTTATCTTCAATTCAAATGTTTCAATAACACAAATAAAAACCAAAACCAACTAGCTAATTTGTTCATCCTCCCAAATAGCTACCATGTCCAACCACCTATTCTTGTTGTTTTTCTTTAATTCCAACCAACTAGTTATTCTTTTCATCCTCCCAACTAACTACCAAAGACCAAAACCTCTAAAAATCTTTTGAAATGAAAGAAAAAAAAGAAGAAATATACAAGTATATCTATAAATGCGAATACAGTGTTAGAAAGTAAATTAAACCATAAATTATAATATTTCCCTGCCAAACTAAGCCCACTGGAACAAGTGACATATCAAGAATAATGTGATGAATATGGTGGCGCATAGTGGTCCTAAAAAAAGTGATATCATGGAGAGCAACTATCACATAAACCATCACAATAATATAAAATAGAAGACCAATACACCTATCATACTACTATCAAGATGATATGAGAAATATAACACTAGAATACGGGTGTATGAAAACTAATTGGCATAAAACAAGCTACAAGGAAAAATTATTGATCCCTCGTGACCTCTAGTGCACATATTTATAGACCTGAAGTGGAACAAGACTAGCTTGAACTCCAAAACGAATTGGGACATGAAAATAAGCTCAAGAGACTCAAGTGAATCTTTGGTTCATTTACCCTAACCCTTCATTTATTTTTCCAAAATGTGACAAAACCAACCCTTTGAAAGCAAAACTGCTAGGGATGTTTTCACAACCACAAAGGCATTTATGAGACTACCTTGGGTTGTTATATCACTCATAAAAATAATGAAGAGAAAGAGGACAAATCATCAAGGCAAAGATGGAATATGATCGCAAAGGTAACACAAGCAGCTAGTCAATATGTATAATGAGGTCGAACTAACAACAATGTGAAAAGATCATGAAACTACACGGACAACCTAGGACTACAATGTGATGGCACACATCAAAAGGGTATAGGTATAGGATCATCAATGGACATATGTCTGGCACCACGAAACATGGCATTTGGGTAACTACATAACCCTAGGAATTTCTTCAAAATGAGAGAATGGTTATAACTTCTCAACCAAGTTAGTGCATGAATATAAAGCTTAAGGAGTGTGAAAGAAGGCTAAAATATAGATTAGGTTGAGCAATCCAATTTTTGAGCTTGTTTGCATCCACCTCTCCTTAATATGGTACAATCTCCACCTTAGCTTCCCCTCTGAAATGTCATAGAGTGGGAATATTTGTTGGGCTACCATGATGTTGCTCAAGGGCACAAATCTAAAACACAACAATCTCATTAAACAACACATAATCTTTGATACCAATATGACCCATAGTTAGATGGTTATACCAATGACTAATTCACCAGAATAAATACTACATTTTCAATGATTGAAATCAGTTCATCATGTTGTTCGTAAGAATTTTCTTATGAAATTGGCATTAGCATAAAGTGTTATTGTTGTAATAATGTTGGAAATGAAAAAAACTTGAAAGGAAATGAACCATGTGTGAAAATAAGAAGATTAGAACAAATACATCACTGCAGATGAGGTTTACCCTAAGGAAACCATTGTGAGTGAAAACTCAAGCAAAAATCATGTTGTGCTCCTTTCCAAATCACCAAATAGCAAGATTGCCATCCAAACTCAACTACAAAACATCAAAAGGACTACTATGGGACAAGTCTCTACTACAATTACATTCACACTTTTAAACTATGAATTACACATGCCCTGCTTTCCCCTGCTAATTAAAAACAACTCTAGATGCCTTATAATGGCTTCAATATACATATGTATGCTTGTTTTAAGACAAGCTTGTCACATATGCTTGGAGATGAGTTATAACTCAACAAACACCTTGAGCGATGTTTCTTCTTTCATTCAAGGTGGTTGTCTTTTCAAGTATGTCATAAATATGGACAAGTTTGGTATGGTTTCATCATGGTTGCCTCAATTCTGAAGATCTCAGCATGGGTCAAACTATTTCCCTTCTGACAAAGGTGACATGCTCAAGAATCAAGGTCTCAGAGGGGTCTTCCTTGGTAGTTCCAAGGACCCCATCACTGCATGCTAACAAGTTTGGAAAGGGTTGAACACAACACCTTCTACAATCAAGGTGACACATTTGACATGGGCCAAACCCATCATTTTAAATGTTCTATAATCTTGAACCTATCAAGGTATTCCCAAGATTCTAGGCATTCCCTAGAGCCTTTGTCTTGGCACAATATTATGTGTCTATCTATCTTGGTGACTTGTAACTATGATAGCTATGATTGAATTTATTGATATATGTCATAATTTTAGTGATATGCTTAAAATCGATGTGCAACATAGAATTGAAGCATGACTAAAGTATTGGAAATGAAGGCAATAGTTGTAAATGAAAGAATTTAGCATGTACGCAAAAATATTGCATCATATTAGACACAATATGGACTAAAGAAACCTGATTCTAGAAAACACCAACAACTTGGGGTTGTGCCTCCTTATGTCAACAACAAAATCAACAAGATTAGAAGCCAAGTGCTCACTCTGAAAACAATACATGAATATGACAACACTTTTTACAATGATCTTCCTAGATGGCTCTACTTTAAAACTTAGATGAGATTAAAGAAGCCTAATGTGCATATGTATATATGCATTGGATCATTGGAACAACAAGAAAGACCGCAATCAAAATTCCATCTCAAAAGTCAGAATGATGTGGCATATGTTCTAGGTGATTGACCTTCCTTCCTATCGTTAATCATACAAATTCAATTGCAGTCAAATCTTCAAGGTGAATTTCTATGTTGCTGAATTTATCTACTTCAATATATTTGCATGCATAACTTTTAGCGCCCATCGAATCTACCTCAAAACTATGTTTCTAGAATGAGGAATGTTGGAAGGGTGCCTAATGGTTTGGACCATCCCTCAAGGCATTCATCATCTTCCTCCCAACTCTATTCATCTTCTTGCAATACTCTGGTTTCATGGTTTGAGTGTTGATCTTTGACTGTCACACCATACAACTTAACTACAAGTAAATTCAACTAATTTTGAAATATCCATTTTGGATCGATTTGCCCCTTAGTTCTTCCTCGTCATTCTTGGTCTTTCTTGTCAATTTTGAGTTTGTTTTATCAGAGTGAGAATAAAATCATGTTTACTAAATTGAATTGATCCCTTACAGATTATCATCTCTCTTGAAGCTCCTTCACCATCTACTCTTACAGACCAAGGTTTCAATCTTAAGTTTTCTAGGTTGGTTGTCTCCATTCTCAAGTCCATGATGTTATTAGATTCTCAAAAAAAGAAAGTAATAGTAATGTCCTATTGTTATCACTCTAGAGTGCACCCTGCTTGAAGATGTGTAAAACACACCCTCACTCCAACTGATACAATTCAAACTTTTTAGAGTGTGGGTGACTCTGTATTGAAAAGAACCTTCAGAGAGGGTTGGTTCCCTTAAGATCTATCAATTATATCTGAATTATTGTGATTTTTGGTTGAAAAGAGGAAGGGAAACTTTTAAAAAATTATAATTAAAAGGGGGTGATACACCTGAATTGTTCAAATCCTCTGAAGTTACTGAAATCAATCCACACATATAATCAAATGAAATCTATAATTCTGTCCTTAAGCAAATGTTTCAGATGAAGGGTTGAAAAACTCTTCAAATGCCCTGCAAAAGGGTGAGATAGAGAAAGATAGGTGAGAAAGGGACCTACAAAAGAAGATAAATCTCACTTATACACTGATGCACAATCAAATACACAATATTCTTCTTTCCAAAACTCAGATTCAGAACAAAAAAAAATTTATTGATCACTAGTCCAGTTTACAATTTCTTTCTTCCAACTTTTGGGATCCTTCTAAATGGCTTGATTAAGCCAATAAATAAGCTTTCCAAAATCTAAAATAGACTTAAGTGGAGTTCTAAAAAGGGAAAGGGTTAGTCTTGGTTAACTAACTCAAGACTTAACACTTTTTACAATGGTAAAGAACATGTGCTCCTGAGTTGGCCTAATGGTAAAGAACATGTGCTCCTAGAAGGGAGGTCACAAGTTCAAATCTTGCAGGGGGTAGAGATTGCACGCCTCATATTCGTAGCACAAGTGCCTCCCCACGATGGGAGTATGAGGTGGTCCCATATGCTGGACATGCCTTGTAGACCATAACCAAGGCTTTAATTGGCATCGTGGACCTTAAAAACTATATTATTATAATATTTAGAATATTCAATAAAATCTTTTCCTTTTACAAAATTTTCATGCCTTTCCAAACTTTGGCGTAGAAGTAAGGCGGTGGGGCCAAGTTTGAAAGGTTAATTTTTAAAATAAACAATACACTCTCCAAAAATCTTCAAACATGCATGTATCCAAGTTTGGCGTAGAAGTGTGGATGGTGGGCCCATTGAAAGTCAAACTTCACCTTTGCATGGAAAACTATGCCAAATCTCTAAATAAAGAACTCTATTTGATTTGTTTGAAAGCTGAGTTGGAAGAAGAGATTATTCCCCTTTGCATGGAAAACAAGGAAGATGTGTAACAAACTTGTCTAGTCAACTCCAACTCAAGATCAGTCAACATCCAATGGTCTCCACTTGCATGCAAAGCTATGCCACATCTTGGATGGGGAACTCCGCTTGAACTACTTGAAACGTTAAAAGCTTTGGATTGCATGAAAACCAAGGAGAAGCGTGATTTTCTTCAAACAGTCAACTGAAGCTTTGACCAATCCACTATAAATAGCTCTGGCTTACATGGACAAGGATCTTGATGAGTGGGAGATATATTTAGATTGAATTCCTTGTTATTTCCTGGCCTTCTGCTCTCGGTGTCTTGTTTCTGTGCATGCATTTCTTCGGCACTTATCTGTTTATGACTTTTGGCTATGCGTTTGAATATTTCTCTCGGACAAAATGTCTGAGACTTCTTTCTTATGCACTTTTATTTGGTATATTCTATGGCTTGTCTTGTGCTTCTGTTCTTTCCCTTGGTTATTTTCCTGCAGGAATTGTTCATTTCCTTATTTATGCCTTCGACATTTCCTTGGTTATTTTTCCACAGACAAAATGTCCACGGGAATTATCTCTCAACTTACCCTTCGGACTTTGCTTTTGTCTTCGAGATTTGCCAATTGTTTGCTTTGGACAAAAAGTCCGAAGGAAATGTTTCCTTCAGGGTTTTGTCTTAAAGACTTTCCGAAAGTAAGAGCCCTTCGGGCCTTCGAAAACCTAAACCAACCCTTCAGAATCTTGGAAAGTAACTTTCTCGAGGGCACAAACCCTTTGGGTTTCTTGAAAACATCCTTTGAAATATTGAAGTGAACCTTCCCGAAGGTCAGATACCCTTCGAGATTCTTGTTGAGTGACTTTTCCGAAAATGCCTTTTGACAACTTGAAGATACCCTTCGGGGTTTTGTCCAAGTGACCCTTCGGAAGCATAAAAGGTACACTTGCCCTAGAAAAGTCATTCAAATTTTTTGTAAATGTACTTTCCTGAAGGGCACATACCCTTCAGGTTTTTTGTGAATGAACTTTGCTTTTGAAAAAGAAGCCCCTCGAAATTTTGAACTAGCCTTTCTTTCAAAAAAAATAGAAGTGTCCTTTTGTCCTTTTTTAAGTGACCCTCCGGACTTCATCTTTTGAACTTTCCCGAAGGGTATTTTGTTAAAGCTCCTCTTCGAAAAATTTGGAAAGTCCTTCGGACTTCTTGAATTTGTCCCTTAAAACTTCTATTTTGAGCTTTCTCAAAGGGAACATACCCTTCAGGGTTTTTGTAAAGAACCCTCTCGAAGGGTACATACCCTTCGGGTTTTTTAACTGCACCTTTTCCCTTCATCAAACTGTCCTTTGGAGTTCTTTCGGACTTCTTGCAAAGTCCTTTGAAATCTCTTTTTCCTCAGACAAAAAGTCTGGGGAAATTGTTCCCACTCTTAGCCCGAAAAAATTCAGAGAAAGAAAACACTTGTTGTGAAGTCCGAAAAAACAAACATGTACTCCTGCTTCTGATCCCTTGCTTTTATCTGTAATTGAACCTACAGGGCTATAGGTCTAGTCTTAAGGATAGGTCTCTTTTCAAAACATAACCACACCCTCCATGTCTCCTGTATAGAATCACTTCACCACCATACTATTCAACCATTTGTGATTAAACCTTTCAAATTAGAACTCCATATAGAAAAGATTGATATATAGCCCTAAAAGGGCCCTGTAGAGTCATCTTTTTGGTGACTGACTGTAGGTGCATATGACGAGTACCCCTATATAAGGCCTTTTGAACCTAAATATGCCTTTTTCCATGACACTCCTATCCACCTTACGAATTTATTCCTCCTACAGGGTTGTAGGTTAACTTTATAACTGTATATGACATTTTGAGTAGGAGATATGCTTTTTGAACTTGTTGTAGGTGTCTTGCCCATGTACGCATTCTAGCTTGTCAATGACCTCAAAGAAGGTTCAAAGGTAGATTCGATGTTCATTCTTCTTCATGGTTGCTTGATCAGTCCATTGGAAAACATGAACCATATGAGAAAACTCACTGCCACCTTAACCTTCATCTTCATGCTTGTCTTTCACCCATAAATGGGTTGTTTATGTATTCTCCTCATGATCATAAGCACTTGTCACTAAATCTTGATAAATACCTTTCTTATTTCAACATATCATCCTTGTGAACACACTTGATTGTGTAACATTGTTGTAGGTCCTCATCATGATTGTATTTGACACATAACTGCTTACATATCCCTTTGTTCATGCCTTTAGACTATAATTCACCAATTTGACTAGATGTATAGGGTATTTGACTATTCTGGGGAAAGTTTCGAATCGTAGGGGTAGTAATTTGACCTTGACAGGCCAAATTTCTAACAATTTTGGTGACTTTTAAGGTTTGACCATCTCGCTGGTCAAAGAACTCAAAAACTTTGGTATGATAAACTTGGACATACACTAAAAAATTGGAAAGTTGGAGACCAAAACACAAAAGAGAAACTGCCTCAAAAACAACATGTGCACATGTGCACTTAGAGAAAAGGGCAAGAACAATACTAAAAGGAAAAACAACTACTACTAAAAGCATGTGCTGAAGAGCACTTAGAGAAATGAAACTATGACTATGTACAAATGAGTGACTCTCCTAATAGCAGTATTTAAAAAACATCCCATTCATAGGAATGAAAAATTCCTTTCCACTCAATCTAGATTATTGAAAAGCATTGTTCTTCTTGCAATCAGTGATAATATAAGGCCCACTCCAAAGTCTATCAAATTTGGAGTGCTTGCCTGGCTTTGCATGTTCTTCATCCCATTTGAGAACTATGTCTCCTTGCTGAAATATTTTTGATGAAGCTCTCTTGTCAAATGTCTTCTTGAATTTTTGTTTATTTGACCATATGGTATGCATAGAATCATCTCTTATATCTTCCAATTCTCTCAATTCATTCATTCTTACCTCCATTGCATCACTTTTCAGACGCTCTAACTGGTATGCAAGCTCCAAAGCTGGAAGCTCTAATGATATAGGCAGCGTTGCTTCTCTTCCATAAACTAAGAGATCAGGGGAATGACCAATGGCTTTCTTAGGGGTGATCTTATCAGCCCATAAAGCAGTCTTCAACTTAGTATGCCAAGATCTCTAATTATCCTATATTGTTCTTTTGATGATCCGAATCAGGGTCTTATTAGGAGATTCAGTGAGTCCATTGCCCTGTGGATAGTAATTGGATGAAGATGTCAAATAAATACCATGTTCAAGAGCCCATTCACATACATTTGTACTACTGAATGCCAAAGCATTATCTGATATGATAGTAGAAGGTGCTCCAAAACGAGTGACTAGACTCTCATAGAACTCAAGCACGGAGTTCTCATTTGCTTCTTTTAAAGGCACTACTTCCATCCACCTGATGAAATAATTTGTAGCTGTGAAAACCCACTTATGACCAACACTGGATGGAGGATGAATCATGCCAATGAAGTCTAAACCCCATTGCATGAAACGCTGCTCAACTTGAATTGGCTTTAGTGGCATAGCAACTAGTTTATGTTTTCCTACAAACATTGCACACTTTGAATATTTTCTAACTCATGCATGTGCATCTTTGAATAAATTAAGCCAAAAATAACCAGCGCTAATGATTTTTTCAATTTTTGTCCTAGCTGCAAAATGACCTCCAGAAGGACTATCATGAAATTGCTCAAAAAGCTTGACAAATTGACTAGTTTCAACACACCTTAAAAGCATACCTCCAATGTTTTTTTTGAAAAGCACTCCGTCAATCAGAATATATGGTACTTATTGCAGCGTGAAGTGTCTTCTTTATGATGCATTCAAACCCCTTGGACATTCTCCAATTTGAAGATATATAGCAATGATCTGTGTCCAACTTGTGGGAGGTATATTTTCAACATCTTGTTGAGACCTGAATTGTCAAAATTGTCTCTTTTTCTTCTTTTATATTTTCTACAAGATGTTCACATAATCCTTTGCCTCGAACCAGCTTTGTAACTTTGACTTCAATGTCATATTCCATGCATTTTGTGACCCATCCAGCTCTCATTTCGCTCAAGTCTTTGTTGAGAATGAAGTCCTTCACACTTGGATGAGCAACCATTAGTATAATCTTGTTATTTGAAATCAAATGTCTGAAATTTTTTCAGACCTCTTCTAACAGCAAGAACATGTTTTTTTACAAAAGAATATCTCTCATCATAACCTTCTAAAGCTTGATTAAAGAAAGCAATGGGTTATTCCAAAACTTCATCATTCTATTGCATAAGCATAGTTGAAATAGTACTAGAAATAGAGAAAGCATACAAGAATAAATCCTTACTGAAATCCGGATTGAGCAAAGTAAGAGCTTTGTTGATTGCTTCTTTGATAGCTTCAAAACTTATTTTACCTTCTTTACTCCAAGTGAACTCTTAGTGTTTCTTAAGCATTTGAGTAAGTGGTTCTACTAGCTCTACAAAACCAGGAATGAATCTTCTGATAAAGTTAATCTTACCTAAGAAGCTCTGTAATCATTTCTTATGTTTAGGCAATGATAGAGCAAGGATTGCCTCTATTCTCTCTGGATCAATGGAAAGACCATTTTTGGACACCACATGTCCAAAATGTCTCCCTTCGTGCACTGAAAAAATACATTTCTTTGGATTCAAAGAGACTCCAAATTCTCTACATCTATCAAAAACAATCTTCAAATGAGTTAGATGATCATTAGGATCCTTTGAAAATACAATAATGTCATCAAGATAGACTAAAACCATTTCATTCAAAAGACCATGAAAAGCAACATCTATTGCTCTTTGAAAGGTAGCTCCAGCATTGGAGAGTCTAAAAGGCATTTTTTTGTAAGCAAAAGTACCCCATTTGGTGGTGAAAGCGATTTTATACTAAGCTTGTTCTTTTACCAGTATTTGGTTGTATCCTGAATACCCATCCAATAAAGAAAACCTCTGTGAACTTGAAACTCTCTGCAAGATTTGATCCATGGAAGGAAGTGGATAGTGATCTTTTAATGATACTCTATTCAAAGCTCTGAAATCAACACAAAGTCTTATCTCTCCATTCTTTTTCCTTACTAGAACAAGATTTGTGACCCATGTTGAATGCTTAATAAGAAAAATAATACCGGATTCAATCATCTATGTAAGTTCTTTCCTCATGAGAATCTCAACCTTGGGGTTGATTGGTCTTTACTTTTGTCTTACCAATTTTGCATCTTGTTCCAATTCAATAGTATGTTGTGCTAATCTAGGGTCAAAACCTTTCAAATCATGGATTCCCAAGCAAAGACATCCATAAACTCTTAACACAATGAAATAAAAGCTACTCTCTCATAATCAATATTCTCTTTACCCAACTTGAGTTGCTTACCTTCAGCGATGGTAATTTGCTCATAATGATCTTTCTTGGAAGAAATACGCACATTTTTTTAGCTAATCATCTTCATTGAAAATGCTCTCTAAAGTCACCAAACCTTTAAGCATCTTGTTTGATTTTAATTGCACAAACTGATTTCCATATAAATCCTGCAATTTATCATGGTTTCTTTGGCAAAACTCTGCCTCATTCTGTAGAAAATATGCTATTTGTTTATCGAAATCAAAAACTTGTCAACTTACATCATTATTTGGGACCGAAGACCTACATACCACTTTGATTTGGGTCTGATTTTTATTGCCCTTAATCTGATCCGAAATATCATACTGTGCACCTATGGCAGCATGTCTATCAACGTGTTGATTTGCTCCTCTACGAATAGAGCGAATGTCAAATGCAAGGAAATCTTCCATGAGGTCCCAAACTCTATGTTTGTAGGCCTTCAAAAGAAGTTTATTTGTTGCACTTAAGCCTCTAACTTTCTGGACTACCAATTCACTATCACATTTTCCCTGCAAGAGCTTAATATCCCTTTTTCTAGCTCACTGAAGACCATAAATAAGAGCTTCATATTCTATAATATTGGAAGAATAATACCTTTGATTTTGTGGTCAAACCAACCCACTACCATTCTTTGTTCTGAATCCATCAAAGAATAGATTCCAAACTCATTGATCCTACAATGAGCTAGTGAGACTAGGCAATAAGTCACCTTCTTCGTGCATACAATAAACTCCAAAACCAACATCTTCAATACTTTTGTAGGGATCATGTCTATGATTATCAGCAGCCCATTCATCAAGGAGAACTGGAATGCCTTCAAGAGGCTTAGAAGGCATTGATCAATGGTGTTATCATCTTCTTCTGAAATATTGCAATTCACATTTCACATATTTGGCATATATGGCTCAAGATGAAATCTGGAAATAGGCTCTAATTTAATAGTTACTTTGGTTCCATACATGGTTCTAAAAACCATGTATGATCAATCTGAGGAAAGGTAACCTCCTATTTTGACAATGAAATCTCTGGATAGGCATAATGAAAAATATGGAGGTAGATCAACATCCTGTAAAACGGTGAAATTTGGACAAGCAGCAAGTATAATTTTCATATCTTTCAATACACCCACAGTGTTGGTAGGAGACCCATCTAATTGCAAGACACCTCTCTCATGAGGTTCGTACTGCAAACCTAACTTATCAGCTATTGATTTGGGCATAATAGAAGTGCTAGCCCCACTATCAATCATACAATTATGCACTAGACAATCTCCAATGATAATAGAAAGATAAAATGGAGGAGGTTTAATCACTTTCAGAGGTTGAGACTCAACAGCTAAATTAGAATTAGTTAGAATAGAACTTACTCTTTCTTTTTCAAGTGATTTCTTAGAGATAGTGAGCTTTTAAAGCTCTTCTTGCAAGTATTTCTTTTGTCCTAGGATTAGTAGAATATCCCACATAAAAATTGATAATGTAGTCTTCTTCATATGATTCACAATACTAAGTGAAGAAGTCGGTGTCTTTGACTGTAATTTAGGAGCGGTAGAAGCTCCCAAATGTTGTGTAAATTGAGGAACATAAGGCCCTTTCACATTCTTATCTTTTGGATCTTGAACTTGTTGATTTGAACCTTTCTGAGGCAACTCATGTGTAGTTGTCTTTTGTTGTGGCTGAGAAGAAGAAGACCTCCAATTGCTCTTTTCTTGGATCTAGTATAGGTTGCAATTGAATTATCAACATTAAGTAAATCTTGACTTTGATTTGCAGCCAAGTGCTCAAAAGAATTCTCACCTTCTTGGAAATTGACAAATTTAGTTTCAGTAGGTGCTTTACCACTACCTTCTCCTTGTTAATTTGACACTTATGCTTTAGTGAATGAAGGAATGTCTCCATACGGTAGAGAGACTTCCTTATTCTGAGTCAGAAGAAAGAAGAACTGAACTTTGTTGCATGAAAGATTGATGAGAACTCTCACCAATTAGAGCCATTGCCATGTTGTTTGATTGATCCCATTGGTTGTTCCATTGTCTTTTTTGAGCATAATTGCTCTGAGTTGGCACTATAGCTCTTGAATTGCTTGGAACATTGGCATTATATTGTTTTGATTGAGAATTTTGCCCTTGACCTTACTGATTGGATTGATAGGATGGCCTATTGCGCTGATAATTTTGATTAGTATTCTGATAAGGCCTATATGGTGGAGTTTGTTGCCTCTCAATTACAACCAACTTGTTAGTTTGAGCTTTAAGAAGACTCTATCTTCTCCAATCTGTCAGTTTGATCACCTTCTATTTGATGAAACTTTGATGACTCTGAAATTGGAGCAATAGTTGGAGTAGGAGGATGAATTTCTGAAAAAATAGGCATTGGAGGCCTTGGAGATAACTTGTCTATTTGTATAAGACAATTTTTATCTTTGATTGCTATTTCAAAAGCTTCAGGTAAAGTATTACCTCCCATGGATTGGATCATTACGACATTTAAATGAAGAGCCTTCAAATAGTACCAAAAAACATAGTTGGGAGTAGGCTTGATCACTATTGAAATTTTGTTCCAAGTCTTTTAGAATCTGTAGTTGAAATCCACCACGAATTCATGGTTGAATCTCTTAATTGTTATACGTTGCTCCACAAGTGAAAAATGATCACTTTTATTTTCAAAATGTTTGCACAGAAGTTCTCCAAATTCATCCCAGTTGTAGATTGATGCAGGGGTTGAAACTCTGTACCACTGAAGTGCATTCCCTTTGAAAGAAGTTGCCAACAACCTCATTGCTAAATTTTCATGTGTCACTTAATGCACTGAATAAAGATTAGCAATATCTGCAATATGCTCTATAGGAGTTGTTGGATTTTCCCCTCTAAAATATGGAAGTGCCTTCAGAGCTAAAACTGGAATATCATCCCATTGAGTGATATGTAGAGGACTACTGCCATTGAATGCAACAAAATCCTATCTTTTGGAAACAGCGATTTGAGGAATAGGATTTAAAACAATATTTGGCTGAACAATATTGGCTTGAACAGGAAGATTTTGTGCAATAGCAGGGATAACAGAGGGTGTAAGATTTGGAGTTGACTGAGAAGGTCTCCTTTTCTTTCGTTGATAAGACAACTCAGAAAAATCTATTTCTTTCCCTTTTACAGATGATCTTGTGACAACTTTTGGTGGCATAAAAAATATACAGATCTGAAAATGAAAATCTAAAAATGAACATAATACTCGGATACATAGATAACAATTCAAAAATGTGAATAAATGATCCCACCAAACGTGCTAGAAATTGTTCACTCCGGAGTGCATCTTGCTTGAAGATGTGTAAAACACACCCTCACTCCAACTGATACAATTAGAACTTCTTAGAGTGTAGGTGACTCTGTATTGAGAAAAAGCTCCGGAGAGGGTTGGTTCCCTTAAGATCTATCAATTGTATTTGAATTATTGTGATTTTTTGTTGAAAAGAGGAAGGGAAACTTAAAAGAAATTCTAATTAAAAGAAGGTAATACACTTGAATTGTTCAAATCCTCTGAAGTTATTGAAATCAATGCACACATATAATCAAATGAAATCTATAATTTTGTCCTTAAGCAAAAATGTTTCAGATAAAGGGTTGAAAACCTCTTCAAATGCCCTGCAAAAGGATGAGATAGAAAAAGATAGGTGAAGAAAGGCCCTGCAAAAGGAGATAAATCTCACTTATACGTGGATGCACAATCAAATACACACTATTCTTCTTTCCAAAACTTAGATTCTAAGCAGAAATTCTTTTATTGATCAATGATCCAGCTTACAATTTCTTTCTTCGAACTTTTGGGATCCTTCTAAATGGCTTGATTAAGCCAATAAATAAACTTTTCAAAATCTAAAATAGCCTTAAGTGGAGTTCTAAAAAGGGAAAGAGTTAGTCTTGGTTAACTAACTCAAGACTTAACACCTTTTACAATATTTAGAATATTCAATAAAATCTTTTCCTTTAACAAAATTTGAATGCCTTTCCAAACTTTGGCGTAGAAGTATGGCAGTAGGGCCAAGTTTAAAAGGTTAATTTTTAAAATAAACAATACACTCTCCAAAAATCTTCAAACATGCATGAATCCAAAGTTGGCGTAGAAGTGTGGATGGTGGGCCTATTGAAAGTCAAACTTCACCTTTGCATGGAAAACTACGCCAAATCTCTAAATAAAGAACTCCATTTGATTTGTTTGAATGTTGAGTTGGAAGAAGAGATTATTCCCTTTTGCATGGAAAACAAGGAAGATGTGTGACAAGCTTGTCTAGTCAACTCCAACTCAAGATTAGTCAACCTCCAATGGTCTCCACTTGCATGCAAAGCTATGCCACATCTTAGACGGGGAACTCCATTTGAACTTCCTGAAATGTTGAAAGCTTTGGATTGCATGAAAACCAAGGAGAAGCGTTGATTTTCATTAAATAGTGAACTGAAGCTTTAACCAATCCACTATAAATAGCTCTAGCTTGCATGGACAAGGATCTTGATGAGTGGGAGATATATTCAGATTGAATTTCTTGTTATTTCCCGACCTTCTGCTCTCAGTTTCTTATTTATGTACATGCATTTCTTTGACACTTATTTGTTTATGGCTTTTGGCTATGTGTTTGTATACTTCTCTCGGACTTTTGTCTCTCGGACAAAATGTCCGAGACTTCTTTCTTATGCACTTTTCTTTGGTATATTCTACAGCTTGTCTTGTGCTTATGTTCTTTCCCTTGGTTATTTTCCCGCGGGAATTGTTCATTTCCTTATTTATTCCTTCGGCTTTTCCTTCGTTGTTTTGTGTACTTTTGTTCTTTCCCTTGGTTATTTTCCCGCAGGTATTGTTCATTTCCTTATTTATTCCTTCAGCTTTTCCTTCATTGTGTTCCCGCGGACATATCTCTCAGCTTACCCTTCAGAGTTTGTTTTTGTCTTCGGGATTTGCCAATTGTTTGTTTCGGACAAAAAGTCTGAAGGAAATGTTTCTTTCGAGCTTTTGTCTTAAAGACTTTTCGAAAGAAAGAGCCCTTCGAGCCTTCAGAATTGACCCTTTGGAAGCTTGGAAAGTAACTTTTTCGAAGGGCACAAACCCTTCGAGTTTCTTGAAAACGTCCTTTGAAATCTTGAAGTGAACCTTCCTGAAGGGCAGATACCCTTTGGGATTCTTGCTGAGTGACTTTTCTGAAAATGCCCCTCAGCGACTTGAAGATGCCCTTTGGGCTTTTGTCCAAGTGACCCTTCGGAAGCATAAAAGGTACACTTGCCCTTGAAAAATCCTTTGGGTTTTTTGTTAACGTACTTTCCCAAAGGGCACATG
Source organism: Torreya grandis (assembly GCA_037957365.1). Classification (NCBI taxonomy): domain Eukaryota; kingdom Viridiplantae; phylum Streptophyta; class Pinopsida; order Cupressales; family Taxaceae; genus Torreya; species Torreya grandis. Next base: position 1,412,525 of record JARHVA010002582.1, on the reverse strand, counting down.
CCCTTTGGGTTTTCTATGAATGAACTTTCCTTTTGAAAAAGAAGCCCCTCAGAATTTCGAACTGGCCTTTCTTTCGAAAAAAATAAAAGTGTCCTTTTGGCCCTTTTTAAGTGACCCTCCAAACTTCGTCTTTTGAACTTTCCCGAAGGTTACATACCCTTCCGGATTTTGTAAAAGGTCCTCTTCGGAAAATTTGGAAAGTCCTTTGGACTTCTTGAATTTGTCCCTTGAAACATCTGTTTTGAGCTTTCCCAAAAGGAACGTAACATTCGGGATTTTTGTAATGAACCCTCCCGAAGGGCACATACCCTTTGCGTTTTTGAACTGCACCTTTTCCCTTCGCCGAACTATGCTTTGTAATTCTTTCAGACTTCTTGCAAAGTCCTTTGAAATCTCCTTTCCCTCAGACAAAAAGTCCGAGGAAATTGTTCCCACTCTTAGCTCAAAAAATTTCTGAGAAAGAAAACACTTGATGTAAAGTCCGAAAAAACAAACCTATACTCCTACTTCTGATCCCTTGCTTTTATCTGTAAGTGAAACTACAAAATTGTAGATCTAGTCTTAAGGATAGGTCTCTTTTCAAAACATAACCACACCCTCCATGTCCCCTGTATAGAATCACTTGACCACCATGCTATTTAACCATTTGTGATTAAACCTTTCAAATTAGAACTCCATACAGAAAAGATTGATATATAGCCCTAAAAGGGCCCTGTAGAGTTATCCTTTTGGTGACTGACTACAGGGGCATATGAGTAACCCTATATAAGGCCTTTTGAACCTGCATATGCCTTTTTCCATGACACTCATATCCACCTCACGAATTTATTCCTCCTACAGGCCTGTAGGTTAACTTTATAACTGTATGACATTTTGAGTAGTAGCTTGTCAATGACCTCAAAAAAAGGTTCAAAGGCAGATTTGATCTTCATTCTTCTTCATAGTTGATTGATCAATCCATTGACAAACATGAACCATACGAGAAAACTCACTACCACCTTAACCTTCATCTCCATGCTTGTCTTTCACCCCATAAATGGGTTGTTCATGTATTCTCCTCATGATCATAAGCACTTGTCACTAAATCTTGATAACGACCTTTCTTATTTCAACATATCATCCTTGTGGACACACTTGATTGTGTAACATTGTTGTAGGTCCTCATCATGACTACATTTGATACTTGACTACTTACATATCCCTTTGTTCATGCCTTTAGACTATAATTCACCAATTCAACCAGCTGTATAGGGGATTTGATCGTTCTTGGGAATGTTTCGAATAGTAGGGGTAGTAATTTGGCCTTGACATGACAAATTACTAACACCTATGGCAATGACTTGTCTAGTCTATTTTCTAATAAATTATTCTATGGATCCTATGATTACCTTTATCTATGGGAGTGGTTGTCAAAAGCGGGTTGTGCCTCCCAATGTGAACCTCTCACCCACCCCATGGTGGTAAATGCTACCATACCACCTTAGAGTTGAGGGCATGTGTGTTGAGAATCATGTGGGCTTTGTGACTAAGGATGTGACAAAATGAGGATACAATAGTTTTCATGCAGGTGTCAATGCCAGAGGTTGGCAACGTCCATAAGGTTATTGGATTTTGGTGTTGTTGGAATATTCAAGGAGAAGCAATGGTATTGGTTTAATGAAACACCTGGTATGGTCTTTGTAGTATCCATAATCATAGGAGTTCCAAGTTGGGTGTCAAATATTAATGGGAGAAAAAGTACAAAGGCAAGTGGAGATGGATGCAAGCAACAATATAGGCCAAATATTCATTAAAGCAAGAAAAATGTCTTACAACCTAATTGAATGATTTATCAATGCATAAGGTCAAGTGCCACATATTTATTCATGGCTCAACATAACGAAAAGGCACTTCCTATGCAAGAATGATTGTGTCAAAATTCAAGCAACATGGTATCCTATTAATATTTACAAAAAATGCACTTGTAATATACATCATTGAAAAAATAAGGGTGGTCAAGCTATTTAAACACACCCACATTGTCCTTGATAATGATCATTAAACAATAATTTTTAAACACAGCCACGTTGTCCCTAATAATAGGGTCAACAACATTAGGAGAAGTAACAAAAGAACCTCTTTGAAGTCCCCTCAGGAAATAACAATGAAGCTGAATTTTGATGGTGTTGCCAAAGGTAATCCCGCATGGGTAGGTTCAAGAGGAATCTCCACGGTTAATAAGGGAGACCCTCTCTTGGCTTTCTATGATGCATTGGATAAAGTCACAAATAATTTTATTGAAACAAGGCATTGTGGAGATGTCTTTTGCTAGCAAAACAAAAAAAATGGTTGATTTTGATAATTGAGGATGACTCTTGACTTGTCATTGAATTCCTTAAAAAAGAAGACAAGTAGACATTCACGGCATAATATTGTCATTGAACACTATGCTCAATTGGCATACTAGTTCACATCCTTGTCAATCCATCACATGAGAAGAGATGGTAATAAAGCAGTCAACCTTCTAGATAATCGTGTTGTAGATTACAAAAAATAATAATGATAGCTTTCATTTATTATCACCCCTTATAATGATTGCAAATCTTTCTTTAATCTCAAAGTATGATCTCCAAAGCTCTTCCCACTAGTTGATTTGATGTACTTTGCATTGCAATTAATGCAATCTTTCCCATTTGGTTTGCTTGATATGGGGATGGCTAACTTCTCTTTTCTCTACATTTCCCATTTTCAAAGGTAATTTGGTTTGGCTGTTGAAAATTGCTCGTCTTTCAAAGCTATGGTTTCATTCCTTTGGACCTTCACACTGGTCTCTCTGCAAGCTGAAATACTTCCAAAGGGTGGTCTAGCATGTCTAGTTGGTGCAGGGAACTCATAGTCAGTGCATGGAGACTAAGAAGGAAATGCAGTGTCACATGGGCTCTTCTTCCTGCAAGTGCACCCAACCTAGCAAAGGAAAAACCTCTTCTATGAACATTGTTATGGGAAAAAACTATGAAATGATCTGTATATACCCTATTGATGACATGCAATCTTCTTTCATGGGTATGGTGGGCGATCTTAACCTCGGGGAATTGTTGAACACTTGGGTTTTGCTAGATAAAGCAACAAGAATTATAGTTAAGCAAGCCCCAAATTTTTGGAAAGCTTTTTTTCTAGAAGTATAAAGGACAAAAGACTGCTAAAGTGGATTACAACCAACCTATACCCCACTCAACTGGGAACTAGACTAGGGGAAAAGGCTTAGATGGACTACGTCCTACCATCAATGAAAACCCTGAACCAATCCACTCTGAGACTAGCCATCCTCAAGGTGGCTATGTTGATCAGGATGCAAACAATTTTGTTGGAGGCTAGCAACACTCGTACCGTCCATAAGGGCATACAACAGTTGGGTTTCAATTTGATGTGTACACTGGACCAAGTTTGCATTCTCCTGAAAGCTATAGTTGATGATATCTCCAAAAGGCAGAAAAAATATGCTATCTAAACTCCAAACTAGGCATCAACATTGTCTTGTTACATCCCAATTGGCTGAAACTCTTGGTGCTTCAGTCCAGGAAGATGAGAAAAGGGAGCACGGACCTACTATAATGGTCTCTTATTACAATGAGGTTTGTAGTTAGATGTTTTTTACTTCCCTTTTTCTTCTCGGACACCCTTCTTAGTAGGTGGTGGCAAGCTTATGCAAACAGACTTACAGATTTTATCAAGGTTTTTTATTAGTTCATTATATTATTAGTTGCGTTGTAGCCCAAAACCCACCCACACTGGAAAAAAAAGTGTGCACTTTTCACCTGTTTGCCTTCAGAAGTCGCTTGGAAGAACAGATTTTTGCCGCCTCCATGTAATAGTATTGGCCGTATAAAGTTAGCCTCTTTTTTTTTGGCTAATGGGTAAAACAGGGGATTTTGAAAGGGCCCCAACCCTTTTACATCCAAGGAACTAGAAAGAGAGAGACAAACTGCCAGCATGGCAGAGCAAGAGACAACTAGCCTGAAAATGGTCAGACAGACAGAAAAAAAGATCAACTGGAAGCCAATCTTCAGCAAATCTCCTTCAGGACGGACCAGACCAGCTGGATAAATTCATAATGTTGATCAACCATGAAAGAAGATTTTTTTGGCTTGACAACTTTCTATAAAAAAAATTGTATTGCATGATAGAAATGAGAGTTCAGTAACGACTAGAATTTATCATGGCTTTGTAAAAAGCAAGAGGAATACTACATAAGCAAAACCTTTATACTTCTGTTCTCAATGACTTTTGATGCATACTCTGACAACTTCCTTCAATGATACTGAGAAACAGAATAGCTTGGCCATGCATTCGAAGTGTTTGCATCAGCAAGAAAGTTTTGGTATTTTGGCAAAGTCACAAGCATGGCTGCACATAGGTTAAGAAAACACCTTTCCTTCAAGACTAGCAATGCATGGAAAATATTATGCTCGACATTACAAAGGGATACGTGTGTTTATACACTTCAATTGTGCATAGGCATTCTTTGGCTCCTTCAAAGACATGCCTGCCTATTCCAGTGTTTCACTGCAAAAGCAAACAAAAATTTGAATTGTCGAGCTATATATATATGAGATGCTCTAGAAATTAATGTAAAAATGATACAGAGTAATGTTTGAAACTGCAAGAAGCCATCAAAATGGCGAGTATACTGCACAAATTCTCATAATTTATGAAGAACAGTGATGAAAATACCCAATTGGCTTCTTTTGCAATCTCAAAATCATACAGATTGAACCCTAGCCTTAATAGACTTGGTATGTCAAGGTCAAAATTTTCTGAAACATAAAGCGGCCCTTTCAACTCCAATAAGTAGCTGTAATAATGTTAATGGCACAGAAGTTACAATGTGAAATGATACAAATCTTGATGTATTGGGAAACAAATTAAAAAATGATAAAAAGAAGCTGGTAACAGAACTTATGTGTGTAAAGTAAAAAAAGATTCTTCCTGGTGTATAATTCTGAATGCTGCAGACACAAATGTTGAAATCGGCAGCTTCATCCAGGACATGGACTTTCTGCAACAGAGGTAGACAAGGCTGAACGTTTTATGTGCAACCTTTCCTTTAAATGTTGGATCCTTGCATCTACCCTTGCTGAAAATCCAATTTTAGTCTTTTGCTTGGCTTTTGCCCGCTCTCTTGACCACATTAAAACATCACTCACATCTTTCTTCAAATATTTGATTTCCTGAATAATTAGGTGGTCCATGGGATTGTATGCTCTTTGGAAGACAGAGTGAGTAAAATAAGGAACGATAGAAGTAATGACAACGAGAAGGGTAGCCAACCAATATATGGGGGCAGGACCAAGTGCTTCAGTTAGGATTTGGAATGCATTGGTTGAATAGATAGGAGAGATCATACCATATATCAATAAGAGAACGTACCAAACAGCAATACTTCCCCAAATAAAAAGGACTTGGATCCAGGTAAAATGGCTGATGGCCAAAGCAAGCTGGCAATTGACAGTCCAGACGATGCACGTGAACATGGTCGTTCCTACAATTGTCATATCTGATGTCTCGCCTCCAGCACGGAATGCTTGACCTTGGAGAATATTTATATTCAAAAATAATGTAACAAGAGATGCATAAACTCCATTTGCCATCCATCCAAGTACCCGGTACCAATTAAAGAATACATTTCTTGGACCCTGCTGATATAATGCGGGAAACTACAGCATAAAACAGGAAAAAGAAAATGAGAAAAAAGCTCTGATCTGTGAAAGAACAAATAGGATACTAAGAATATATGTAAGTGAAAAAACTTTTATATGATTCATTCTAGAACAATAACAAATGAACAGAATGAATAACTTGCTTTCTAAAAGTAGGAATGCTACCAAATACAGTGGAAATACTCGCACCTGCAAGCACACTTCAGATGAAACATCTTGCTCAAATACTCCTAACGATATGACTGGCAATGACGTTAAGATAACATTAAAAAGCAGCATGTACCAGTCATCATATATAGACTGTCCAGAGAAACTTGTATAGGCTTCAAAGTAGAAGATCGTAAGCCCAAAAGCTATGTTTTTATAAAAAAAATAGCATATCTGCACCATATAACAAAACAAGGTCATTAAACATTTTCCCAGTGCCAAACCATTAAAAATATAGAATACAACATAAACTAAAAATAATCACTAAGAAAGCCAGATCATAAGAACATGGTAATACACAAATGACAATATACCCAGTATAAAATTTCTAGAGTATTAATGTCCTCTCTTTCATTTCTATATCAAGAATCGCATACCATTTGAGCAATTCTCTTATAGCACCAATGTCCATGAACAACTAATAAACGCTCCAGAAAACGGAATTGTGCTATAGAAAAATCACTAGCCATGACCGCCTGAAAGGATAAAGATAAACAAGAAGCAGAGTTAATATGGCATCGAAATCTTTTCCAAAAAATGGGTTGCAAATAGAATATATGACCTTGAAGAGGTAACACTGCTGTAAAAAAAATGTAGTCTGGTATGTTTCAGAACTAAGAAACCATATTCAAAGTTACCGGGGGTGAGGATGCCAAGAGTGGATAAAGCCCACATAGCAGCTTTTCCAAATTTAAGATTCAGGGATTCCAAAATATACATATCCTTAAGAAAGACACAAAAATATAGTTAAACTGACGTGATTGCAAACATATATGACAAAATGATGCTAAGAAGATCATGATTCACGAAATTGGATTCATGGTTCATAATTTGAAAACACATGATAAAAATATACTTTTTGGGATAAAACTGTGTATAGATTATTTGCTCGATGCGTTTCGAATCACAATCTGTGATTCATCATCAGGAAAAAATATGTCGAGCAAATAATCTATACACAGTTTTATCCCAAAAAATATATTTTTCTCAATCTCATGGACTGTGAAAACATCAAAGTTCTCACATCATGATAAATATTTATGATTATTTGATAACCAATGTCTATAAGACACAGATAATAGTAAATTGTTAAAAATCAACATGATCTAAGATTGGCCCAACGTGACAATAAGAACCACTAACAAAAGATGTATAGAAGCAGAAAAGCTGCAGATACAGAACCAGTACAAGAAACTTACATAACTGACACATCTTCCCCATCGAGTTTCTTCATTTGAGCTTCTATTCAAAAAATTGCAATCTTCAGAGCATGCATTTGCATCTCCTAAGGGATATACACTATACAACTTTGAAGGCCCCTCTTTATAATCTTACTTTGCACACAATAGAGAAAAAAGGATTCACAAAGACATATATAGTATCTTCTGACATTGCCAATACAAACACTTTTTTATTGGTAAGATTATTATGATAGGGATATGATATTATGATGTATATGGGTTGATGTAGATGCCAACATGTGGCACACATCCCCTTTGTTTATATAAAGTCGAGTGGGTAACTTAAAGAATTAGTTCTATTGAGCAATGAGTTGGCCTATGGTGAGATTAGTAGTTTACCCATCTATTATTAGTCATAGAGGCCCATATAAACGAGATAAATATCAATGTGAAGGATGTCAATGAAGTGGAGAGTGTTGTATTTAGAAGATCTTGTAGAGTTATTCCTTCCTTAAGAAGTATTGTATGGTGTTGCCCTACCTTAAGGGAAATTACTTTATTGCTGAGAATATTGCATATCAAGGCATCTTGGTCCACAAACATCTCGTGTTGTGTGATCTCTATTATATTCTACATAATGTTGTTATTATTTGGCATATTTTTGTTATTACATGTGTGGATATTATCAAGTGGTATCAAAGGAAGAAAATGATGATAATGATCGGATGATAAGGGTTTAAACAGTTTAGCTCCAAACAATGAAGCTTCCATATTTCAATTTAATAGATGCATTCAAAGGAAGATCATTATATCCATAAACCCTAGCAACAGGAATAGCTTCATCAACAGGGACTTGGCTCAGCATCTACAAGTTCAAGCAAAGAATATCATGGAAACACAAATAGATGGTAAGAAGATTGATGGTTTTTAAGATTAGCATCTACAAGTTCAAGCAAAGAATATCATGGAAACACAAATAGATGGTAAGAAGATTGATGGTTTTTAAGATTTAAAGCTCACTATGAACATATATGTTTTGAACCCAGATTTTTATCCTTTTGATATGGACGGTTTGGATATTGTTTTTGGGTGTCTTTGGTTAAAGACCATGGGAATGGTCAATATTAATGTGCAAAATAAATTCAAAAGCTGTAGTATGGATGAATGAAGGTAACTTTTAGGGCATCACACACACTGAGGAACAAAGAAAGGTCATGGTAGAGCATGAGGACGAATCTGAAGATTGTAAGGAAGAGTTAAACAAAGGTCAAGAAGAATGTGAAGCAAAAGAACAAGTAGAAAGTAATACTTCATCTACTCGAGAGACGAAGGAGCTAGCAAAGGAAGAGGTGAAAGAGGTACAGATGGAAAAAGACGAGGTGGAAGAGGTACCAAAAGGAAAAGAATGGGTTGAAGAGACATAAATAGTGGAAGAAAAGGTTGAAGAGGTATAAATAGCAGCAAAAAAGATTGGGGTTGTGGCATATAGACACCCACATCATCATGAGAGCAAGCAACTATGGAGGCATGGTAGGGAGTGTCAAAGCAGCAATCACTATGACTATACAGGGAATCAAAGGAACAATTAATATGGCTATACATGGAATCAAAGGAGCAACAACTATGGACATACATGGAAACAATGGAGCATTCAATATGGTTATGCATGAAAGCCAAAGAGGAATAACTATGGCCATAAATGGAATCAAAGTAGTGCAATGGAATATGGTACATGGAATCAGAGTTGTGATCACTATTACTATACATGGAAGCCAAGGTAAAAGAGCTATGGTCATAGCAGAATCTAGAACCAAGTTTGGAGAGTTATCACCTAACAAAAAAACATACAGGTGGTTCAATGATTGAGCATAGCAATAGGTGTGCAGTGATTTGAGGAACACTCATTACTTAGTTTTTTTCTCATGTTTTGAGAACGAAACATGTCAACGAGGGATGGAATGTTATGTACTTAGGGATATGATATTATGATGTATATGAGTTGATGTAGATGCCAACATGTGGCACAAATCCCCTTCGTTTATATTGGGTCAAATTGGTAATTTATGGAATTAGTTATATTGGACAATGAGTCAACCTATGTTGGGATTAGTGGTTTACTAACGAAAGAGCATTCAGGCTCACAAACAATCTTGCATCAACCAAAACCACCGGATTAGGTTTTTATGTGCTATGTTTGTGTTTTTGCGACTTGTAGACAATGTTGCATGCATGGAATAACATCCACAACAATCCAGAGAACATCATCAAGAATTCAACATGTCAAAAAATGGATTAAAGGAATGGTTTCAATCATCTCCCAAAGGTCAAATGACCCCATTTTGGGATGCTAACAAAACCGCCACTTAATACAAGCGGTGGTTTTGAATCCACCAATATACAGTAACCGTGGTTTTGCCCAGGATGAAAGCACATGGGTAAAGACTAAAGTAACTACCTATAACTGAAAAACATGACATGGGACCATTGTCCAAGACAAAGGGAGTTCGAAGAAACTTGCAGGGTGTCAATGTCAAATAGGCAAGATTTGGATCAATTTTGGAACAAGAGTGAGTTGGGGGGACAAACAAGTGAGGGAAGAGAGAGTTCCAACTCCAGGAGAACAGAGCAAAGAGAGAACTGAGTATATCTCAAACAGAGAAGCAAAGACAAGACCCTGCAAGAGTGATGTATGTGCATGAGATTGAGTGTAATGTCTTCTTCATATTCAGTAGCGGGAAAGGTGTGCGCAAATGTGTGGGAATCTGTATAATACTTCTGATCATCCAATAATGAGAGTTTTTTATAGTGTTACACGAGGACGCGTCCCCTAAATTTTGGTGATATCCTGAACGTCCCAAACAATATGGAGACTTTCAAACTTGGCGGGTACATCTCAATTTTTTTTTTAAAATTCTGACACTTTTACTTTTAAAAAAAAACCCCACAAAAAAATAGTCTTTGTAATAATATTCATCCCTAATGCAAAAAGTACCCTAGAAAACATTAAATGAAATTCAAACCCTAAATTTCATTGAATAAAGTTAAAATATTTAAAATATTAATATGTATATATTATTTTATTAGTCGTCCCCTTGTCATCCCCAAAATTTGGGAAATATTTCGCCATCGTAAAAAACCCATCCCCTTATCCCCGAGACCTAGGTAAATATGGTATTTTTGTTTCCATTCTGAGTTCTTGTGTTTGTGTATGTGTACTTGAGAGAGTGAATGTAACATCCATTGGGGTGTAAGGTAACCATTCACTTGGCCCCCTCGTTCATGTCTGCACCAACTGGTCTCAGAGCAACGTTTGCCTTGCTGAGTTGAGTGTGTGAGGCTCTTGTTGAGACATTTGCAGGGTGTGAAAGAGAAATTTGTTTTGTTGTGAAGATATGGCACATATAGGAAATCCTCTAAGAAGAGGAATGACACCTAGAATTACAAACTTGTTAGAGATGTTGAAAGGAATCCAAAGAGATTGCACAAAGGAGAAGAACTATTGTTGTTGATGTAAGTGATGATAAAGAAGAAGCAACTCAAGAGATTCAAGTGGAGGAGAAAGTAAATAAACCTGAATATAGATTTTAGGAAGCCTTTGCAAAGCAGGGAAGGAAACCAAAGTTGGACGCCCCTTGCTATGGAGGAAGCTTAAGCTTTGAAGAGCTTACGCATTGAATTGTAAATACTCAAATCCGGATTTTACATGATAAACTAGTCTTGCACACTTGACAAATATCACTCAAAGCTATATCCTTCAGTTCTTAACTTTCCCAATGTCGAAAGGCTCGCAGTCTTCATCTCATTGTGTCTAAATACTTATCTTATGGTCTAACCCTGATATTCTGAGTACCCAGATCCCCTGTAACCCACAATAGGCTTAAAACTTGATATATATCAATCACTGTCAGTTACAAAGCTTCAGCGTTTCTCTATTCTCCAGGACACTACCGTTCAAACCTGGACACTAGCGTCGACGCTAGTGTCCCGCTAGTGTCCCAGATCCAACCTAGTGTATGTACCCTACAAACACTCAAATTTGCAAATCTTTTGATATGTATAGGTCAGCGTATTTGTCTTAGTTAACCCTTTGTGAGATTATTTTCAAAAGGTGCGGTATAAATACAAAACAAATCCCACTCATTATTCATCTAGCAATTATCAAGCAAGCACCTACTCAAGCTCGCTAAATCATTCACACAACTCAGTTCTAATGCTCTATTTTCCATATTTCCAAACCAGTCATAAGGGCAATTTTCTTACAGGTTTGAAACATTCAAAGAATAGTCTATGAGTGGTATTTGTCAAATTGATCACTGCATGCAATCACATGTAACATATTACACTATTGTTCACACACAATCCCACATAAGGGTGAAAACTATATCGGCATGAGGCCCTCTTCAGAGTATATGGCTATATAGGCAACGCTCACTGACAAAGGGGTCTTTGATGTTAGCTCGACTTCACTTGAGCCCACTAACCCTCGTTTTTGCAAGGTGGCATGTCCTAATTAGAGGATCTAAGGTTTTGATCAAAAGTTTGATATCAAGAACCTATGCACACAATCCGAACAGAGAATCTGCAAGGCAACAGTCAACCCTCATAAGCGCAGGTGCAATTTCCAAAAGAAAGTCAATATTTCATAGCAGTCACTAGTGGCAGAATCAGGTCACCAGCGTTGACGCTAGTGTCCACAAGGCGATGCAAGTGTCCAAACTAGCATAAAGCAAATATTCAGAATATGGCGAGAGGATCCAAATCTTTAGACTATCCATTTCTGCACCTGCACTACTCAAATCTGTTTGCGCATCAGTAAACAAGCTAAGTACAATTTCTCCTTCATATTACTATTATCAAAACATTGAATGTTGTACTTTTCATATTCAGCATATTGTTAGATTTAGTATATCTTATCAAAATGTCAATAGTATCTAAAGGTTAAACATGAATCACGGAGATGGAGAAATAGCTTGCTTTTTAGAGTAGCTTGCTCTTTAGTTGATTAGGCTACTCTTTCATGGTAATCCTTATTTCCAAAAAAGGTTTAACATGAATCATGGAGATGAAGAAGTATTTTGACTGAGTCAATGAAGGACCCCAAGAGACTAATGTTTGCCTACACCAAGTTGAGGGGGCATGCATCCTTGTGGTGGGATCATGTGCTGTTGGAAAGGGGAAGGACGAAAAGCTCAAATCAAAACATGGGTCAAAATGGTCACAAAACTGAAAAGTAAATTCCTACCTTCTCATTATCAAATGAGTTTGTTCAAAAAATTGCAAAACTTGAGGCAAAGAGAGTTGAGAGTAAACGATTTAACAGAGAAGTTGCACAAATTCACCATTAGAGCTAGTCATATGGAAGATGATCAACAGAAGCTATTAATGTACGTAAATAAATTTCATATTTCCATTCAAGATGAATTTGGAATGTTTAAGTTGAACTCAGTAGAGGAAGCCTATCAATGTGCACTGAAGGCCGAAAAACATTGTCTAGAAGGCAGCAAAACACATCTAGAGGTAGAGGAAGGTTCTCAAGAGGGAAAGGACAAACAAACAGTTGTATAGGATGTAGTTAATGTCTATTGAGATACTAGACTACTATACACAGAATAGTAATTGCATAATATACCATGGCAGAGCAAAGTATTAGAACATTAGCAACTTTGTATTCATAAAAGATGAGTTTTGATACAACTCATACATTACAGGGAGGCCCTGATATAAGCGTCGTTACACCAATGTATCACATGCTATATATAAGACAAATGATATATGGTTGTCAGTTGACACAACTATCAACACCCAAACATAACCAACAAGAATCATTACAAACTACCTAAGGTTGACAATACAACCATATAACTCATCAACTATTAAAATATGTAATTATGTGAATAACCATGACAATACGAATGTTACAATCTACATTATACCGCAGTCGAAGTCTCTTCCGACACAAGTCATACCAAACATGATAAAAAATAGAATGAATAGGGAAGATAGACGTCATTCTGGTGAAGTTGTTGATGTAGAATGTTTGCAACCTTTCAAGGGGCAAGAAAAAGCATGTTTCACCCGGTGCAATTCGCAACCATTATTTTTTTCTTCTTGTAAAAGCAAAGTGGGGGTCTAGGGGGGGCACATAGCAACCCTCAAAAAACATGACGACAACCATTTTTTTTGAAAAAACATTGTTGTTGAAAGCATATGAAAATTCCTGCGCTATATGTTGAGTTTGTCAAATGGTCTTCCAAATCTGAATTTGTTTCAATATTTCCTCTTCTCCTAAACAATCAACAATGCTCTACAAAGAATAATCTGAAAATGACTGATGAAGGTCAGATTTTATAGGTAACAATAGGTTGTACGACACCCAACACGATTGCCTATGTTCAAAGCGAAAAAGACTTGCACCAAACAAGCAAAGTCCACAAGGAATATGTACGGCAAAAAAGCGTTCTACAGTTTCATGACAATCAACATATGCACAGTCAGACCCAAAATAGGGCATATAGTCAAGAATGTCTAGGGCAGCAAGGGACATGCAACTAGATTGAAACCTGTTTCTTGGAAATTCGATGAAGTTTGATGTGGTTGAATGCTCAAGGCATTTGGGAGACTTTGCCACAAGTCTATACGCTCATATGGAGGAGTGGAGGCACGATATGACAAGGTGTACAAGGACATCTGGGAAGAATTCAAATGTTCAGGGTGTGAATGTACGGCAATTGAAAGGACTGCAAGACATTCAATGGCGGTTGAACACTCAAAGCAACGAAGGAACCAATAGGACATTAAAAGGAAAACATAGAGCATTCGAGAGGAGTTAGTTCGTCAAGGGAAGAAAGTCCAGTCCCTACAACAATGTTTAAACGCCCAACACTAAAGCAAAGCGTTTCAAAAAATTGACAAGCCATACAATGGCAAGGCTGAAACTCTGAGAATGCTCAGACGAAGCAAGACATTCAGTGGAAGACAGGCGTTCGGCATGGAAATGGTATGTTGGGTGTTTGAACAAACTTTGTGGATAGAACAAGGTGCTAAGTTTGCTTTTATAATTACTCTAACCTTTTTTTTCATAGTCCAAGTCCGTGCTTGCAATAACTTTACTAATTTTTTGATGACTTTCATTAGCTTTGCTCGTACCTTTATTTTTCCCGCTTTCTTTGTTGTTGGAACATAATCACTCAATATCAATGTTGATGGCAATTATGTTTTCCATCCTTGGTCAATACACTTTTAACTTCAGGTCGTTCACCATATCTTTCACCACCGTCCCATTCAAGTTTTCCACTCTAATTGCCCCATTCTCCAAGGTTTCGATAATTTTAAATGGTCCCAACCATAAACTTTTAACTTACCTGACTCAATTATGCACCTTTTGTTATACCACAAAACTAGACTTCTGAATTTGAATATCGTCCCTTGAGGATGTTTCTCGCACCAATAGTTTCTTATTTTGTGGTGGCCTCCTTTGCCCATTGTACCATCACCTGACATTCATCCAGTTCGAGCATATCCGTCATATCAAGTTGTATTTCAAAATGAAATTGTACTTCAAGGTGTCATACCACACCTTTTATTAAATTTGTATTGTTATATTCTTCATACAAGTTCATTGAAGTTGGCTCCTTCGACAAAATGTCCGCTACCCATTCAAATTGGTGTACCCACTTATCATCGAATTTTGCACCTCTAGCATTGACATTGTAGTCTCTAAACTCCAATGGGTAGGCCAACAATGATGTTAGTGACATTTTTTATTCGGAAGGACTTCGCATCACCGGCATCAGCTTTTGCCCATCTTGTCTTCTGCCTTGGCCATCTTTAATCTCCATGATCTCAACGATATTGCAATCCAAATAGGACATTTCATAGTCTTTCATCTGCCAATGTAACAAACTATTGAAGGAGTTTGTCTCATCTTCAAAGTACGACTATAACTCCAAGACCCCTTCATCATTCGGCACCATTGTACCTTAGTTCCCGTCAAATTAGCATTCCTCTTCAGAATTCGAATTTGATGGGTATAACGAGGTTACTTCCTCACTGAATCCTTGACTCTTCAAGTCTATGACATACTTTCGTCCCTTATTTTCAATAGAGATCAAATTCTTTTTCTAGTTATGATCAGCTTCAGCCACTCTCAACCAGCCTCAAACCCAATAGTGCATCATAGGCCATCTTTTGCAATGAGATGACCACAAAATTTAACAAAAAAGTTTGGGTTCCAATGATTACCTTTTATCACATTAGTACACCCAAAACCTTAATGACATGTTGATCTTCTCCTACCAATTGGAATGTCATAGGCCACATAGTTCCTTCCCAAGACTCTTCTAGAAGAACATTCATGCCAAAACCCCCATTGACAATAGCTTTTGTTAAATTTCTGCCCAAAATTTCCATAAGCATAGGTGTAGGCTAACAAGCTAGGTTCATTGTCACGAGCATAGGATCCATTACTTGGTCCCCTGACAAGGGGTTTGACAAAGGGTTCATTCTTTTGTCTTTTGATCTCCCCATCACACGACGTTAGGTGCGCCATTGTATGCTCCATGTTCAGTCCAAGTTCATGTATGGTAGCAGTTAGAGCATTCTTGAGTTCTAGCATGCTTTGCAATAAGTCTATGATCTTCACAGGTATAGTGGTCTACAAGACATGCCGTGCAATGGCTTTGTCATACTCTAGTCTGCTAATCATTGTACTTGTATGTTTATTCGAGTGACATCATTCTCAACCATGTCCTCTTGACTTCCACCTTTGCTTTGGCCATCCTTTCCTTCTCCGTATTTGGGTCAGGGTAAGTGGCTTTCTTCACTTGCTCTTGGCTACATCAATCATAATAACGTTGGCTTTATTTGGACAATGGCCATCGTTATGGTTCCCAATCCCACACCATTTACAAACAAACTCAATGTCATTTTGGTTTGAGCAATCTCTTGCAAAATGGCCCTAGTCATTGCACTCCCAACACTATATGATTGGTCCTCCTTCGGATTCGTATTGAATCCGACTCCCACCACCACTATTATTCTGTCTTCAGTAGTTCCTTGGCAGCGTGGTGGGTGGTGTCGATGGCTCTCCTTGTGTGAACAATACTTGGCCACTCTTTTTCTACAAAATGTCAAAGCAGTCACTAACTGAAAAGCCCTGTCACTTGACAAATCTTGCAGAAAAGATCCTTACCTTCGTTCTTGCTATCTCCCCCATGGCTCTGGCGTGATTTTTTAAATACAAGTCTCCCTCTTAAGAATGTCAATGTCAAACATTCCTCTACTTTCTTAGCACTATCGGACCTGTTCCTACACTCGACCCTTTGTTCAACAGTGATCCATAGACTATCTTACCCATCGTCAAGTCCCTTTTTGTGCACTCCAACTTGTCGCTCGAGATGCCCCACAATTTCATATGATTACCTTGCAGCACCCTCCAACCCAAACTAGTCAGCAAGGTCCACACTTCCTCCTAAAGGGGCTATGGCAATCTTTACCCACTCCTTATTATGAGTGGTGTAGGGTCCATGAGATCCCATTGAATGCTTCGGCCTTGGCTTGCACTTCGGTCTCATGCTTTGTACTTCTCTTGATGTATTTTTTTAATTTGCTGCTTGTGATAACCTTTGTCATCTTTCTTGTTGCTTCACCAATCAAATAAAACATTTAACTTCTTGGTCCACTCCCTGGATGTTTGTCTCTTCCCCACCTTTGATTGAAGTCAAAAGCATGAATTATTGATCATATTCATCGGTGGTCTTCTCGTGAACTCTTTGTACCATCATAATATCTTGTTATTGTGTTTCATGGTTATATTTGGCACATTGATTTGTGAATTGAATTTAACATGACCCAACATTCTTTAAGGCAATGACACCAAAATGTAGTATGATTAATGTCGACTGAGATACTATACTATAACAAAATAGTAATTGCATAACTTACTGTGGCAAAGCAAAATATCTAAACATTAGCAGCTTTGTATTCACAAAAGACAAGTATCGATACAAATCATACAATAATGCCCTGATACAAGCGCCCTTACCTCGATGTATCTCCTACAATAAATAAGACAAATGATATACAGTTGTTGGTTGATACAACCATCAACACTCAAATATAACTAACAAGAATCATTTACAAAATACCCAAGGTCTACAATACAACCACATAACACGTCGACTATTAAAAAAATTAATTATGTTGATAACCATGACAATACGAATGTTACAGTCTATGGAGAACAGCATACTCATGAAGGTGAAGCAAGCACTTCAAAAAATCAGAATCAAAACCAAAAAGGAAGAGCGTAATCTTTGAGAGGACGAGTTAGAGGATTCAAGGGTAAGTTCTTTAAATGTGGAGATGTTGGATATAGAGCTTTCGATTGTCCAAAAGCATTTCAAAACAGCACTAGGAGAATAAAGCAAGCAATCATCTTGCTCATGTGGATGAAGAAATCGTTGCATCCCCAACTCACATGGAGGAACTAGAACGTGGTGAAGTTCTTATGATGAAGAAAGTGATGTTGAAACCAGCCAAAAAAGAAGATGAACCAATGAAAAGACTGAATCTTTTCCGGACTATTTGCAAAGTGAGGTAAGTGTTGTAAGGTTATTGTTGATTGTGGTAGCATAGATAATTTGGTCTCAAAAGAAATAGTAGAAAAGCTTGGGCTGAAAAGAATTTTTCATCCTAATCCACAAAAGGTTTCTTGGTTGTTGAAGGTTCATCAAGTGTTGGTAAATGAACAATATATGGTTAGTTTTCAGATTGGGTCTTATAAAGATGGAAGTGTTGTGAGACATAATACACATGGATGTATGTCATGTGTTGTTGGATAGACCATGGCAATTTGATAGAAAGGTTGTGCATGATGGTAGATCAAACACCAACACACTTGTGAAGGATGGTAAGAGGTTCGCATTGAACCCATTGAAGGAAAAAGTAGAAGAGGTCGACAGTAGTCCTAAGGTTTTGTTGGTTTCCAGTAAACAATTATTGAAGGAAGCAAAGAAGAAGGTATGTTTTGCTTTCATTCCCAACCCAATAGAAATTGTGATAGCAAACAAGGTGAGTAATATTCTTTTGATGTTCAGATTTTGTTAAATGAGTTTGCTGATATAATTTCAAATGATATGTTTGACGGATTGCCTCCTATGAGAACCATTGGCCATCGTATGGATCTAATGCATAGATCAATTTTGCCAAACAACACGGCATATAGGTTGATGCCTATGGAGAATGAGGAAGCGAAGAGATAAATGAATGGGCTGTTGGAGTATGGTTTAATAAGGGAAAGTTTAAGCCCATGCGCAATTCCAGCAGTATTAGCACCTATGAAGGGTGGAGGTTGGAGAATGTGTACAAATTATATAGCCATTAACAAGATGACCATCAAGTATAGATTTTCATTGCCAAGGATGGATGATTTGATAGATTGTTTGAATGGAGCAACGTACTTCACCAAGATTTATTTGAAGGGTTGGTATCATCAAATCAGAATTAGAGTAGGTGATGAATGAAAAACCGCATTCAAGACAAAGGATGGGTTGTATGAGTGGTATGAGTGGCTTGTTATGCCATTCAGACTGTCAAATACACCTAGTACATTCATGAGACTCATAAATGAAGAGTAAAACCTTATATGGGTAAGTTTGTCATTTGTTTATTTGGATGACATTTTGCTTTCCAGTCATACAAAAGAAGAGCATTTGTTGCATTTGAGGTTGGCATTGCAAGATTGAAGGAAGAGAATTTATTGGTCATCTGGAAGATGTGTAGCTTTATCAAGGAGGAGCTAATTTATTTAGGATTTTAGCTCTCGCATGAATGGTTGAAAATTGACCCAGAAAAGGTAAGAGAATTGTTGAATGGCCATCACCTAGAAGCATGTTTGAAGCTAAAAGTTTTCATGGGTTATCAAGTTTCTATTGAAATTCACTAGAAACTCCAGCGGCATATGTCCACCCATTACGGAAACTATGAAGGGCGATAAGTAGTAGTTTGAGTGGATTGTTGCAGCAAAAAAGAGTTTTCAAATTTTTAAGAAAAGAGTGGCGAATCAGCCATTGTTGGCATTGTTGGATTTCAACCAAGTATTTCAGGTTGATTTTGATGCTAGTGGGGCAACAATAGGAGCGTTTTTAAGTCCAAAATGATAGCAAATATGATTGTTGAAAGAATGAAGAGAAAAATGGAAAGCACGCAACAGACTTACATAGTTGTTCGTCTTTTATTAAACACAAAATAAGTTACAGCAGTTGGGAAGGTTAATAACTAACCAATAGCTATAAAACTTTGATACCCTCCCTTAATGATTAAATTGGGGACTACCTTAAGTTTGGCTCGAAATTTTTCAAACAAAGTGAGACCAAAGAGTTTAGTCATTATATATATAGATTACTCTTTCGATATTCAATATCAAATCTTCAGTCCTCTAACATTTTGTAGTTATCCAATGTAGGAGCTTTGGTGTAGACAAAAACAAAAAAAAATAGCCAACAAAAAAACAAAGTTCCAATCTTGTAGACATAATATATATCAAGTTGTAAACCAATTCTCTGTAGGGTGATTCATTGACAGATGATGATGAATCATTCGTTGATAACTTCAACCTGACCTCCAAAGTTCTAAATCCAAAATCGCAATGATGTTGATCAAATAAAAAATACCAAGCTCTTGGACCCAGCATAAGTTTGGACAGAGACTTAATCAACTTGCAAACCAGATGATCACTATTAGCTACTTGAGAGCCTTCAAGATGCACCATGAAGACCACCTCATCCAAACCTCCGTTAAGGTAACCAAACTGAGTTGCTATGGAGAGAAGTAACAAGAGTGTGAACATCTTTGTCATAGGAGTAAAAACCAACTCCACGGTAGGATAAGAAACTATCTCTTCATCTATTCCCTCCTTTTGGGAAATGCCTTTCGCAACCAAATGAGCTATGTACTTGTCCACAATATCAATTTCATCCACCTATTTGCATCCAATGGGTTGTTTAACTAACAGTTTAGGTACCATATAAAGGTCAGAAGCGAGAACAAAATGACCATGCTCTGCTCAATTAACAACCTTGTTTCTAGTCCACAGAGCTACTACTTCGATTGAGACTTTCCATCCTCCAGCACATTCTTTATAGTGGATATTCCCTCCACAACAAGTGCATGTAAGTTGACTGGGGCAAAATCAACAAGCCTATGAGGAATTTCATCCTCCATCACACCTTGTACTATGGAGTCTCCCTCCACATGTGCATCTAAGTTGACCATGGCAAGGTAAATAAACCTATACAAGCCACTTGCCCAATGCCTAGGGCAATTACTCTGTCCTATTTTACATCTGATACAATACACTATTTCCAAGAGAAATGTACAACAATGTTGAGATTTTCTGTTGACTGACTAATAGACAAAATTTTTATTCATACTAGGAACATACCTAACATTCCTTTGATTTTTATAGCATTATCCAACACTATGCAAATATCTCATATCCCCTCTATTACATATGACTGGCCATCAACGAATGAAATTGAATTAAAAAAGTTTGTACTTTCAATAAATTTGACATACCAATCCTTACAACGTGGCAAATGATTGGATATGCTGGAATCAATGAATCAACAATTGGTAGCACTATCGTTCGATTATAATGCCACGACATACACTTCTTCAAAATCTCATTCTTCTTCAACTGCTACCACATTTCTGCCTGACTGTTTTGTTGGAAAAGTGCATATTGTCGCTTCTAGGAATCCTTTTTGACATGTCCAATCTTATGACAATAAAAACACTTCACTTGGTACTTAAAATATGAATCAACGAGAATACGTTTCCACTTCCCATTCAACTTTGCAACAAACGCACTCTCTACTTGTCCAACACTAGACTCATACATGTCTGTTTGTGTTCGATTTGCATCAAATAGGAACTAACCTGATTAAATGACAAGGTCTGGGTTTCTGCCATCAAGTGTAACGCCTCCACAAAAGATTCATATGAGGGTCTCAAGTTGTTTAGAACAAGAGTAACCATGAAATCATCATCCACCTTTTTGTTAATGACTACGAGTGAGTCTCAGAAATCTTACATCTAAAAATGTTTTGACAGGGACCCATCCTAAGTCATCTTTGTGGAAAATAGCAAATTCTTTAAGTACAAAACCCAACTTTTCTTCAAAATTTGATACTTATTTTTCAAATTGGTCCAAAGCACACTTGCCTCAATGGCATTCTGAACCTCAAGAATCATGTCATTTGACATAACTTCAATAACAAGGCCCCCTTATGAAGTTTGTCATAATCAACAAATATATTTATAGGCCTTTCTTCATTGTCGAGAATGATTTTATCACAATCACAATATTTTGCAATTGTTAAAATCTTCCAACTCCAAACATTATAATTATGCTTAGTCAATTTATGTGCTTCCAACAAAACCAAATTCTGAATATTCACCATTTTACATAATATTTGACCTCAAACCCAAAAATCAATGCAACCGGGAAATGCAAAGTCTATAATCTGAATGTCAAAATTAATGACACTCTGAAAGCACATAATCACAAAGAGCACAAAATAGTGATAATTCGGATTATAATATGAATGTCAAAACTACTTACAATCTAAAAGCACAAAATCATTAAAGCATAAAATAGTGAGTCTACAGTATTTTTCCTGCAATATTTTCCTTCTTGTGCCCTAGTACAACCTGTCTAATCACGTATGCATCTTAAGCTTCAAATCACGATAGCATTCTAGATTATATAGTCACACTTTGACTATTTTCTCGTGCCCTAGCCTTTTCTTTGGGTCTCGTTTTGGTTTTTCACACCATTCACTGTCGTTATAGTCTTATCTGGCCTACACTATCATTAAAGAGCACTACATGTTCCTTATTTCATCGTGCCCTAGCATCAGGTTCTGGTTGAAAAATGATTATGCTAGACCTGTTGCCCAATCTATTCTAATTTCTCTGTTTGATTTGCTACGTTTTAATCTTGTGCCCCTCACAACCCCTCACGACTCTTGTAACTTCTACAAATCGCGACATTCGTGACTTCTTTGGCACAACTTATTTTTGCTTGTTTTTACACAAACTTAACTTCAAACGTTCAAAAAGTGCCATAGAACAAATGCAATGGTCTTTTCTTTCCCTGGGTCTGCAAATAATTCTCGTGCCTTACACAAACACGAACCGGTTCGTCTTTGGCTGCCTCTCTTTTTGAAATACCTCTTATTTATAGTTTGTACCCTTTTTCCAAGGTTCCCCCAATCGTGGATCTTTTCATTTGTACCTGACTGGGGCTTCCTCGAACACTTGCAACCACTTGTTCGTACACTTATCTTGGGTTTCCTTGACCAATGGCTCTGACACAAATGTTAGCAAATATAAACGCTGAAAGAAGAATGAGAAAACTATAAGGCACATGACACACTTACACACTTGTGTATGTCCATCTTTTATTAAGCATAAGAGAAGTTACAGAAATTGTAAAGGTTGCTAACCAACTGTTAGTTAATGGTTAACTAACAGCGAAATAACTTTAATGATACAACGCAAAAATATTTTTGTTTATGATCAAGACTTTTATGCTATGGTACAAGCTCTCAAGAAGTGGGGGCATTATTTTTTTCCCAAGGAGTTCATGTTGTACACGAATCATCAAGCATTGGAGTTCATAAATAGCTAAGGTAAGTTGAATCAAAAGCACGTGAAGTGGGTTGAATTTCTTCAAAATTTCATTTATTTTGAAGTATAGAAGTGGTCAATCAAATAGGATTATGGATACTTTGAGTAGATGAATTTTTGTAGTGAATGAAATGAGAGTGGAAGTCACTGAGTTTGACTCGATGAAGGACTTGTATGAAGAGGATTTGGATTTTCGAGAAGCATGGGCAACATGCATAAATCCAACCAACATGGATAGAACTCCATGGCTATAATATTCGTTCTAGGATGGTTTTTTGTTCAAGGGACAATGTTCATATATACTTCAAGGTTCAATGAGAGAGATTATGTTGAAGGAAAAAATAGTGGAGGCCTAGCTAGTCATTTTGGTGTTGCTAAAACATTGGTGCAATTGAATGAAAGTTACTATTGGCCAAGGACGGGTGTGGATGTAAATAAGTTCATGCAAGGATGTAGTGTTTGCCAACATGCCAAGGGCAAAAGTCAGAATTTAATTTTGTATAAGCATTTACCAATTTTGGAGAGACCATGGGAAGAGATAAGCATGGATTTCATTCTTAGACTGCCAAGAACTCAAACAAGTAATGATTCCATTTTTGTTGTTGTGTATAGATTTTCCAAGATGACACTTCATAGCATGTAAGAAGACAAGTGATGCCACACATGCTGCAAATTTATTTTTCAAGGAAGTTGTGAGACTATATGATTTGTCAAGGAGTATAGTATTGAATACAGATACAATATTTTTTGGGCATTTTTGTAGGACATTGTGGAGGAAATTGGGCACAAGGTTAGGTTTCAATTCAGCCTATCATCCTCAAATGGATGGACAAACTAAAAAGATGAATGAGAGTCTTGGTAACTTGTTGAGATTCTTGATAGGAGACAAGCCGAAATAGTGGGATACGACATTGGCACAAGTTGAGTTTGCTTACAATAACTTGGCGAACATAAGTACAACAATGAGTCCTTTTCAAATTGCATACGGTTATAGTCCTAGAGGTGTTTGTGAGCTATGAAGCACAATGGATATGAGAAGAAGAGATGTTGAAGCGGAGGAATATGCAGCTAATATGCATGATGTGCACACAAGGGTGAAGAGAAGGTTGGAAGCAAAGAGCATGAAGTACAAGCAGTATGTTGATCAAACAAGAAGAGATATATTCCCAAGTAGATGACTTGGTTTTGGTGCATTCACGTAAGGAGAGATTTCTCAAAGGAACATATAACAAGCTCAAGTGGAATAAGATCGGGCCTTGTAGAGTTTTAAAGATATTTTTAGTAAATTCATATGAGATAGAGCTCCTAGACAGGGTTGACATATCATCTATCTTCAACGTAGAGGATTTGTACCCTTACTATGGGGGGCAAGGGAGAAGTGAAGGATCAAGTTTAGACTCTTCAAGTGTGGATTGGAAATAGCTATCGCCTAAGAAGGCAAGAGAATAAGTAGAGGCAGTAATGGATACCCGAATCAGTAAGAAGAAAAGAGGAAGTGAATATAAGCAGCATCCAATCGAGTGGAGGAACAAAGTAACTAAAGATGCAACTTGGAGGTTCATGAGTGGGAGCTCATGAACAATTTCATTTACCCTAGGTGTCTGATGCATGAGCATCCGAGCTCATGAATAATCTTGCATCAACCAAAAACATGGGATTGGGTTCTTGCGGGCACTTGTGCACATACATTTGTGTTTGTATGACTTATTGGCCATGTCGACAATGTTGCAACAATCTAGAAAACATCGTCAAGAGTTCAACATGTCAGAAAATAGGTGACGAGACAGTTTCAATCATATCTCAAAAGTCAAATGATCCCTTTTTAGGATGGTGATGAAACCATTGGTTAATGCAGACCAGTGGTTTTGTCAAGAGTTTGACATATCAAAAAAAAGTTGAAGAGAGTTTCAATCATCTTCCAAAGGTCCAATGACCCCTTTTTGGGACAATGACTATTGGTTTGCATTAACTATTGGTGATGTAACCACTGATATGCATCAACTAGCGGTTATGTAACCGTCGGTTTGCAGTAACCAATGGTTTCGCCTGCAATGAAAGAATGGGTAAAGTAACTACCCATAACTGGAAAAAAATGACATGTGGACCATTTTCTAAGACTAAGGGAACTCAAAGAGGCTTGCAAGATGTCAATGTCAGGCAAGCAATATTTGGATCAGTTTTGGAACAAGATTTGGAGTAAGTTTAGGGACAAGCAAGTGGGGGATGAGAGAGTTTCAACTCCAAGAGATCATAGCAGAGTAGAATTGGGATTAGTTCAAAGGGAGAGGGAGATAGAGCCAAGACCCTATGAGAGTGATGTGTGATCATGAAAGCCAATCATGAGACTCATTGTAATCTATTCTTCATGGTCAATAGGGAAAGGGTGTGTGTGAATGTGTGTGAATTTGTGTAATACTTATGATCATTCAATAAAGAGAGTATTTTGGTTTCCACTCTGAGCTCCAGTGTTTGTGTATGTGTCCTTGAGAGTGTAAGTGTAACACCTACCGAGAAGTAAGCCATTTATTCACTTGGGTCGCTCATTCTTGTTTGTATCATTTACCCATCTATTATTAGTCATAAATATCTATATAGAGGAGATGAATATCATTGTCAAAGATGACAAGTGGAAAGTATTCTATTTCGTAGAAGGATATTGGAGGTTGCCCCCCTTGAAGTGGTATTCCCATATTGGGCAACCTTGAGGAGTTATTCCTTCTATAAGGAGCATTGTATGGTGTTGCTTACCTTATGGTAATTATTTTATTTATGAGTTAACTTGTTGAAGTTGGGGGACAAAGGCACTAAATACTTCTTCAGCTTGCTCAAAGCTAAACACAGTAAGCAAAAAATTTAAAAAATTGAGATTGGTGGTGTTCTTATTGAAGATCCCATATTGGGCAACCTTGAGGAGTTATCCCTTCTATAAGGAGCATTGTATGGTGTTGCTCTACCTTATGGGCTAATTATTTTATTTTTGAGCTAACTAATTGAAGTTGGGGGACAAAGGCACTAAATACTTCTTCAGCTTACTCAGAGCTAAACACAGTAAGCAAAAAATCCAGAAAATTGAGATTGGTGGTGTTCTTATTGAAGATATTAGTGAAATCAAAAAGGCCTTCTTTGCATTTTACTCCAACCTGTTTTCTTCAGATGGCTCTAACTAGTAGATTGAATTGAATAGGAATTTTTTTTCTAATTGCATTCCTAAAAAGGTTACCCTAGAGCAAGTTGTTTTCCTTGATAGTGACTTCTCTTTTGATGAAATCTTGGCTGACATGGATTCTCTCAAGAATGACAAGGCTCCAGGTATTGATGGTTTCCCAGCTGAGTTTTATAAGAGCAACAAAGAATGGATTACCAAAGATTGCTTTGATGTCTATAGAGAGGTTGTGGAAGTTGACTCTCTTGATCCTGACATCTATAGGAGTGTTGTCAAACTCATCCCTAAAAGTCAAAAACTGGAGACCCATCACCCTTTTGAATGTTTCCTATAAAATCCTAGCTAAGATAATTGCTAGAAGAATCTCCTCCTTGCTTCCACATATTATTTATGGTACCCAAACATGATTTGTTGAGGGGAGATTCAATCTTGATAATCTTTTGTCTAGCTAGGAAGGAATGCAATGGGCATAGGACTCTAATTAGAATGTGGAGATGATCCTTCTCAACTTTGAAAAGGCTTATGACAAAATTTCATGGCTCTTTATAAACACTATATTATGTGATTTTGGCGTCTGGGATAGGTTTTGCAAAATGGTCAATGTGTTGTTCAAATATGTCTCAACAGTGATTGAAGTTAATGGAACCTTAATTGAATCTCTTATCCTAGAGCACTCCATTAGGCAAGGGTGCCCCTTGGCCCCTTCCCTCTGTGTTTGCAGCAGATGCTCTCCATTATTTGCTTAGAGATGTCTCTTTGGGGCCCCCTGTTACAGGGCTCTCTTTACCCAATTCATCTGAGTTGTTGGACGTTTTTTTGTGAATGATACTACTCTCCTCCCTGTCTTGGAAAAAAACAATTTCCCGTAGATTAGCTTAAGTCTTAATGTGTATTGCTCTGCTTCTAGGTCTAGATTTGCTTACCACATGTCTTGTATTATTGGATGGAAAGAAAACCCTCCTAATTGGCTAAGTTTGGATGGATTTGGAAAGGTCCTAATCATTTAGTCAAATATCTGGCTATCCATTAGGCAAGGGTGCCCCTTGGCCCCTTCCCTCTGTGTTTGCAACAGATGCTCTCCATTATTTGCTTAGAGATGTCTCTTTGGGGCCCCCTGTTACAGGGCTCTCTTTACCCAATTCACCTGAGTTGTTGGACGTTTTGTTTGTGAATGATACTACTCTCCTCCCTGTCTTGGAAAAAAATAATTTCCCGTAGATTAGTTTGAGGCTTAATGTGTATTGCTCTGCTTCTGGGTCTAGATTTGCTTACCACATGTCTTGTATTATTAGATGGAAAGAAAACCCTCCTGATTGGCTATCTAAGTTTGGATGGATTTGGAAAGGTCCTAATCATTTAGTCAAATATCTAGGTATCCCCTTTTCACTCTCTCCTTCAAAGAAATGTAGAATTGGCTGCTTGTGAAGGTCAGTAAGAAGATTGGGAAATGGAATGGTCAAACACTCACCTTGCCTAGCAGAATCCAAGTTTGCCAGAAAAAAAAATTCGTATCGCATATAATATTCTTCCTATTGGCTCTTCAATAAGTCTCAATTTAACAAGCTTCATAAGACCATTAGGGACTTCTAGTGGTTTGATGGCAAGGATAACAGGGAACGTCGTGCTATTGCATGGGATATTTGTTGCAAACCTAAAGTTATAGGTGGACTAGATCTTAAGAATTTAAAAATCCAAGGTATCACCCTCGTTGTCAAGTCGATCATTAGAGCCCTTCAAGGTAATGAACCTTGGAAAACCCTGATTAGGAACAATATGGTGAGGCGCTTCCCAAAAGGTAAGCAACAATGGCATGGTTTACACATTTCTAATATTCTAGTTGGGTCTTTCTCTGTTAAAGTGGTTGGCTCTATTATTTCCCAATCAATCTATAAATCTTGGGAATGCATCAAACATCTGTTAGTGGTGAAACCCATTTTCAGTGGTTTGGGGTCAAGGTGCCAAGGGTATAGATCTTTGTGGTTGAACCTCAAAGTCAACAACTACCAGCCTTGACTAGGGGCTATTCTACTCATGTTTGGTATTATAAGTGTCTAAAAACTTTCAGTGATCTTTTCTATCACGGCAGATGGGCCTCATGGACTGAGATTAAGCACAAATTTCAGATTCCTTACACACAAAGAACCTACACACTACTTAAATCTTTGCATGATACCAACTTTGTTTCCATTTTGGAGGGTGAGGAGGAATTTGGGGAGAGCACCACATGGTTGAATGGCCCTCCCCTCGAGGACTTTACCACTAAAATGTTATACCATAAAATCTCTTTCACTAAAAGTATCTACCTTAGGCTAAAAAACAAATGGGTTGTTTGTGACCCCTTTTATAGCTGGAAGTACATATTTGATGTCATTTGATCCACATGTCTGGAGCCTAAAAAGCTTGTTTTAAATGGTTACTTCTTCACAATAAGCTTCTTGTTGGTGAGGTCTTACCTAGAACTGGTTCTGGTAATTTGTGTTGTTCTCTGTGGGGAGGTGGAAAGTATTGAACATCTTTTTTTTACTTGCCCTTTTGTTGCTTGTGTTTCGAAAAATTGTTTAAATGCTTGGTCTTAGGTTTTCTCTTGTGATATTAATTGGTTTAGTGTGGATTTTCGCTATGTTTGTCCTAAAAAGAAAACACATTTCTTTTTTCAAAAATCTACGTTGTTTGGATACCGATACAGGTACGTGGGTACACCATTTTTCTAAAACCTTGATTTGGATACGCCGTGGGTAAATCTCTATATATATATTTAATATATATATATATATATATATATATATATATATAAATGCATATTACTCAATTTTTTTGTAAAACACTTGAAAATAGTAAATACATAGTGTTTGTTCATTCATTGCTTCAAATTTCAATTTGTTCAAAGTATACATTGCAAATACATTCAAATTTTCAAAATGCAAATGTAGAATAAATCATAGATTCAAAATTCATCTAGATTGTCCTCATATTCAGAATTAATAATTATGAATGTTACTCCCACTAGCTCCACTTGGACAACTCCCACTAGCTCCACTCTCCACCCCTGGTGTTGAATCCTCTTCATTGTCATCGAAATCATCCACACCAAGTAATGAAACTTGGGCAAATGTAAGATGTGGAGGCATCCAAGTCTATATTCTCTGGAAGGATATCCCAAAGTTTGTTAGGGCCTCGCATATAGTCTTCAGACTTGTGTGAAAGGAGGCGCAAATTGGAATGTACAAATACCAAATCCTCAGCTTTCTTGAATGCCAACTTGTTTCCTTTAGCAGAATGGATAAATCCATATGTACTCCAATTCCGTTCTGCTAAAGAATTACTAGCCACCCATGACAAAAAAAGGTTGTTAATTGTTAGAATTTTTGAATTTAAAATTTGTAACAATGTAAAAACAAATATGTCAATAACTTAATAATTTTTTTTATTTAATTCAAATTGAATACCTGTGACAGAATCTTGATTGCAATAGCTCATAAGTACTTGGCATCATGGCCATGTACATACCACCACTTGATTGGAGACAAGCTAGATTTGTCAAAAAGAGCCTCAATTTCTCCCATGCTGCCCTTTGAAGCTATAAACATGGCCATTTCATTGCAGACCGCACTAGCTACAGATGGATCAAGAAAAAGCCTTCTGAATGCTTGCCTAGTTCCATTTGCAACCTCTACATCATCATATGGTGGTTGCCTATTGGGTAGCCGAAGTATTTCATTGCTATAATACTTTGGAGTGAGAGCATAAGCAAGGAGATGTAATGGGGTGATCATTTTATTCCACCTCTTCATGACCAAAGACTTGATTTCATTATAAAACATTTATTTTGGGTCTTGCTCTTTCTATTGTATGATCTCTCATACTTTCAAGAATGGAATCAATCCCATCGTAAACCTCTCCCATGCAAGCTGCATCTGAATCTGTAAATCGGATCATAGATAAATAGGCTCTGTAAAACTGAGCACATATTCAATCTTGGTCCACCAGTTATCATCAAAGATCAATGCTTTGATCTTATTGGCTTTTTCAATACCAGTGGTGCTTGTTTGCCTCCACACACCCCAAACATTGCTTATCACCATACTGCTTAGAGCCTCTTTCACCTTCACAAGTCGTCTCAAGACGAAGTGTGAGAGGCAAATCTAGTTTCAACAATCTACAAAAAAAATAAGACCAAGTTTAATTGTCCAAACTGTAAACATTGATAAACAACTAAAATTAAATTATTAATTATTAAAAAGTTATAACTTTAAAATTAAGAACTTCAAAAGTACGACTAAGAATTTGTTTTCGAATTTATTACCTTCAACAACTCCAACTTTGAGAATTCCCTGAAGATGGCTTGAGACATGTGATGATTTGTGATAAATGTTTGAATGTCACTGGCCTCTGCATAAACTTGCTCTATCCATTGAATTTTATCAATCTTTTGCAGCACCAAGTTGAGGGAGTGGACAACACAAGGTGTCCAAAATATATGCTCATATATGCCCTCTATAATCAACCCAACTGCTCTGCAATTCTTTGCATTGTCTGTGATGACTTGGACAACATGTTGGGGGCCCACAGACTCAATAACTTCTATCAAAATGTTTGCAATGAATTGAGCATCTTTCACTTCGCCCTCACAATCCACTGTCTTTAGGAACATTGCCCATTTAGGGCATACTGCAATAACATTGATCAAAGGCCTATTTTGAGCATCTTTCCATCCATCTGAGATAATGGACACCTCTGAATCCTTCCACGAATCTCTAATTGGATGCAAAGAAGTGTGAATATGTTCTACTTCTTTGGTCAAGAGTGTGGTGCGAACTTTCTCATAGTTAGGGCCTTTGAAACTTTGTGGAGCTTCATTGACTGCTTTCAACATTTGTTGCCAATAAGGCGATCTCAAAACATTGAAGGGCAGCCCACATGCATAAATGCATCTAGCAATCAACTCATCAACAATGTCCCTCTATGCAACATTGAAAGCTTTTTCCAATAGTCCTTTTGGTTTTTTTCGTGAAGTGGCATCTGCATCATCATCAGAGGGTATTGCAACTGAATGAGCTCGAGTTTGACTTTCAATGAAAGGATGACTCGCAGTTGCAGGTGTTATAGGTGGTCTCCCTGATCTACCTCTTTGGAAAAGTATTGTTTTAAAACAGTTTTTTGAAGCAATTGCTGCATCTGCTTGTTCTTGCTCTTTCATGAACTCAACTATTTTTGGCTTGAAAATTTTATCACTTTTTGATACCCGACGGCCCATACCCAGTCAAATGAGTTTTGACCCGAGTATACGAGGATTTGTATGTGACATGACAATCATTGCATACCCACACACGAGTCCCACCACTAGCAATGATCTCAAGTATCGTCACATGTTTCCAAAGAGGGGAGGCAGGGTCATATTTCACTTGAAGCGAGGTTTCAGCCTGATTTGCTTCATCATGCCCTGCCCCTGACATTGAACTGGATGCCATAGATATCCTAATTATGAATTATCAAATTAGATTCTAGAACCAAGCAAAAAAATAAAAAGTTAAAATTAATAAGTATAACTAACTCTGTTTCTGATTCTCACGATTGCAATTACGCGCGAGAGAAGAGCATACGCAGAAGTTAGGGTTAAAAACATAAAAAATATACATTTGATTTTTTTAAATATTTAAACTTGAAAAAATAAAAAATAAATGTAATGCAACTAACTCTATTTCTGATTCTCAAGATCGCAATTATGCACGAGAGAAGAGCATACGTAAAAGTTAGGGTTAGAACTTAGAAACTTATATAAAAAAATATACATTTGATAATGATTTTTTTAAATATTAAATATTTAAGGAAACGAGAAAAATAAAAAAATAAAAAATTTAATACGATTACAACTTTTAATTTTAATTTTTAAATTTTAATTTTAATTTTTAAACAAAGAAAATAAACATTTGATTTTTTTTAATAATTACTGATTTACTAATTAGCATTATTTATGAAAAAAATAATATTTAATTTTAATATTTATAGAAAATTAAAATAAATA
This sequence comes from Torreya grandis, assembly GCA_037957365.1. Lineage (NCBI taxonomy): Eukaryota > Viridiplantae > Streptophyta > Pinopsida > Cupressales > Taxaceae > Torreya > Torreya grandis. The sequence goes on along the minus strand of JARHVA010002582.1, from coordinate 1,380,563 downwards.
AGGAAGATTTTAGTGTTAAAATAATTAATAAAATAAAAAATATATATATATTTTTTAATTTACAGAAAATGAAAATAAATAAATAAACTTCATAAATTTTAACATTGTAGAAAATTAAAATAAATAAATAAACTTAAAAGAATTTTAAAATTAAAAATATTAAAAATAAAATTTAAATACTATACTATATAGTATATAGTAAATTTAAAATAAAATATAAATTATAATATTAAAAATTTAAAACTAAATAGTATTTAGACTTTTAGTATTTAGTAATTTAGTTTTAAATTCTTAATATTATATTTTATTTTAATAGTTATACTAAATGAAAAATTTAAAACTAAATAGTAAATACAACTTAAAAGTTTAAAAATTAAAACTAAATACTAAATGAAAAATTTAACATACCTGCAAACTCCTTCCCGATGGCGGCAGTGCTTCACTCTAGCTCGGCTTCACTCCACAGTCCACTCTTCTCCTCCTAGCAAATTTGCTATCTCTTCTCCTCCTGGGAAATTCGCTCTGTTCTCTTCACTATCTTCAAGCTTCAGCAAACCCTGCCGCTGCACTTGTGAACAATGGTCACGACCTTCTTGGTGTGGTTTGAGGAAGAGGGAAGGGCTGCTTTTAGAAGCATTTAGGGCGTTTAGGGCATTTAGGGTTTGTTTTTAGTTTTTAGGGTTTTTTTAACGCATTTTATGAGTTTTTTTAAAATGATTTTCAGCATTTTTCACCGGAATGTGTCGGGTACGCGCCGGAAACGTCCCGGGCACTCCCAGAGGCGTCCGTGGCCGCACCGGAAGTTTTCGGCACGGCCAAGGATGCCTCCGGGAGTGCCCGGGATGTCCCCGTGCCGGAGGCGTCTCCAAACAAGAGGCGCCGAGCTGGGGGGCGTATCCCTGCAACGTAGTCAAAAATTGTTTAAATGCTTGGTCTAAGGTTTTCTCTTATGATATTGATTGGTTCAATGTGGATTTTCGCTATGTTTGTCCTAAAAAGAAAACACATTTCTTTTTGCAAAAATTGTAGCTGGTTTTTTCAACTGAGATTTCGTGGTTTATTTGGAAACAAAGGAATGTGGATGTTTTTCAATTTGAGGGTAGGGTACTTGCTAACTTGTCCATAGAAGTTATCATGAGACTTATTGCTATGCAGATTTATCTTCAATTGAAGGTGTCGCACGGTGAGATGGAGAAATTTCTAAAGACTGGAATGATGAAGATAACATCAAACTTTCTTTTAGACACGGGTGGTTTTCCCAAAATGAACCCTCCACTGGACTAGAGAACCCTTCACGGAGATGTCGTTGTTAACATCTCAAAATACGAATGGGACATTATGAAGGATGCATATTTTGAGTAGGCAGCTGATCTTGACCCCGAGTTAGTAGGTTGTTCTCTCTTGGATCAAGGTAGTGAGGAGAAATTTCATGCAAATAATGATGAATTGGTCAGTGTTCTTCATTCTTCTCTTCAAAATTTTCAGCAATAACAGTCAGCTAAAGCTAGAATTGAGGGTAAAGACTAAGTTTCATTTTCTATTGATAGCTCCTCACAGGCATCTGAGGCAATTGGTGGACTTCTTGCTGAGGGATATGGGGGTGTGTTTCAAAAGGGTATTGAATAGATTATTGAAAGCAATGTGAACGATCTCATTGCTAACCTTCAAAACTTTATTGAGAATGGAAGCAAAATAGATAAGGAAAAAATGTTGCAGCATATTCAAGAGGCGAGGATTAGCCACCTGCTTTCTCAGGTGAAGGATTATTGCCAGCAAGTTTCTAGGACTGACAAGGGACCTAAGGTTTTGATTAAGGATCTTGAGGATTGTGCAGAGGGACCTGAACCGTTTGAGAAAGGGCTTGGTGATCATGCTCTTGATAGTTGTTTGGATGGTGGTGTTGATGTTTCGCAGATGGGACATGTTTGACTGTTTTTTCCTTTGGGACCTATTTTGGACTTTGTCTTCATTACTTCTATTTTATGTTTTGTTGTTGGGTGCCCCTTTTTTAATATTGTGTGGTGTAATATTGGTCTAACTTTGATCCTCGTTGTTGAGCATGTGGTTTCCCGCATATGGTTTTTCTTCTCTTTTATTTTTCCTCTGGACGAGTCAACTTTTGTTCACTATCTTGCAATATTTTAAAAAATAAAAAACATAAGTCCACCTCCAATTTAAGGTGTTTAACTAAGAATGTGGGATGTTTGAGGCCTTCCTTAAAGGCTAGACCTTCAACAATATTATTCGAGGCTTTGCCAATACTTTTACAAAACCATGCCACAACATACTTCATGTGATATTCGATAATAACTCCATGCTAATCATATGCCTAAATTTCCACTCGATGTTCCATCCATATTTATCTTCACAAAAGGGAAGTCAAGAGGACATCAAATCAACAAATTGCATAATCTCTACCTTGTAGTATACCCCATTCTCGACGAGATAAACTGTTTCTTATAAGGAATAATTTATATTAGAGTAGCTCAACCGAAGTGTGCGCTCATGCTTGATGGAAAAAATCAACTTACAAGAGATACAATTAAACAGTGTTATGCAGGGACACAAGGATCGATGAGACATCTCAAGGATGAGGGGACAAAAGTAGGACGTCCCCCACGGCTCAAAAATTGAAAAACAAAGTGGACATCCCCCAGAAAACAAGGACATCACTGAGACATTTCCTTAACAAAAATAGAGTGCCAGGGATGTTGGCATGTTCCTGAAACAATTGAGGGACATCCCGGGTACATCACGACATCTCCAACACTGTTTTTTTAAAACATACTTAAATTTTTAAAAAACGGCATTATTGAGTCTGCAGCTCAGAATAGAAGGGATTTATCAAGCTTTGTGTTTCTTTTGCTATATCAATTATAATGTCTTTGAAATGAGAAATTGCTTGGTTGGCTAGAAGAACAATGAAGAATTGGTATAATAATTGCAAATCAAGTCCTTTAATTCATTCAATTATACCAAGTTGAAAATGCTGGTTTTTGGAGACATCGCAGGCAAGCATTCAAGTTAAAAGGGTTTCAAAATGACTAATAATCATGTCTACAACCATAGAAGAGCTTTTACACATCATCCTAGGTTATGCATCTAGATCTCATTCATTCACACATTCATCATAGAAATCTAATATTTCATTAATATGACAATCCTTGAATTGAAAAATCAAAAAGAACATGACAATGACAATAAACAGTAACTAAAGTTGTAAATACAATGTGATAGTTGATGAGATGACTGAATTATACATCAGAGTTTCAATATTCAATCTGTTAACTATGCTACTATTATTTGCAATTGGACGGAAAAAAGCTATGGAAGGTTAAATCAGGTCCTAAAGAAGGGTATTGTTTTTTTTTTGGGGGGGACCTTAGCATATTAATGTATCATGTACTCTTCTCGACGGTGTACTTAGTACTTTTGAGTAATAAAAATCTTAATTTATAACTTGTGATTTTGGATTATCAGATGGATTATTGGATCAATGGTTTTATTTAGTAATTTAATATTTGAATGTCAGGTTGTTTAAACTATTTTTATTTTTTGAACTTATTTGTATTTTAAAGATTTAAATGTTAATTTTTATACATTACTTTGATAGCCATCCCCCCGCCATTCTCAAAATCTGGAAAAAAATTTGCCATCCCTGAAACCCCGTCCCTGAGATGCAGGTAACCATGCAATCCAACCATCAAGTTTAGTAATCCTCCTTGGACACCATCCACTAGCATTATGGCTATGAATCTTCTCACAAATTTGCAATCAAAACAAGTAAACATTTGTATTGTTGTTAATTGACACCATCCACTAGCATTATGGCTGTGAATCTTCTCACAAATTTGCAATCAAAACAAGAAAACATCTGTATTGTTGTTAATTAAGCCCTTCCTTGGCAAAGAGATTATCTATTTTCCTAGCTCCTGAAAGTGATGGCTCAAACTAATCCTTCGGCATCATTTCCTATAACACTACATGTCAAGCATTTCAGTGATAGAAATAGGTTTGAAGTTCAAACTTTTTAGATAACATTGACTGCAAAATGTTGGAGACATAACTCACAATGAATCAACTCGAAGACAAAGGAAAAATAGCATTCTCTACACTAAAGTTTGCACCCAACATCATATGTTGATTGGAAGCCCTAATACAACAATGTCAATATATAACAATTGCCAATCAACAAATAACATAAATTCAAAAAATTACTTAGAAATGTATTCTACCCTATAGGATAGACGACATGATATGGCAGTACCTCCATCAAAAGGCCAACCAAACAGTCCAAGACTACATAAATAAAGTCCACACCTTGGCTCTCAAGCATAACATATTTGACACTAGGTACATCGAAGTGCCCAAGTATAAATCATGCTTGCACAAATATAATCAGTCTATATAAGAAAATTTAAATTTTGACCTTCAATACTCTTGAAGATGCCTATCGACTAAGCAGAAGATGAAGAAAAATACAGCTAGAATAAAAATAATCCACCCAAGCCATGCCCACAAAAGCAAAACCACTATAACTCGTGGCATAATGCATGTGACAACCACCATGTTAATCAGCAACCCTGTCAGAACAGTTTTCAGAAAAATTGAAGACATGCACGTAGGCAATTTGGTGAGAGTGTTCTGGGCAGGGCCAAAATCAAACTCAAGGGCAAACCCAACATCAACTTCAGCAAATCACCGACAATAGCAACATACTAGCAGCTAGAGTGATTATCTCTACTCTATGATGCACAGCAATAATGAATGTTGTGCTCTCCCAAAATTTACTTGCACAAGGCATGCTGCAATCCAAAAAAAAGTCAAAGCAATAGATAATGAAGACTTGGAGGTCTCAACAAATCTTATAGAAGCCAACAAGCAAGCACCTATTGCCTCTACCCCTGAAGAATAAGAAGAAAATGAGAATATCTTATACAAAGATTGAGTTAAAGATACCTTTCTTCATACCATCAATGACAACGACAACCTAAAAAATCTTGTCACTGCAAATAAAACCAAATCCACATCCACAAACTTTCATTCTTGGATGGTTGAAGAAGAGTATGGAGGAAAGGTCAATGAACAATGCTAGCTCAAGTATGGCACCAAACTACCCCTCCCAGAAAATGAGGTTACTTGTGGTGTAGTCCCACTTGAGATCTATGGTGTGATCTTAGGTCGCCCCTATGTTTGGGAGCAATAGGTATATATATGAATCGCACACTTAGAAATGGCTCACCAAATTTAGTGATACCAACTACAACATTTTTAGTCACATCCAACAACTAAAATCATCTTGGCAACAGCAAAACAAGCACATAGGTTAATTTCTCACTCAAACTTATTTCAATTTTTATCAGGCTGCAAGAACCTAAACCCCTACAAAACCAAGTCACTGAGGGAAAAAAAAACATTGTGTACTTCTCATCAGCAAAAACAAGTAGAACAATCAATCTCAAAGTTTTAGGGGTTCACAGAACCAACGAGAGTTCTGACATGGCTTGCAGGGCAGCATTTAATTGACTTAGTTTGAAGTTCACTTGTGCATAACATGCCCCTGATCTTTTGGAGAAAGAAAAATTATTGCACCAACTATAGGAAATTATGGATAAAGGATGTATATGATCAAGTTCGTTCCCATGTGGAAGTCCAATAGTCCTCACCCCAAAGAAAGATGGAACATGACATAAAAGCATAGACTAACACACCCTCAAAAAGATAAAAATGAACAAATGCCTACTTTTGCACAACAAAATATTTGGACCAGCTTCAAAGTACAAAATATTTCACTAAATAGACTTGAAATTAGGATGTCATCAAATTCCAATCCAACTAGAATATATATGGAAGACATCAAACACCAAGTCTTGTAAAAGTGGTTGTTTATAGCATTTAAACTAACTAATGAAACGCCAACTTTTATGGCATTGATGAGTGATTTACTACAACCTTTGAAAAATCATTTCATGGTGATAAATATCTAGGATATACTCGTCCACAACAAGACATGGGAAAGATGAGCTTGAAGAACCAACTAGGTATCTGAAATGCCTTGCCATGCAACACTCCCTTGACTTGCTTTGAAATTCACCTTTAGATAACAAGTTTTTGATATTTAAGAGAATGACAATATCTAGTATCAAATATTGGAACTTGTGGATTAAGGACCTATAAGACCAAGTTTGTCCCCATGTGGCAATCCAATGAACCTCACACCAAATAAAGATGGAATTTGACATTAAAGCATAGACTAACGAGCCCTCATGAAGATCACAATGAAGAACAAATACGTAATTTTGTAGAACAATCTTTTGGACAAACTTCGAACCGCAAAATACTTCACTAAATAGACTTGATATTAAACATGTATCAAGTTCCAATATAACTATAAGACACATGGAAGACAACATCAACAAGGCTTGTACATGTAGTTGGTTATGTCATGCAAACTAACTAATGTGCCACTGAATTTTATGACATTGATGAACATTTTGCTACAACATTTCAAAACTAGTTTAATGGCCGTACACCACAAAGACAATCTCATCCACAACAAGAAATGTTAAGGACATCTCAAGCATTTGTACCAATTCCTTCAAACTCCCAAAAAACACAAGCTAGGAACCAACTTTAGTAAGTGCTCCTTTCCAATAAAGTCAACTTAGTGTACACACCTAATTTTGGTACAAGACGTGTAATTGCAATGGTTTTATTGTGTTTTCATACATATGGATCATTCATTCACATTAGACTCTTGTTGGCGCATTCTTCTTTGTATTGGACCTCACATAGGCTTTTATTATCATCATTCACTCATGTGAACATCTTTAGATTCATCATTTGTTTGCCTCAAGATACTCGCCAACACTCCTATAGATTCATTGATCTTTGTTTTTTTAACTTTGATCACCTTGATCGAAATCGGAAGTCCGACAGTGGGTTGACCACTGTCGAACCATCCCGATTTTGGTCATGTCGATTATGGGTACTTTGTTCCGTTATACCATGTTTCATTGTGCTATGATAGTTGGATTTCCCGCCTCCACATTCTCAGCTTGCGTGCGAATAAGGTCCTAAGTTGAATTCAAGAAGTCTATATACAAACAAGCACCCTCATACATTTTCTCTATGAGCTATATCGATCACATCCTATTGCAATTACAAGGCAACTAAATATCGCATCGTTAGTTTTCCTTTTATTGCATTGAATAATTGTTGATGCACACTTGTAGCAAATGAAGGATATTGCATTACTGAAAGAGTATATAGTACTCACCTTATTCGCATCTTGCATCACATATCATAGGGATAAGGAATGGGATTCTTGTATATACGGATCTGATTGTTGACATTGAATGAGTGTTGATTACCAACCTATCACAAATTTGGGCATTGCTAAGGCAAGCCCCTAAAACAAACCCCATTTTTTAATGTTCTCTATAGATCTTTGTGGCACGGATTAGGGTTTGAGCAAAGGAGAAGACATTAGAACAATTTCACACACTAATTCGTTGATCCAATAAAGGTTTTTGTCAAGCAACTATAGACAAGGGATTTGTGAAATGTCAGACCTATTGAATTAACACAACCACAGTCGGAACAAAATTACCACTTTTCCATCAAATCGTGATCGTCTTTCCAAATTCTCTGTTGCACTGTTTTTGGCCCTTCTGATCATTTCCAGCTTTAGTCAAAGTTTAGGTGAGTCAAAAATCAAGTAAGTGCATATAGACCCCCTTGTCAATTATCAATCGTTCTAGGTACTTTCATTCTATGCCCCCTTAACACTTAGGGCAAATCTTTTTTTACTATTTTACTATATTTAAATCATATTTTCCCTTATTTGCATTATTGTATGGCTTAGTGTACTTTTACTTGGTGTAATATCCCTTTTGCACCTATCCATAGTTACACTTGGTACTTCCATTGATGAAAATGGTGTCCCTTTCAAGCCTAAGAAAATCAAAGCAATTTGCAACTCTTGCATGGTACACAACCTTATTGAACTCATAAGTTTTCTCGGCTTTGTCAATTTCTAAACAAACATGTTAGTTTCTTAGAACACTCGACTAATTACTTAACAGGGCTTTATTGAAAATTAATCCTCCTTTGGACACCACAACAACAACACACCTTTAACAGTTTAAAGTAAAAAATTAATTTAAAGCCCAGTTTGATAAAATACCGAATGTTTCTCAACCTTTTGAGATTAAGAAACATGCATCCAAGTGCACAAAGTGAACTACGGATATCTTATCCCCTACCATTCAGAAACCTTGAAAAATACAATTTAGTACCACTCTACTTATGTCAAAAGTTGTACACTATCATCCCCAAGTTGTCCAACAATGGCCACATTGTCTCCTTGTCAAATAAACCATTCTTCACTCAACAATAAATTGTTTTAATATCTCAGTACTCAATGAAATTTGGAGAATAGCCAAGATACAAAACAAATGACTTACCTATAGCATTCTACTCGGTCATTGTATATGCAAACACAATGCTAATGAAGGAGCATATTGCATCAGCCATGTGCAGTTTTTATTTCTCCATACTTAAAAGCAAGTTAAAGACTGACCAAAATATGAAATGGATGGCTTTACAGTAATTCTAATTGGTCATCAAATACTCGAACACAATGCCAACTGATGAGCCATAGAAATGAGCCCTTTCATACCTACTATAACCCCTTTTTATTTACCTTTTAATATTATTTCTAAACATACAAAGTTGGCATTTGTACTTTCCTTACCACTTAGTACTTAATGAATATAATGTACAACTCTTTATATTTTATGTCTAAAACTGTTGTTTTATGAATTAAGCTTGCATCATATACTTTTACTATTGTTTTGGCTCTAATAAAAATTTGGTATTTTAGATAGCAAGGATAAATTATGAGTGCGGACACACACTCAACCCATACCAACTAGGAAAGCCAGCCCGCAACAACTAGGTAGGCCAACCCGTAGCACGGCAGTTGATTCTTGCAACCCTTAGCAACTACTAGGTTGATGATAGCAGCCTGTAGCAACCTCCGATGGTTCCCGTAGCATCTAAAAAGCTCAATTGACAAACGAATAACACCCTATAGCAACTCAATGCACAGTTGGACAACCCATAGCAACTACATGACAGTTGTTCCACCCTGCATCCTAACCGCAACAATTCAACCATGAAACTAAGTTGTTACATCTAATGAGCTGTGGTGGTTAGTCAAATATGAAGACAGATTCCATGACCTAAAAAAAGCAAGATAACAACCAAAAACGCTACCATTACTTCCTTCCCTGTGGACCGTATTTCTCTATTGTTGCAACCACATAACTGAACCGCTATGTTCTCTAAGAAACCATCCGGTTTGTCATGTAGCTTGAATAAGCTATCTTCTTAGATTATATTGTAACAATAAACCCACCTCATCTATTTAAGAGAAGTTGGCTTTACTTAGAAGAGAGTTAGAAGAAGTAAGAAATCATTGTTATTTTTGAAGCATAGTATAAACTCTTTGTAATATTTTCTGTAGCGATACCCACATTGCTACATGATCTTTAATGCAAGACGAATTGGTTTGACTTAAAGCGCATTTGTGTTAAAGGGAAGGATTGGAATGCATCTCTGATCAAGGGGGGCGAGGGGGGTGGGGCGGCCTTGTTAGGATTTGCGGTAAAGATCTTGAACTTTTAGTATAATTTTTATTTTTGTTGTGTGAGTACAGTTTTTCTTTTGAGTTATATGCATGTCCCAACTTAAGTTAATTCAGTAAGCATTTGATATTTGTGTGAGTATTCTTAATTCTTAAGGAAGCTTCCAAATCTATAAAACAAACAAGTTCATTTTCGTTTCAAGAAGTGTTCATTTCAATTACAACAAGAGTGATTTCCTTTCCAAGCATTTTACTTTCATGCAATTTACTTTACACAAGAGTGTTTCCTATATGCAACCTATAATCCCCCAATCTTCAGAAAGGGTTAGTGTTGCATATACAATGCCGACATTCCACCAAGCTTACGAATCTTGGATTTATAATTAATGAAAGTAGCAGAGTCAATAAACCAAGTGGTTGTCCCTCGAAAGAGATCTGTTGGGTTGTATGTGAGAGATTGGTCTTGCATCAGTTTAATTGGTGGTTTGATTTTGCACGTCATTTTCGCACCGTTGCCAGGGATAGGTATCAAACTTTGAATCTCAAGAAGGTTGAATTAGATTTATGCTTTCAATTTCCTGCTTTCTGGTATAAAATTCCATGCTTTTTAGTTTAAATTTTCTTGATTTCTAGTTTAAATTTCCCGCTTTCTAGAATAAAATTTCACGTTTCTTCATTTAAGAATTTCCATTTCTGCAAGTAAATTTAGCAAAAATCAAAAAAAAAGTCAAAAACTAACATTGAGCAAGACAAGGCATAATCAAAAAGAAAGACCGATTGAATTGTATGCAACGAGGATAGGGCTATTCAAGCAGAATCTCACCTAAAGGGTTGAAATTTGTTGAAGAGGAAGATTCCTCACCTGCAGTAATCACATGCCAAGAGAGGACACCTGTATTCAGTTCACGGATACAACAGAAGAGTTCTTGGCTGAGCTAGTAAGGCAATCCAAGGGCAAGGAACAAGAGGAACCACATACCCCTGAAAAGGATATCTTTGCACCCTTTCAAAGAATCCCTATCTAGCCACCCTACACCCAGGGATCTAGTATTCAACTCCCTCTGTCCTCGCCCAAACTCCTCATCAAAAGAGAAATCCAAGCTTTTCAAACCCCAAAAAGAACCAGAGATCTAGTATTTAACTCCCTCTGTCCTCGCCCAAACTCCTCGTCAAAAGAGAAATCCAAGCTTTTCAAACCCCAAAAAGAACTGCAGAAGTTGTTGAATTAATTGAACCAGCTGAACAAGACAATTTTGTTCAACTTTCGGAAAAATTCCTAAGAAGCCCCACCCCCACGTATATTCAAAATATTCCACTCCCCCTTAAAACAGTCTAAAGCCACCATTCAGTACGCACCTTGGGCTAAGATTGACAAGGGTTTGAAGAGTGGGTAGCCAAGCTTTCTAGTTTACAAGTAACCCGAAAACAATGGGAGACCATAAGCATAAAAATTTGTCAATACAGCCACAACATATGAGCTTCCCATTAATAACCCTGAAGAAGATGCACCAATAAAGAATATTCCTCTTTCTGCATTGTCCAACTTTAGAGGAATGGCTAGTTACGATCCTAACATGTTCCTCTTTGAGTTTGATGTCCTATGTCATAGCTATAACTACAACCAGGTGTCCAAAAGCTCAAGTTATTTCCAACCACCCTCAAGGATGCAGCCCTTGGATGGTTCATGGGACTAGGTGGTGAGGTTATTTCCACTTGGGGTGAAATGAAAGAGAAATTCCTCTCTAAATACCAAGATTACTACAGAGGGAGGGATTATACAAGGAATGTTGTTTTTCGAATGTCAAAAAATGAAGATGTCCTTTTGGAGGCCTGCCTTGAAAGGTTCCTATTCAGCCTACAGAAATCCAAACAGCGTGCATTGGATCATGAATCAATAAAGTTGATTTTCTTGAAAGAAATTCAAGATTCATGTCTTGAGGCATTAGATCTCATGAGTTGGGGAGACGTGTCACGGATTATGTTTGAACAAATCACGAACTTATGCAAGAACTACTCAAGATCGATGATGAAGAAAAACCACAACAAATAAATAATGTCTTCCTCATCCACCAATAGACTCTCACAAAGGGAAGTAAGTAATTTGCTGCAAGATATGAAGCAAGACATTATTAGCCATATGGTCACATTGTTAGACACACTTCACATGCAAAGGAAACGAAAAGATATAGAGCAGGCCTTGACTATGTATTTGCCTAGATTGTCGTAAGAAAAAATCAAATTGCAAATGCCATGACATTCGAGCAAAGGTAGCAAGCATCACGCAAGAGAACCCCGAAGCGGTTGAGCTCCATACAAACAAAGGTGACGGAGATCAGATTTTCTACGTGGCTCAAAGGAAATCATGGATCCAAAGGCCACAACATCCAAGTATGTGACAAAATTTTGCATTTTCCAATTCTCAATTTTGAGTTGCTTCACCTAATTGGTAAATAATTCAAGGATCCCCACACCAACTCAAGAGCGAAACTAGTCACAACAAAACTTCCAATCCCTGACCATCTCAAAACCAACCTCACAATCTCAAAACCAACCATGGCTACCTCGAAAAACAATCTATCTTGGCAAAACCCGAACCAAAATCAGCAATGGCAGCACCCTTCCAACCAATGGCAACAACCATGGAAGGGGAATCAGGAATGGTATAATCTAAATATTGGTTTATCACAGCAATTACAACAACAATAACTTGCATTAATGCCCAACAATCAGCCTGCTCTCATGCCCAACAACCAATCAACCCCTAGACAAATGCAATTGTCTGTCCATCTTGTACCAAACCCCAATAATAAGTCAATTCAGCCGACACACTAACAAAAAATGCAATATCCCACTTAATGGAGGTAGATGAAGTACACCTTCGTTCAGGGTGAATTCTTCAACCAACCATCTCGTCTGTGATAAAGGAACTCCCTGAAGTGGTCCTCAACGACACTCCTAACACCATCACTAACTCGCAGTCGTGTAATCCAACCACAACCCCTGAACCAACCACGTCTAAAAGTCAAGAAAAGAATGACAATCCTCCTTTTCCTGAAATATTAAACATCCCAAAACCTGAGCAAGATTATGAATTTGACTTTGTAGGAGAGCTCAAAAATGTGTGTCAAAATTCCCTTATTTCAGGCTATCAAAGATATCCCAATCTACACTAAGGTTGTTTGAGAACTATGCCTAAAGATATATGGTCGAAAAAAGAAAGATCCAAGATTATCCAAGTGGTTGGACAGCTTGTTGATATCATGCTGGGAAATATAGTCCTAGTGAAATACTCTGACCCAGGCAATCCAGTTGTGAACGTCCATGTCTACGATACCCTCATATAGAATCTAGTAGTGAACGTCCATGTCTATGATACCCTCATATAGAATACCTTGATAGACTTAAGTGCAACCATCAATGTAATAGCAAAAGAAACCATGCAAAAACTTGGTCTAACAAGTCTACGTCAAACTCCCACCATTCTACAAATAGCAGATAGGTCCACAATTAAACCAGGAGTTATAGAAGACTTGGTTATTACAGTAGATTCATGGAAACACTCAACATATTTTATCATCTTGTGTTTAACCCTAAAATGTATCTAGATTGGGGTTATATAGGGTTAAAGGGGATAAAGATAGCCTAGGGCACAAGAATGATAAACTATCTCTATAGTAGGCCAATTGAGTGCTAAACTCAAATACAAATATACGCTAAATTTTTTAATTGAGAATAAGCTAAACATAGAAAATACAACTAAGCTATGTATGGAAATGACAAAAAAGTAATGTAATAAGCCAGTTTTGATGCTAACACAGTGTTGGATCTGGAACAGGCAGAAAGCAGACTGGAAGATGATTATGGAACAGTTTCCTGATTTTGGATTAACTGCCTCTAGAGCCCTAGACACTGACGTCACCCTGGGACGGTTGCATCGGGGCTACTGTCTGAACTCGACGCAAGTGACTTGTACGGAATTCCTGTTGGAAAAGGATGCGACCACCTGGATGCTTATGGGTTTGTCTTCACTTTCACTCTAATGCATTTAGATCTGAGTCATGGACTGTCGCTCATGAATTTGCAAAACCTTAATTCTTCATCTTCATAGTGGCCTTGGAGAAAATGGGTTAGTGGGCACACAATGTCGAGCCGACCATAAAGACCCCTCTATCAATGAGTGTTGCCTACATAGCCAATACTCCAAAGAGGGCCTCAGGCTAATGAAATTCTCCCCTACGTGTTGGCTTGTGTGAAAATCATGCAATATGTGATAAGCAAGCACAACAGTGACCTAGCTTGTAACTTGGCCAATCAACATTTTGGGTTGCTCCTTTAGTACTTCAGACCTATAAATAAGTTGTCCCTATGACTGATATGAAATAGGAGAAAACAGGGAAACTTTATTCATCTAAATGCTCTTTGGTATGAATACTAGGTATTTTCTCCGTGTTGCTAGGTGAAAAATGAATTGAGGGTTGATCTTGTGTAACTCGCATTAAAGCACTTAGGTTAACCATTAGGATACGTTTCATTTGCAAATTAGATGATTTTATGGCACTGGACACTTGTGTCAGGTCAGAACACTAGCGTCGATGTAGGGGTCTATCCTAGACGTTAGTGTTCAAGGAGTAGGAAAGTAGGTACAGGCTCAGAACTTGCAAAGGTAGAAGATAAGTACATTTTAAGCATTTTGGACAAGATTGAAGGGCTAGGTCATCAACATAAGACTAGTTGAACTAAGAGATAGGCCAAGGGGTACAAGATAGAACAGATATGAGACTTGTGGAAACAGGAAAGGCCCAAAACTAAGAAGAACAACCAAGATCTGTGTTTGCCAAGTGTACAAGACTGAAGTGCTATATAATCCATAAATATCGTCTACATCTTGTAGCCCAAAGCCAACCTAGAAGGATATCCACTCATCCTTGGAAGACCATGGCTGGCTACAATTGATGCATTCATTGGTTGTCGATCAAATAACATGCTGATTTCCAAAGGTAACACTACCAAGAAACTAGTTCTCTATCCACCAGCCTAGCCCTCAAGTGAAGAACAATCTAGATGGGTAGTAGATGAAGGCAACAAACAAGTCACATTACAAATTTTGTTCACAATGGAATGCAACCCACAACGGAAAGACTGAGAGGATGACAATCGTTTCAAATGTCTTACAAAACACCTATCAGATCAGTCCACCTGAAGACAACATGTTACAACGCCTACCCTGTCCCCTCTCCAAAGTTCTTCCAACAGAAGAAACCTCCACTAGTGGGGGAGACATTTTTCATCAACTACTACCACACCATTGCAGCCTTACCTCATTGGTGGGAAGCCTAGAATCCATGGGATCCTTGTCCAAACAAGTAGAAATCTTACCTGGACACCCTCTCAACATCAATAACAAGCTGAATTTTGAACAAGAAACTTAGTGTCTGTCCATGCTTCAAAAGTATAAATTGCTTTTGCTTGGGACTACCATGACATGAGAGGCATCCACCTTGATCTATGCACGCACCTATCTATATCAATGAGTAATGCAAACCCATCCACCAACCACAAAGAAGAATGAATCCAGTTGTCAAAGACAGTCAAAACATAACTACTAAAAATCCTTAACGTTGGATTTATCTATCCAATATCAAAAACTTATTGGGTTTCTTCCCTTGTAATTGTGCCTAAAAAACGAGGCAAATGGCATATCTGTATAGACTATAGCGAACTAAACACAGCCACAAGGAAATACCACTTTCCTCTCCCTTTCATTGATCAAGTGCTTGACATGTTGGCAAGAAAGAAATACTTCTCCTTTGTTGACAAATTTATGGTTATAATCAAATTAAAATCTCTCCTAAAGACCAAGACAAAACTACATTCACATGTCCTCGGGATACCTATACATACTTCGTACTTCCATTCGGATTATGCAATGCCCCAGCCACCTTTCAAAGAGTTGTTCTGAGCATCTTTTTTGATTTGTCCCATGATTGTGTCGAGGTCTACATGGATGACTTCACTGTTTATGGAAAACACATGACGAATCTATCCGGAATCTTGAGAAAGTCCTTCAATGTTGCCAAGATAACCGATTGTCTCTAAGTTATGAAAAATGTTATAAGTTGATGATGGAAGGAATAGTACTAGGATACCACATCTCACCCATAGGAATAGAAGTTGATCCTGCCAAGATAGAAGTAATCAAGAATATACAAACTCCATGGAAACAAAAGGACATTCGCAATTTTCTAGGACATGTTGGTTACTATCATAGGTTTATCAAAGATTTTAGCAGAATAGTAGTGTTTGTTTTACTTTCTAAAGATGTTGACTTTGTATGGACTCTTGCATGTGAACAAGCATTTCAAGAACTGAAAAACCTACTAGTATCGACTACAGTGTTGTGTGGACGAGATTGAAAGTTGCCCTTCCACATCCATACAGACGCATTTGACAGCACGGTGGGCGTTGTCCTAGGAGAGAAGGAAAAAGTCTTAAGTTATGCCATCTACTTTATCAACAAGAACATGCAAGCTAGAAAGCTTAACTACACTGTGACAGAGAGAATTTCTTGCAGTTCTCTATGCCATCAACAAATTCAGACATTACATACCAAGTTATGTTGTTTTTGTACAAACTGATCATGTTGTCATTAGGTATTTAATGAATAAACCAGCAGTTAGTGGCTGCATAATTAGACGGTTATTACTTTTGCAAAATTTTGACATCACTATTGTAGATAGACCAGGTAAAGACAACATAGTTGCAGACTTTTTGTCAGAGCTAACACCTTTTGAACATGGTCTTCTTATAGATGATTCATTTTTGGATGAACATCTTTTTGTTGTATCTATTATCATTGTGGTTTGCAGACACTGCTAACTATGTAGCTGCAGGTACTTCTAGAGCACCTCTCCCCGATGGAAAGACATCTCTTGATAACAAAAAATGGTTCATACTCATGGATCTCTAGGTATCTCTTCTACACAGGCCCTAATATAATCATGTGCAGGTGTATAAGGACGAAGTAGTGGACATCCTCTGAGCATGTCATGATGAAACCTGCAAGGGACATTTTGTTGCTAAGAGGACAGCCTCCAAGATCCTAACCTTATGATACTACTAACCCACCTTGCACAAAGATGCTCTCTTGTATACCCACCAGTGTGATCGATGCCAACGTATGGGGAAACCCACACATTTTGATGAGATGTCTCTACAAACTCAGCTAGTGGTTGAGCCTTTTGACAAGTGGGGGCTTCGTTTTGTTGGCCCTATAGACCCAAACTCTAATAACAAGGAGTATATACTAATATGTACAAATTACTTAACTAAATGGGTAAAAGTGAAAGCACTAACACATGCAAGAGATGATAAAGTTGCAGAGTTACTCTATGACAAGATCTTCACTAGATATCAAGTACCAAGAAAAAATAGTTACAAATCAAAGACCGTAGTTTACATCAGACCTAATTGCAGCCTTGGTACATAAGTGTGAGATACAACACGAGAAGTCTACTCCCTATCATCCTCAGTCCACCAAACAAGTGGAAGTCACGAATAAAGAGTTGGAAAATATTCTTACCAAGACAATTGTAGTACACCTCCAAAATTGGGAAGCATGTCTTCCTGTAGTTGTATGGGCATACAGAACAATATGGAAGACTACCACTAGGTTTACACCATCTGAGTTGGTCTATGGCAAGAAAGTTGTTCTTCCCATAGAAGTTGAGCTCAAAATCTTGAGGATTGCCCTTGAACTTGGCCTAGACCTCACTGCAACACAACAGGAGAGGATAATGTAGCTCAATGCATTAGATGAGTTCCGAAGAGAGGCACTACAACATACAGAGATAGTGCAACAACAAAAAGTGAGATGGCATGACGAGTTTATCAAGTCTAGAGAATTCCAACAATGAAATTGGGCCCTCCTATATGATTCTAAGTACAAGGACCATAAAAGCAAGTTGAGAACATGATGGCTTGGTCCTTATGAGATTCAGAAA
Source organism: Torreya grandis (assembly GCA_037957365.1). NCBI lineage: Eukaryota > Viridiplantae > Streptophyta > Pinopsida > Cupressales > Taxaceae > Torreya > Torreya grandis. Next base: position 1,362,911 of record JARHVA010002582.1, on the reverse strand, counting down.
GTATTTGACAATGGATCAATCATGCTAAGAACAATTGATCTAGTAAGGTTCTCTATGTTAGTTAATGTTCATTGTCTCAAGCCATCTAAGAAACCACTCTCTAAGGAAGCATTTACAAAGAAGCTCATTGAAAAAGAACAATCGTGCATGGAGTTAGAACTGGTAGATTAACACACTCTTTGTGCACAACAATCCTTGAATAACCCTATTCAATTATCACACATGAATTGCAGCTCACCCTCACTTTACACGGATAAAAGGTAAGCATGATATCTCAACCCAGTCAGTCTGTTGTTGTGCTACAGGTTGCATCTTAGTTTGCAGCTTGTGCTACAGGTTGCATCTTAGTTGCTACGGGCTCAATCCCAAATATCGCGGGTTCACTCCTAAATGCTACAAGTTGTTTGACAAATGCTACAAAATGCGAGTCTAAGCTACCAAATGATGACAGATGTTGCAGGACATTGCTAGAAGCTAAAGGATGACTCATTTCTATACTTCAAAGCTGGAAATGATGATTCTTTACAACATTCAGTTGCCAAAGGTTGCTAACTACATATTTCTCAGAGATGTTGCAAGCCTTCACTCACAATCCTTTCTAATCATCTCAGTAGCTTCCTCATGTTGCCACACATCTATTTGACTTAGCCAGCTCCATCGCTACTCAAGGAGAGATTGTCATTGAATAGTTGGCCCTGTCAAACTCTATTTCACCATTTTTGAAAGCCAACCAAACACTACACTTGAAGGTGGTTGATAGCAACCATGGGCACCATCTTTTCAACAGTCACCTTCCACCAACCCTAAAGCAAGACACCTGCTACAAAAATTGTATGCTATGTTTTAGATAGTTGGTCATCCCTGCTGCAAAAAGTGGCATTTTTTTGCCAATGTTCACTCCAAATTCCACATGATCACCACTTCAACAGCATTCTTCAAGTTTTCACTCCAGCAAATAGCACATTATTCACAATTCCATCCTACATGGCTACTCCATACGCTACAAGACATGAACTAGTCATCAACACCAACAATCATATCCGAAAAGATTGGTAAACCAATGTGTATAAAGGTAATGATGGCATCATTTTTCTTGGAATGATTATGTTTTGTCATTTAATTATTTTAAGTTATGTTGCATGATTATTCAAAGTACTAAGTCCAATTCTACGAGCTAAATCAAGACCAAATCTTTCCTTCTTAAGCCTAGTTGTAACATCAACCTTTATTGTCGTCACTCCAGTCACATCCAATTATTCCTTTCCATCCGCATGATCTACATTTCTAAGTCAATCACCATGTCAGTTGGGGCCAGTATTCTACGAGATGCTACATGATCTCAATTAATGCTACGGGCACTTGGAAAGTCCTGTTAAGGCATGCTACAAGTTATCAAGCGTGTGATCGAGTCAAAGTAATGATGGCTCACGATATATGTGGAATTGAGAACCCTATAATGAGAATATATGCATCACACATCACATAATTCACTGCTTGTGTCCAAATAACAAAACAAACCTTTCTTGCTGCAGAAAAGAACAATTCAGGGAAACATTAGTGTTGATGTAGTTAAATGAGAGCCAACAGACCTCACGCCTTTGAGAGAAAGTAAATAAATCGCAGACATCTTTCAAGTTGCTAGATGGATGAGTTACTTTGTGAGGTTAACGGGGTTTGATGATGAAATTGCATAGGAGTTTTAAGAAACCCTAGTAAATGATGTAGTCATTGTGAAAGGGATACGGCTTGAGATATCTGAAGAGTTATTGACAAAGGTCACTAGATTGCCAAGAGGAGAGCAATGGCAGAAGAAAGACAGTGTCACCACAGTAAGAAACATATTTTGTGAAGGAGGAAAACAATTAGAGATCTCCAAACAAGGTACATTACGCTCCTTATCTTTGCCATGGGTTGAAGTTGTCTTGTGTATCATCAAATACTTGACTTGTGAGGGTAGACACTCCATGACATATGCAAACCACTTCAAGTTTATAAATCAGCTTAGGCATGACAGAAAAATAAATACACCTAGTTTTCAATTAAACATGCTTAAGAGAATGGCTGAAGAATACCCAAAAAGGAAATCAAAAGCTCTGTCTCACCACTGTCTAATCCAATTAATTGTGCAAAAAAATTAAGAGACAAGAGGCCCAACATGACCTAAGATGACTTCTTAGCAATGGATCAGCTACACAATGAGGATCAACAAGAAGTGGTCGGTGTGCAACATGAGCATGTGGTTGAGGAACAATAGGACATTGTTGGAGAACAAAATGTCGAAAAACAAACTGAGAATATTCAAGGACAAGAAGAAAGCCCTGAGAGGAAGAGGACGTTGATTATAACACCGCCTTCCTCGGAATCTCAAGGCAAAAAAAGAACAGAGGATGTTCCTTCCACATCCAAACCAAGGAAGAAGCAAAAGATCTCGTTTTCTCAAGCTCCAAGGAGACAATCTCAAATGATCAAAAGCAAGGTTGCCAAACAACGCACCTTTGTAAAACCTCTTGTAATTCAGATTGAGAATGAAGAATCTCCTTGGGAAGAAGATTTCAATGAAGATGTGGAGGAGGCTGCTCGCAGCTTTGATGGAGGATGTTCCTTCCACATCCAGACCAAGGAAGAAGCAAAAGATCTCATCTTCACAAGCTCCAAGGAGACAATCTCGGGTGATCAAGAGCAAGGTAGCCAAACAACGCACCTTTGTAAAATCTGTTGTAATTCAGATTGAGAGTGAATAATAATCTCTCGAGGAAGAAGATTTCAGTGAAGATGTGGAGGAGGCTGCTCGCAGCTTTGATGGAGGTAACTCTACCCCTTCCAGTTCTGAAGTTCCATATTTTGGAGAAATAGAGCATTGGGGTACTCTACAAACTACAACAATTGAAGAAACAATGGAAGAGCAGCCCACTGATAGAAAAATAGCTACAGAGGAAAAAAAAAACACCTGAACAACAGGAAGAAGAAGAAAATCAAAAATTGTTGGATGCCCTTCAGGAAATAGAAACCCTTAAGGCACAGATCAAGAAGTTAGAGGCTAAGGTGAATGGATTAGATGTCTTGGTTGGGGTGACAAAAGAACAGAGTAGACATCTACAAGTCTCTGAAGTTCAACCTGCAGCAGAAATATCTTTTATGGCTGCAGAAAGGGCAGAAAGAACATTTTTATCTATTTCCACTCACACTAAGCAAACTTTCTCATCCATTCCCATTCAAACAAAAGGGTTGAGTCAGGAGGAATTGTTCGTCATAAGAGAGGTTAAAATTCAGACATTACGGCTCCAATGGACTAATCAGTGAAACCTACGGAAGGAAGAAAATGAGGCTTTGAAGAAGCATAAAGAGAATGAATCATAGCTTATAACATTGAAAGAAAAAGATGAATATATGAGCCAACTAGCAGTACAACTCATAAATTGTGGACCACTTGCAAGTGTCTATGTTGCATACGTTGAAGAACAATGGGTAACATTTCAATTTATGAGAACCTTCTATGATCTTCCAAAATTGGTGAGTGATCCTCATTCTTTCTTGGAGTTATATAACAGTAGCACTCTTGAACGTAAAAATCAATTATGTGAGTTTTAAATACACAATTATGTTGTTCCCTATGATTTAGAGTGGAACCCAAATTTGTATTTGCGTGATTGATTGTTGAGAGCCTTTTCTTCTTATCTTGTTAATGCGAATAAAATAGGAAAGGAATTTGCTGATTTCCATGAAAAATAAAAGGAAACCATATTAATGGAGGCTACTCAACCTGATATCATAGAACAAGAATTGGTAAAATTGAGAACAAAAGAGTAGTTGTCAGAACTAGGCAAGAGCAAATTGAGGTTCAAAGTCAGTATTCAACCTTAATGCAATAAATAGCTCAAGAATCCTATAATGCTTGCATAATCAGATGGAATGAATTGACTCGAGAGTTGAAAAAGAAACCATTTTCATGTTCTAACTACAAGGCAGCACTCAACAAGGTTACCAAGTATATTGATGTTACAAGAAGAAAAAGATTAATTTGAATTGTTATAACCTACCAGCCCCCTCTTTTTTGGTTTCGTATTCCAGATTGGAGAGGAACTGAACAATTTGATGAAGCATCTGAAGAGAGGAAGTGAAGAAAGATAGAAAACAACTTTGGAATTTTCACAAAGCAAGGATCAAGTGTGGCAGAACCAGTGGATTTCAATACCCTTTGCTCATTTGTATAGAAGTTTAGGTTGCTTGAGGACAAGCAACATGCTTAGTTGGAGGGTGTAATTGGAGGGTGTAATGAGCCATGGAAATGAGCCTTTTTATCCCTTCTATAACCCCATTTTGTTTACCACCTGATATTGTTTCTAAGCATACAAAGTTGGCTTTTGTACTTTCCTTACCACTTAGTACTTACTGAATATAATGTAAATCTCTTTATGTTTTATGACCAAAATTGTTGTTTCATGAATTAAACTTGCATCATATAATTTTACTATTGTTTTGATTTCACTACTAATTTGGTATGTTTAGATAGCAGAGATAAATCACGAGTGCAAAAACGCACTCAACCCATAGCAACTGAGAAAGCCAGCACGTAGCAACTAAGCAGGGCAACTTGTAGCAACTACTGAGTTGTCTACTACAACCCGTAGCAACCTCCGATGGATCCCATAGCATCTGGAAAGTTCAACTGACAAACGAATAACATCCTATAGCAACTCAAGGCACAGATAGACAACCTGTAGCAACTACATGACAGTTGTTCCCACCTATAGCCTAACCGAAATGGTTAAACCATGAAACCAAGTTGATATGCTTGATGAGTTGTGGCGGTTAGTTTAGTAAAGTATGAAGACGAATTCCATGTTCTGGAAAGAAGCAGGATAACAACCATATACACCACCATTACTTCATTCCCTATGGACTGTATTTCTCTACTCTTGCAACCACGTAACTGGTTTGCTTTGTTCTATCTAGAAACAGTCCAATTTGACATGTATCTTGAATAAGATATCTTCTTAGATTCCATTGTAACAATAAACTTGCCTCCTCTATTTAAGAGAAGTTGGCAGAACAAAGAAAAGAGTTAGAAGTAAGAAATCATTGTTATTGTTGAAGCACAATATAAACTCTGTAATATTTTATGTAGCAATACCCACATTGTTACAAGGTCTTTAATGCAAGAAGAATTGGTTTGACTTAAAGCACAACTGTGTTAAAGGGAAGGATTGGAATTCATCTCTGATCAAGGAGAGACCCCTTGTTAGGATTTGTGGTAAAGACCCTGAACAATTAGTATAGTTCTTATTTATGGTGTGTGAGTAAGTGCAGTTTCTGTTTGAGTTATATGCATGTTCAGTTCTTAAGTTAATTCAGTAAGCATTTGATATTTGTGTGAAAGTTCTTAATTCTTAAGGAAGCTTCCAAATCTATAAAACAAACAAGTTCATTTCCATTTCAGGAAGTGTTTATTTCAATTACAGCAAGAGTGATTTCCTTTCCAAGCATTTTACTTTCATGCAATTTACTTTATGAAAGAGTGTTTCCTATCGCAACCTATAGTCCCTCAATATCTAGAAAGAGTTAGTGTTGTATATACAATGTTGACATCTTGCCAAGCTTATAAACCTCATGTTGATAATTAATGAAAGTAGCAAAGTCAATAAACCAAGTGGCTGCCCTTGGAAGAGGTATGTCAGTGTGTATGCAAGAGATTTGGCTTGCGTCAGTTTAATTGGTGGTTTAATTCTGCACGTCACCAACAAAGCAGCATATTGCAGCAACCAACCTTCAAACACTACACTTACTAGTACAGATATCTCAAATACATCTATCTAAAAAACACCAAGATGTCAATCTCCCAGCGCCTATCATGATTTTGTCACTACATTGAATAATGACTGCTTACCTTCTCCATGAATTTTCAGCTGACAGGTGACAAATGGCCTGAATCTAGTTGCACCATTGTGTTTGGCTCAAAAAAATCTTTACTAGGAAAAACAATGGCCTCCAAACTCCATTGTATGCCCAAGATATTATTATTTTCCAATCAACTTCTCCAAGCAACAAAGAAAAAACTTCCATATGATGATCAAATGGAGGTCAAATTTAATGTTGAAACTGCCCTATGAAGGTCAAATGCGTGTCAAATTTAAGGTCATCAATTAAATGTTAATATCTCATGGACATTATAATCCACCTCTCCCCCCACCTCCCGCAACACAAAGCCATCCCAGCATAGTAGGGCACCTATCGACGTAATTATCAGATTTGACACATAATTAACTATCACAAGATTGTCCATCTTGTTATGCATCAAATGTATACTTTGGTTCCATTGACAACTCACTTCGACAAGGCAAGATTGCTCTTGGTTTCTAATTGCACAATGTCTATTCCATAAGCTTACACACCTTTGCATGTCATTGGTGGAGTCGCTCATCACCTTGTATGGGAAGCATGATTTTAAACATTGCAAGATAATTTGGTATCACCAAGAATGGTTGTGTCAAAGCATTACCTTTAGGGATTGTTTATGTTGTTTTACGTTAAAGCTTATATCCGCACAATTGCTTGCAGCGTTGTAAACCCGACAAATTGCATGTGAGGCTTTTACATGCATTTTCCATCCCTTTGCTACCATGAGAATCCAAAAACATGAACTTCCTCGCTAGCCTTCCCACTGCTAGAGCTAACCATTATTATGCTTTTATAATTGTTGACAAAGTTTACATAATGAGCATGATGACTGCTTGCCACAAGATACACAAAAGTCTACATAAAAGCAGATATATTCTTTTTGCTTGGATCCACTTTAGCTTACTCGTTTTTGTCAGCTATTACTGTAATGTGAAATTCATCATACACTTGTGGAATGCACTTTGGTCTCTTTCGATGCTAAACTTAACTGGTACACAAATTTCCATCCAAAGACTAATGTTCAAGCTGAAGTGCCAACCACACTTGAGTTCACCTATTGTGCATGTATAACGATGATCACACACATAAACATGACGTAACCTTGCCTCTAATTCAAGACTCTTATAACTAGAGCTTATACACCTTAATTTATGATAGCCAATTTCAAGCATGCCTTGGCTTCGAGCCACATGTGCTCATTGACATATGTGACATGCCATCGATGCAACATGAGCTAGACGATATGAAACAATTCCTTGAGAAGGTTGTCATAGTCTATTCTCCAAATCGTAGCACAAATATAAGCCATGCCAAGACTAGCATCATGTTCCTCATCAATTCAAGATTGTTGGTCAAGCTTGGGTCCATTTGCGAAAAGCAAAAAATAAAAAGCCCTCCTATGAAACATAAGCTTCTATAGATATGGCCCATACACCATTGTATAAAAACATGTCAATGCCTTTGTCCTTGGCAATCTTCCATACCTTGGAATGCATCTAGTAAAGTTGATTTGATTAAACCATACTTCCCTCTTCTTCTCAAAGTATTTGCTTTTATTAGTGGTAGTGCAACCTATTGATCTTGATCTAGATCATTGAACACTAGCTTTAGCAAATAGTATTATTACTTTTTAGTTGAGGTGCACATGCTACATAGAGATACCTATGTTCCAAATTTTAATGAAAGGAAAATTTCTGCATTAATCTAATTCATACACCTTTTTTACAAGTTAAAACGAACTATCCTTGCTTAAGAAAACTAAGGAATCAATGGAGGGGCATTTTTTTACCAAATGGGGCCGAATGATAAATATCTAGACTCTTGCATTGTGCCACATAAACATATATTTGCACGACAACAATGCCATGTGCCCGTGCCTTCATCACTTGGCATCATAAGCAACACCAATCAAGCCTCAGATGGCGATGGCCTGCACCGTTACCATGCTAGATATAGGACAAAACACAAAATGGCAAATGTTTGTAATTGAATCAATTCAACTGCCTATAGGATTCTAATTGAATCCATATGTATAAATGTATCATTCGACAACATTAGAGGTTCACATTCTCGATTTCTTCTTCTAGGTTCCTTGTTCTCTTCATAGATTGAGTATCTACATGCTCGACTTAGGATTCATCTTGCAACAAACAACACCCTACTTGGCTAGTTGCCAAGCCTGCACTTACAATTGTCCTTTCAAACGTTTACAAGAACAAACATTCTAAACATGCCATTCTCATGGGCAAGACTAAGATTCTCTCTCTCGAGGGAAGATGGAAGGATAGAAAGATAAGAGAAGCGATTGAGATAGAAAAGCGTCCTCGAAATTTAAACTGTGAGATGGATACAAGCTTAGCCATTCTTGGAAACCACTTATCCACAAAATTTCCCCCTCCATCTCCTAAGGTTAGTTTTCTTTGGTATAAAATATGGTACGTAGAGATACCTAATCATTAAAAACAATTAATTTATTAATCAATTATGCAATTAGTCACCCGTTTAACAAATTTAATTGGTTAAGTAAATGACTATTTAATCAATTAATTAATGGTTAACGAGTTAATATTTTGGTTAATGATTACTTAATTTATTAAATGGTAAGGACTAGTTATCCCTCATACAGATATTTGATTTGTCTTTGTTTGTGTTCCTCTTTCATCTTTTGGCCAACCTTTTCATTTTTCCAAAAAAAAAAAGACCCTCTTTCCTTCATGTATCACACATCTATTTATGGAACCGGGCTGTGATTGTCTTTCCCAAGCATTGGCTTCAACTCTACTTCTCCTAAAGATGGATCCAGTAGTTAGGTCCAAAACATAGGACAATAATATTTTTAAGCAGATAATTCCAAAAAGCTTTCAATCATGATGCACTTTTTTTAAATACATGAATGAATAAATTGGTTTCTTGAAATCATATTTGATGTGTAATTTTGTTGATGTTTGGGTTGGTAAACATAATATTTTGCAGTTAATTGTATACATATTTTTTTATGCCTAGACTTGGTCTTAATTGATCTTCTACACTGGGAGGATATTTCAATAAGTGCATGCTAAGGCAAGGAACATGAGCATGGAGACCCAAGAAACTTCCAGAAGTGCAACATTAACTATTTTGCAATTGAGCTTGGCTATTGTGTGCCAAATAACTTGGCTGATCTTCAGCTCAGTCGTTAAAACGACACATCTTTACTGACATGGGTTTTGTTGAGAAAAAGTGCATTTCTTCTTTTAATTTTAGAAATAAAACTTCAGGCTAGGGAATACATACACATATGGACTTAAAATAGTAGGCAAATATTAATGAAGCTTTTTATCATGATTTGATATTGCAATAATCTACTTGAGATAGAAGCAAAATATATGGATTTTTCACTATCAGGAAATTACACAATAACATAGACCATAAGCACATCCCTGTAAACACCTAAATTTGGCATTAGACATTTGTCAATATCAGTATTGGCATATCTTTCAAATACATGACTTATGCACACACATTCGACTCTTGCTCCCATTCTTCCCTATCTGTATATCTATCTATGGACATGGCCAAACCGATTTGCTATTATTCACATTCAATATCTCCCTAGTTTGTGTCAAAACAATCTATACTTCTAAGCAGACTGTTGCCATTTCCAAATCACTATTTTTCCCTCAAGACAATGCTAGCAACAATCGAATGTTGGCAGTGACCGTAGGCCTCCGCCTTTGCCGATGATGTCCCAGGGACTCTAACGACTATTTTTCAAATTCAAATCTTTCCCTTGTGTTGGCCTAAGCATGTTTCCTATGTCATTTATTGGGGAGGGGAATGAGGGAGGTTGGGGCGTGGCATGGGCAAGTCGGGGCATGGCAGGGCAGGTCGGGGCGTGGCAAGGGCGAGGGGAATTCCAAAGAGTCATCTATAAATACAAATCTAGTTTAGGACCATTCCTATCTAGACCTATCTAGCACTCAACTTGGCAAACTTGAAAAAACTATTTGCACATCCTTGAGACATTATCTAAAAGCATCCAAATCCGAAAACCCTCAAAGGAACAAGTCCAAATTCCAAGTCTGAATACAAGCACAAGGGCAAAGTTGCATGTTGTCAAATGTCGAAAGCCAAAGAAATTAAATTGCATTCTAGTGGATCACAATTAAGGACACATACACATAGGTGGGAGATGTACGTGTAGTTTGAACTCTTTTCGGAGCATTGAAACATAGGCAATGCTCAACCACTCAGCAAGAAATGGTTGGGACTGTCCAACCCATCTTTTACCCCCTTCTTTCATGTCAAGCTTGTGTCGAAAGTGGAGCTAGGGTTTCATGGCAAAGGAAGACATAATCAAGATCTGCCCATAGGACCAAGGTCAACAAATCACAAAAAAATCATTTAGACAGGGAATCGCAACGATCTATGGCAGAACAGACCAGCAAAATTAATAGAGATAGTTCCGACAGACAATGGATGGTACCGGTTGCCACAGGCGTCTGGGCTTCCCCAGCAACGTCCACATAGATTTTGATAGTCTATTCCCTAAGCCGAGCAATCCCGGAGCTTACATAGAGTTATCTTGAAGACTAGTACATAGGCAATGAGCAATACAAAACAAGATATCAACTGTCTTCTCTCTTGGTCATTTCTATATTTGGTAAGTGCAATCAATCTTTATTTCGCAATTCAGATTTATGTAGTTTATGCCCTATCTTACATAATCTGAATTTCAATAGTTTTGGCCTATTTAAATCCACTAAATCCAAAATAAGTTAAAACAATACCATAATCAAATACCAGGAGAATTTTAATTTTGTTTTCAACCAGTTACAAAACATGATCTGAGGAGGCACCGATGAATCAAATATCAATACCTGCATGCCTTCCACGCCACTAATGCCAATACCAATATCTGCTTCTTGAATCATCCCAACATCATTGGCACCATCACCAATTGCCAAAGTAGTTTTGAGAGTACCTTCTTTCACTAGCCTTGTTACCTGCAACATATAACAATGAAATAGCCTATATTTATCAATCCCAAGGGCACCACTGATGTAGATAAAAAACTAAATCAGTTGAAAGTGAACACGATGAGAACAAGCAATAACTCAACCAAGGCCTTTTGTTTAGGGGACACTCGACAGCAGATGACAGAGGCACAGTTTATGGCCAGCTTCAAAAACTGATCTTTTAGGTCAGCTTCTAAGGCATACACCAAAGCTTTTCCATCAATTATCAAAGCAAAAGCAGAATCGGGATTCATCTCCAGACATACTGTCTGGTAAGCATTGGTAATTTGCAGTGAAATGCTTTCTTTTGCAGCCTGATAAAATGAAATAAAACCTGTACTCAGAACCAGTCTCATCCATGTGTTTGTCAATATATTAGCAAATGTAATTACATATTCACACCTTGGCAGATTTATCTTGGTTACCATATTCTTCCAAGCTCATAAGACTTAGACAAATTTGTTTCATGCCTTGCCGAAGTAGACTGCATGCAAACCTATTCAACATAAACAGTTCAGTTTATATTAGATGGTGAAACAAAAAGCAATAAAAATTTTAGAGATTCCAACCTCCCTACCCTATGTTGATTGCAGTCTCCATCTTATCACCAGTCAGTACCCAGATTTTCAGACCTGCTTGTGCAAGTTTGTCTATACACTCAGGAACCTTAACAAAAAAGAAGAACGAATGCATTAGTTACATCACCAGATTCAATTGTAATAAGGTTAGCTTAAAAGAAATATTACAAATTTAATTTTTTTACCAAATGAATGGCCATAGAACTTACCCCTTTCTGTAGCTTATCCTCAACAGCAGTAGCACCCACAAGAATCAGATCCTTTTCAATCAAGTCAGATGCGTTCTCCAGTAGGGACACTCTGTCTACACCAATAGTAGTCTTTGCCCTCAGAAACATTGCATTCCATTCTGAATATTCTGTTTCTGTTATGCTCTTGTATGCAAGTGCTAAGGTGCGCAATCCTGCCTCTCCGTAGTTAGCCAGATGTGCATGTGTTGCCTCTTGATAGTCTTTCCCATTTTTCCCAAGTCTATCAAAGATGACACTAGAAGGATCCAAATGGAAAAGTTACTAATTTCAGAAGATCATAAAATACATGAAACTTTTGGATAAAAGGAAGAAAGTTTATCAAAACCATTTGAACGTGATAAATATGAAGCATTGCTAAAAGGAAAAATTATTTTAGTTTGCTAGAAAATAATAGTGTGCACTCAATGGGAGAAAGACCATGCTTTACTCATATGAAAAGAAAGTTTATCTACTTATACAGCAATCTTACTCACTAGAGATCTAAACCTGTGACCAGTCTATGACTACAAAACATGTGAGAAAGAAAATATTTTACATAAAACAGCAAAGCAGTTTAATTAGTGAAATGGATAACATAATGCCAGTTAAAAGAAACAAAGCAAGCATACACGGTGACCTTGGAAATGCCAGCTGTTTGGTCTGTACTATTTATTTGGATGCCAGCTTGAATATTGCCCCTTCTCCCTGAGAATAATAGATTATAGATAAAGGCATTATTAGGTTGGCTTAAAGCATACTATCTGATCCAAGAGGATCCAGATCTTATAACAACTCACGCTATCTCAATGGTACACCGCACCATGTGTTGTCTTCACCAACAGCTTCAGGATCATCCCAAGCACACGTGGTCATACCACAAATTTCTAACTCCTCTTTGTTGATGCCGCACAACTCCGACAATGTTAGTATTGTTCTGTGCAGCTCCACAATGGTGTTACCAAATGACGACAAAACAATGAATAGCTATGAAGTGGTTGATCCTATTTATTGTAACGATCCAACCAACCCTTCGTCTTCCACACTTGTATATTAGATGGAGATTAATCGAAGCAAAGATAGACTAAGAAGAAGAGGTCAAACATCACAATAACATCTGATTTCTTGCATTATTGTACATAACTATCGTATAATATAACTTTGCAACATACAGTTCTAATCTAATGTCCATTGTTCTTCTTGTCTCTTTCCTTGTTTCATTGTTCTAATTTGGTGTCCATATATCTTTTGTCTTCTATCATTCCTTATACACTTCCACAATAGCCCATTTAATCCGTTAAGTATGGTTGTCCACCAGGTTTCCCCTAGAGCCCGAACAACTGGTGTCACATTTTGTCAGGAATCTAGAACAACAAACATGCTCTGATACCACTTGTCAGGATGCGACACACTGGAAGCATACAATTGATTACCAAATACCAAGCAACTATAATATGCGGAAATAACCAGATTCACCAAGTAACTAGAATTCAGAATAACACAGCATATGAGAGACAATACACAACTTGTATTAACACTTTATACAGAAAAGAATACAATAAAGAAGATGCCACTTCTTCTCCACCACCTCTTCAGAGGCTCGTTACACCTCAAGTGAACAATAATTCTTCTCCCCAAAGCTCTCCCTCTCACAGGTCCCAACACCCAACTCAAATACAGAGTTGGTGTTCACCTCCCGTGCTCCATGCACAACACAAGTGCTCCACGCACTCCACAAGTACTCAAGGTACTTCAAGTAGATCTCCCATGAACCTGCAATAACCTGCACTTCAACAGACCATACTTATGGAAGGAACTCCCTTGCCTTCCTCTTGCTCTATCTGAGTACACACCTGTACTCCAAGTGGATCCTGCCTAATACTGCTCCCTGTTGTGTTGCTGTCTATATGACCTTGCACACCTGCAAATCAAACAACGGTTCTGCTCACCTGTGAACCTCGACCTTGCACACACATACACCTGCAGATCAACGATCTTACTTACCATGTAGATCTCCTATATAGGCCATGCAACTGTGACCAAGATCTTACACTCTTGAAGAACCCAGCTGGCTCTCCAATCCAGCACCAACACACTTGGTACTGAGGCACTAGGAGGAACGCACCATTGCTCTACCTCACACACAGAAGGAGCTTATAATTATGCTCTCTTACTCCCTAGCACACTTTTCCAATACAACCATGAGTCTATTATATAGATCTCATCCAAACAATAATTAGACATCTAATTACAATAATTAGATCCGCAGCTCTCAGTCTATAATTAGATCTCTTCATGCAAACACTTGGTTCGTTAGCTAACTGCCCGTAACAAGCGCAGTCCGAACCACACAGGCGACCGACGTCGGTCCCTGTCTGCCTGGAGGTGACCGACGTCGGCCGATATATGACCGACGTCGGTTGCTTCTCAATGCTATCCTGCCGACGTCGGCTGATCAGACCGACCCCAACTTCTCTGCAACTCAGCAACCTTCAGCAACCTCCTCTCCTGTTTGCATCAGTGAAGCTTTTAGCTCCACAATCCTAACACATTTCGCAGTCATATCAAAGTTGCATCTAATCTTTCTATGCTTGTATGCTCACTCATACAAGATCTGATTGCAAGAAGTTAGGGCACAAGACTTGTGACCCTTCACCATACCTTCCTTCACAGTTTCTTGGAATTAGCAAATTTATACATAAGATTTGTACTTGATTTCTCTCATGTAACTTGTCCTTTGAATCAAGTTACCAACCATGGCGCCAATTTGCAAACTTCATCTAGTTAGCCACGCAACAAAAAACATTCAAAAAGGTGAAATGCAAACCTTGTTCCATGCCAGTACTTGCGTTACCTAATCTTCAGCAACCATTTGAGGTAGACTCATGCATTTTATTAAGCACTTGGAGCAATCCTCACTCAACATGATCTTCCAGTTGTTTATCACAATAAAACATTCAATGCTCCAGTAAGAAGTTATCCCGTATATAACCATGAGCTTTATGCCATTGTCCAAGTATGTAAGCATTAGAAGCATTACATTTGGAAAGGAGACTGTAATCCACACAAATCACAAGCGGCTCCAATTCTTGCAAACATAGAACAAGTTGCAGCAGGAACGGCATCAGAAAATGGCTTCTTATCTTCAACAATGCCATTTAAACATCAAGCATAAGAAGGCTAGTGCCAATCCAAAATCAAATTGTAATCAGCCTCCGGTTTAAACTCTCTTCACTGTACTTGGCGCTTGGTCAAAATTGTATTCATCTAATTCAGACTTCGCAGAAATCTATCAAGACTTGCATAGCAGTAAATCAGTTCCGAATGTCTACTTGTTGGATGGACTTGTATGTCATCTTAGGCACTTGTGTGTACCACACAAGGCAGAGAAACAAAAACTAATATGGGAAGCTCATTTCAGCAAGGTTGCAGGACCCTTTGGAGTTAAAAAGACCCTTGCAGTATTACAAAAGAACTTCTTTTCGCCACACCTCAGACAGATGTTTCCAATTACATTAAGTCTGTACAACCTGTGCAATTGCCAAACCATTCAACAAGAAGCAAGGCCTCTACAAACCTTCGCCAATTCCAATGAAGTCATGGGAATCCATTTCCATGGACTTTCCCTCAGACTACCCTATTACCACGCATGGTAAAGATTGTGTTTATGTAGTTAAGAGATTCTCCGAGTTGGCAATTTTCACACCTTATACGAAAGCAATTTCAGCCCTAGAAACAGCTCAATTATATTTTCAGCATGTTTTGATCCACTTTGGATTACCAAAAACTATCATCTTTGCTAGGGATACAAGACTCTTCAGCAATTTATAGAAAACACTTTAGTCTATGTTGGACAAAAAGTTAAACAAGCCTACCACAATCCATACGCAAACTAATGGAAAAATGGAAGTGGTAAACAAAATGATCATGCATAAGTGTAAAATTCAAGGAACCAACACACATAGGATGAAAGCCTTCCTTTCATCCAACATAGCTACAATAGAGCTCTACAGAACTCTACCGTACACAACCATTTTTAGGTTTGCTTGGGTTTCCAACATTTGGCACCCATTGATGTTAATCTATCCTACACTACTAGCAACAATAGCAACTCCTTCAGCTCAAAAGGAAGTTGACAAAGTTGTTAAGTTCATTGAGCACATTATACAACAAATGTAGACCATATGCAGAAGGCTAATGCTAATTACAAGCGGCGCCATATTCAACATTGAATACCACACACCTTTCAAATTGGTGATTGATTATGGCTTCATTTGCAGAAGGAAAGATTGACAAGGCCTTACCCTCAGTTTCATCCACTTCGATACGGGCCCTACACCATCACCAAACAACTAGGGGAGAACGCTTTCAAGCTCACTCTTCCTTCCTACCTTGGTTTACATCCAATCTTCAATGTAAAACTCTTGCCCCATTATTTTACACTTTTGTATGACGCTTCAAATGTTGCAAAGACACTTCAACAAGCAAAGATCAATCCTAACTACAATGCAACAGCAGAATCAGATCAAATAATTGGCGTCAAGGTCAAACAAAGTCCTCTCTTCCATATCATCGAAGTAAGTCATCTACCTTTAAAAGGAAAACGGTTTACAGAAGTGCATGTTGCCAACACCTTCCAATATTTGTTGTTGCAACTGCCTGCAATGGGAACCACTGCTCTTCAAAGAGGGGCGACTTATCCAGAAGGAACGGGATCTAGTAATGACTTGCACTATTTTAATGGTACACTGCACCATGTATCGTCTTCCCCAATAGCTTCAGGATCCTCCCAAGCACGTGGGATCATACCGCAAAATCCTTACTCCTCTTTTTTGATGCCACACAACTCCAATAGTGTCAATTATGCGCAGCTCCGCAATTGTTTTACAAGAAGATGACAAAACAATGATTAGTTACGAAGTGGTTGTTCCTAACTATTGTAACGGTCCCATTGAGCCTTCATCTTTCCACTCTTGAGTATTAGCATACAATTCCATTCTATGTAGAAGTTAGTCAGAGATTAGACTAAGCAGAAATAGTCTAAGATGTAGTGATCAAACATCACAATAACACCCAATCTCTTAGATCATTGTATAGAACTATTGCATGATATACCTTTGCAACATACATTTTAATCTAGTGTTCAGTATTCTTCTCATCTCTTTCCTTGTCTCCTTGCACTCTAATATATATTTCAGCCTCTATCATTGCTTATATGCTTCCACAATAACCCATTTAATCTGTTGAGTGTGGTTGTCCCCCTAGTTCCTCCTAGGCCCCAGATCACTGTAACTATTCTCAATATCAACAATGAAATATTACATATTTGTTTAACTCTTTTAGGCTTCGGCAGCAGGAATCTATTGAAGGGGAGATTTCTGGAGACATTGCCAATGAAACACAAAAACTTGACGTTTCGGGTCAGTTTGCAAGACCCATCATCACGAGAGTGAATTATATTTCTATAAAGGTAAGTTTGGTACAATATAAATATGATCCTGCTTGACGCATGACTTTCCACATTCCAAGAAACCTTAATTATCTATTTCTTCATTAAAAGTATTAAGCATACTTACCAAATCCAGCCGGATCCAGATTTTTTGGCCGACCTAGTTAAGTTCATTTGGGTTGGCCCTATTTTTTTTCAAAAATTATTTTTATTTTCATTTTTTTAGGTTTTTTGCGCAAAAAAAGGTCTATAAACCATAAATATGATATAATATTAAAATTTTATATTATTTTATTAATGTTTTTCATTGTATTTGTCAATTTTGCATATTTATAAAACTATGCTCACATATGTGTGTGTGTCCCAGATTGGATTTTTCCGAACTTTTTCAAGCATTCCGGATTTCGGATATTTTTGCCCTCCCGAATGGATCCGGATTTCCGAATTTGGTAACTATGGTATTAAGGGTTTCTAAGAATTACTCATTATAAGTCCCTCATCCTTACTTAAATTGTTAGTAGTCCTTTCTACTTCAAGTGCCTCTCATACTCTATGCTCCTTCCAATGGTCTACGTTCAAAAATGTCATACTCTCATACATATTTGTTTATGTTAAGAGTCAAAAAAATTTATGTTTTCAATTTCTTGACAGTCACCATTTCAATCAAACACATTGCAAAAAATCATTGGTGTAGGAGCCGGAAATTACCTGAAAAGAAAAAAAGTATCAGAAACGCAAGGCACTATAAACTTTCAAAAATAAAACTTGGTAACAAGAAAGTGCAGACGAATCTCTCCTACCTGTATTTGCCAGGGTCAATGACTATTTAGATACTTCGTGATTTCAGAGTTTCATTGGGATATAGAATCTGGAAATGCATTATTACACACAACTCTAAGTTCCACTGTTTGATATCACTTGAACTAAGAAAAACACAAACTGAAACGACTGCATCAAGGATATTTTTTGAACAGGTAAGTAACTAGTTTTAAATTTTGGCATCATTCGTGGTAGGTAACTATGAATAATAAAGTTCAAGGGATTGTAGCATGAACCATTTTCAGCTAAGAATAGGATCACAGTCACTGAATAACAAATTTAATGACTGCAGCATATTTTATTTTATCAGCAAAAAGCGAGTTTATATTATGTAAGGTATGATACTTACAAAAATAGGATTTTACAACCTATTCATTGTTCACATGATCGAAAGGATTCTTAATGAGACCGAGGTTGTGCTCAATCCCTTGGTACCACATATAACTTACATCATGGATAGACATCCACTCAACCTGCATGTCTTGACTACGCACAGACCCCCGGAACAGCCATGTGATCATGTCCTTTTCCTACGGGATGGATCAAATCAACTACCGGGGAACATGTAAAATGGAGTGGAGGAAACCTAATCAGACAATGACTCCTCGTGCTTCACTCCCAACTTTCCCATTTTCAGTTGTAACCAACAATTTCAATGTCTGGTTCCTTCCTAGACCACTTAAGAAGAGTAATTGTTGCAAGAGAATCAAAAGTCAATAACTACAAACTTTCACTAATATGATAGACTGCACTGATAGATGCTCTTTAGGTAGGCATTTCCCCCAGCTTAGAATTCCATTTGTTAGAGAATATTTGATGCTTCGAAGCATCAGTTCCCAAGGATTGATGAGCTCCAGTATCATTCGAACTCTATCTTGAAGCACCTTTGGAGTGTATGTAAATTCAAGGGCAAGGAACCAAGTGCACTGAGCAACTGCGGACTAGACCAGCAGGCCATCCCAAGTGCAATGAGCGCTATTACCTGTAATTTGGATTCATTACCCCATCCACTTCATTGGAGATGGAATTTTGAACAACTATTTCAATAGGATCCAATCCCCAATCTCATCCCAACACTGTTAGGGTTCTGCCTCCGACAAAACAAAATGTGGGAGTGATTCTCATGGCAAAGAACTCTATTCCTGATTTTTATATTACCAGATCCTAGCCTCAACAACTGGTAGGGCTTGATCAACCTTGGTACGGCGACATATAAGAATGAGTATTTAGAATCTGGCTTAAGCTGCAGACAAACCGGGCTGAGCTAACTCTACTTGCAAACATTGTGTTGGATCCACATTCTCAAATCAGTTCTTCCCACTACCAAGAAAACTTGGGAAATAGAGATGAGATAGACTATACCATAATAGCTTGGGTAATATTGTTCAATAGTTTCAATAATAGAACGTGTATATATGATTCTCCACATCTAAAGTGATGCAGTCACGGTTAGGGTGTCAAATAAACAACAGCCTTAGGCAGTGCAGCCTAGGTCTCAACACTCACAAATGTACAAACAGACAGTCCATGCGCAGAAAGAAAGAAAGAAATGTCATCTTTATTGCTTCAATGAAGAAATCACAATGCACACACAACAAAATAACTACAGGCTCATTCAGATTACAAACACATGCTGTGTTGTAGGAAATGCCAGCCCCCCACGTTTTCCCTTGGAAATGTTTCCGGTACAGAAATGCTCTAGGTAAGTCCCAGAAACATACCGGAAATGCCTGAAAATGTACGGGACGTTTCCGAGGTGTATCCGGGTGTTTCTGACAGAAAAACAGTCGAAGTCAACAAAAAATTCAAAAAAATGTAAAACCAGCTCGAACCAGACAGTGTATAAATAAAATATAACTTAAAGTAGAAGTTAAATGTCCCTATTTAACTTATACTTTTAAGTTATATTTTATTTATATGCTTTCAGGATGTTTGAGAGTGATTTCGGACCTCTAGGAGCTATAATGCAAATTCTGAGTTTTGGAGGATCCTATCATATTTCAGACTTACTCAGATTCCAGGGTTTCAAGGTTTCAGACTTAGCCATATTTCAGGGTTTCAAGATTTCAAGGAGACATCATAGGAGGTATGAAGGCTGCATGAAGGAATGTAGGTATGATAGAATAATATGAGAACATCTCTTGCAAAGTGCCACAAGTTGAACCCACCCTATTCCCTGTGCATCCCTCAAGGCATACACTCTGGGAGAAATGCACCAGCAAGCCCCGATGAGAGAAAGCGCCAATAAATGATAAAGTTGAAAAATAGTGGGAGTGGCATTCATGATTTTGAGCGCAATCTAGATGATTTATTCTGGATTTGAATGTACATTTTGTCTTTGAAGTAATGAATGAATGAATACTATATATTTTTAAGTGTTTTATCTTTTATAGACAAATATTTTCATACTATGTATTTTCAAGTATTTTACTAAAAAAATGAGTAATATGCATTGTTTATATATATATATAAAATAAAATGTACGAACGTACCCACGACATTTCCAAATCAAGGTGAAAAACGGCATTTCCGCATACCCGAAACATACCCATACCCGTACCTGTACCAAAACAACATAGAACACATGTAGTGTTACAATCTTAGTCCATTCATGGAGGTGGCTCAATCCTACAGTTCTCTACTCAGACCTGTGCACTATAGCAAAGTCCACTTATAGCTCTCTAATGGCTTCTCTAAAACTTCTTCACCAATCTCTAGCTATTGTACTTCTTTTAATAGTTCTACTCTTCGAGACCAAACCCCTTCTCGAATGGAACCCATCTCTTTTTAAGGGCGTTATCCACGAACAATTATGGAAGCCCAATTGTTTCATCTTCCCAAAAATGTGATGGTTCATCTTCCATTCTGATTCTTCAACTTCCATCACTTATGCGGCTCCTCCGACAAGTGCACAAGGCCCTAATAAGCGTGTCAGCCTAACACAAACCTTGAATCTGATGTTGAATCGTAGTGCATCATATTTTGAGTGTTGCTCCATCTCCTAAGGATGGTCAGCTGTTGTATACAAGACTTAGGGTGGCACGGTGAATTGTAGCATGTTTTACATCTCTGCGAACAATTATAGCTACTCATCACTACTAATATTTTTGGTTGATGCAAGTTGCTTGTGAACCTTGATACTCCTGCATCCTAAACCCCAGCTTAATGAAAAGAAACATGAGCTCCCATTCATTGACATTTTGTGAGCTCTTCCATAGATTTTCCATGTTTATCAATCTCGGATGCACTCATTCAAGTTGTCTCTTCAGTTACTCTATCCATCCACTTCACCAAGTACTCTTTGTACTCATTTCCTCTTGTCCTCTTGATGATCCTCGAGTCGGCCAACCTCTCAATCTCTTCTCTTACCTTCTCAGGCATTTGTTGTCTCCAATTTAGAATTGAAGAATTTGATTTTGTATCCTTTTCACTACCTTGTCCCTCGTGATAACGGTACAAATCTACCACATTGAATATAGGTGAGATATCTATTTCATTCAGGAGCTCTATTGTGCATGCATTTGTAGCAAATTTACTCAAAATCTTGCACGTCCCAATTTTCTTCCACTTGAGCTTATCATACATTCCTTTTGGAAACCACTTTTGCCTCAAATGAGCCAAAACTAGCTCTCCAACTTCAAACTCTTGCTCTCTCCTTTTGGGATTAGCATGTTGCTTGTATCTCAGATTACTCCTTCCTAATTCTCCTTCAGTTGTTGATGTATCTCCTATATGTATTTACGTAGTCTTCTGCTACAACACTTTTACTCAAATCAATTGTCTCTTAGCTCGGCAATGCCTCTAACATTGTAACGATAGACAATCTAAAATGGACTCTTAGTTGGACTTTTGTTAACTAAGTTGTTATAAGCAAACTAAGCTTGTGCAAGAATCATATTCCATTGCTTGGGCTTGCTTTCTACCAAGCATCTCAACAAATCTTCGAGGCTCCTATTCACTACCTTCGTTTAACCATTTGTTTGTGGGTGATAGGCTCAACTGAATCTCAACCTTGTGCCTAACTTTCTCCACAACATCCTCCAAAAATGAGTAACAAACTTGGCATCTCTATATGAAACTATGCTCTTAGGTAATCCATGCAGTCTTACAACTTCCTTGAAAAACAAGTTTGAAATGTTGGTGGCATCATTTGTCTTCTCACATGCTATGAATTTGGAAATTTTAAAAAATCTATCCACAAAAACTAAGATAAAATCATTACTTTTTGGGGTTCTTTGCAGTGCAAGAGCAAAATCCCCTCTCACATCTTCCCGTTGTAGATACTAAAACTGAATATAAATAGCATCTCAATCTTGTACATTTGACAAATATCAATCAGGGTTGTACCCTTCAGATTTAGACCTCGTTGCCGAAAGGCTCACATTCGTCATCTCTTAGTCCAATCCATATCATATTAATGACCCAGGTCTCCTATACTACACAAAAAGCTTAAACCTCGATAAACATCCTTCATTGTCAATTTCAAATTAGTACTTGTTTTCTAGCCTTCTACACACCACCAGCCATAGAGCGACACTACCGCCAAAAGTAGTGTCCAAATCCTTATCTTGTGTCTAGTAGCCAAAAATCATCCAAATTGCAAATGATTTGAAACCTATGGGTTGGCCTATTTGTCTTATTGAACCCTACTGTGAGATATTTTCAAAAGATGTGGTATAAATACAATTCTAAGCCTTCTCATTCTTTATCTAACAAATACCAAGCAAACACCTACTAAAACCAAATCAATCAACTTAACAACCAAGCTATTCTGCCATGTTCGCCCTTGTTTTCATATCAAGCATAGGAGCAGTCATATTACAAGTTTGAAGCATTCAAAGAGTAGTCCATGCGCAATATTTGTCAAATTACAAGCTAGATTACTGCATGCATTTTCATATAGCATATTGCACCCTTGTGCACACACTTTCCCACATAGGGAAGAACTACATAAGTCTAAAGCCCTCCTTGGAGCATTGGCTATGTAGGTAGCGTCCATTGACAAAAAGGTCTTTGGTGCTGCTCAACACCGTGAGCCCACTAACCTATTTTTTAACAAACTCATTCCCAAGGTGAAGAAGGGTGAAGAACTCGGGTTTGATCAATCAACGAAGACGGGTAGCCTAAGTCCCAGATCTGAATACATCAGCAAAGAGGCAATAGAAAACTCAGAACAACGAAGTTGGTCGCATCTTGATCCAGTTATTATTCCGTACTAGACACCTGCATCACAGTCAGACACTAATGTCAACGGTATTGTCTAGATCTGACAGTAGTGTCCATGTCCACAAAAAATGCAATTTTAAAAATGTAATGACTGATCCAAAATATTGATCTTGCTTATCTTACACATGTTTCTAGTCCAGATCTGTTTGCGCAAAGTAACCTAGCTAAATACCATCATTTATTGCAATATATTTCAATAGTTTTACTTTACTATTTTTAGCAATCTCAATTGTATAAATTCAAACTATTGTTTATCTAAGTTTTTTATTAATTGGCCTGTTATAGCTCAGTTTATCACCCTTGTGCTTGAAGTACTTCTATATTCTTAATCTTATACCGTACAATTTAAAATTTAGGATTAAACATTGGGTGAACTCGACTTTTGTCTCTTTATGCAAATCCTAGCTTGCCCTGGGGTATTCAACAACCTAAAGTTTTTCCTTGCTATTTTTTTCAGATCTATTCTATTATATGTATGCAACCTAGGCGTAGCCCTAGATTAGGTGATGTTTCTATTAAACACTTGGAGCTTCCTCTTTTTCCACCTAAGATATCTCAAAACTACGTTACCGATTCATGACTTTTTTCAAGTGTTTGGGTGTCCGATTCACACCGAGTTTGGGCATGGGCAAGAAACGCGAACCCCAACGAGAACTCGAGAGAAACCTGGGCATTGGGCCTCAAAATCTACAGATTTTTAGAGTCAAGAATAATCAACGATGGGATTATTTTAATTTTTTATCACTTTTTCACAAAAACCAATGCACTAAAAAAATTGGTTAAACCCGCAAGCCATCAAAACCAACCTTCATCATTCTACAAGCCATCATTCTGCATTTTCATTTTGTCCAAGACTGTGCAAGGGTTTGCGTCTCGAAGTCACTGTGGAACCATTGACTATGGAAAGATCTATGTCGTAAAGGGTCACTGCATGTAGAACTGCGTCGTGACTGTCGGGAGTCCATAACTCGTTCGCCATTCGCCATTAATCTTTGTTGTCCGTCATCAACTATTCCAACACTGCTTGTCGACCATTCCCACAAAACGACGTCTAGGTTACACTGCAGAATCAAGTATTTAATTTTACAATTTCTGTTTAGTTTAAAAGTTCAAAACTTTAGGTTAAAAATTTAAATAACAAATTATGTATTTTTTATTTTTTATTTTTTTACTTTTAAAATTTATTAATAATTTAATACTAGTTAGTTAGCAACTTACGAACAAGTATTTAGTTAGTCATTGACTTGGATGCTTCCATTTCTCATGTCTCATTAGTTGACACTGACACTACAACGATACATAACTTAGCTGGCAGGAGTGGCAAGAGTGCTACTTCATGTGTCTCTAATGAACCACAACATAGTGTTGATGTTGATGCTCTCGATGAAGAGTAAGATGACTCTTAACTTTTAAGTTTGATGTAATTAATTGCAAGATAATTATGTATATTTATGTTTAATGATTATCATGACATTTGGCATTCAGTTAGCATTTTGTGATTATGCATTACTTTCATATTTTATTTTTAATAGCAATATGCATACTATGTGTTTAATGACAATATCACTAATTTCTTATGTATTAGGTTAGAATTTCTATTTTTTTAATTTTTTATATATTTTTTACATGGATGAACCCAAGAAAAAGAAAAAAAAATTGACGTGTCGTCGAACCCGGTTCTTCAAACCCATGCCAGAACCAAAAACAAACCGGTAACTTAGGTTCAAACCAATGAGGTATCACATCTTAAGCCTAATGAAAATATCAATAATCAAAATAAATAAAATGCTAAAGAGTTATCATAATGAGATTATTCTGATCAAAAAAACAATGAATTTAATGCAAATAATGAGCATGAACAAATTGATCAAGAGCAAGTACAAGCTATTGCTATGTTTGAGAGCATATTCGTCAAAACCCTAAAGATCTTGATGCAATCTTTAAAACCATATTGGAAACTAAAACAGCAAAAAGCATAGATGGGCAACCAAATGCATCTATTGATCATGTTATTAGAGCTATGGGACATCCCCATATTCCTATTTCTCTCCCCGTGAGCACATCATCGCTTCATACATCTAATGAGGGCACGGGTCATGTGTTTACACCATTGTTCCACGAAACAAATCCTACTATTGCTACATCCTCCATGGGAACCATTAGCACTTCAACCCAATTACCAATTTCAATGCCTATATCAACTAAAACCATGGGTACATCCCAACTAGTGACTTCTCAAACTTCAAACCTTAGCAATCAAAATGTGCAAGATTTTGAACAAACTATCAAACTTTTACAATCTAAGGCTACTAACATTGAGCAAAATTCTATGAAGTCGCCTTATGCTATTGATTCACAAGATATGTTACATAATCCTCTTGCACCTAAAATATCTTTGCACACTTTGCCAATTGATTTTGTTGCACCTGAGTTCACATTTTATAATGGCAAGGGTGATCCTAAACAAAATCTCTGATCTTTCTATGTGGCATGTCTTGATTATGTCTCCACTAATAAAAAGTTTGACGAAATTATTTCCAAGAAACCTAAAAGACTATGCTTTACGATGGTTCTATGATTTACCATTCCAATCAGTGAGAGCATTCAAACCTCTAGTCGATCAACTCCTAGCACATTTCTCTATCAACATCACTGAAAAGATGTCATATGCTCAAATTGCAAAGATCAAACAAGGAACCAACGAACCTATCAATGAATATGTTTTGAGATATAAAACAATGTTGGCCAAAATGACAAATCCAATGGCAGATAAAGAACTTCAAAACAATTTCAAGCAAAAACTTGCTTGCCCCATTACATGAGTCCATCATTTTCAAAAAGTTCAAATCTTTTGATGACTTATGCCATATTGTTTGAGATAGTGAAATGAAACTTATTTCCTTGAACAAGATTAAGTATGTAGCAAACCCACCGATGACATCCAATACTAAGTTTCATATCAAAACAAGCTACAAGGTTAAACCTATAGAACCTAAAAAAGAAACAACTACAATGGTTAATGCAATGTCACAACAACCTAATTGACTCATCTTATCCAATGCAACTAAGAAACAATTTACACGATTACCTAAGTCTCTGCTTCTTTACTTCAGAAGCTTGTGGAGTGTCATTCCATATCTCTCCCTCCCATAAAGGTTAATATGAATCGACCTTTACCCAAGGGATATGATGCTAATGCCTATGGTGACTATCACCAAGTCCTCAAGCATTCTACATAGATGTTATACCTTCAAGCATAAGATCCAAGACTTCATTGATGACCAAAAGATTACTTTCAATGATTCTATGAAAGATTCAAGTTCACAAGCTGGGGATCACCAAAATCAAAAATAATTTAACAATCCTTTGCAAGATCATTCTAAGATCCAGAAATGCAAATGGCATAAAATGCACATCCTCCTCCATCACAATATGGGCACCCATTAGATGGGATTACTGGTACTTATACATGCACATTACCTCCCATGGTTCAAAGACGTATTACATTTAATAACAATGAAATAGTGGATGATGACTCAGGTCCTCTTCATTATTTGTTCAAACATACCTTGACCATCAGTCTATACATAGTGTTATGATCGATAACGGTCAACAGTGAGATCGTATGTACTATGACACTTCTTACATATTTGGGATATACATATGATGATTTATACTCTTAGACCAAAACGGTCAGAGCATTCAATGGGACATCACAACACATTATTGGTGAGATTGATTTACCTTTACAAGTTGGTCCATCACAAGAGGTTACCACCCCTTTAGTTATACCATATACATGAATCTTTGACATGTTATTGGGACAACCTTGGATGCATAAACTCTGTACAGTACCTTCCATAGTACATGGGTGTATTAAAAACATTCATACCAACAAGGTAGTAACAGTTCATGGAATTCCCTATGAGCATCCACTTGATCAAGAAAAGATTATTCCAAGACAACTAATTATCAAACCTACTATAGTTAATCTTCCACGAAGATGTAAGCAACAAGCAATCTCCTTTCCTAAACGACCCATACTTGAGAGGGCTTTACACCATAGACAGTAGATTCCATGGAATCTTCATCTACTCCTACACATCACACTTAGTTACCTAGAGCAACTAAGCGTGTTCTAATTACAGCTACTCCAAAGAAACTACAGAGCATTAAAAGATGGTTTCCACAAAACCCAACTCCTATTTTATTTTTACGACCGCAGAGTCCTATTACACATACGCAGGCTACCACAAATTCTACAAATCCAGAAATGACACCTATGCATGCTCCTTAGCAGTACCACCAATTTCATATACCATATTCCATAGTTACCATGTTCGAAAAATTCGGTTTGTTCGGAAGGGAGAAAAAGTTCGAAAGTTCGGAATTATATATATATATATATATAAAGTTCGGTTCGGTAAGTTCGGAATTATATATATATATATATATATGCAAAATATTTCAATCTACTAAGGAATGAACATTAATTTAAGTTTAACACTTGCAAAAATGAGAAATGCATAAGAATTTCAAACTTGAATTACATTACAAGATAGCAAAATATTCATAGTTTAGAGCCTAAGCTCAAAATTGATATAGAACTTAAGTTTCAAACATTTGCAACATCAAACCCAGCTTCAAAATCAAAACTAGCACTAGCACTAGCACCATCGTTCATTCATTCATTCATTACTTCAAAGACAATGTACATTCAAATCTAGAATAAATCATCTCGATTGCCCACAAAATCATGAATGCCACTCCCATTATTTTTTAACTTTATCATTTACTGACACTTTCTCTCACAAGGGCTCATTGGTGCATTGAATCTCACAGAGTGCATGCCTTAAGGGGTGCACTGGGAATGGGGTGGGATCGGCTTGTGGCACTTTGCGAGAGATATTTTCATACTATTCTATCACGCATACATCCCTTCATGCAGCCTTCATACCTCCTATGATGTCTCCTTGAAATCTTGAAACCCTGAAATATGGCTAAGTTTGAAACCCTAAAACCCTGGAATCTGACTAACTCTGAAATATGATAGGATCCTCCAAAACCTAGAATTTGCATTATAGCTCCTAGCGGTCCGAAACCCCTCTCAAACACCCTGAAAGTATATAAATAAAATATAACTTAAAATATAAGAAACTAGATGTCCATTATAAATGTAAACTTAAACATTTATTTTATTTATATACAGTTGGGTTCGGAAAAAAAAAAGGTTATTCGGTCAAGTTTGACCGCACAAATTCGGTCCATGCCATTTGTTCGGTTCGAACCAAACATGAGCCATGTTCGATCGAACATGGTAACTATGCCATATTTCAAACTTGGAACTACCTATGAGCATCCTTTGAATGGGATTATAGAATAGTCTTTTTCCCTTCAAACATTCCAAAAATACAAAAAAATCAAATATTCCAAAAATACAAAAACATTCAACTAAATTCAAAAATCCAAAAATATTCAGCATTCTCAAATTTTATTAGCTCCTTGGCATCGATGTTGTTTGTTTTACATTAGTAGATAGCATATCATTTCAATCCTATATACACATGTTTCACGCATCTTTAAGCGTGACATAGGCATACCCAGGCACATGATCTATGCACTTTCAAATGTTGGACCTCTCCTCTACCCGCGTCATATAATACTTTGGGGGCATATGCCTTCTTTTATCACGATTGATACAGGTTACATATCATTTATAATCATTTCTACATTATCATGTTTGAGCTTATAAGCTAGCGCTTACACATGTCTATATCCATGCTCATATCTTTCACAGTGTACTTGATATCCTATACTACATAATGTTTTTGCTAACACATATATGCAGAGACTAGTATAATATGCTTATGTTGGTTGCTTACACTTCAATTATTCACATTGTCACTTCCTTGAGTGTATTACATTGTTTGCTATTGTCTTGCTTATGGAACATTTGAATATATTCCTTGTTTGTTGGCCCATGTGCTATTATATGTTGTTTAGACATTTGAATATGCCATTCTCTGTTGATTGAACATTTAAATATGTCATTATTTTCGATTGTGCAGCATTTGAACATGCCCCTTGTATGAAGTCTCCTTAGATCATTCATTTCCATTACATTGAGTGCTCTTGTGTATGTGTTTGATTGCTTGTTGAACTTGCACTATTACTCTCTAGACATTGTCATGATCTATATCATGAATTTTAGAACTTGATGTGATCACACACTACAAGCTTAATTGATATATCTCCTTCGACATGTTATCCCTATATGCTACATGATTCATTCACAAATTGTACACCCACCTTATCCTTTTAAGGTAAGGCAACTACCAGATTCTATTTTCGTTACCTAAAAAGGGAGGCATGTCATAAAAACATGACCTCCACACTTATACACCTCAGTATTTCCACATTGCAGTGGGGACATGTCATAAAAACATGCCTGCACACTCATACACTTACTCAGCATCTTCAAATTTCAATGGGAGAATATCAAAAAGGCATGATCTCCACACTTGCACAATCTCTAGTTCAGTTGCATGATTAAGATATACACTTAGGTCAGAATCCTATACGTTGCACCAATTTTGCATTGATTTTAAGCAGAGTTTTTCATATTTATGACACTTATACTCCAACTCAAACATATTAGAGGTGCGTCTGTCATGCTATTGCTCCAAAAACTGCAAAACTTACCAATAATACTATTAACCATAAGGCATCGATTACACCAAAATGTATTGTTATCGAGCATTTTTTGTTGCAGCAGTTGGTTCACTTTATAGGTTGAAGTGATTAAAACATTCAACCTCACTAGATTTATAGATTGGAATGATTAAATCATCCAATCTCATCTATTTATAGAATGAGTTGATTGAATCACTCACCCTCGCCAGATTATATATATTCACAATTGAGTTGTGCGATTGAGATATAATGAGCTCAATGACCATGTCACAACTCATCATTGCACCGAATTGGAGGCATAATACCTTTAAATCTCTAAGGTTTAGGTTTGAACTTTTTTCCAGCTCTAATGCTTCATAAGGAAGCATATTTCCAAAGTCAAATCATCAAAAGGCAACATGATTGCATCAATACACAGGGGCACTCCTTCCTTGCTCTCTTTTCAAGCATTTCAATTATTTCAAAATTTAAATTATATGCACTAATTTATACTGTAGCATGCTCTTGGTTACAAGTCATACACTAACAAAGCACCTTTTAGTCAGCTCAAGTAAGGGCAAGATGTGTTATACACATCCAGGTACACATTTTTGTTCTTTAAACTAGTAATTTCATCATTATACATATTAGATTAAAGGAGGGGCAAATGTAGATACCAAAACTAAATATTTACAATATCTCAGTCTTATACATTTGACAATTATCAATCAGGACTCTACTATTCAGTTCTAGACCTCCCTATTATCGAAAGGTTCACATTCGCCATCTCATTGTTCCTAAATGCTTATCTATTAGTCTGATCTATATCATTTTGATGACCCAGGTCGTTTGTACTGCACAAAAAACTTAAACCCTGATAACCATCTTTCACTGTCAATTTCAAATGAGTGCCTATTTTTTAGCCTTCTGGGAACTACCGACACAAAGGGACACTACCGACGATATAGTGTCCAAATCCTTATCTAGTGTCCACTAGCCAAAAATCATCCAAATTGTAAATGATTCAAAACCTATAGGTCAACCTATTTGTCTTATTGAATACTACAATAAGATATTTTCAAAATGTGTAGTATAAATATAAGTCTAAACCTTCTCATTCTTCATCTAGCAAATACCAAGCAAACACCTACCAAAGCTAAATCAATGAACTGCACAACCAAGCTATTATGCCCTATTTGTCCCTATTTTCATATCAAGCATAGGAGCAGTCATATTACAAGTATGAAACATTCAAAGAATTGCTCATGAATAATATTTGTCAAATTACAATCTAAATCACTCCATGCATATTCATACATCATATTGCACCCTTGTGAACACACATTCCCACACATAGAGGAGAACCACATAAGTTTGAGGCCCTCCTTGGAGTATCAGCTATGTAAGCAACACCCATTGATAGAGAGGTCTTTGAGACAACTCAACACCATGGGCCCACTAACCCATTTTTCAACCAACTCATTCCAAGGATTTGATCAATTAACGAATAGTGACTGCATGTTTCACAGATCTGATTACATCAACAAAAAGGCGACATAAAACCCAAAACAATAAAGTTGGTCTCATCTTGATCCAGTTATTTTTATGTACTGCACACTTGCATCACAATCATACACTAGCATCAACCGTAGTGTCAAGATCTAATGATGTGTCAGTGGCCAAAGAAGTGCAATTTCAAAAATTTGACGATTGATCCAGAATACTGATTCTACATATTTTACACCTATTTTCAATCCAAATCTGTCTGTGCACAATAAACCAACCAAGTACCATTGTTTCTTATTTATTGTAATATCTTTCAATAATTGTACTTTAATATTTTTAACAATCTCAATTGTATAATTCTAAACATTGTTTATCTGAGTTTTTTATTATTTGCCCTGTTATAGATTATTTTATCACCCTTGTGCTAGAACTACAGTATTCTTAACACTATACCACACCATTTAAAATTTAGGGTTAAACACCCGTAGTCTTTTTGGGATTGGCAATCGCTGATACAAAACCTATATTTTGACTTATGCCTTCAACATGATAGCAAATTCCGCATCCTTACACAGATTTCTTTACATTCCCACTTATTTGTGGCCAATAATAACTTTCCCTCAACTTGGCCAATGTTTTATCCACATGCTCCTCTTTGATCAAGCTCTCCCTCATGGAACCTTGAGGTATGCATAAGTGTTGTCCCTAAAACAATAAACCATCCTGCAACAAATATTCCAGCCATGAAGTTCTATCTATGTTGGTCAAATTCTTGCATGCGGCCCATGCATCTCCGAAATCTGAATCCTCCCCGTACAAAGCTTTCATAGAGTCAAACCCAATAACTTCTATCCTCATTTTTTTCAACAATAGGCATCTCCTACTTAATACATATGCAACTATGTTTGACTTTACATTTCTATGTTTTAACACAGGGATAACTTTGTAGAAATTCAACCCACTTCATATGTTTTTGATTCAACTTATCTTGGTTGTATATGAACTACAATGCTTGATGATCCATGTACAACGTAAACTCCTTGGGCAACAAGGAACGCCTCCACTTCTTAAGAGCTTGCACTTTGGTGTAAAACAATTATCATAAACTAAACATATTTGATTTGCTTCATTCAACTTCTCACTATATTTAGCAATGGGTTTATCTTCTTGACTCAAAATTGCTCCTATTGTTGTTCCACTAGCATCATAATCAACTTAGAATACCTTGTTGAAATCCGATAATGCTGAACACTAGTTGCTCTGTCACCTTCTTCGACTCTGAAAACTACTTTCAGCGACAGTTGTCCAAATGAACTCTTTTCTATCACATCTCATTGTCTTTGGGATAGGTGCACATATTCCACTAAAGTTCTTGCTTCAAACATGCTTCTTGGTGATGGCCAATCAACAATGACTTTTACCTTTTATGGATCCATCCTCAATCTAAACCATAAAATCACAAAACTTAAGAAATCCAACTCTTCTTTTATAAAATTGCATTTCTTCAAGTTGACCAACTTTTCCTCCTTTAACCTCTTTAACACTTGCCTCAAATGCATCAAGTGTTCTTATCATGTTTTTCTAAAAATCACAATGTCATCCAAATACACAATGACAAACTTATCAAGAAATGGTTTCAACACTGCATTCATCAATCTCATGAATGTGCTTGGTGCATTAGTCAACCCAAATGGTATAATCAAACACTCATACAACCCTTCTTACGTTGTCTTTCATCCATCACCTTCTCTAATCCAAATTTGTTGATATTCACTCTTTAAATCTATCTTTATTTAAGTAGATTGTTCCACTCAAGCAATCCATCCAAGTAATGGAAATTAATTGTTATCTTATTGATGGCTCTAGAATCAATGCACATTCTCTATTCTCCACCTTTCTTTGGTGCCAACACTGTTAAAACTACACATGGGCTCAAGCCTTCTCTTATCAGCCCCTACCCTAACAACTTCTTGTACCTATCTCTTTACCTCCTCATTCTCCATAGGCATCAGCCTTTGTGCTGCCTTGTTTGGCAAACTAAATCCAAGCATTAAAATCAATGAGATGACTAATGATTCTCATGGGTGGCAATCCCTCTAGCAGAACATCGGAAAGGATCTCCTCATACTCACTTGCCTTACTTGCAGACCCAACTTGTAGTTGCTTGGGAATGAAAGTGATACATGATTTCTCCTCCTTCACCTCTCTCAAGAATTATTCGTTGAAACCAACAAATTCTTTGGACTACGGACCACTTCTTCCCCTTTGTCCTTCAATGGGCTAAAAGTATATTTTCTTCCATCCTTCATGGAAGTGTAGGTGATCATCCTACAATCATGTATACCCTCGTTATCAAACTTCAAAGGCCTTCCCAACAATAAATGACAAACATCCATTGACATGATCACACAAAACTTCATCCTTATATGACCCAATCTGAAAATTTACCAAACATTGCTCGATTACTAGAACTTGATGTCCTTTCAACAATTAAGACGCCTTATATGGATTTGGGTGTGTGATTCTCTTCAAACCAAGCTTTTCTACCATCTCTTTCAAAACAAGATTATCAATGCTACCACCAACAATAAATTTTCAACACTTACCTCCAAATGTGCATATGATCTAGAGAAGATTATTTCTTTGCACCGATTCATCCTCCTCCTTAGTTGGTTTTACCAATACTCTCTTCATCATGAGAGCTTCTCCATGTTTTGGTTCTACCATATGATTGGGTCATGCAACACTTTCTTCATCTGCTTGTGCAATGTGATTGCTAGCCTCAATTCTTCCATCACTGTTCTAAAATGCCTTAGCGCATTTAAAAGCTCTATGTCCAACATCTCCATATTCAAAGAATTTGCCCATGAATCCTTTACCAAAGTATCCTCTTCCTCTAGAAGAATACCCTCGTTCTCTTGATTTTTGATAATGACTTTTTGAAGTGCTTGCTTCACTTTCATGAGTTTGCTAGCATCTTCCACTATTTAATTGACCTATTCCTTTAGAGATCTCTCCTCTCTCTCGTTATATTTTGCTGCCTTCTAGACAACTACTCCTCCGTCTTCAAAGCACATTGATATGCTTCATCTATAGACCACATTCTTATCATTCCAAACTCATCTTGGATGAAAATACGAAAACCATTTACATCCCTTGAAATCTTGTCAACATCATCTTTAACATGACCAGCTCAAAAGGTGAGCTTGTAAAACTCCTTTGTGTAGTCTGTCACACACCTCTTTTTCTCAAATTCTGCAATTTCTTGAACAAACTCATCTAGTAATCAGAGGATAAAAATTTACTCTTTAGTTTTGCAATCATTTTGTCCCAAGTTTTGATTTTCGCTTTATCTCTTCTAACTCTTTCTATCTGCACATGATCCCACCACAAGGATGCATGTCCCTTTAGCTTTATATAAGCAAACTTCACTTCAAAATCAAAATATTTCTCCAATTCAGTGATCCTATCAATGAGTTCTTCAAGACACAAGCTACCAAAATAGATAGGGGTGTCCAACCATGGCTTACTACCCATTTTAGCAATGGCTTTCAAAAATCTATCTTTTGGTTCATTTACCCGTTCCTCCACATGGACCTCAGGCACTTCTTCTTCCTCTTCACCGCCACCAACTTCTACAATAACTCCTTTGTGTTGTGCAGGTTTCATAGCCTACATATGGGCTTGGATTCCTCTCGTCATTTCTGCCAAGCCTACAATTTTTGGTGTTGATCCCACTCTTCCATTAGGAGCTCCTCTACGTGTCATTTATGTTCCTCGACAATACAAACTTCTATTTCACAATTTGTAACTGACTCTACATGAGTCTCACACACTCAACCCCACAAGGTAAAACCTTGCTCTGATACCAATTGCTGCAGTCACTGTTAGGGTGTCAAATATACAACAACCTTAGGCCCTGCAACCTAGGTATCAACACTCACAAATGGACAAGCA
Source organism: Torreya grandis (assembly GCA_037957365.1). Classification (NCBI taxonomy): domain Eukaryota; kingdom Viridiplantae; phylum Streptophyta; class Pinopsida; order Cupressales; family Taxaceae; genus Torreya; species Torreya grandis. The sequence goes on along the minus strand of JARHVA010002582.1, from coordinate 1,327,585 downwards.
CACAATCCATACACAAAAAGAAACAAACAAAAATCATCTTTATTGCTTCAATGAGGAAATTACAATGTGCACACAACAAAATAACAGAGTTGCATAGGTACGAATACAGACATGGATATGGATACGATATTAGATATGGATGCAGATACGGATAAGGCTAATTTTTAGCCTAACACCTGGATATGGATACGGCTAATTTTTTAGACCCCTAGATATAGATACGGCATATATATACATTATATTTAAATTTTTATGCATTATATATACATTATAGGACTTCTTTTTCTTCCATTTACAACCTCATAGACCAACCCACTAGAAAGCTAGGAAGTTGGGTATTCCATGGATTAAAAAAAATTGCAAGTTACGCAAGCCAAAGGAAAATAGACGAAATGAAAGAAAAGAAGTAGAGTCCGTCAAAGGAAACAAATCAAATGAAATCATAGCAGGTTGAGCAAAGCCAATATGCAATTTGAAGTAAAAGAGTGAATAAACACTCATTCATCTCCACGTCCTCAATTGCTGCTGCTAAAATGCAATTTAGAGGGTTGCCTACGAAAAAAAAATTATCTTTTTAGTATTTTGAATGTTTTTTGTTAATTTATTTTCTTTTAAACTTTTATATCAAATATGGCTACGAATGGCTTGCATTCTGTATCCAGCTGCATCCAATATAGCCCAATTACATATGTATTTGGATACAGTTGAGTATGGTATCCATGTTGTATCCAAGTCGTCATGCAAATACGTGTGTGCTGGCAATTGGAGCAATGTATCCTACAACCCTAAAATAACTACAGTCTTATTCAGACTACAAACACATGTAGTGTTACAATCTTACTTCATTCATGGACTTGACTCAATCCTACAGTTCTCTACTAAGACATTCGCACTACAATAAGAATTTGCTTACATCTCTCTAAAGGCTTCTCTAAAACTTCTTTGTCAATCTCTAATTGTTGTACTTCTTGAATTGTTCTATTCTTCTAAACCGATCCCCTTCTTGAATGGAACCCATCTCTTTTTAAGGGTGTTATCCACGAACCCTTATGGAATCCCAACTGTTTCATCTTCCCACACCTATGGCGTTTCATCTTTTGTGTGACTCTTCAACTTTCATCAGTTATGTGGCTCCTCTGACAAGTGCACAAGGCCCTAACAAGCATGTTGTGTAATGCAAACCTTGGATCTAACACTGAACCTGGGGCAATCTGATGTGAAGTGTCCAAGTGGCTGATTTTGGGTTTCAAGAGTTCTGTGTAGAACCATCATTACATGTCATAATTTTAAGTTTTGCACCACTTACTAATATTGTCTACAAGATGAATACCTAGTGCAAGGTGGAACGGTCCACTGGAACGTGTTTTAGCGTTCTGCATAGAAACATTGTTGTGTGTCATGTTTTCAAGTGATGTGCCATCTGCTAAGGCTATTTAGATGTTGTACACATGGCACAGGGTGGCATGGGCACTATAGCATGTTTTACAGCTCCGCAAAGAATAATGGTCGTGCATCCAATTTTCATGCAATGCGCCACTGAGGAAGTGTGTGTGGAAACTTATTGTGGTGATCTGATGATCTGGGGGATACCATGAACCTCTTGAAGTGGTTCTTATATACCGCAATCAATTCAACCACCACCATCTTGCAAACACTAGTTATTGCTACTCATCACTACTCATATTTTTGGTTGATGCAAGATTGTTCGTGAACTCGGATGCTTTTGCATCATAAATGGAGAAGCAAGGCCTTTTCTTCTTCAAGAAACAGTCATAATTGCTACTATTTGCAGGGCTATTCTACTACATCCTAACCCACTTGTGGGATGGATTTGTTTGTGCTTCTTGACTAATATTAGCATGACGTTCATGTGAAGTAGTAGCATCAATCTCATATAGTACACAAGGTAAGGATTGACGCAGGAAGAGTTGGTTGGAGCGAGCTACCCTATTCTACTTGGCATGATCATGGAAACATTTTTGTTCAAGAGGGCACAACAAAATGGGTATTGATTCTTCTCAAGTAAAGAAACACTTTTTGTGAATTCCAAACCTTTGGTGGGAAAGAACATTGATAAGAATTGAAATGGACACCAAAGAGTGGAGTTTCGTTACGAGAGAAGTGCATAACCATTATATATGGTACATGGTATCAAACACCCTTATGCCTTGCAAGAACATATGCATTCCAATCACCAAAAATATGGCTACTAAAATAAATGCTAATGAGGAGGGATAGAATAAGCAAGAAAAATACTAGGCCAAATTTTCTAATAAAATGGAGAAGGAATATTGTGTGATGGACAAGCCCTAAAGATAACAAATCAACCTAGAGTGAAAACCAAAAAACATCAACTAGGATATGGGTTGGGGTTTCTAGGGTTTGATATGTTATCAATTCTTTTTGCGATAAAGTAAAATGCAATATACAAATGTAGAAATAACCTTAATCTGATCTAGAACAATAACCTAGCTAATATTTCTTTTTTCAATAAAAGTGAGAGAATGGTTAGAGAATGCAATTTTTTAGATTCTCTGATTCTCAAATTATCATACAAAGGATGCAAATTCAAATTATAAATAACTCCTAGATGCAATCTAATATGAGACAATTGATTATCAAAACCCTAAATGATGCAATAATATGACAATAAAGGAAGATTTGCAATATCCTAAATATAAAGAACCCTTGGTAAAGGGATAATCAATATAACTAACCCAAATCCTAGAATCTAATGGTCGTGTGACAATGTGAGGTAGGAAGGTGCAAATAACCTTGTGGTACGATGACTAGCAACTCCTTGACTAAACCCTAACCAATGTAGCCAAAAGGGTAGACTTAGGGCAGCAACGAAGAGTGGCCAAAAGGAAAGATACAATAGCAAGACGCAGCTCCACAATGTCAAAGATAAGGCTGTGGGAAGCATGAGCAATAAAAGTGTAATCTTGACAACTATCTAATAAGCCCCACTGGTATGGCTAAGAAATAGTTGAAGAGTGCAATGTTATTGTCATGTCCTCCTTTTCAAAGATGAAGACATGAAGACCCTTAGCTTTAAATTGTTTCCCAAAACGCTGAGGGCTGAATATAAGAAAAGGGGAACATGGAGACTATTTGTTCTTTTTCTAAAAAGATCTTTATGTTTTTAAATTCACTTAAAAGGGGACCTTTTTGGAACCTTGATATTTAAGTGACTTCTTAAAAAGATCATAAGGGCCTAAAATTTACTCTCCCTTCCCAAACTTGGGCGCTTCAAGTGGGGAGACTATATAAGGCTAAAAGAGAATCATTTAGAGGAGGCATCTCTAATTTTGATAACCAATCTCTTGATGTCTAAGCACGAACAACTGGGCTTGTACTTGGAAAACGAAAACCCTTCAAGGGAGCTGAATTAGGTACAAAAACCTGAAATTCAGACTTAAGGCAGCTTCATCTAAGAGTTGCATTGAGCAGAATCGAGTTTGAAGGGTGTTTTCAACACGAAGAAGGCACTTGCAAGTAAGTGAACCATTTGGAGGAGTGGAGTGTGAGTTTGGAGGGTTATTTAAGGGCAGTGAAGTCTCTCCAAGGGTAGCGAATACACTTCTAAGGGCAATGAATAGTTGGGAAGGATCAGCGACCCATCTTGAGGTCTTGTTAAGGGCAATTGTTGGTGTGGATCAGCCACATTGTTTTTTTTCTGAATTTTATAATATTTTCCAGCTCAAACACTTCATCAAAAACCAGGGTCTTGATTGGTTTCTTTGGCGAATTTATTATTATATATTCTGCTATTTTTTGGAGAATTTAATATAATATTTAGAGCTGATTTCAAGGTTTACCTGCTACTGTATTTACAAAATCAGATTGCTAGGGTTTTGAAATAAATCTGAAAATTCCTATTTGTTGATTGATTTGATAGAATAATTTCTTGTTAACCTAATATCCCTAAAAGGCACATTTCAATGGTATCAGAGCCAATTTCTTTGCTAGCTATGGGAAACAACGGTTACATGTCAATCAGTGACATGACAGGGCTAGGCTTGAAAGGTTAACTCGGGCACAAGAACAGATAAGAGAAGTAATGGGGGAATTTCTTCAAACAGTAAAGGACAGAAAGAACAAGGTTTGGCAAGCAACACTGTGGGTATGGGTATGGAATCAATACCTACGCCTAGGGTTCTTCCAAAATAAGCCACTTCAGAAAAAGAGAAAGAACAGCCTTCATACAAAGCGGATTTGTTAGCTTCATATGGTGAATATATGACTTATCCACCTCCTTTTCGAAAGGAGATGAGCTTTAATGGATGTGTCACTTGGAAAAGAGGCAAAGGAGGTTCCAACAAACAACAAGACAACCTTGGAGAGTGTAACGAAGAAATAAAGAAGATCACCTTGCCTAACTTTGATGGAGTTACAAGTAATTCAGCTAGGGCTTGGATCAATAAAGTGGATACATATTTTTCATTGCATAAATTGAAGGAGAAGGATGCCTTGTCTTTAATTATTTTACATTTAGAAGGAGCTGCCCATGAGTGGTGGCACCAAGGGTTGATAACCGTAAGGCACAACACCATCAAGACCTATAAGGAATTCTGAAATAAAATCATTGATAAATTTGAGATGGCAAATTTGGACTTGCATATCCGGGATTTGGACTTGCATATCCAAGATTTGGCTCAATTGCAACAAGGTCGATCATTGAAAAATTACATTGAGGAGTTTCAAAGGATATCCACCTTGGTTAAGGATGTTTCGGAAAATAGACTTACAACATGGTTTGTTGAAGGACTATCCCCATCTCTCAAGGGTTTGGTTAAGGCCTTTAACCCCCTCATTGCCAATGGCCATCAAAAGGGCTATGGATTCTGAAATCACAGCCCCTTTGGCGCAAAAATTACCCTTCCTAATGCCTAAAAACAGTAATGAAGTTTGTAGGGAGCGTGAGGAAGGAAAGAAGATATGGCAGCCTAGCACGCTGATCCAAGAGGTGGCAAATTCAGACCTTAACATACAGGGAAAAAGAAAAACATCCAAAGAGGCTGCCAATAAGCTCGAAAAGAGTCCCACGCAAAGAAATAAATTTCCAGCCAAGTGAAGACACGGTGGAAGGGCTGCAGAACCATGACAGCAGTATACGAAGGTCTGGAAAAGACCTCAAAACAGAGGAGCAGCACAGAGGAAGATCTGAAACAGTCCTTACAACAGTGGAGCAGCAAGAGAAGATGAATTTCCAGCCTAGGAAAGGACCATTGGAAGGTCTGCCAACCAATGACAGCAGTAAGAAAGGGTCTGAAACAGTCCTCAACAAAGTAAAGCAAGATACAAGGGTTGATGAAAGCACGGTGGGCACCCTTGCAACCATAACAGGGATTCCTAACTGCCACCCATTCAAGGTTAGAGGAGTTTTACAAGGCAAAAGAGTCACCACTCTTATTGATAATGGGGCTACACACAATTTTGTAGACAAAAGATTGGCTTCAAGATGTGGGATGAACACGATTTCATTCAAAGGGTTCAAGGTAGCTCTTGGAAATGGAATTTCCATTCCTTGTCATCACAAAATTCCAAATATGAAACTCACTTTGGGCAAGCAAAGGGTTGAAGGGGAATTCCACATGATTGACATTGGACAGGTGGATGTAATTTTGGGGGTTCAATGGCTACACTACATTGGAGAATACACACAAAATCTTCAAACCATGAAGCTGCAATACAAAGTGGAAGGTAGGGAAGTGGAAATTCAAGGCTTGAACAATGGGGCACCTTTAGTTGTGACCTCAAAAAGAATGGAAAAAGCTTTCAACAAAGGGGAGGTTATATGGGCAGCCCAGTGTTTTGTTAATGATATGAATGCTGATATGGGACAGCCACCTATTCATAAGGATGTTCAACTCCTTATTGATAAGCATGCCAAGGTGTTTGATGACATTCCTCATGAGCTGCCCCCAGATAGAGGATTTGAGCATATCATTGAGTTGGAACAAGGGATTAAAGCGGTAATCACTACTCCTTACCGCCATATAAGGATTTTCAAAGAAGAAATAGAGAGCCATTCATGAACTTCTTGATATGGGTCACATAAAGTCTAGTTCCAACCCCTTCACTTCATCAGTTGTACTTGTGAAAAAGGATGGATCCATGAGAATGTGCATTGATTACAAGTTGCTAAATAAGAAGACAGTAAAAAATAGGTACCCATACCTAGGATTGATGAGCTACATGGATCGGTTTTATTCTCTAAGATTGACTTGAAAACAGGGTACCATCAAATCCGGGTAAGAAATGAAGATGTACAGAAAACTGCTTTCAAGTGTTATTATGGGCACTATGAATTTTTGGCAATGTCTTTTGGACTAACAAATGTTCCCGCCACATTCCAATCTTGCATGAATCATATATTCAAACCATACTTTAGAAAATGTCTTGGTTTTCTTTGATGACATTCTTGTGTATAGCAAGACATGGGAGGAACACTTGCACCATTTGGATACGGTTTTAGAAGTTTTGGAGCAGCAAACACTTTTTGCAAAAAAATCGAAATGTGAGTTTGCTACTTCGAAAAATTTGTATTTGGGACATGTCATCAATGCCCAAGGAGTTCATGTAGACCAACAAAAAATTCAGGGTATCTTGGATTGGCCACCCCCTACTACTCTCAAACAATTGAGAGGTTTCTTGGGATTATGCAGTTACTACATGAGGTTTGTGAAGGGTTTTTCTCAACTAGCTGCCCCCATCACAAATTTGAATAAAAAAGGTGCTTTTGATTGGTCAAAAACAGCCTTGAAAGTTTTCAAAAAACTAAAGAAAATCATGAGTTCTTGCCCTATCTTGGATGTTCTTGATTTCACCATTCCTTTTGTATTGGAATGTGATGTTTCAGGGGAAGGTTTAGGCGCTGTCATAATGCAAAAGGGGCACCCACTTGCTTTTGAAAGCAGGAAACTTAAGGAAAATGAGAAGAAATTTTCAATTTATGATAAGGAGATGTTAGACATTATGCATGCTTTGGTTAAATTTCATCACTATTTGATTTGTGGGAAATTTATTGTGAAAACCGATCATAATAGCTTAAAATATTTTCACACAAGCTGATTTGAATGTCAGGGAGCAGAAATGGATGAGTAAATTGCAATCATATGATTTTGACATTGAATATGTGAAAAGAAAAAACAATGTGGTGGCTGATGTGTTATCTAGGAAGCCTCTTTTGTGTGCTATGAATGGTATTACAGCAGATTGGAAGGCTGTCCTAACAACAAAATATGTCAAACATACTTTAGCTACAGTCGTGATGGAAGAGAGCATGAATGATGAAAGCTATGTAGTGGTGGATGGTCTGATTTTGTACAAGAACCAAATTTATTTGACCCCAAAATCCAAACTTAAGACTCAAATCTTAAGGGTGGTTCATGATGCACCTATGGCGGCGCATCACGGATATTTCAAGACATACAAAGAGGTGAGAGGAAGGTTTTATTGGAAGGGTCGAAAAAATGAAGTGCTTCAATATGTTAGAAAATGCATTGTGTGTCAACACAAGAAGGGGGAACATACACTTCCAGCCGGTCTACTTCAACCTCTACCCATTCCTCAACAAAAGTGGGAGAGCATATCTATGGACTTCATCACATAGTTACCTTTGACTCAAAGTAAGAATTCCATAATGGTTGTGGTGGATAGACTCACCAAATTTGCTCATTTTTTTTGCATTACTAGCCCCTTTGTAATGCTCCTATGGTGGTTGATTTGTTTTTCAAAGAGGTTTTCAAGCTTCATAGGTTACCCAAAAACATTGTTAGTGATAAGGACAGCAGGTTTATGAGCCTCTTTTGGCAAGAGCTCTTTTGTTTGGTTGGCACCGAATTGACTCCAAGCACTAGCTACCACCCTCAAACGGATGGGCAATTCGAAATTGTGAATAAATGGGTAGAGGGATGCCTTTGAAATTATGTTTTAGGACAGCAAAAGGTATAGAATAAATAATTATACATGGCTGAGTTTTGCTACAACACCACATACCATATGTCAATATGTATGTCTCCTTTCAAGGAACTATATGGTTATGAGGCTTTTCCTTTCCTTGATCTAATTTGGAGTGATAGTAGAGTACTCAAAATGCTGATTTGGTCCAAGAATGCACAAAAATTTTAGATCAGCTAAAAAGGAACCTATAACAAGCTCAAAACCAGCAGAAAATATGTGCTGATAAGCAACAAAAAGAAAGGCATTTTGAGGTAAATGACATGATTTTTCTAAAATTGCAGCCCTTTAGACAATCGTCTATCAAACAAAGTGGGGCGGAAAAGCTTAAACCTCGGTTTTATGGCCCTTACAAAATAGTAAGGAAGGTAGGTGAAGTTGCTTATGAATTAGAATTACCGAAGAATAGAAAATTTCACAATGTTTTTCATGTTTCTTGCTTGAAAAAGGCACTTGGACAACACATTGTTCCCTCCATGGATCTACCTCCTCTTGATGAAGAGGATAAACTTGTTTTAATTCCGAATACTATTATGGAGGTTAAGGAGAGGAAGCTCAGAAACAAGATCATCATAGAATACTTGATTCGTTGCAAGGATTTAATTTTTAAGGATGCTACTTGGGAAGGCACAGACATCCTTCAACATTCTAGCTTGCAATTGCTTGAGGACAAGCAATATTGGGAAGGGAGAAATGTCATGTCCCCCTTTTCAAAGATGAAGACATGAAGACCCCTAGATTTAAATTGTTTCCCAAAAAGCTAAGGGGTGCATATAAGAAAAGGGGAACATGAAGTCTATTTGTTATTTTTCTAAAAATATTTTTATGTTTTAAGTTCACTTAAAAGAAGACCTTTTTGGAACCTTGCTTATTTAAGTGACTTCTTAAAAAGATCATAAGGGCCTAAAAGTTACTCTCCCTTCCCAAACTTGGACGCTTCAAGGGGGGAGACTATATAAGGCCAAAGGAGGATCATTTAGAGGAGGCATGTCTAATTTTGATAACCAAACTCTTTTAAGTCTAAGCACGAACAATTGGGCTTGTACTTGGAAGACAAAAACCCAAAATTCAGACTTAAGACAGCTTCATCTAAGAGTTACATTGAGCAGAATCAAGTGTGAAGGGCGTTTTCAACACCAAGAAGGCACTTGCAAGTAAGCAAACCATTTGGAGGAGTGAAGCATGAGTTCGGAGGGTTGTTTAAGAGCAACGACGTCTCTCCAAGGGCAGTGAACAATTGGAAAGGATCAAAGACCCATCTTGGGGTCTTGTTAAGGTTAGTTGTTGGTGTGGATCAGCCAAATTGTTTTTATCTGAATTTTATAATATTTTCCAGCTCAAACACTTCATCAAAAACCAAGTTCTTAGCTAGTTTCTTTGGCAAATTTATTATTATAAATTCTGCGATTTTTTGGAGAATTTAATATAATAGTTGGAGCTGATTTCAACGTTTACCTACTGCTGTATTTACAAAATCAGATTGCTAGGGTTTTGAAATAAATCTGGAAAGTCATATTTGTTGATTGATTTGATAGAATAATTTCTTGTTATCCTAATATCCCTAAAAGGGACATTTCAGTTATCTTGTGAGATCGAGCTCATGCCTTGGTGTCAAAAAGGTTTAGGAAGGATTTATAAATAGGGCGCTCTAAGAATAAGTAATTTCATCACATGTTTATTGGTAGATGGACCCAAACTCAAATTTTAAGAAAAATATCCATTTGGGCATTTTTCAAGACCTAGCCACAAATTGTACAATCACAAAACATATTTTTGAAGATAGGCGGAGTGACAATGTCATTCACCACAGTTGTCCCAAGACATCTACAGGGATTCTGTAAAAGCATCCCTTAGCCTCTAAATGGGGCCAAATGGTGGCCATGGGACCCATATGATTAAGATGCCTCTTTTGGGTGCACTACACGAGTAAATAACATGCCTAGAAGAGTGTTCAAGATCTATAGCGCCAATGCAAACCATCAAGCTCAAACAATTGGTCATATAACGCCTCAAAATATTAACTTGGGAATTTATTAAAACCCATTTCTAGAGGATCAACAACGTACCGTCCCAAACCAATCACAAGGTAATCAAGCTAACCAACCCCCACTGTCTTCTACTCATGACGTCAAGGCCTCTACCTCTGTCATAGTCAACCCCGATGTGGCTCCCCAACTAGGGCCACAAGGAAAAACCCGCATGATAGGAGTTGTGGAACTTGAAACCAAGGAAGACTTGAACATCACTCGCACTAGGGAGTATCAACCCACAACCCATCACCACAACCCATCACAAGACAAATGTCTTGGAGACTAACACCAACCCCAAACCCATGGGGAACTATGATTTAATTTCCGATCTCACAAAGACATTTTCCCACATTTTTTTCCTAGACCTGCTCAAGAAATCATTCGACATTACTCGACGCCTTGGTATTGAGACATCTAGCCAGTGTCACGCCTCCACTGCAAGCTCAGATCAATCATATTGATTTGGATGTGTTCCCACCCGGACAAAATTCGAGACACTAGTCACTTCTTTGACCTAAGAAGTCTACCCCCAAACGCAGAAATGACTAGGAGGGGAGATCGAGCATTGCATCTGCAAGTATAGATCTATAACAATTATGTAAAACGAGCAATGGTTGACAATGGGGCTGTTGCCAACATAGTCCCCTTTTCATTTCTTTAGAAACTCGGGTACAGATAAACTAATTGCTCTACTATCAAGAACACTTTCCGAGGTTATGATAGCCTCAAGTCTACCTCATTAGGAACCATTGTGCTTCCAGTCACTTCAAGTCCTAAGACTATGTCGACAAAATTCTACGTGATCGATAGAGATACAAATTACAACATGATCCTGGGTACACCTTGAATCCACAGAATGAAGGCGATCCCTTCTACCCTATTCCAACATATCAGGTTCCTCCACTTAGGTAAATTATTTGTTGCTCAAGGAGACCCTAAGCCCCTTTGATGTCATTCAAATGACCATGCACAAACAACCTGAGTTGTACATTGATTATCACTTGCCCACCAATGGTGTGGCAAATCCCCCACAACTGGTTGAAGACAAAGACCCCCCTACAGCCAAAGTAATTGTCTTAAATAGGGGTACCGAAGTTCATAAGCTTCCATCAAATGACAAATCCAAATAAAAGCGAGTTGAAACAATAGAAATAGCAAGTGAAGAGCTCCCGTAGCCTTGACAGTCGTCTCAGCCAAGTTTACGACTAAGATTCTCAATATCCTAGAAAGAGATGAACCAATCCAACTTTCATTTGATCCTTATAAAGTTGGAACTTATAGTCTTCACATGTGTCTCGACTTAGACGCTCTTAACTCTAGTATTAAAAACCACCACGTTGGCATGATATAAATCTTGGGGCATGAAGACAAACCCCCAAAAGATCCTGATGATCCATATCGTTAGCATAACCACCCAATGCCCTATCACGCAAGGGCAAGCAATAGTTTAGATTTTAGGAAAGACAACCAAACTATTCATGCTTTCCCAGCCATGCCAGTGCTTCAGGGAAGGATTTGTAAATTAACCATAGGTACCATGGAAATTAACATCATGAGCAAAGCATAATATATAATAAGCCCAGATCAATAAACACAACACAGGTATTTCTCCTGGAAAAACCTCAAAGAGGTAAAAAAACCCAGCAAAGTGATATTCAATATTGAGAAACAATAATAACCCCAATACATCAAATCTTCATCTCACTCAAATAAATTCTTCACAAGTTTGTCTCAGACAAGTATTTGCCACACGCAAGAATACTTGAATATTTTTTTGTGTTCGAGATATTTTACAATAGGGGTAAAACCCTATTTATAATGATTCACGAGGGGATGTGACCATTGTAAGAATAACAAGTCCATCCACCTTGATAAATCCAATTAATAAACATTTGGTAAATATTAAATAACTATAATAAGATTATTTATTTTCTCAAAATTTACACCCCGAATAAATAAATAATATTATTATTTATTTAATTACTTACCAATGTAAGCCAAGGCTTAATAACCACTTAGACATTAATTGTTCTAACACTCTCCCTTAATGCTAAGTGGGGATAAAACCCATAGTCACCATAAAGGAATTAAACTATGTGCAAAATTTGAAGGATTTAAAAACCTTCATCATGCTAAAAGTCATCTTTTGAAACAAAAGGAATTATAATCCATAAACTATTCGAAAATAAATTTAGGCTAGCATTATTGTGAGATTACATCTCATTGTTTCTCATGAATAATCATTAAGCATATTTGGAGTCTTTTATAACATAAGGATCTCCATTACAGATTATGTTTTTTAAATGTATTGAAGTATACAAGTAAAACTTCCACACGAAATTTACTTAAATAAATAACTTCAACACAGTTTTTACAATGCTATACAAATGAGAAGTATAGAGAAGAAAAAACATATGACCATTAGAAAGTAGCATTGTCATGTACACTCTCCTCAATGGGAAATTCGAGAGGCCTAGCATTGTACGAAACTGAAAAAATTTAGTAGTATCAAATGATTTTGTGAAAATATATGTTACTTGTTTATCCATAGAATAAAATTACAAATTAATATCACATTGAGGACTTTCTCTCGAATAAAATGCACATAAACTTCAATATGTTTAGTTATTTGGTGTTGCACTAAATTTTTCGTCAAAACTATACAACTTTTATTATCACATTGAATGATGGTACTTTCAGAAACATCCAATGAAGTTCTCCCAATAACCTTCACAATCACATGGCTTCTTTAACAGCTTCCATAACACTTCTGTATTCAGCTTCTATAGAAGAAAGAAAGACAGTAGGTTGCTTCTTGATGCTCCAAGTGATAACACATGCACCAAACTTAAACACATCCAAAAGTAGATTTGCGATATAAAATATTAGCAGCATGATCAGCATCACAATAACCATATAATTTAGCATTATCAATAGAAGAATAAAATAAGCCATAATTAATAGTTCCTTTGATATAATGAAAGATACATTTAGCTAATTTCCAATGATCCAAATATGGATCCTGCATAAATCTAGAAGCAACATTAACAACATATGAAATATCTGACCTAGTAATGGTTAGATAAATCAAATTTTCAATAAGTTGTCTATATTAAGTAAAGTTAGCTTTTTCACATACAGATTTAGGATCAAGTTTAATATAGCAGTAGTGGTAAATTTACAATCAAGCATGTTAAACTTAACAAGAAGATTATGTGCATATTGAGATTATGATACAACAATTGAATTTTTATCTTAAAAGATAGTCATTCCTAAAAAATGATGTAGAATGCCTAAGTCATTTCAAACATTTGACTTAGTTTATTTTTATATTTATGAATTAAACTAGTTAGATTCCCAGTAATCAACAAATCAACATATAATACAATTAGAATCAAATGACCAATTTCAATTTTAACAAGAGATCATTATCTGAATAAAAGTTGAAAAAACTCAATTCTTTGAAAACATAAGTAATTTTAAAATACCAAACTCAAAGAGCTTGTTTTAAACCATACAAAAAAAAGTTTAACTTGCATACATAATGTTCTCTGTTATGATCAATGAAACCTTTGGGCTGAGTCATATAGATTTTTTCTTCTAAATCACTATTTAGAAATACATTATTAACATCCATTTGGTGGATAACCCAACCATTTTGGACTACAAGAGCAATAAGAAGTCTAATAGTACTCATTTTTGCTATAAAAACAAAGGCTTCAACATAGTCAATTCCGGGTTTTTGAGTAAACCCGCGAGCAACTAATCTAGCTTTAAACTTGTCAATTTTACCAATTGCATTATATTTGATCTTATAAAGCCACCTACAACTGACAATGTCTTTAAGTGAAAGAGAGACAAGGTCCCAAGTTAAATTTTTTATTAAGATATTATATTCAGCTTGCATAACAACATTTCATCTATCATCTTGAATGGCTTCCTCAAATAATTGAGATTCACATTCATACAGTCATTAATGCATGGTAAGAATGTTGACTTCTAATTTATTTATTAAGGTTATCAACATTAAAAGATTGAATTAAAAATTCTGCTCATTTAGGTCTTTTAGATTAAACATGAAACTCAGAGGGTTCCTCAGACTCTAAGTTATCCAAAACTAGATCAACATATTCAAGGATATCTATTTCATCATAAAGGGAAACATGAGAGGTTCATCAACAAAAAAACACTGAGGAGGATCCACAGAGGGCTCACAAAAAGATTTTTCAAGAATAAAAATATTAATATTCTCAATGATCTGCCGTTTAGAGAGATCATACACTCTTAAACCTTTAGTCTTACATCCATATTTTACAAAAATGCAAGAATAAGAAGTGGGGTCAAGCTTTTTTCTCTTAACTTTGGGGACAAAGATAGAAGCAGGACTGCCAAAGATCCTAAGATGAGCCACACTGGGTTTCTTCTTAGTCCACATTTCTAAAGAGGTAGAAAAATGCAAAGCTTTGGTAGGAACTCTATTTAGAATATGAACAGCAGTGTTCATGGCTTCAACCCATAAGAACTTAGAAACATTTACAGATTGCAACATTGTTCTAGACATTTCTATGATGATACAATTTTTATTTTCAGCAATACCATTTTGCTGAGGAGAATAAGGAGTTGTTAATTCCCTTTAAATACCACAACTAATACAAAAAAAATCAAACTTTTTATTAACATAATCACCACCATTATCAGTTCTTAATCTCTTAATAGCCAAATTAGATGCATTTTCAACATAAGTTTTAAATTTAAAAAAATATCAAATTTCTTTTTAATGAAATAAGACCAAATCATTTTAGTGTAATCATCAATAAATGTAACAGTATATAATGAACCATTAAGAGAAGTAACTTCCAAAAGACTTACAACATCACTATGAATTAATTCTAAAGGATGTGAAAAATTCACATCATGATTCTTATGAAAGGGGTTAGTATGTTGTTTACCACGTAAACAACGCTCATAAGTTTCATGATGAGAGAAGATAGAAGGAAGTACAACAACAAAATTATTTGCAGACATATCGTGTAAACTTCTAAAATTAACATGTCTTTATCTTTCATGCCATAATTGAGATTCATTTTTATGATGCGATAAAATTAAACATACAGAAATAAAGAAGATATATAAACCATTCTTTTGAATACCTCCAACAATCAATGATCCAAATTGATTTCTAATAGACCAACCATCTTTAAGCAAAGTTACAATGAAATTATCATTAGTAAGTTGAGAACAAGATAGTAAATTCTTTTTAAGCTTAGGTACATAAAAAACATTATTAATAACATTTGAAAATTCTGTTTTTCTATGTTTAGTTGCTTCTAAAAATATATTATCTCCTTAGTGAATTATTTCAAAAATATCTCTAAAATCATACAAAAAATCATATAAGCATGTCACATGGTGTGATGCACCGCTATCTAAAATCCATTCATTTTTATTTGAAGCAAATAAAGCAGCATATAAAACAGTAATATTATGATCCTAATTGTTGTTTTGATTAGGGTTTTGATTCTTCTACTTGTTTTGATTAGATTTCTTCTTTTTGTTAATTTTAGAAGATTGATTGTTAATTTTATCCTTGTTTTTATAACAGATTTCCCTTCTATGACCAAATTTATCACACAATATGGTTTTTATTACCAGATTTCTTATTCCCGTGTTTGCCTTTAGCAAAATTAGGGTTATATTTCTAATTTTTAGTGTTATCAAAAACATTATTATAAGTGAAAAGTGCCTGAGTAGCATTCTCAAAATCAAAATTTGTCATAACTTGTTTTTCTTGAATCAAGAGAGCAAACAAGGTGGTAAGGTCAGGGATATCTTGTTCAGTTTGATATTTAGAATTCAAAATTGAAATGAAATTTCTAAATTTTTCATGAATATTTAACTGAATAATAAAATAAAGCAACTGATCTTGAATTAAATTACAATTACAACCATCTAACTGAGCTTTAATGTTCTTAATTTTAACTAGAAAATTCATAACTTTTTCATCACCTTTCATAGGTGTTGTCAGCAATTCAAAGATTAACTTAATGATCTTTGAGAGACGAGTGCCCTCGTGCATAGATTCAAGAAGTTTCCAAGCTTCACAAGGAGATTCTTGATTACCAATGTGGAGAAGAAATTCATCCTTAACACTCTGCAAGATAATGGACATAGCTTCTTACGATTTTTGTTGAAATGCATTGGTAAGCTCAGGGGTCGCATGACGTCCAGACGAGACTTTCTCAATCTCAATGACAATATTCCATAATTTACTGGCCATGAATTCAGCGTTAACACGAATTTTTCAAATATTATAATTATTTTCATAAAGCATTTGGGATTTGTCTAAAGAAAAATGAGAAGCCATGACTTCCCTTTAAACACGACAATATCCAAATGTTTAAAAAATTAACCTTTTAAGTATGAATTGAAAATTATTTATAATTAAAACAAATTTTAAAAAAATAAATACACACTTTTTGTTCAAATTAAAGCTTGATAAAGCAACAATTTTTTTTAAAATTTGTGACAAAGCAAGGTGTAGCAAGTGTCACAAAATACACTAAAAAAAAAAAAAAAATTTATGATTCAACTTTTTTAAATGAAATTTTTTTAAACTATTTCTAAAATAAAGTGAATTGAGCATGTAACTATATTTAGATATACAATTTATATGCTAACCAAAGCAAAAAATTGAAATAAAGTTGCATAATTCTAGATGTTGAAAGAATCGCACTCACAATGACCACCTAGGCACAATTATTAAAAAATGTGTAAAAACAATAATAGAAGTATTCAAAACAAAAAATGGACCACTCCAATGCGTCTGGAACATGCCAAAACCTTAAGATCAACTGGTTGGACGACTATACTTGCCTAGGTTTAGACTAAATCAAGTGTCAAGAAAAAGGCCTAGTCAATAGGTCAGGGTGTTTTCGCGTGAGAGAAGGCACGCAATCCAAGAAACGGAATTCAAATTAAATTAATTTGCAATTAATTTTGACTAGAGTCAACAAGAATATAAAAAATAAAAAAGGCTAATTATAATTGAACACTAGACTTATCTTTTACAAATTTTTACCAAAAAATAATAATCACCAACTTATCTATGAGTGAATTTCAAAGGTTTACATGCAAAATATTATATTTAATTATTTTTATTCAATTTTTTAAAAATAAATATAAATAAATATTTATTTGTTGTGCATGTAAATAAAAGTAAAAACAAATTACTTGTTTTTTAACTTTTTGGTGGAATTAATTTAATAAAAGGGAAATCAAATTGGTAAAATTAAAAAAATAAATTATTTTTTAAATATTTGAAAGAACTTTATACTTACTTTAATATTTCTTGTAGGTGGAAATGGCGCAGATCTAGGAGGAAAAAAAAATTGATGAAGATAAAGGCTTTCTCAGGCCTTCAAAATTTGCAAACCTTCCTAAAATCCTCCCACAATGCCAACAAGCCTTTCAAAAAAAAAATTTGGTGCCAAAAATAATTTTTGCCAACCTCTCAGGCCGTACAAGGACATTAATGGAGGAGAGAGAAATTTGAATACGCTGATCCAGAGCTTCTCAGGGCTTGAAAATTTGTATGAGTCCTTATCTTTGAAAAAGTAAATGAATAAAACTTTCAGAATGCAATTTGATGCACAGAAACCCGAGTTTCAATTTTTTACCCAGAAACCTGAGTTTCAGAAAGCAATTTGATGCACAGAAACATGAGTGCTTAGGGCATACAATGGCATCCAATTACCCAGACTTTGAATAAATTAAAATATCAATTTAATATTCCATATTCTTGCTGATCAAAATCCTCTCCAGTGGCTCTGATACCATGATAAAATATTTATATGAATGATTACGGATCTAGAAGAGATTTAATGAGCAAAGCATAATATATAATGAGCCCAGATCAATAAACACAACACATGTATTTATCTGGAAAAACCTCAAAGAGGTAAAAAACACAGCAAAGTGATATTCAATATTGAGAAACATTAATAACCCTAATACATCAAATCTTCTTCGTCTCACTCCTCAGATAAATTCTTCACAAGTTCGTCTCAGACAAGTATTTGCCACACGCAAGAATACTTGAATATTTTTTTGTGTTCAAGATATTTTACAATAGGAGTAAAACCCTATTTATAATGATTCACGAGGGGATGTGACCGTTGTAAAAATAACGGGTCTATCCACCCCGATAAATCCAATTAATAAACATTTGGTAAATATTAAATAACTATAATAAGATTATTTATTTTCCCAAAGTTTACACCTCGAGTAAATAAATAATATTATTATTTATTTAATTACTTACCAATGTAAGCCAAGGGTCAATAACCACTTAGACATTAATTGTTCTAACATAATGATTACCCAAACATCCCCAATGTTGGATCCTCTCTCCCTCTTGCCAGAGAAGAAGACCATAGAGAGATATTCACTAAGCTCTCACAAACTCTCCAAAGCACAACAATGGGAAAAACAGTGTCAACCATGTCTCATCAACAATATTGTGAGTTTTGCCAATATGACCATAAACCTCTTATACAAGAAAGAAGTTGTAGCAAACAACGGATTGAATGACACAAACTTTGGCCTTCCCTTATCCACACATTCTGACAAGACAAACAGAGCTAATAATGCCTTATCAACGGTATTGTGAGCTTCACAATTATGCTCGCAAACGTCCTATACATGTATGAGACCTTGTCCTTATACTTGACAATCAAATTGACAAAAGGAATGGGCAAGGTCGCAAGTTTAGTCCTAATAGGTTAGACCCCTACCTAGTGACATAAGACTTCAAAAATGGAACCTATCGGTTATGCACTCTAGATGACAAGGAGTTCGGCGAGTCTGTGAACTCTTTGCACCTAAAACGCTTCTATATCTAGTACTTGCATTTCACACTACCCTCACTGCATTGCATTGCATTTCCATTTGTTTACATTTTTTTTCTAGCAAATCAAATGTTGAACCTTGTGATTATTTAGTTGCTTAATTTGCATAACGTGAAACTTTCTAAATGCAGCATATCACATCATTCCATTCTCAAATTACTTTATTGTTCCATAGAAAACGTTCTCAAAATAAGCACTACGGTGGTTCTTGACCTAGTTCTTACAAGCAAAGTACACCTCTTTCACTACATCTTGCACAGTTTAGAAAATGCTAGCCTACAGTTTAGTCTAGAGACTTGTCCATAATAGAGTCTCCTCTTACGATGCCTTCTAAAGCAGAACATTAGCATGCTCAAAAATAGGTAACTTTACTCACCTATCTTGGTCCTCAGTGATGAGCCCTTGCATCTTACTAGTTGCACGGTGCCAAGATTTGGGAGTAAAGGCCTTGCAAATAAATAACAAGTACACTCCTTGAAAATCAAAAGCTTATGCAAATACAAAAGTGAAATTTCACATCTCTCGCCCTCTGTTAACCTTTAGTACTAAGCCCTCACATCTTACGGGTTGCGTGGGGTTAGCATTGGAAAAATATGCCCTTACTTGCCTACATCTAGCCTTTGGTGATGATCCCGTGTCTTCCTGGTCACCTGATACTAAGTATAGGGGGTCACAAGAAAAAAGTAAAATCCAAATGCAGAAGCAATATCATCGAAAAGTGTCCAAATGGAAAGTTCTTTAGAAAGGTTGTTTACATATCTATGCTGAAAAAAGGTAACCTTTTCCTAATACCGATTATGTCGGGGCTAGTTATCTCTAGATGAAGCCAATAAAGTTAATATTTTATAAGTCTAGCAAGAAGCACATTTTCCCCTCTGCTCGTAAGGATTAGATCACCTTCCTTTTCCATACGAATTTTTTATTTATAGTTTTCATTTTATCATCTCACATATATCCTACTTCCCCTTTCTCTGCTGCAAATTGAAAGTTGTATGTTGTGTAAACAAAACAAATGGGTCATCACTTGCAAAACAATTGTAAGCACATTCACAATTTCATACATGTTCCATCACATTACATCATTTGCAAACATTTTATTCTCACACATAAAAACATATTCCATAACATTTTATCAAAAACATAGGAATACATGGTGTATCATCACGCACCTAGTCATCTAGAGTGCATAAGCTAATAAGCAAACTTGAAAATTCAAGCCATAACACATGAATGACAAGTCATCAAAAGACAAACCAAAACATCTCCTTATATCATATAACCGTCGAGTTTGTACAACAAGAATATCGGTACAATCCACCTCCGTAGAGGGCAAGTGTGTCTCAAAAACCTACCCAATTCATCGGAAATCACCCATAACACACCAAAAAAAAATTAACATATTCCCATCTTACCCCCCCCCCCAACAAACGTTCCTAATCTAAGAATTTCAATTTCCCTTGAATTTTTAGTGAATTTTAATCAAAAATGAAAAATTGGGTCAAAATAGGAAAAAACATAAAAACCTCCATGTCCCTGTCTAACTCCACCTCTAGCTGGTAGATTCTCTATCCTCATCCTATTCTCTATCCTTGACAACTCTTTGCTCAAATCCATCACAGGTGGCCCAAAACTCAAAAATCTCTCAAATCAAGGCACAAATGAATAAGTTTTTGGCAAGTTTTTGAATATATTAGGGCCCCCAACTAGTCATTTGTGTTTAAGAACTTTCCAATTTTAACATATTCTCTTATTTAAACTCTTATTTTCATGTTTACAAGTCATTGTTGTCAAATTTTACAACTCATGTTTACAAGCTAATGTTTTAACATAATTTCGATATTTTATAGCATGTTTTGCGGTTTTGCAGGTACATGACAATTTGGCACCGGATTCTGTCCCCCCTGACAAGATGGTTCAAGTTGCACGGAGTCTTAGCTGACTTCGTTGCACCACTTAGGTAAGTCAAGTAAGTATTTCTAACTTCTTATTTCCCTTCCACACACCGTTACGCAAAACCCACACCCTCGTCAATTCATGACAAGGTGTCCTCTTGAAAGGGCAATACATTGCATGCACCTAAAAATTACACGATGCAATATGTCGAGTACAATGTCCAATGATGATGTAGTGATCTCCTAATTTATGCTCAAATGGATTTGCTCTAACATCCTAGTCTTTTTACCTCCCTACTCTCTCCCTATTTTTTTACTTAGACCATTTCTAAACCATTTTTTTAATATTTTTGCTAAGGACGAAACTGCTCTACTTAGTGACAAAACCCTCACGGTGCATTACGGAATCGATGCGGCGTTTCGCAAACCGCCCTAACGAAACCGTCATAGACAAGGTGATTCTATATTACTATAGGGGGTTTTATCGCTATATAGGGCGATTATGTAACCACTCCCTACAAATAGAGCCGGTTCCATCACTTCTTGTCCATCTTCTAATTTTAGCTTCCGGGACTCATTCCTTAACGCATTTTGCATGCTTATCATCGCGTTATTGATTTTTTCATCTCGAGTTCACCTCCATGCTAGTCCACTCTTGTTTTTGTCTATTTTTAAACATTTCTTAAGTTTTACTCTCAGTTAAACTCACCCTTGCAACTTTCATTCCTCTTCTACAAAAAAGCCAATTTTGGATGAATTTCAAATCCGAATTTTGTATTGAAGATTGGTGTTTTCAAACCCTACAAAACCCTAGCCTACCTGCTTTTAGTTTTGAAAAAGCTTTTGCTCCACCTTTGGTCATCTTCGTGATCATTCTACACAGTTTTTTTGGAAAGGAGAATTTATACAAATTAGCAACCAATTCTTTGTTATTTGTGAATCAGCCTAGCCACTGTTCAACTACTCGTCTTTTCAAGTATTGTGTCTTTCTTTCCATCTTCCCCTTTCATCCTTTTGTCAAACAGTTCCAAGGATTTTGATTGAACAATAAAGGAGCTACCTTATGACAACTTTTACTACAACAAATCTTTGCTTCCAACTGGTCACCTTGATCAAGTTGGGGGTTTTCAATTTCAATTTTGTTTATTCATTTATTAAATTAGATTGATTTAGATTATTTTTCATTTATAGATTAATTTTCATTACAAAAAGGCAAATTTGATAGGAAAAATAATTTTTCTCTCCCGTCTTTGCACAAAAATATTAGTTAGTTTCCCTTATTATTTGCAGCCATTCAATATATTATTTGAAAGTACGTAACTTGCATCCAAACACTAAGTAAATTTTAGGAACAAAGGAAATCATCTTCAGCATAAAAAAAAAGCATTTTCAGTTTCAACAAGCTTACAGTCACAAACAAACTAGCACACATGCACCTAGAAACTCTATAAAAATCTAGGTAAAAGAAAGTTAATATCTTGGACCCAATTTCCTTTATTTGCATAAAGTGAAGACACTATTTTTATATCATAAAATTAGAAAAATCAGAACTTTGATTTCATCCTTATCGATAGTAAATCATTTAATTCAATGTGCAATCATTCCGAACACCAAAAACTAGTTTCTAGCTTATATGCATTAAATAATTTTTGGATACTTGGAGATTGTATTCCCTAGGGTTGGATATGATCTTGTCTTGTTTGCAAGTTAGAAAATGATTGATTGAATTATTAGTTTCATTCATAATCTAAAAACACAAAAAAAAAAAAAAAAAACTTTATTAAGCTTGCATATCATGCACACTAGACAAACATAGAAAATCATCAAGCATAGTCTTCTTTGAAAGTTTTTTATATTTAACACTACATGCATCCAAAACTCAAGAAAAGAACAAAAACAAACATTCTTCTCTCATTTGCTTTTAGTATTCATTACTTTATTGTTTTCAGTACTTTCATTTCCACAAGCAGTTCAATTTTATTTTATTTGTAAAAACCTTGTCAAAACATGCACAAGTACCAAAACAATTCTTACACAAAAGCCTTGCTCACACATTGCCAAACAACAAGCACCTCCATTACAACACATTCAATACAAGCTATACGCTTATTCATTACCAAACAATCTTTCTCTCCCATTGGACGACACTCACAGAGTCTCTTTATCTTCATAGTGCTAGTCCATTTCCTAGAGTGTCTACTCTTGTTCTAGCAAGTACACTTCAGAGTGATATCAATCCTAAGCTTAGGCTTCAGCTATTTCACTCCACCCATAGTTCAGATCTTATCCTTGGCAAGCTTGAAGCCTTAGATGAACAATCTAGGCCCGTAGTCCTTTTAGTAGGACCCCTCCGTATTCTTCCCCACCGAGTAACCTTCAAATCTATGCCTTCCATATTCTCTTTCTTTTTTCCTCAAGTCTAACATCGTCCTATTTCATTTAGGCTACCCATCATCTTCTATTACGTCAGTTGTCTCGGCCAAACCTCAAAAAGTCGAGTGCATAGTTTAGCGTGTGCTATTCGCGTGTACACAATTCCAAGGTGAGAACAAACAATCTACTGACTTCATTAGTAAAATCACACTGTGGAATGTTGTTTCGCAGGTTACCATTCCTATGAGGATCCTTGAAAGTGAGTTGAAGAAGCTACTTACCTCTGGTGTCAACAAAAATGGTGGTAAATATAAGGGGCAAGGTAAACTGAAGAAGGATCCTTTGCCTCCCAATGTTATCTCTTCTCCCATTGTAAACAGTGTTCCAGTCCAACAGCAGTTTGATAATGGTGGTTGGGTGAAGGTGTGTAACAAGCACTAGGATCCTAACTTGGGAATAAGTATAGCTAGTGATGGCATCCCCCATTCATTTGACAGCACTCAGAAACCCAGAGAAGAGAATGATCAGGATAGTGTTAAGTACAATCAGGATGATGATCAAATGAACTCGGTTGCAACTGATCTTGTTAATTTGCAAGCTGTCTCAGAAGAGGTACATATTTATGCTGAAGCAAGGCAAGGCAGTAATGATAGTATTGGGGATAGAACAGATGGAGGTTTGGATCCTCCCCCATGGTGTGCTATCAGACTTCAGATTGATAATTTCCTGGCAATTAAAAATTCACAAGTTGTGTATGTTCAAGCTCCTGTAGCAATAATTCTTCCCCTGCAATTAGTGATTATCTCAGATAGTAGCTCTCTTGGCAGTTCTCGTGGAGTATATACTGAGAATTCTCTCTCAGATGAGATTGAGTTGACACCTCCAGTTGAATTGAGTTATCAGAATGTGAATGTCATTAGGTGGAAGACTGGTCAGCTCTCTCCTATTATTTCACCAGAGAAGGATCAGCAGTTAGCTAAAAGCCATGTCATGAGTAGGGAGATGTTGAAGCTGATGGTGGCTTTCTTTGGTTAAGGCAAAGGTGTTGCTGCTGAAAATGAAGATAACGTCTCTCATACTGATTCTGAGCATTGTGATTGTACCACTTGTTTGTTTAAGCAGTATTTGAAGCATGCTGTTAATTCGGGTAATGATGGAATTGGTGGATCAGACAATACTGAAGGAACTGTCAGGTTGGAAGTCGATGCAGGACCTAGTAATGTTGGAAATGTTGCTCGGAGCAGTCAAGAAGATGACACCACTGGCAGTGCTCCTCCTCCCATTGCCGCTGCTATTAATTGAGGATGGTGCTTCTGAAGACAGAGACATGCCTGAACCTGTATAATCTGTTTGTTTACTAGTTGAACCTTAAAACTTGATATATTTTTGGTTCTTCTCATGAGGACCCTGTGTGGCCTCCTGACTTGATTATACTTCCGGTTTAGCACTTTTGAATAAGATGTTGGATATTGTGGTTGTAGTTTTTCAGACTGTTGGTGGATGGGCTGTAGTAAGATCTTAGTACTGGTACTGATATAGTGCTGTTTAAATTTTGTTATGGCCTTGTAAGGCATACTTGTAGCTCAACTTTAAATGCAATATAGGAAAAAAAAATCCAAAAAATGCCATTTAAAATCCATTTCTTAGGGCTTATGCTTTGGGCCTTGTGATCTTGTCTTTCATAAGCTTCAAGTCTGCTTAAGAATTGAATGTCTAACAAATAAAGTAGCAGCTCTCCAAATACCTTGAGAAATCACCAATACCCAAGCCACATTATATGAAGCTTCACCAATCTGCTTAAAGAGCCGGTCCTTCACATTCCTATCCTGGTCACAGATAATGCCACCAAAGATGGCTTGTCCAGGGTTAGTCCCTTGGAGGCTCCGCCAGCATTAGTTTCACATAAGGGACTTCGAGTGTGGGCCGTTACTGCACAACGTCCCGACTATCATCCTTTTGGCCAACCCTATTATCGGAAAATGACTGCAGCAATCTTACATTAAAAGGAAATAATATTAATAGTATGGGATTGATGGGTTAAAGACATTACTAAAGTCAAGGATGAGAAAAAAGAATGATTTACAGGGAAGGAATATAATGATTATAAAGAATGTTGCCATCTTTTGATCCTAGCACCAAGAAATATGGAAGCATTTGCACAAGTAAGCAGAGCACAGGAATCTAACTCTATGCTAAAAAAAATAGGAAAGTCTGTGGTTTCAATCTTTTAAAACATTCAATCTGCCCAAATAAATGTTACTGGAAATTACTTATTGGATCAAAATGAAAAAGAGAACAGTGAAGAAAACTTCAGGTGTGCATTTAATATCCACAAACTTAAGCATGCTACAGCATACACCCATCAGAGGTAAACTTTAAAGCTGCCCTCTCCATACTTGCCAAGCAGATTAGACATTAAAAAAATGTTTATGTGGAATTTGAACACAATAGTATTCATGTAATTGTCTTTGGTGTTATGGACCGGAAGCAGTGTTACCGTCTGCAGAAGCTCCAAAAGAAACACTGCCCCTCCTTTTTTCGACTTGATTCATTGCCTCAGAACATATACCTCTATTGAATAAAGCATTAAATTTACAAACATATCATTTCTGCTTCACAGATATTGTATATTTGATAGTAATTCAAAAAATTGTTGAATAAAAGCTGGCAATACTTCAATTGGGATGCAATATTCAGATACTGTGTGCTAACCAAGTTTGCATGGGTGTGTGGGTCAGGGGTACGCAAGGTGCAAGTACACAGCACCCTGTACAAGCTCCCAAAACTTGGGTATGCGGATACAATGGTGTGGAGGTACACAAGATGCATACCACTAAAAATATAGGCATGCTATGACATCAAAACTCAAACATCAAACTTGAAAATTGAAACTCAAAAGTTCAAACATAAGATTATCATGAAACTCATCAAATTAGATTTATTATATCACATAAAAATTTTATCCTTGATTATATAATGTACATCAGATCACATTATCGTAATACTTATATAATGTATAGCATTGAAAAATAGCTTCTAAAATGACAAAAATGAAGGCAGATTCTCCTACTTTGAATGACTCCTCAAATCTGAAACCATGTACAGATTAAAAATTTCCAGCTTTAGTTTTATAGAATCAGGGTCCTCTCATAAGATATGAAGACTGGAATCACATCTGACAATGCCCACCACTGAAGAAGGAAACAAATGGCTTTTGATGCATTCACCGTTAGAACAAATGGGGAGGTAAAAGTTAGAACTACTTATATTTTATCCCTTTGTTTCACTTTGGTTTTCGTTGTCCATGCATTTAGGGTTTTGATTTTTTATTTTTTATTTTGTGAAAACGATTATTAACAGACTTTAATTGAAAAAATAAAAGATCAAAACTTAGGTCTGAACCAGACTGAACATTAGGTTCTGTCAAAAAAATTGGTGCGGATCAAACTTTCCCCAAGAACGTATTAACATGGTAAATATGATGGTAGTAATATTAAGGTTTTTAATAAAATTTGTGTTCAAAACTTTTCATTTGACTATTTCAGTTTTTGCTTATTTGTTTTTCTATGGGGTGCGTATGAAATTAAAGGAAATGCATCCAGTGCACCTAGGGTGAGCTACGCTGCCTTGGGTGCACATTTGGGTGTGGGTGCGTCTGCGGCTGCATGTACCCAGTGCAGGTGGGCATCTGATGCGGCTAAAAAATGGTCAGGTGTGCACACCCAGAAAACCTTGATGCCAACAAAAAAACTATAAACTGCAAAAATGGTGTGGCTCAAAAATGATCAGATAGATGCGCACACCCAGACAACCTTAGTGTTAAAAAAAAGTATAAACTGCAAAACTGGGGCAAGAGTTCCTGTAGTTGCAACCTCATATTTAAGGCAGCATGAAATTGTGAACCAACAGCATCAGAGGTCTGCAGTTGGAAGTACTAGCTTACATCTAACTGGTGTTGATGAGAAGCAATGGTAGAAACATGAATCTTTGAAAGGTCCCCATCAGGTGATACTTAAATCCTGTTGGAATCAGAAATCTTGTTTTTCCTCACAGATTTATCTTGTACTTCCTCACAGGTTCCCTGATTTACTATATTGTATCATTGAGTATATTATTCACATTGTTCTTTTAAATTTGTAAACTTTTATCTTGTACTTTTAAGTTCCATGATTTAGTATATTGAGTATATTATTCACATTATTCTTTTGAATTCTGTAAACTTGTCGAATGTTAACGAGCAAGAGATCAACAGAGATTGAGGATAAGGTAACTGACCTATCTGCTCCTTTGCATAGAAGAAAGATCTGCCCATCTTCATCCTGCACAATAACAGACATACGCTTCCTTGTGCTGTTGAACTCCAATAGATTAAGCAATTTGTACTCCCTGTAAAATATTTGATGTGTCTAGTATAGATTCTGTAGTAGTACAAAAAAATAATGTGATGTAGTAATATGAATCTCCAGGAAGCTTATTGGATTCTCACCTCTCAATATTTAGTCCAGAAGATGGAACCCACTCTTTGATTAATACACTTGTTTGTGTTCGCTTGCAAAACTCAAACCCAAACTCCCTTGCAGCCACAACAAAAGCCCCCTCATCAGGTGATTCTGCTTCGTAACTTATCATACCTGTCTCTTCATCTTGGTCTGGAACAACTGTATGACAGATTGCTAATATTCGAAAAAAAAATAAAATCATATCGATGTGAGGTTCCTTCACCCAGTTGCCATTCATAAGACGGTCATCCTTAAAATTAAATCCCTTGATTGAAGGCTTTTCAGTCATCTGAGTCCATTGTCCCCCGTCAATCTGCAGTTCAATATCTGGTTCCTCTGAATTTGGTGTATGGATATTGTTCCCTAATCCACCCGAGCCATGACTATTATGTTTAATCTCTGGCTCCTCCGAATTTGATGTCTGAGTATTCTTACCTGAAGAACCTAAGCTTTGTCTAGTAAGACTTGGGATACCGAAAACAGACAAGTGGCCTTTAAGATCCTTTGCCATCCGTTTTGCTGCAGCAATCTCGACTTCACTTGCAACAACACCATATGAAGTACCCGCAATGGAACACTTAATGAAATCCATCTGATTGCATGTAAGGGTCCCTGTTTTATCTGAGAGAATGGTATCCACCTGTCCTAGCTCCTCATTCAAGTTAGAAGTCCGAGCTTGAGCAGGGGTACTTGTCTCTTCATCGTACATCTGGATGTCTTGGTTTATGAAAATTGCTTGCAAAACCTTGACAACCTCAATTGAAACATAAAGTGAAATAGGTATTAAGTAACCATAAAGGATTAGTGCCGTGACCAAATGGAAAATACCTGACGCGCCAGGATTATCTGGATTATAATATTTTGTAGTACGGTCGGGTTCCAGATACCACCAATCGGGCATACTGTATTTTGTCCGAACGGCAAAGCCAATAGAACTAATTAACGAAATCAGAAGCAGAAATGTAAAGAGAAAGTAAATAATATGGTCCATTTTCTGCTCGATGGAACTCCTCTTGGAAGGAGATTCCGTCCTGTTCTGCATCACTTTAGTATCATGGCCACTGAAAATAACCACTCCATAAACATACTGAGTATTCCGGAGCTTTGAATCTCTGAGAAGTACCTGATCGGTACCAAGAGCATAAACCTGTCTTTCAAACTCAAAATTACCAACAAAGTTGTAAAGATTGGGATTAGGATCCTCGCACTTGACCGTGGCAGCGAAGTACCTGAACTCGCTATCGTCATCCAAGAGTAATGTGGGTTCCAAGCATCTCTTGAGCTTTAAATTTGTTTCACCGTCGAGGTTCATGGTTTCGACATAGCAAATGCCATCTTCGTAGCTAGATGAGAGTAAGAGCAGATCGGCAGGGAAAAAGGAGTCTTTCTCTACCTTAACCACATCTCCAACCCGGAGTTTCTGCCATGATTTGCTGGCAAAGACACCGTCTCCCTTATACACACTGACTTTACGAGTATTAACCTTCATGTCCTGAATAAACCTCTTCCAGTCTTCCACGCCTTCTTTAGCCATACTGGCCCCCACCACAAACACTAAGGGCGCAATTACACTCACTGGATCAAAGGGAGACACCGGAGTCGCACATAAAATAGCCGCCAGAAGGAAATAAAGATTTGCAACTCTCCTGAACTGCTCAAACAGAGCCTTGGGCAGAAATGTGAGCACATTGTATTTGGTGGTGGCCGCGTAATTAGAGGGGTATTTCAAAGGTTTTTTGCTATGCAGATGAGGCTGGTTGCACATAACCACGCGGGAGTAGCCGGGGCTTTGGAGCAGATGCGGCTGCGGCTGCGCCTGAGGCAAATCTGCATCTTCAGCAGACGGTCGCATGCAATTGAAGGAGTAGAGCTTGCTCCATCGCACCCTCGATTTCTTCCTCACGCGCCGCCCCATTACAAGTTACAAAACCCTTCTTCTTCTACAAATGCTTGAATCTCGTCAATCGTCGATTTCATTTCCAATGCCGATCACCAACTGGATTTGCCAGAAACTTTCGCCTTCAATGTTGCAGTTGCAGAACAATTTGTTGCAGGGTCGAACCGCAGTGATGTGATGCGCGTGACAACTATGCGGAAGCGCGTGGATTGGAGGGGAAAAGAGTATTTATATTTATATGGATCTCGATTTCTTTCTTACATTTGAACTACTTAGGGAAAGCGCCATTGCCTCCCTCCTCCCTCCTTCCAAATTACGAAACCATCTTCCTTAAGCTGGTCTAGCTCCAGGTATAAAAGGACACTAGGTGGGTGGAAGGCTTTCTATGTTCTTCAGAATAAGTGCCGTGAAGCGGAGTTGTGGGATTGGAAAACTATTCAAACCTTGTTCGGTCTTTTTGTGCTGCCAGTTGTTCTTTACGGGTGTGAATTATGGGCCAGCAGCGCTACTATAACACAATGGAAACAAATTGAAGGAATCCAAAAGCGCTTGATTACAAGCAAGATTAAAATCAAAAGCACGGTTCCATATGACATCATGCTAAGTGAAATGGGAGCTATTCCTATCGAGGCACTTGCTATGGTTCGCCTTTTAAGCTATTTAAAAAGAATCGAAAAAATGGAAGAAGATAGATGGCCTAAAGTTGTTTTTAGTGATACACTATGTAAGCGAAAAAGGACATGGATGCAACAAAATATCACATGGATGAGTAAATGGAATATTCAATTCAATATGTGCCCCACAAATAATAAAGAAATAAAAGTCTTTGTTATGGAGAAATTTTACAAGAGAAATTGGGGAAGCGAGATCGGGAGGAAGAAACTATATTATATAAATGAGTTCAACCCCACTTGTGATCAACTCCAAAAAGCGTACATAGGAGCCGACATTTCTTGGAGGGCTAAAATTCTTATTGCTTAGCTGAGAACCAACTCTCACCAACTTCGTTGTGAGACCGGGCGTTGGAAGAGGCCAAAGGAGGCTTGGGAAGAGAGAATTTGCAGATTTTGCAATTCTGGGAAAGTGGAAACTGAACAGCACTTTATTCTAGAATGTGAGGCCTACAAAGATAGCAGAGATAAATTTGCGGATACTATATGTGACAGTTCTTGGCATAACCTATTCAACGAAGAGCACATTGAGCAATTAGGGGGGCTCATCATCAGCCTACACAAGAAGCGAACAGTGCTACTTAAATCTGCTTGAGTTGTCTTGCTGTCCCATAGACTATTTTTAGTCTCGTGGACGTTAAAATTTTTATTATTATTATTATTATTTATTTCAGATAGGAGGCTGGGTATTTTCTTAAAAGATTAATATTTGTCTGCTTAAAAAGAGATCGTCCCCGCCCAATTCGCTACATAACACAAACCTAATTAGCGGAGGACCAATCTACTACAACAAACAAACATCTCCACCATATCTACTTGCTAAGTTTAGTGGGTACCTCTATAAAGAGTACAATATATATTTATATGTATGTCTACTTTAATTTTGTAGACTCTTACAAATGTTCCTTATCCATACAAAATTAGTAGAATGTGGGAAATGTTATTTATTTATTAGTCGTTAAATTGTATAATTTTATTTATTTATTAATTGTTGGTTTAATTATATATTTTTGGTCCCTCAAATTTAATTACAAATATTGATAATGTTAATTTTCACTCACTTTTATTTAAATTAATTCGAGCATTTAATTTAGATTTATTTCGTCGCCTCACTCTATTTTAAGTATTTATACGGACCTATTCTTTTCTAAATTATCGTCTTGTGCCTATAGAAATATTTTTAATTGCTAAAAACCTCTCTATGTATTTGTACGGATATACTAAAACTTTAATTTAAACGTTACATTTTCAGACAAAATTGACCAATATGAGTCAATAGTGATAGTCAATCTTGACCCCTATAGGTCAATCATATTCTTCACTTAGTGATGGTTATTTTTTGAGTTTTAACAATCCCTTATGGGTTGGTCTATATTTTTAGGATAGGTAATGTGAGGTTTTCCTCTTTTAAATTGCTACAAAGGCACGTCTAAGTCATATATTATATCACTTGGCAATTATTTGACAATTTCACTATTGAGGTACACTTATATTATTGTACATTGAACAAAACTTTCCTATTCTTCCTAAATCTAATTCTATTCATTTGAAGCAACTTTTAGCTAAGTCAAGAGCCCATTTTATCGAAATCAAAGCAAAACATTATCAAGTATTCCAACCACCTCTAGATGCGCACATGTAACAAAAAGAGCACAATCACACAAAGCGCTCTAAGTGGGAGAACTACTAGGCTTGATTTCCCTCTTTGGAGTATTCGATACATAGTCAACAATCAATTATCACATAGGGGATTTGGGTCAACTTAGTCCATTACACTCCCTATTTTCTCTTTGCATGTTTTTAGCTATTTCAAGCCCTATTAGGGTTTCAAATTTAAAAAAGATAATTGCAGGTTATCTACACACATTTGAAGGCCAAATTTCCACACACATGCGTGTTTCAAGTAGGTACAAGCGATTGTGTCTTAAGTTTCCTAATTTTTAGTAGAGGACAAAATCAACCCATAAAGGACAACAATGTCAGTCGAACTTATCCCCTTGTCAATTTTGACACTAAGCAATTATAGTTATTATTTATGTTGCATGTCCATAATTTAGTCTAATATAATCTTTTAACCATGTCTTAGTCAAACATAGTCAACATACAAACAGAAAATGGCTAAGTCTTTTTGTATTTTTCATAGTTAGTTTCTTTCATTCATTCGTACTTCGTCCATTTCAATAATTTATTTTCGTTCAACTAATTGCAAGTTATTTTACAACAATTTTTATATTTATATTAATTTTATTTTAATTAGAGTTAATTCACCAATTACTTTTAAATTTAGATAAAGCATATTGGTGAACCCACATATTTTATTTAAGCATTGTTTTTTTTTAAATGGTCTTTGGGTTTAGAAAAAATCTTGAGCATCGTACACTAAAAGAACTTTTTTACAACCTTAGATCCAATATCTGACACTAAAATAATTTGCTTTCGACCTTACATTTAATATAGGATGCTACAAGTACTTTCTTTTTTACCTTAGATTTGATAGTTGACATTGAAAGCACTTTCATTTGACATTGGATTTTAGGGTAATTTACTGATCACAATACACAAAAAAAAAACCTTTTTCAGGATCTGAATTTTAAGTTTTCTATTATTTAATTTGCAAAAAATAAATGACAATATTGGATAAGCATTTTTTTCTTCAAGTTTTCTTTGTTTTCATTACATGTTGTTTTCCCATAATAAGGAATGTCATTAATACTCGAGTAATAAAATGAATCTTATCTCCAGCTAAGATACAAACATCGTTAATGCAAAAAATTGTAAAGTCAAGTATGAGATGGGAACAAGAGAAATAGTATAATCAAGCTGTTATAAGACTTATTGCACACCCTCTTGATGGGCTTATTATGACCATAAAAAATGACAAGGCCCATATATCTAACTCTAATAAGAACAACATATTTGATCATGTTGACGTAAAATGATTTGGTGAATATCTCAATGCCCATCTAGAGGAAATTGACTATTTGTTATTTGTAGCTAGACAAGAATAGAAAGAACATGTATGTGCTAGTACATCTAAAGAACAAATTGATTTTGTTGGTAATCTTGATCAACCTATTATAAACCCTACCATAAGTGTTGTTACCTCTATTATTGATATTATTATTACATCTATGTCTTTGGGTTTGGGGGTAACACAAGGTTTCCAAAAAATATCTGTGTTAAACCCTAAATTTTTTAATGTGGGTATAGGGTTAAGAATAAATAAATAATTCAAGCACAGTGGTGAAATTAATCTATAGAAGACCAATTAATATAAAACTCAAATAAATAATATTCTAAATTTATCCAATCGAAATTGCTAATAAAATAAAGTACAACTATTGAAAGATATTCTAATAAATAAGAAATAATTGTACTTAGTTTACTGTGTTCAGGCAAATCTAGACTGAAAATAAGTGTAAATTAAGTAGGATTAGTATTCTAGATCAATCGTTAGATTTTGAAAATTATAATTTTGTTGGCATGGACACTATTATCGATGCTAGTGTTTGACTGTGATGCAAGTGTCTGATACAAAATAATGACTAGATCTAGACACAATCAATTTCATTGCTCTAGGTTTTCTATCACCTTTATGTTGGTGTATTCAGTTATAGGATAGAGGTTATCATTCTTCATTGATTGATCAAACCCTATATATTCACCCTTCTTCACCCTTAGAATTAATTTTGCTAAAAAAATGGTTAGTGGGCTCATGGTGTCGAGTGGCCCCAAAGACCCCTCTATTAATGAGAATTGCCTATATATCCAATAGCCTAAGAAGGGACTCAGACTTACTTAGTTCTTCCCTGTGTGGGAAAGAGTGCTTATAAGGCTGCAATATACTATATGATGATACATGCAGTGATCCAGCTTGTAACTTGACAAATATCACTCATGGGCTACTCTTTGAATGATTCAGACCTGTAATATGATTTCTCATATACTTGATATGAAAATAGAGATGAATAGGGTAGAATAACTTGGTTGTACATTTGATTGATTTAGCTTTTGTAGGCATTTTTGGGGTATTTTCTAGATGAATAATAATAAGGCTTAGACGTGTATTTATATCACACCTTTAGAAAATATCTCATAATAGGATTTAATAAGATAAATAGGTCGACCCATATGTTTCGAATCATTTCTAATTTGGATAACTTTTGACTACTAGACACTAGGTAAAGATATAGACACTACCAGCGACGGTAGTGTCCCTCTATGGTCGATAGTGTCCAAAAGGCTAAAAAATAAGTATGGATCTAAAACTAATATTGAAGGATACTTATCAGGTTTTAATATTTATATGTAGTATAAAAGACATGGGTCATCAGAATGATATAGGTCAGACTAAGAGATAAGCATTTAGGCACATTGAGATGGTGAATGTGAGCCTTTCAATATTAGGAAGGTCTAAAACTGAAGGGTAGAGCCCTAATTGATATTTGTGAATGTTCAAGACTGAGATGCTATAAATATTCAATTTTAGGATATACATTTGTCCTTTAATCTAATAATGCATAAGGATGAAATTTCTAGTTTAAAAGAAATAAATTTGTACCTATATGTGTACAACACACCTTGCCTTTGTTTGAGCCTACTTTGAGTGCTTGTTAGTGTATGACATGTAACCATGAGCATTTTATAGTATAAATTAATCCATATGTATACACTCTAAATTGGTCAAGAAACTGCACATATCATGTCTTTTCACAATTCTTTCACTGGAGACTCCGACTGGAGAATATGAGCTTTTGTTCACATTTAGCCATGTCTTTCATTTTATCCATTTGGGTTTGGTTATAAGCTTGAGTCACCTTTTTACCCATTCCTAGATACCCTGAGCCTTTCAAACAGTCATTCCACCTAAGCTAGGTCAGGTTTCCCATGCTCATTCTATCCCCCTTGGTCCCTAGCCTATAGGATAACAGTGTTAGAAGAAGGATAGGAGCACTGAACCTGGTCAAAATTTTCTAAAAAAACTTCAAAATAGCTCAAAATCATCAAAAATAGTATTTTAAACAGGCATAAATCATGTGTTTTGGCTACTTACCAGGGTAACCTCCCCACCAACATCAATCTGAGTTGCCAGTTACACAAACTGGGTCATGACAGTTGCTCATCTCCTCGGCATATCTCCTACTCTAGAGTTCCAAATCTCAAACTAGTCAATGCACAAATGAATCAAGAATCAATCCAAATTTTCCTATATCAAATGTCTTTTCATTCAAAGCAAAGTACCATTTTGCTCGTACCTTGAACCCCGTAGCTCCATTTTACAAATCATTTTGTTTCACATAACCATGACAACAATGCCTTTGATATATAGCAAACCTCGATCTCTTATTACATCATTTGCCTACTATGACACACACACATCTTTGTACCTATTTTGTACCCAGATACATACAACTTGGTCCTCACCAATAATAACTTGTTTAACTTTTATACAACTTGGTCTTCACCAATCAAAGCTCATTCAACTTTCAAATAAACCAATTTAAACAACCAATCAACTTCTCAATTCAATTCAAAACTATACCAACCTTACTCCTAGCATCATGCTACTAATCATCACTTTTGGCTCAACCTCCTCTATTACAAATTTCATCCCTCTCCCTAAAAAGGGGGCATCATTCCTATTATTCTTATTTCTACACTTACCCAGCACACATATCCACTCTCATAGTTGGATACACTAAGGTTCTTACACCTCCATTAGTCAAAATTATCAGATTCAGCTCAGATTGGTCAAGATATACAGTGATTCAGATTACATGGGTCATTTAGTATTACTCAAGACATTTAGAGGGATATACCTTCAATTTATAGATATACATATTACTCAGATATACAGTGGTTTAGATCATATGGATTTATAGTGACTTCTATATAGATTCAGACTAGATATCATATTTGGGGGCATGTACATCACTACATGTCTCACACATACAACTTCATATAGTATGACATAGTACAGACCAAATAGTAGATTATAGGCATAGTGCAGAGCACATTGTTTTGATCTCTAGTTTTGCACATAAGACATAACACGATAGCTCAATTCACATGTGATTATACAAATTACCAAACTATAGATATGCATCACTCACATAAAATATTTGGAGGCATGACACATATGTTTATGTTCTTCATCATCTAAGATTATATAGATTGGAATGGTAATACAAGCCATTTTCTTCTTACACATTTATCAAAGTTTTTAGATTACACCCAGGCATACCCTGGTTGTCACTAGGTTGGACTGTATGATCAGTTGTAATGATTATTCCATATCATTACTCAGACCTAGGAGTTTGTGCGAGATAAAGGATAGACATTAGTTTTAGACCTCTGAGAACTTTTTAGTTTTAGTTTAGATTATTCAGAGTGGGAACATGATATATTTTTCTCTTCACAACATACAAATTCTATACACACATTCTAGATTATATGATTTGATGTGGGACAAAAAGCAGACATTGGTTTTGGGCCTTCAAGCATTTCTCATTTTTAGTCAGATTTAGTATAGGGGGCATCCATTTCAGGGATTCTTTCTTTCTTTAAGCACTATTTAGATTCAATATAGGGGGCATCCATTTCAATATTTCTCTAGGCACTAGTCAATTCTCTATCCACTTCCCTGGCCAGGAAGTTGGACCCTTTTTCAGCATGCTTATCTCCATGCAGATAAGTTCCAGTACGCATCTTCTTTTTTTCTTTTACTCTGGTACTGTTGACACTGGAGATTGCACCCGGGGCAAGGAGGCCTAGCTCCTGCCTTCTCCTCGCAACATGGAAACTCTCCTCTCGCCTGTGGGATCGGCGAAGCTGGAGGAGAGAGTCTCTAGATAAGGGCTAGCTCCCTTTGATGTATCGTTGTTTGTTCCAGCAGGGCAAAAACACAAGTATATATAGCTATATAAACTGGGGGGATGAAAAGGGAGAAGAAAATATAGGAAAACAAACAGCCTACTCTAAAGAGGTGATACACCAAAAAATGAAATGACCTTCCCACCTCCACACTCAGGATCAAACAAAACAACATACATACACTCAGACTTGGCAGAAAGACCAGGCTGCTAGAAATGACAGGGAGGTTCTAATGGAAAACACAGAAAGCAAGGACTCACCAAGATGCTGGGAAATACATATTGTAAGTGACCTCCTCTGTTTATGAACCCCAAATGGAACTCTTCTCCTGTCAGCAGCAAACAATGGCGCTTTGTAGATAACAGGTCTGCTGGTGTTGAACCTGTGAGAGCATCAAGAAACAATGACTGGACACATACCAACATTCAAGGCATACTCTGTAAAATCTATCCAAATAGAGGTAAAAATTGCATTTTATTCAATCCAGATAGAAATTTTAACAGGGTTGCGCCTGACTAAAACTATGAAAAGATGATTACAAATGACCAATTCGCAATGTTATATAGAAAAAGACAAGAAGACTCATTTTGGCGCTTTGCTTGCAAGTGGCCTATTGCATCTCATTGGTAAGAGGGAAAACACCGTTGGTGCATCATCCTCTTACTGGAACCATATCTATTGCTTGACTTTTTCCCATTTTGTCTCATCTAGTCTGTTCAACCCCCAAGGGCGAACATCTTAGCTGGTCACTTCAATTGGTTAGCGCTTTTTGGTTAACATTTTTATGTTTTTTGAAACAAACTGTTATTCCCTTGTTGACTTGACGTCCTCCTTGGACGTCCTCGTGCTTTGCCTTGCTGGCCTGCTATTCTTCTTTGTTGTCATGACCTATTCTTCTGTCTTTGTTATTACGTCCTAGGCACTCCTTCCTTGGCACTTGACGGCTTCCATGCTGGCCTGGACTGGTGACGGGTCTTCCTTGCTTTCCACGCGGCCTGCTCCTCTGCCAGCTAGTCAGGCTTTTTTAAATGTTTTGTCAGGCTTTGAACGGCTCCCGTAGGCCTTTGTTTTGTCAGGTTTTTGAAAGTCCCATAGACTTTGTGCGGGCTTGGCTCTCCGTTCGAATTTCTGCGAACAAGTTGTCTGCGGGAATTTCCCGCGGGCAATTGTCTACGAAAATTCCGCTCGGTCGTTTGCTGTATAACCCGCGGACTTTTGTCCACGGACATTTCCCGCGAACAAAAAGTCCACAAAAATTCCTTTTCTACTTTACGTTAAGCCGTGGGCTTTAAAGGAAATGCCTACCTTTGTATTTTTTGTGCGCCCGACCCTTTGCCTTGATTAATAAGCCGTGGGCTTTGCTTTAAAATCTTTGAATTTTTGCGAGACTTAGCCAATTTTAAAATTGAATGGACTTTGAACCGGATCTGATTTTTTCTTAAACCTTGTGCTTTAATGCCTTGAATTTGGGACTTAAACATTTTGAATTGACTTAGACAAATTCTTTGACTTACCCAGATCCTTTCTTGCGCTAGCCCTCCATTAGGGCAATGAACTTTGAAGACTACCCCCTTCGGCCAAGGACATACCCTTGAACCAAGCGTTGAACCAAAAAGGTTCAACAGTTCAAGGGTTTAATTGAGTGCGCTGATTTCCTAGAAGAGACAAAAGCCGATGAACCAATATGCGTTGAACTTGCCATGTTGAACTAAGATTGAACTTTGTATTGAACCAAGCCATGAACCATGCTAAAGAACCATGTCTTGAACTTAATCATGTTGAACTCAAAAACGGACCCTGCAACCCAAAATTGACTGGCATTAAATAGCAGGTGAAGAAGTTGACCACAATTTTGCCAGGGGCAAAAATTGGTCAACAGATTGGCGACTCACAGGGGAAGTACGCTTGTCATGCTTAGAACCCAATTGCCTTTGAATATCCATTGGGCGTGGAGTCAGATGCAGCTATAAAAGAGTTAACAACAGCTCGAAAGATCCAAGAATTGAACATGAAGCTTTACCCCACACGCAAAGGGAAACACACAAGACTAAAAACAACTAACTGTGCAAACTGCACTTAGGGAAAGCAGGAAAACAACTGAAACAAACTATTATATACAGCTAACCAGGAATGTTCACCTCCCTCCTGGATCAAAAGGAAATTTTCTTAAGTCCCCTTCCTGGCGAGGAGACTTATGGTGGCAAGCAAGTAGCTGAAAGAAAATGAGATTTGGTGACTTACTCTTCCTGCCTGTCACCTGAATTGGCCAGAAACCGGGGGGATCAGATTCAAACATGCCTCCAATATATACGTATTCTGCTTGTCTTTGGAGGCTTATTAAATGCTGATCCTTTCTATTGGTGCTCCACACCAAGAAATCAATAGCTGTTGGCTCATCACCAAAAGCCCTTTGCTCTGCACATTCCTTCTGCAATATATCATGGTCCGACTTGTTCCCTTTTGCCTCGCTAAAAATTTTGTCAGACTCGTCCTCTGCTTCCTTTTGGCCTTCTTGAAGAAGGGGGACTGTAGTGATGTCTAAAATGGACTCACAAAATGATTTCTCATCCCACAGAACTTCACCTCTCTGTTTAAAACTTTCTTCTTCAAGGCATTCCTCCAAGAAGACAGACTTCTCCTTTTCCTCTTTGCTGATCAAGTTCTCTAGATTTTCAAAAATATTCTCCTGATCCTCCTCTAGCTCAGGCTCTTCAATATAGTCATCCTCATCAAAACAACAAGGAAGTTCATTAAACAGAGGAGAAGAGAGCTTACCATGCATTTGTTCCTCTTCGAATTGCTGGAACATCTGCATATATGCAAGACCTGCATCTTCTTCACTGCTGATAAGTTCTTCACAAGGAGCGTCAATGATGATTTCTTCTTCATTGTTGCTCATGATAGCTTTTTGAAGGACTGCAGATTGGATCTTTTGCTCCTCACCTGCCTCTTGCAAAATAGGTTCTTCCTTGAGAAGGGGCGAAGTGGAGAAAACATGTGGAAGAGGAAGCAGTCCTTGAGCTAGAATCGAATGATTCTCCTCTCTCCACTTGATCAGCACTTCATCAATATCAGGCATGACTTGATAACTCTCTTGGAAATGTGTAGGTGGGGTGTGTTCAGGCATGGAATATGCTATTTGGCCTGAACCGTCCACCACACATTTGCTGAGGAATTTCTCTTTGGATTCCAACTTTGCTATTCTTCTGGCCAGATTTCTTGGAAAAGCTTTTCCTGGAGGCTGCCAGCATCATCATAAGCAGACGCAGCTTTAGCTTCTTCAAAGTTTTGAGAAAAAACTTGCTTTTCTTCTTCTATTCTGCCCCATGATTCCACTGTTCTTCCCTAGTTCAGGATTTCAAATTTTGAATTCTGCTCCTGTGAATAGGCAGCAACTTCGTTTTCCACAAGGACCTGAGGCTCTTCCACAAGGTCTAAAAAATTTAACTCTCTTTCAAGGAGCAGCGTCAACCTAGCCTCTAAATCCTCAATTTGTTTGGCTAGGTTGTCCTGAAAGAGTCTTTCTTGGAGGTGACCAGCATCATCTTGTTGAGTAGGATCAATGTTGAGCGAGATGTGCTGGTTCGTGGCATTTTCCCCAATGGAAAATTCACAATCTAAGGAATTTAGGAGGTTCATTTCCATGGGAGGTTGTTCTGATACCCTCTGGTGTTGGAAAGCTAGGCGCACTAGATTGGGAGCAAATGTATTTAATGCACTGGAGTGAGCAAGTGCAATCTGATAAAATGGATTTGGTGCAAAAGAGGGGGTTTTCTTTAGGATAGGAAGGGGTGTGCAAGGCTAGCTGCCTTGAAAAGATGGATTTCTCCATTTTGGCGCCTCTTCCTTCATGGATTGTACAACCTGCGCTTGCTTAAACAAGCGCTCCTCTTCATACATTAGCGCACGCTGATATCTGTACTGCTCTTCTAGCCTGTTAATTTCCAATTCCAAGGCCACCTCCCTTTTCATTGCAGTGCAACTAGGAGAGCTGCTTGAGGGGATTTTATGAATATTTTGAGTCTAATTATATTCATATGAAGGAAAACAAGACCCATGATTTTGTGCAAAAGAAGTATACATACAAGAAATGGATGCTTTCTGATGGCACCAAGCTGCTTAACCAGCGGATTTAGCTCAAAGTCGCCAGATGTTGAAGGAAAATTCGATCTACTGTAACAGGACCAGCATCAATCCTGCAACTTTACTTTCTTAAAAAAATGTGATGGTCCCACTGGGTGTACCAGAACTATTGACATTGGAGATTGCACCCAGGGCAAGGAGGCCTAGCTCCTGCCTTCTCCTTGCAACATGGAAACTCTCCTCTCGCCTGTGGGACTGGCGAAGCTGGAGGAGAGAGTCTCTAGATAAGGGCTAGCTCCCTTTGATGTATCATTGTTTGTTCCAGTAGGGCAAAAACACAAGTATATACAGCTATATACAGCTATATAAACTTGGGGGGATGAAAAGGGAAAAGAAAATACAAGAAAATAAACAGCCTACTCTAAAGAGGTGATACACCAAAAAATGAAATGACCTTCCCACCTCCACACTCAGGATCAAACAAAACAACATACATACACTCAGACTTGGTAGAAAGACCATGCTGCTGGAAATGACAGGGAGGTTCTAATGGAAAACACAAAAACTAAGGACTCACCAAGATGCTGGGAAATACATACTGTAAGTGACCTCTGTATATGCACCCCAAATGGAACTCTTCTCCTGTTAGCAACAGACAATGGCGCTTTATAGATAACAGGTCTGCAGGTGTTGAACCTGTGAGAGCATCAAGAAATAATGACTGGACACAGACCAACATTCAAGGCATACTCTATAAAATCTATCCAAATAGAGGTAAAAATTGCATTTTATTCAATCGAGGCAAAAAATTTAGTAGGGCTGCACCTGACTAAAACTGTGAAAAGATGATTATAAATGACCAATTCGCAATGTTATATAGAAAAAGACAAGAAGACTCATTTTGGTGCTTTGCTTGCAAGTGGCCTATCACATCTCATTGGTAAGAGGGAAAACACTGTTGGTGCATCATCCTCTTGTTGGAACCATGCCTGTCACTTGACTTTTTCCCATTTTTGTCTCATCTGGTCTGTTCAGCCCCCAGGGGCGAACATCTTAGCTGGTTGCTTCAATTGGTTAGCGCTTCTTGGTTAACATTTTTATGTTTTTTGAAACAAACTGTTATTCCCTTGTTGACTTGATGTCCTCCCTAGACGTCCTCGTGCTTTGCCTTGTTGGCCTGCTATTCTTCTTTGTTGTCGCGACCTGTTCTTTTGTCTTTGTTATTACGTCCCGGGCACTCCTTCCTTGGCACTTGCCAGCTTCCATGCTGGCCCAGACTGCTGACGGGTCTTCCTTGCTTTCCACGTGGCCTACTCCTCTGCCAGCTAGTCGGGCTTTTTTTAATGTTTTGTCGGGCTTTGAACGGCTCCTGCGGGCCTTTGTTTTATCGAGTTTTTGAAAGCCCCACGGACTTTGTGCGGGCTTGGCTCTCTGTTCGAATTTTCATGAACAAACTGTCCGCGGGAATTTCCCGCGGGCAATTTGTCCATGGAAATTCTGCCTGGCCGTTTGTTGTATAACCCACGGACTTTTGTCCGCAGACATTTCCCGTGAACAAATTGTCCACGGAAATTCCATTTCTGCTTTACGTTAAGCCGTGGGCTTTAAATGAAATGCCTGCCTTTGTATTTTTTGTGCGCCCGATCCTTTGCCTTGGTTAATAAGCCGCGGGCTTTGCTTTAAAATCTTTGAATTTTTGCGGGGCTTAGCCAATTTTAAAATTGAATGGACTTTGAACTGGATCCGATTTTTTCTTAAACCTTGTGCTTTAATGCCCTGAATTCGGGACTTAAACATTTTGAATGAACTTAGACAAATTCTTTGACTTACCCAAATCCTTTCTTGTGCCAGCCCTCCACTAGGGCAATGAACTTTGAAGACTGCCCCCTTCGGCCAAAGACATACCCTTAAACCAAGCATTGAACCAAAAAGGTTCAATGGTTCAAGGGTTCAATTAAGCGCGCCGATTTCCTAGAAGAGACAAAAGCCAATGAACCAATATGCGTTGAACTTGCCATGTTGAACTAAGATTGAACTTTATATTGAACCAAGCCATGAACCACGCTGAAGAACCATGTCTTGAACTTAATCATGTTGAACTCAAAAATGGACCCTGCAACCCGAAATTGACAGGCATTAAACAACAGGTGAAGAAGTTGACCACAATTTTGCCAGGGGCAAAAATTGGTCAACACGTACTTCATTTCATTAAATCACTAGATTAAAAGGGGGGTAAATGTATACACCCTAAATTGGTCAATCAACCACACATATCATGTCTTTTCATAGTTCTTTCATAGGAGACTATGACTGGAGAATATGAGATTTTGTTCACATTTAGCCATGTCTTTCATTTTATCTATTTGGGTTTGGTTCTAAGCTTGACTCAACTTTTTACCCATTTCCAATCACCTCAATCCTTTCAAATGGTCATTCCACCTCAGTCAAGTCAGGTTTTCCATGCTCATTTCATCCCCCTTGGTCCCTAGCCTATAGGATAGGAGCACTGGGATTGGACTATAGTGCTAAAACCCAGGGTGTCTAGTTTCCAACGCTTTTATCCAAAGCCAATTTGAGCCTAAATGATCAGTTTCATCTGTTAGATGGGTCTTACCCCTTCTATTTGCTTCATTCCCAAATTTTCCAATGTCGACCAAATGCAAATAAAGCTTCCAATTTCAAAATAATGAGTCTCCTATATAAAGGACTACATAATGCATTATATATCTAATACTTACTACTTTGGCACATTAGACATAATAAAAACTAGTCAATGATATAGCTCAGCTTCTCTGTATCACACATAAACTTGCATGCTTGATCAAAGAAGGGCCTAGGCAAAAGTCATTATTACATCTATCGTGTGTGTGGATTATGCACGTTCCCTGAGGGAGAACTACATTTGATTTGAGACCCTAGATTGAGGGTTAATGTAGGCAATGGTTAGGACAACTGAAGTTCTAGATTATGTGATCATTCTTCCCCTAACCTAGTTTTTCCTCTTTTTGCTTTTGATGTATTCGTTATTTGTGTGTGTATAGATGGATACGTGTACTAAAGATTAAAATGAACCTATAACTAGCTTTGTTGACTTTTAGCCCCCAAAATTTGGCACACAAGCTCATATTGACTAGGTGAACAAAACCCATAAATCTTAGATCCTCAAGACAATAGCACCAAGAAGGACTATAACGCCAGACACTAGGGTGTCCTATTTCTGATGCTCCTATCCAATCAAAAAATAGAAGCCAAATTCAAATTCTTGACAGTGTCTTAGTCCTACTCTTCAATTT
The DNA here is from genome assembly GCA_037957365.1 of Torreya grandis. Taxonomy (NCBI): domain Eukaryota; kingdom Viridiplantae; phylum Streptophyta; class Pinopsida; order Cupressales; family Taxaceae; genus Torreya; species Torreya grandis. The sequence continues at coordinate 1,283,103 of JARHVA010002582.1, read as the reverse complement.
CCATCCTCAAAATCCTCCATTTCATCCTGAATCCAAATAAGTTAATTTCTATTTCTCTTGTATATCAGTTAAAATCTATATTTTTCCCTATCAAAGTAGATTTTCCTATCATTCCAAAACACTTATTATTTAGGATCTAAACACTAGATTCTTGAAAATAATAAAACACCATATCATATGAAATTTTAAATATTTGAAATTCTTGGAAAGAAACAGATCAAGGATGGAGTACACATGTTTTTTTATGCAACCATGTTGCCTCTTAATATTATTACTTAGTAAAGATGCTTCCTTGTGAAGCATTGAAGTTGGAAAAGGTTTAGACCCAAACCTTGAAGAAAAGGGAGATTGGAAGGTATTATTCCCCCAATACGGTGCATGGATTAGTTATGACACAACCATTGAGATCATCATATCTCAATCACATAACTCAAGTGTGAATATGTGTGTGAGTGTGTGTACACACACACACATATACATAAATCATCCAATCTCACCATATTTGTAGGATGAGTTGATTAAATCACTCACCATAAGTAGATTACATACATACATACATATATGCATACATATGTATGTGTGTGTATGTATATGTGTATATAATCTAGTGATGGTGAGTGATTCAATCAACCCATCCTACAAATATGGTGAGATTGGATGATCTAATCTATAAATCTGGTGAGGTTGAATGATTTAATCACTTCAACCTATAAAATGAAATAACTATTATAGTATAAAAGGCTTGATAACAATGCATCCCGATGTGATCAGTGCATCCCAATGAGTAGTATAATTGGTAAGTTTTGTAATATTTACTTTAGTAGCATGGGATACACACCTCTAATATATCTAAGCTAGAGTATATGTGTCATAAATATGAAACAACTTATATGATTCTGACCCAAGTGTATACATGAATTATGAAACTGAAATGGAGTTTGTGCAAGTGTGGAGCTCATGTCTTTGTGAAATGCCCCCACAAAAATATGGATATTAAGTAAGTGTATAAGTGTGGAGGTCATGTTTTTATGACATTCCATCACTGAAATATAAAAACTGTAAAAATGTGGATGTCATGTTTCTATGCCATGCCCCCATTGATATGCCCCTTGCCTCAAAAGGATAAGGTAGTTGTATTATATGTGTATGAATCATGTATCATATATAGATAAGATGTCAAAGTAGATATATCAATTAGACTAGAATCATGTGATCATATCAAGCCCTAAGATGAATAGTATAGATCATGGCAATGTTTAGAGAGTAACAATATAAGCTCAACAAATAATCAAGTGCACACACAAGAACACTCAATGTAATGCAAAGGAATGGGTCAACAAGACCTCATAAAAGGGGCATGTTTAAATATTGTACAATTGAAAGGGATGACATATTTAAATGTCTAATTAACATGGGATGACATATTCAAATGCCCAAATAACATACAATGGCACAGGGGCCAACAAGTAAGGAACATATTCAAATGTTCTACAAGTAAGACAATATCAAGTAGTGTAATATTCTCAAGGAAGTGACAATGTGAATAAATAGAGTATAAGCAACCAACACAAACATATTATACTAGTCCTTGCATATATGTGTTAGTAAAAACATTACATAGTATAGCATATCAATTACACTATGAAATATACGAGCATGGATATAGATGTGTATAAGCATTAACATAAAAGCTCAAGCATAATAATGAATAACTTATCATAAAAGATATGTAAAATGTATCAATCATGATCAAATAAGGTAGATACCCCCATTGTACTATATGATGGAGGTAGAAGAGAGGTCCAACATCTGAAGGTGCATAGATCATGTGTTTAGGTTTGCTATAATCACACTCAGAGATGGGTAAAACAACTGTGTATATAGGAATAAATTTATATGTTATCTACTAACATAAAACAAACAACATAGATGCCAAAGAGATAACAAAATATGTGAATGCTGAATATTTTTGTATTTTTGGAATTTGGAATTTTTTAGATTTTTGAAATATTTAAAAGGAAAAGGTTATACTATGATCCCATCCAAGGGATGCTCATAGGTAGCTCCAAGCTCAGTTTATGGTATAAGAAATGGGTAGTCCTGCCAAGGAACATGCATAGGTGTCATATTTGGATATAGAGAATATCTGTTGTTCTGTGTATGTTAGTAGGACTATGTGGTTGTGAAGAAACAATAGAAGGATTAGGGGTTTATGGAACCCATCATTTTGTGCTATTTGGTATCTTTGGAGTAACCGTAATTGGAACATGTTTAGTTTCTCTAGGTAACCGAGTATATTATGTAGGAGTAAATGAAGATTTTATGGAATCCACTATGTTTCTCTAGTGCAAAGGTTGCTCATGTATGGATCACCTATGAAAGGGGATTGCCTAGTACTTACACTTTTATGAAGGATCAACCTTAGTAGGTTTGATAATTAGTTGTCTTGGAATAAACTTATCTTATTCAAGTGGATGTTCATGTGGAATTACTGGAACCATGACTACCATATTGGTATGAATGTATTTAATAGAACCATGCACTATAGAAGGTATTGCATGGAGTTTATGTATCCAAATTCATCCCAATAACATATCAAAGTATCATGTGTATGGTATAATTGAAAAGGTGGTAACCACGTGTGTTTGACCAACCTGTAAAGGTAAATAAATCTCACTAATAACAAGTTGTTATGTCCCATTGAATGCTTTGACAGTTTTGGTCAAAGCGTATAAAACATCATGTTTATATCCCACATGTGTAAGTAGTGTCATGGTACATATGTTCTCACTATCACTATTATTGATCACAACATTATGTATAAGTTGATGGTTAAGGTATGCACAAATAAATAATGAATGAATATCGGAGTCATCATCCACTATTTCACTGTCATCAAATGTAATACAATATTTATGAACCATAGGAAGGAAGTGTTTGCATGTATATGTGCCAATAATTCCATCTAATGGGTGCCCATAATGTGATGGATGAGGATGTGCATTGTATGCCATTTGCACTTCTGGATCTTTCTTAAAATGATCTTTCAAAGGATTGTTAAATATTTTTTTATTCTGGTGCTCACTAGGTTGTGAACATGAAATCTTTGTAGGATCATCAAAAGGTAATGTTTTGGTCATCAATAAGGTCCCTGATCTTATGCCTCAAGGAATAACATATGTTTGTAAAATGCTCAGGGCCTTAGTGATAGTCATGATATGTATTAGCATCATATCCTTTAGGTAGAGGTTGACTCATATCAATCTCTATGAGAGGAGGGAGATATATGAGATGACACTCCATGAGCTTCTTAAGTAAAGAAACTGGAGACTCAGGTATTCGTGTAAATTATATCTTATGTGCATTGGATAATACAAGTTGATTAATTTATTGTGGCATTGTGTTAACCATTGTGTTTGTTTCCTTTTTAGGTTTTATAGTTTGACCTTGTATCTTGGTTTGATATGAAACTTGGTATTAGATGTAGTGGGTGTGTTTGCAACATAATTAAACTTGTTCAAGGAGATCATTTTCATTTCATGATCTCAAACAATATGGCATAAGTCATCAAAAGATTTTTTTTTTTTAAAACACTGGAATCATGTAATGGGGTAGGCAAGCTTTGCTTGAAGATGTCTTGTAGTTATTTATCTTCCATTAGATTTGTCATTTTGGCCAACATTATTTTATATCTCAAAACATATTAATAGGTTCATTGGTTCCTCATTTTATATTTGTAATTTGAGCGTATGACATATTTTCACTGATTTTGGTGGAGAAATGTGCTAGGAACTAATCAATTAGAGATTGAAATGCTTTCACTAATTGGAGTGGTAAATCATAGAACCATTGTAAAGCACAATCTTTTAGGCTCCTTGGAAATAATTTGGTTAAGAGTTTATCATTGGATGCATAATCAAGACATGTTGCATAGGAAGATCAAAGATGTTGTTAAGGATAATCCTTAGTATCATAAAATGTGAACTTGGGTGTAGTAAAACTAGTTGGCAAAGGGTGCAAGGATATTTCAGGTGCAAGAGGAATATGTAACACATTTTATGAATATATAACATAAGATGATTTCATATAATTTTTCTCAATATTTGTAACCTTAGCTTGCAAAAGTTTTATAGTTTTTACAAGATCTTGCACATTTTGATTTCTAAAGTTGTAAGTTTGATAAGTCACCAGAGGGGTCATACCCATTTTTGAGTTGATATAGGCATTGAAACAGGTGATTGGGTTGAAGTGTTAATGGTTCACATGGATGTAGTAATATTAGGATTTATTTTAGGGAACAATAGTGTAAATATATAGCTCATGCCCCCACTAGATGTAGGAATCAATGATGTGCTCAGGGGGATCTTTATTGGTAAGGAAAAAATTTCAATATCACCTAAAGATTCACCATTATCAGGTGAGGATGGCTTAACCTTAACATGTTTACTGATTTTATCTCTTGTAGCATATTATTTAACCCTAAATTTTTAGATTGTTGGGATTTAGGGTTAAGAAATATATAAGTAGTTCTAACACAAGGGTGACAAACTAATCTATAATAGACCAATTAATAGGAAACTCAAACAAATCATATTCTAAATTTATACAACTAATATTTCTAAATATAGTAAAGTACAACTATTGAAAGATATTACAATAATTAAGAAACAATGGTACTTAGTTTATTTATTATGTGTAGATAGATCTTGACTATAAATAGTTGCAAAGTATGTAGGATCAGTGTTGTAGATCGGTCATCAGATTCTATAAATTGCACTTTTATGGCCATGGACACTACCATCATATCTAGACACTATCATTGACACTAGTGTTTGACCATGATGTAGGTGTCTTGTATGGATTAATGATTCAATATGGATGTGACCAACTTTGCCATTTTGGGTTTTTTATCACATTAAACAATTCTCTTGACCAAGTTATACGTCAAGACTTTCTAATGAAATAGTTTGAGCCTAACACTAAAACCATCAAGGGATCTTTCCAACATTCAACTAATGCAATAACCAACAATCCTGTTCAACCCAAACCAAGAGTAGCTAAAGTATAAATCCCAACCTTCCCAAATGCCATTAACTATGAAATAAATGAAACAACTTTCAACACTTTCTAAACCATTCATGTATCCTAATAATCCCCCTAAATGGTATGATCCTAATCATTTTTTTTGGTTTCATGCCGATATAGGTCATTCCCATGAAATATGTTAGGGGCTTACAAAATTTACCATTTATTTTATGATAAGCAATTCATTAAATCATGATGCCATGATTAAATCCATCATCATAATTATGTTAATACTTATCAAAATAAACAAGCTTCTAAAGCTTATTCCTTTAACAATCCAAAAGGTTTATCTATGTCTAACTCTCAACAATCAAACAAGGATATTTGTGTGATTGATGTCGATTATGATCAATATTATACCAATTCATAATATGTGAATGTGGCTAAAGTCAATTATTGATGTAAACCAGGCCATAAAGATCCCATTATCAAACCAAAGAAACCATCACTAGAAGAGCAACTTATCAAAGATACTACTACAAATAACTTACCTTCAAAAATCATCAAGGAACCACTTCCTCAATCTGACGTCCAACTACTTCTCTTGCTAATAGACATATTTTACCTTCCAAGCCTCGTTTTAGTTCTTCCTCTTCCAAAACTCATTGAAAATTCTTAAAGGAACTTAACTCTATGCCTTGCAAAATTTCTCACATGGAGATAGTTCGCATTTCTCCCTATCATCGTAAATTCCCAATGCAATAACTCCAAAAAATCAAATAACCATCTTCCTTAGAAGAGGAATAACCTTATCATGGGCCTCAACCAATATAAGTTCACAACATTGAAACTATTTGTCCTTCTTCAAAACCTTCCATATAGTTCTTTGAAGAGGACATGATCAGTGATGAAATTTTTTTGTGTCAATGATCCAAATCTCTTTATTAAAATAACCATTAATACCACCTTCATTCATAAAGTATTAGTAGATGAAGGGTCAAGAATTAATGTGACATCTCTTTGGATCATTCAACAACTCGGATATCACAAAGATCATCAAAAGAAAACTTGTTTAACATGTTGTGGATTTGATAAGACCAATCAAAAACTGTTTGGTTGTATTTGGCTCCCTCTTACTATTGGACCTAAAACTATATGTACTAAGCTTATGGTCCTTAATTTACCATTATCCTATAATATTATCCTAGGATGCCCATGGACTCATCACATGAGGGCTATTACCTCTTTCACCAGCCAATGTATTAAGTTTATTCATAATGGAAAATGGTATAAATATGAGGTCAATCCTAACCCATGGAGTATTCAACTTCGCAATCCTAAATCTTAATATCAGATTCCCACTATTCCAAAAATTAATAGTGCATATTTATCTAAATTCATCAATATGAATCCATACTTACAGGTCACTCTTATCGATTATGATGATGATGAGCCAAACAATTTACGGAACACATGCAATACTACCAAGCTACCTCCTTACATTTTGAAGTGGATTACTCCTTCCTTGTTACCTCATGATTGTACCAGCCCTCTTATTGATGAGATCACCAATTTCCCTCCTCAATGTAATGAAAATAAAGCATCTTATATGGGAGATGATTTCACTTGTAATGATTAAGGAGTGGCCAAGTCATTTCAAGACCCTTTAACCATGTCACTACATAAATTTAGTGATCTAGGTGTCTCACCTTTGAAAGTTCATTTAGAGACACATACATGTACTATTTCTCCCACCTATGATGATAACTACATTATGGCCCAAGATCAATCAACATACTTGGATGTTGAACACTATCAAAAAACCTTAATTAAAATACATGATTTTAACCTTGATGTTTATACTGTTTCCATGGATATATAGTTAGAACCTGAAGGTCATGTACCTCTAGTTAATTCTCCACTTCTCGATACTACTTGGTTGGTTGAACAAATTTTACCTCTCACAACTTCAAATCTTTTGGAACCTTATATACTTCCTATCATATTGGTTACTTACCAGATCCTCTCTTCATCAATGATTCTAAAGATACACCTATTTTCAAACCAATTGAATTTAATTAACCTTCCTTCATCATTCTATCTGCTCCTAAGATCACTCTTGATTCCAAGGCCACAAATATACACTAGATACATTCTGAATACGATTTCCATGGTAACAAAATCATTAATTTTAAAGTAGATGTGGAATATTATGGACATATACCTATATTACCTAGTGATGAAGTCATCTTTGAATTGTTCCATGCCTGAGAACCTTAACTTCCTCGACAACATCACAAACTTTGGAATTTCAAGCAAAAGGGCCCTCATTTTAACAACTTCATTGCTAGAATCGATCCTAAAACCAATCTCATTTCATCTCTTCCTATTGCACCATATCATTTTCAATATGGAAATGCTATGCTTATTGGGTAAACCACAAGAATAGAATATGGCACACCCTCATGTCCTCAACCTATAACTGTTTCTCGAGAACTCATATCAACCAAGCACAAAAACTTTAGTCTATTCTTCAATAAATATCACAAGACTTTTACTTGGTCATAAGAGGACATGCTTGGCATCGATCTTAGTATAGTGGCACACAACATAATCATATACCCTAACGCCAAACTCATTTGACAAAAATAACATAAATTTCCTCCCTAAAGTTTTCACCTTATGTCATAAAGAAATTATCAAACTATTAGATGCCAAGTTTATTAAACCTATGGACTATTTTTAATGGGTGTCAAACATGGTTCCCATTTACAAAAAAGTTACCATGGTTCTTCGCATCTACATTGACTTTTGCAAACTCAACATTGCTTGTCCCAATGATAATTTTCCATTACCTTCAATAGATGCCATCATCTATTCTATCATTGGATATGAAATGTTGTCCCTCATGGATGGTTTCTTGGGCTATAATCAAATTCATATTTCCCCTGAAGACCAACACAAGATAACATTCACCACAGAATGGGGCACCTATTGCCATGTTAAGATGCCCTTCAGCCTTATAAATGTTGGAGCTAGCTATCAGTGGTCTAAGATTCACATTTTTCATGACCTCATCCATAATATTATGGAAACCTATGTGGATGATCTCATCACCAAATCCAAAAGTCATATAACCCATATTTCTGATCTAGCCATCATCTTTGATCGATTCATCGAGTATAAAGTCAGACTTAACCCCTACAAATGTGTTCTTGGCATTACATCTAGTAAATTGCTAGGTTTCTTAGTCTCTCTTCATGGTATTAATGTTTATCCCACTAAAATCAATGCTATAATCAACATGCTTATTCCTTGATCCATTCTAGACACTCGTACTTACCTTAGTAATCTTAGGGTAATTTGAAGATTTGTCCCCAAAATGGCTTATCGTATATATTCTATTAATTCCCTTCTTAAGAAAGGTAATGCTTTAGAATGGACTGATCCCTATAAGAAGGCATTTTACAATATGAAAGAACCATTTCTTCATCTGGATACCCTTCATCTACCTTTTAATGATTGTCTTTTGAATTTTTACACTTCTACACCCATATCAATTAGGGCAATGCCTGCACAATAAGATGGTATTGGAAGAGAATATGATATTTAATTTATTATTCGAGGCCTCATTGATTACAAAAAATGTCATACCAAAGTAGAACATGATTGCCTCACTATCTATTTCATAATTGAAAAGCTTTGTCACTACATGCTCTAAAAAATAACCTATGTCATAGTTCATTTTGATCCACTTTGTAACTTTTTATCCAAAGCCTTTTTACTTGGATACATAATTGGCAAGTGGATGGTTCTCTTAATGGAATTTGACCTTCACATCATCACGTAAAAAGTTGTCAAAGGGCAAGCCATTGCCAACCAACTCGCAGTGGCACCCATACCCACTATCAATCATTTTCAAGATAGTCTCCCCAATGATAACATCCTCTATATTGAAGGTCTCAATCAAGATATATATCTTAAATATTACTTTCATAAATTCACTATTGATTTATAATCAAATAACTAAGAATAAATATATGTTATTCCCGATACTACTAAGTTTAAAGTAGTTATCAAAGAACTTCTTGAAATCAAGGTCGATTTGCACGAAGATACCTGGACCCTCCATTTTGATGGTGTCAAATGTATTCGGGGAGTTGGGGTATGTTATATTCTAAGTAGTCCTCATGGTAAAATAATCCCTTTGACATTATGGCTTACCTTTGATGTCACTAATAACATGGCAGAATATGAAGTGTTAATCTTAGGCATGAGAGCAACTCTTGACTTAGATATTCCATATTTGCATGCTTTGGGTGACTCCCAACTCATGTGCCATCAGTTTAATGGTGATCACCAATGTAAAATTAAAAATATTATCACTTATCATCAAATAACCACTACCCTCACCAAAGAGTTAGCATATTTTACTATTGAGCCCATTATACGATATCAGAACTCTATTACTAACTCTCTTACTTCTTCAACATCCATATTTCATCTGCATCAAGTTCTTAATGATTCTTAATTTCTTATTCAAATAAGTAAGTCCCCATCTTCAATCCAACTGCAAGATTCAGTTATTTGTAATATTGAGGCTATCACTATTTGACAAAGCCTATGGTATAAAGACATTATCCAATTCCTTGAACATCAAACTTATCCTTTGAACATGAAATCTCATAAAAAGACCAAAATTCTCAAGAAAACTTTAAATATGTATTTCGATACAATAACCTTTATTATCATAATGTAGAAGGTGCCTTGCTCTATTGTGTAATGAAATAAGAGGTCCCTCCTCTCTTTGAATAAGCACATTGGGGCATTTGCAGTGGTCACTATAGCAGACATGCTACAACACACAAATGCCTACGAATGGGATACTTTTATCCTAATCTCAAAAAAGATGTTATCGATTTCAATAAAAAGTGTAGTCCTTGCCAACTCCATGATGATCTAATCCATTCACCACCAGCCTAACTCTAAATAGTGGAATCTCCTTGGCCATTTTTCATGTGGGGATTAGATCTCTTAGCAAACTACCTGGGTCATAAGATGGGCATGTTTTTATCGTCATGACTATTGAATATTTTACAAAATAGGTAGAATTCATGCCTTTCATTAATTACACAAGAACTACTATTTACAAATTTATCCTTAACCAAATCATTTATCATTTTGGAATTCCCCATACTCTCATTTCTAATAATGGAGGGAATTTCAAGAATAAAGATGTGAAGTAATTATTTACTAAATTCAAAATATCCCTCAAATTTTCCATACCCTATCATCCACAGTGCAATGGGTAAGCTGAGGCCATAAATAAATTCTCAATAAAATCATTCAAAAAACCATTTGTGAAACTTGCATGGATTGGCATCTTCATTTATATCCCACAATTTGGGCTTATCGTACTAACATACACATTACCACTGGGCAACACTATTCTCGCTAGTCTATGGTTCTAATTATGTCTTACCATTGGAAGTTGATCTTCCATCCTTATGTATATCTCTTTATGGTATCATTCTCAATGAGGAATTATGTGAAACTCAACTTCATGCTCTTGCTCTTCTTGATGAACACTATATAGCCGCTCTGCAACATAACCACCTATACAAAACTCATATCACCAAACAACATAATAAAAAGGTTAAAGTCCACACTTTCAATGTTGGTGATTTAGTCCTTAAATTAGACTATACCCATGATAAATAAGGTATATATGCACAAAAATGTTATGGCCCTTGTTTAGTGAAATATATTCTTGGTCCTAACACCTATCGCCTCCAAACTAATGAAGGTCATGTTTTCAAAGAGCCCACTAATGCACAATTCTCAAAAAAATATTTTGCTTCGATATTTCACTTCTTATCATAATTCTATATAATATCCTACTAACACTTTTTATAGGATTTATACATGGGTCTCACCCTCTTTAACAATCTCTTCGTACATAAACCCTAGTTCATTCTCTTGGTCCTTTGGTTTCTTTTTTTAATGAGTTGTATTGTAATATCGTGGATAGGACCCAATTTTCCTCACGAATTCCTTTCACTTCCATTTATTTTTCTTGTTAAATTTGTTATACTCCATTTCTCTTTTCACCCTCTCAAGTTTTTCTCTTATGAGTTTCAGTGTAAGACCATAGATAGGACCAAGCCCTCCTCATAAACATCATTTCCACCATTTTGTTTTAGCATGTTTTGTTCACCCTCTTGGGATTTTCCTTTGTGAGTGGCAGTGTAAGACCATGCATAGGACCAGGCCCTCCTCACAAATACCATTTTTGCATTTTTATTATACCCACTTGGGTTTCTCTTTTATGAGTTGCATTGTAAGACCATGTATAGGACTAGACTCTCATAAAATCACCTTTGTTCAACCAAGTGTTCCTTTTAAAGAATTTTAATAAATGGTTATAAGTTTGTGATACCATATTCTTGGCTTCAGTTTTTGTTTTTTTTTGTATCTAAAACTTGCACAACAATGTTAGCATGATTCCCTACACTTTCACACATTCTTATGATACAGAATCATACTTACTTGTCCTTATATCCCTTTTCACCTTTGTCACATTTTTTGTGATTTAAAGTAATTCAAATTGTTTCATGTTCATTCCCTTTGATTTCCTTTCCTTTCATTCCACTTTGGATAAAATAAGGTCAAATTCAAGATAACACTTTTATTTTACATGAATAAACAAGACTCTTAGACACCATGCTCTCTAAGTTCTCTTTCAAATGATAGTCATTTTTAGCACCCATGTTTGGTTCTTCGAATCCATATGGAGGAAGAATAGAAAAAGCCATAAAAAGTTAAAATCCAAATTATTTAAAATAAAAGGTAATGATCAAAAGGCAACATATAAATTTAAAAGTCAAAATCACACCAAAATATGTGATTCATAGCACATCTCCTATCCCCAATCGAAGCTCAAACCCCATAGTTGGCCTTGGTTTGTTTTAACTTTCTTACTTAAGGTTTACTTGTTTGAGTTTTTTGATCATTAAATAGCCTTGGCTTTTCACTTACCCAATTTACTCAAAATTTGACTTGGTCATTTGGTCATAACTAGGCACTTGTCACCCCAACTTTCCAAATTTCTAAGTATGTCATGACTACACCATTTTAGTTATATTGGATTCTCTATGTTTGTTTGTTTTCATCTTTAGTTTTGTATCCTTGGGTTTGTCCAAATCAGTCTCAATGCCCTTCATGATCAAAAATACAAACACAATAGACAACCATCCAATGATAAAGGTAAGTCAAGTTACGCATACATTACTTTTATTTCATTTCAATCATTTACTTTCAATTCTTTTATGCTTTAAAATACTGTAATTTATTTAGCTTCAAAATTATGTGTTGTTATGTTATTTTCTCAAAGCACAATCCCATGTTACAGCTGAGTGACATGTGATGAGATTCAAGTGGTGCATATGTACACACATAATATTTTCAAAATTTATCAATTATTGATGCTTTTTCTCTTAAAATAACCCATTAAGTCTCAATCTCTCTAAGTGCACACCGTAAAAGGTGCATCGAGAAAGAGGTGGGAAAATCATTAGCGCTTCATAGGATTATTTTTCCCTATACCACCACTTGATATCTACACAACTTTCTCCTATATACTTACCTAAGCTTTGCATCTTCTCTTACACACTCCTATAAGCAGTTCACTACCTTACTTATCCTCTACCTAAAACTAAAACCCTTTTTTGGTATTTATCAAACAATATCAGCCTAGGTTGAACCTATATTCCAATTAATATTTGTGTGTTACGGGTCTAGGTCGGTCTTAACTAACCTAGACTGGGACCTAACTTATTTTTATCAAATAATGATTGTAAACTTGAATTGGGTTAACCTTGTTAGCTAAACTTTTATAAAGGTTTAGGGTTAGATTCAACTATATATAAACATCCATTTTTGCCATTTATGAAAAAAGATAAGAAGAAGAATACTATATTATGCATGTACTTATCCACCATTCTACTTGAGGAGCATTGCTTAGGGTTTTAATCGTTTTTTTGGAGATATGGATCTTGTCTTATGGAGAAATATTTTGGATACATAGAGAATTTGTGTAGATTAGAGCTGACTTATCCCTATTATTCTTACATACCACAATAACCTCTTGCAAAGCACCTTGGCCAAGGGAGAGATTGAGGCTCGATGAGTTCATCTTCAATGGGAAGTATTCCTAACTTTGGTCCTTATTTGTTAAAGTAGATAGATTAGCCTTTGTAATTCTCTCCCATGCATTAGGATTTCCTATACATTGGCTTGAGTATATATCTTCTATGTATGTTTATTTTTTATGTTTATTACCCTGACTTTATGCCACAAGTTTTGGTGAACACTAGATTATATTTTACTTTACTTTACATTTACTTAGTGAATATGAAAACATAGGACTTAGATAGGGTTATTGTATAGTGTTACTTTACTGGAGGTTTTGGAACCCTTTATAGTGATGTTATTATGGTAAGAGATCCCTTGGTTAAGTCTAACAGATCCATCTTGGTTATGACCTCAAATATCTAATGTATCAACAAATAGAAGTGTAAGTACAATTTATCTTCTCTAAACTAGGATTTATTAATAGGTCAACCGCATTTTCCTTTATATATAGTTTCATATACAAAGGATTATAAATAAATAATTATATCAACAATTAATTTGGGATTTATGACCTACTCCTTGTGTACTTAAATTTGAAGTATGGAGAAACCTCTCTTAAACACTTTATAGATAGACCAAAAATCATAACCATTACTTACTCTTATAGGTCCTAACAACACTATAGATGATCCCAAGAGGGCATTAGGTGCAAGCTAATACTTTAAAGTTGTGTTTAACTGCTAGATTTTAAATAAAAGATGTGTCTCCAAACTAAAAGGGAGATACCTTAAATAGTTAAGTAGTACTTTCATCAACATTAATTCATTCATATTCTCTGTCATTTTGACTTTTAAATGAATTGAATTGTAATATAAAACTTAACCTTATGAACTATGTCCATGTACAAATTCCACTTTTCGTTTCCTAATTAAATGATTATAGAGTATTAATACTACACTTAGGCATAAAGATAACCATAAGGTCTACTTTATTTTCTTAATGTCTGCATTCACTATAATGAAAACCAAATTTATTAGGTTATCACAACACCATATAATACAACACATTCATAAAGCTCAATTCAAGAAGCATTAACTGAGGTTAACTCCCTTCTAAGATGTAAATTGGAATAGAAATAGGATTTTCACCATTCTATCAAATGCTTGAGTAAATACTCATTAACATATATGCAATGCTAGGGTTTAACCCTAACACTATATAAAAATCACATAATTTCACTTAAAGGATTCCAATACAAGACAAGATCTTGGCCTGACTATCAAACCTAAATACTTTTGAATAAATTGATTAATATACATATTCTAAGGCAATCTATTTTTCGAAGGTTATATGGGTGTACAAAAGTTATCAAAATAACATTCTAAGCAATTCATTAATACTTATTTAACAACAAACATCATGTTCTAATTAAGGTCCAAATAGGCTTTTGTATACTAAAAATCAAAGTTATAAATGTGAATAACTTATTTTGAAAACTGAGCTATGTCTACCTGGACCTAAGTTTGATTTCTTTATATTAACAACATAGGTCAAGTCAGACTACCAGCTTTGATCACCAAGAGGTAAAAAATAAGCCAATTTCTTTGTGGATACTCAAAAGTAAGTTTATTTTATGAAAATTTAGTGATAACTACAATAGACCATTTCAAACACCACATAGTATGCAAAAAATCATATGCTTGTCAATAAAATACATGATAAATAATGCATAGTAAATCATCTACCAACCAACACCTATCTACTAAGCATGCTTTTAGAAATCAAGTTAACATGGCAAGAATGATCTCTTGAGCCAAGAATATTTAGTTACGTCTAGAGGATGATATATTTTTCATGGTTATACTCAAACTCCATAAACTCTTTACGGTATACAATTTTATTTATATAGTATAATTAAGTGAGTATACTAAAAATAACTAGCCTATTCTTTATATTAATGAAATAAAACAAGATGAATCATAAAATAATACAAAACATTATTTCACTTTAAATCAAAGAGGATTTTCTCATCGATTTAATGGAATGATAATTTTAATTTTGTAGTCAAAAGAGATTATATACCAGATGAAGTAATAATACCGTTAGATATAGGAGAAAACATCTTATTTTGATGACTCAGACCTTCTACAATGCTCATAATGTTATAAATATTAATATCTTCTATCTCTACAAGTTCTGGACTTATACCTATTTTCTAGTTGCCCAAACACTTGCATCCCAATTAGATGCCTACACCAACACAAGTGTCCTACCCCAATGAAAGTGTATAATACCCTAAAGTCATCTAATTTGTAAATGAAACATATACCTATAGTTAACTTAAGTTATTTAATGTAAGATATTCAAAAAGGGATTTGATATATATACAAGATCAACCCTCATTCATTCCTTACCTAACACAAACCAAATAAATCACAAGGTAAAATTCCAAAAGCATTCAACTGAAGATTTAGGTGAGCAAAGCTTCCCTATTTTCTCTTATTTCCATATCAATCATAGGGATAACACATATACAAGTTTTAAGTATTGAAGGATGACCCCATGAGCCATATTTTTTAAGTTACAAGTTAGGCCACTCTATGTACTTGCATATCACACATTGCATCTTTGTGCACACACAAGCCCACAGGTACAGGAGAACTACATGAGTTTGAAGCCCTCGTCAGAGTAGAGGCTATGTAGATAACACCCACTGATATATGGGTATCTAGGGTTAAATTGACATCATGAGCCCACTAACCCATTTTTCCCATAACTATTATGAAGATGAAGAACTATGATTTTGTTATTTGACAAGGAGTGACAACCCATGATCCAGATTTGAGCATACCAAAGTGAAGGTGACATAAAACCTATTATAACCCAGATGGTCATATCTAATTACAATAGGTACTCCACATTGGACACTTACATCTAAGTTATTGAAAAGCATTGACACAACTGTTTGAGGTTGACACAAGTGTTTAAGACCATAAAGGTATAATTTCCATGATCAGATGACTGATCCAGGATCTAGATTCAATCTATTTCCTTCATGTTATAGATCTAGATCTATATTAGCATCAAAATCAACTATCTTATTTTAATTATTATTGAAATATCTAATATAGTTGTTCTTTCTATTTTTAACATATCTCAGTACATAAATTTAGAATATTGTTTATTTAATTTACAAATTAATTGGCTTGCTTCAAAGATAGTCTACCATCCTTGTGCCCCAGGGTATCTCCACCCCTTTAACCCTATATTTTGTAATCTATATTTTAGGTTTAAAAATTTGGTGAACTTGACTTGGGGTCCACCCCAAAACCCAAGATATTGATCTAGGGTTTCCTAATTCTCTGTTTATGATTTATCATTGAATAAAATCTCACAAGTTAAAAATTAGATTTAATTTTAGTATCAACATGTTCAATATGAATATATCTCTCAATTACTTCATTTTATAGTACATCATGGTAGTTGTTACTAGTTATTTTTTGTGTTTGGTGAAATCAATAAAACATATGAGGAGTTCAAAATCTGATAATTTCAAATCAAATAGATTATTGCACACTTATTTCTATCATAATGTTTATAATGAACTTATACTTGTTACCACAAAGCACCAAAAGGAATGCATGAAATAGTTTTGCACTTCCCATCATATTATAACCTTTCATAATGATATTATTTCTAAAACATCACTCTTGGACTTATTGTATCATTCTTCACACTATAAGGATATTCTTTGAGATGCATTACACATGACCTTTTTACCAAGTAATGTGGAGCCTCCATATGTGACTTCCATGTTAAATTATATCAAATGGACAAGACAAAATATTTATTTTGAGAAAGAGGATTTATTACCTCAAGATCTCATAAATTCTTATTTACCACTATACATTCAGGTATGTGTGCACAATAAAATGGTTAAAATAGACCTAATGGATAATGGTTCAGGACTCAACATTTGTAACATATCCTTTCTTTACTTATTAGACATTGGACCTTAATATTTAAAACCCTCTGAGATGAGTATCAAAGGATTTGATAACATTTCACGATGCGTATTGAGGAAAATATCCTTGAACATCATCGTAGGACCTCATACATTGCTTACTTTATGCCAAGTTATGCTAAATGGTTTGAACTATAACATACTTTTGGGATGACCTTGGATACATGATATGTACGTGATTCCATTTAATTTGAACACATGCTTAGAATTAATCCATCATGGATCAATATATACATGTCTAATGGATATTAGTCCCTTCAAACATTATGCAATGGTCCATCAAATAACTACTCTTCGAACATAATCATACAACCTAGATTTTGGGTCTCAATATTTGCTAAAATATGGGTAAAAAGGAAAAGGATTGGGCAAAAATGAACAAGGTATAACCCAAGCTATATCTCCTACAAATAACATAAATCAACAAGGCTTGGGTTTTTTAGAAAAAAATTGTACATCATAAACAAACTATTCACAGTGATACTTGCTTTGTGAAGGCCAAATAAAAAGGTATGCATGTACCTACCTCTACCATACATCTACAGTTAGTAAACCCTCATTTGATTGACAAAAATTCTTTGCTAATTTTTTTGACATTTGACATTTTCTCAATTGACGAGTCTTTCCTCGAGTACTTGTGGGCATATGAGGATATCCATTCCTTTTATCATAAGAATAGGTTTCCTCATGCCACCTTTTTTCATGATTACTTTGTGAGAGTAATTATACCAATGTCTAACATGATGAACATAATGTTATTCCTACCATGTCATTTATTACCAAATAATCCACTTTGTTGAATGAAGAAATAATGCAATGTAAATATGGCACAGATAAAGATCTTTGATCAGTATCACTTACTGAATGATGCAGGATGATGAAGGTAAGACCTATCGACAAGTCCTACATGATTATATAAAAATATTCACTTGGGATTACTTTGATATGCCTGAAATTGATCCATTCGTGGAAATGCACAACATACTATTGTATCCAAATGCAAAGCCTATTAAATAAAAATTTGTAAAATGCATCCCAAAGTGGCCTTTATAGTAAAAGATGAGATTCAAAAGCTCTTAGATGTCAGATTTATAAGATCCTTTGCACATTTTGATTGGGTCTATAACATTGTACATGCTACTAAAGCCTAATGGTGACATTCAATGTTACATTGATTATCATGATTTAAACAAGGCTTATCCTAAAGATGATTTTCCATTACCTAACATCAACAATTTTCTTGAATCTATGGTTGGATATGAGACATTTTCATTTGTGGATGGTTTTTTTTAGACATAACTAGATAAAAATTAACCCAATAGATTAAGAAAAGACAACATTTACTACTCCATGGGGCACATTTTATTATATGATCATGCCTTTCAAACTCAAAAATGTGGGAACAACATATCAAAGGGCCATGACTCATATATTTCATGTTTTTATTTACAAAACTATTAAAGATTATGTTGATGATTTAATCACATAATCCAAATGTCTCCAAGGCCATGTTACTAATTTATGAAAAATATTTGAATGCTTGTGAAAATTTAATATACGGTTAAATCGCTAAAAATGTGTTTTAAGAGAGTCTTCTAGAAAGCTTCTTAGGTACATTATTTCTCAACAAGGCATCGAGGTTGAAATAAAAAAGGTAAATATATTGTTGTGATGCCAGCAACAACTAACTTAAAATAGTTATGATGTTTACAAGGCAAAATTTAGGGTATCCAATTCTTCATTGCTCAGTTGGTTGATAAAACAATTCCTTTCACATGTTTGCTAAACAAAGACACAAAATTTATATGGGATGACATTTTCCAACAAAGTTTCAATAAAATCAAAGAATATTTAGTATACTCACCAATGTTCATTCCTTCTATTCTGATAGACCATTGTTTTTCTATATCTTAGCCACTCATGAGGCCTTTGGAGCCCTATTAGCACAATATAATGATGATCACAAAGAATGAAAAATCTATTATATCAGTCATCAATTGGTTTATTATGAATGCAATTATAAAACAATGGAAAAATTATGTTTAGATTTCATTTTTTGCTACATGAAAACTATGGCATTATCTACTCAATAATAAGGTCCATGTTAAAATTAACAAATATCCATTAAAGTTCCTTATGAAAAAAACACACCTCATTGATAACATTGTAAAATGGGTGATACAACTTACAGAGTTTGATCTCAAGTTTGTATTCTAAAAATCAACAAAAGGATAAGTTGTAGCTAATCAATTAGTTTAAGCTCCAATACATAATCCCTTTCCAATTACCAAAACTTTTGGTGATGAATTTGAGGCATATAATATATCTTCAAATCCAGGGACATTATTTTTTGATGGATCTAGATGTGGAGCAGGAGGGATGCATGTATTATATGTTGCACCTCTGAGTGTGAGTACATGCCATTGTCTTATAGGTTAACCTTTTATAATATAGTATAATATGAAGCCTTGATAATTGGGTCAATAATAGCATAAAATATTCATATCATGGACATTAAAGTTTTTGATGACTCTTAGTTGGTTGTTAATCAAGTTACTAGTCATTAACAAACCAAGTAAGAACATTTACAACCATATAAAGATATGGTGGATAAACTTAAGGAGACATTTGATACATTCTCCCTTAATAGTATTCACCATAAATATAAATGCCATGCAGATGCAATGGCTAGTGCAACATCCTTGATGCCTTTTGATATCAGTGATGATCATGTAAACTTTAACATGCACCAGCTACATGATCCTTTTGTTTCTTCTGATAGAATGGATGCATTATCCATTCTTGATATTACTCATATTTCTACACATATAAAATGGTACAATGATATTTATAATTTCCTATATCAAGCTTATATACTAGACCATTTTACATGGAATGTTAAATGTAAATTACAATGAGAAGCACTATGTTATGTTATCATTGGAAATGATTTGTTCAAACAAGGTTTAAATGGATAACTAATTTGATGCTTAAACACATATGAGGCATGCACTGCACTATTATAAATGCATGATAGTGAGTGCAGAGGACATTTTAGTGGAAAGACCAAGTCCCACAAATTGTTACACCAAATTCATTATTGGCCTACAATGGAACAAGAATGTATTGCACATGCCAAATTATGCTTACAATTCCATAAATAGATCAATTTAAACCATGCACCATCTCACCACTTACAACTGATTGTCTCACCATGGCCTTTCTCCTTATGGGGCTTTGATTTGATTGGAAATATGAATATTGTGTTTACCAATGGACATAAATTCGTAATTATAGCTACAAAATATTTTACAAAATTGGTGGAAGTAATTTCACTTTAATTTACTACATGGGATGACATATCCAAGTTTTTGATGACCAATATTATTTCCCTTTTTGACACACCTTCAACTATTATTACTGGCAATGGATCATCATTCAAAAATGAGATGGTGAAGCACTTTTGTAGTAAGTATAAAATCAAACATACCTTTTCTACACCTTACTATCCACAGGGTAAATAACAAGTAGTGGCAACAAATAAAACCATTGTCAAAATTCTTGGCAAAATAATTGAATGATACATCATAAATAGTCAACAATAGATAGTGTGTGTTTTATGATCATATTGTACTAGTGTTCACACACTCACTTATGTTACACCTTATTCTTTGTTTTATGGTACAAAGGTAGTGCTATCAATCAAATTTGAGATACCTTCCCTACGTGTCTCTCTCAAAGATATTATAAAAGATAATGAATACCATGAAAATAGATTGCATCAATTAGAATAGTTGAGTGAAAAATGCAAAATGGTTGCTAAACACTTATGGGTTTATCAATATCATGTTAAGTGCACTTATAACAAAAAGTTCTGGCCATGTGTTATTGTGGGTGACCTGGTACTAAAAGAAAATCAAAACCATACCAATGCATAAAAAGACAAGAAACTAAAGTTCAAACCAAATTAGTTGGGACCATTTATAGTTACAATTTTTTTGATAAAATACATGAACCATCTAGCTAAATTTAAAGGAAAAACTCTCAAAAATCTAATTAGTATTATACACTTGTGTAAATATCTTTCTTGAGATATCTCCAAATATTCCAAAAATACCAAAAAATCAAAACACTTCAAAAAACTAAAAATATTTTTAGCATTTACATGTTCTATTAGCTCTTTGGCATATATGTTGTTGATTTCATGTTGGTGGATAACATACCATTTTTTTTATATATACACATGTTTCACACATATTTTGAGTGTGATACAGGGATACATAGATATAAAATATTTGCATTTTTGAATGTTGGGCCTTCCCTCTAATCATATCATGTGGACATTAGGGCATCTACTTCTTTGATCACAATACACCTAGGTTATATCATGCCATGATCACTTTACATTATCATGTTTGAGCTTATGTACTTACACATGCCTTTATTATATCTTTCACAATAAGGTGTCCATTGAAAATGTAGCGTAAAAAACATAGCAAAGATAAAATATAAAAAGAACAAATTATCACAAAAATAATAAAGGACACACTCACACATAATACGACACAACTTTCAACTAAAGGTTAAATCTCATGAAATCACATTTTCCTTTATTGTTTTGCTTGTAAATTTGGTGCATTAATTTTCCACCTTGAAATGTTAACTACTATCACCAAAATGAACTAGACAAGAAATAAACAATGTTAATCACTAAAATGTCCCAATTACGATTCTTGCTATATTTTCATGACATTACTAATACCGCTATATTTTTTCTTCACTCTATTTTTTCCTCATGATGTTTTGTCATACTACATTTTTGTCATACTAAGTTTTTACCACCACATTTTTTACCACTAAATTTTTGGCTATTACATTATCACATTGATATGCTATGTACTTAACATTTTTTACTAACACATATATCCATGGACTAATATGATATGTTTATGTTCCATGCTTTTAATTTGTGCACTTCTTTGAGTGTATTGTCTTGATTGTGAAACATTTGAATATAATTCATTATTTGCATCTATCATGCCTTTATTTGCTTCTTTGACATTTGAATATGTCATTGATTTTTGTATTGATATTTGAATATGTCACTCCTTACTTTTGTGGACATTTCACTAAGTCATGTCCCTTTGATTGTGCAACATTTGAACATGCCCCTTGTTTGAGGTTTCCTTGGACAATTGTATTTTGATTTACTTTTGAGTACTTTAGTGTGTGTGATTGATTGCTTATTAAGTTTGTATTGTTACTATCTAGACCTTTTCATGATCTATATCATGCATCTTAGGACATGATGTGATCACATTTGACATGCTTCAATGATATATCTACCTAGACATGTTTATCCTATATGTTACATGATACATTCATAATTTACATAGTTAAATTATTCTTTTGAGGTAAGATAACTACCATTTTATACTTATCCTCACCTCAAAAATGGGGATTACTAGTGGGGACATGCCATAAAGGCATGGCTTCCACATTCTTCATAGATTCAGATTGTAATAGGGGCATGTTTTGAAAACATATTCTCCAAATTTACACTAGATTTTAGTTTTAGATATAAATCAAGGGCATGTTTTGGAAACATGTTCTCCACATTTACACCAGTTTTTAGTTTTAAATTATAATGGAGGTATGTTATGGAAACATGTTCTCCACACATAATTCAAATACATTGTTATGATAGAATTCTATACATTGGTACCATTTTTACACCTAGATTTTAGCATGAGCCATACATAAGGTGCATATGCTATGCAAAGGGCACCTAAATTACAAAATCAAATCAAATTTCAGATTTCAAAAACTTATACAAGTTTTATCTTACTAAATTAGACTTTTACAGATTGTATTGAGGTAATCTACTACATTAGTTAGTTTACTTTTCGGTATGGTTGAGGTGATTAAATCTCTCAATATTGCCAAGTTTATAGGTTGGAATTGATTACATCATCCATCCTCACCAAATTTATAATGTGAGTTTACTTGGTTCACTCACACTCATTAGGTTATAAGTTTGATTGGGTTACATGGTTAAGCTAATCTCAACTGTTGGATGCAACTCACCTTTTTATCCAAGGTTGGGGCATGTATCCTCCAATATTTCTATAGTTATACACTTTTTAGATTTACATTTGTCCTAATATCAACTCTAATGATTCATAATGATATATCTTTTCAAATCAAATTACCAGAAGGCAAGGTAATTACATCCTAAGCCATGCTCTCTTTCAATTTTAATCATTTCAATGCTTTCAATTTAAGATTATAAACAATGATGATATATTTTAACATGATCTTGGTTTCAAGTCAGTTACCAATAGAGCTTTCAAGTTGGATATGTGCAAAGGTAAGGTGTGTTATGCATACCCATGTATGCATTTCTTTCCTTTAAACTAGCAATTAAATTTCTAGATTAAAGGGGATGGGGTAAATGTAGACACTATTTCTGAATTATATTGCACCTTAGTCTTGTACACTTGGAAAATACATATCATGGATATACCTTCAATTTATAGACCTTTATGGTGTTGAAAGGCTTGCATACATTATCTCTCTATTCCGGATTGCTTATCTACTAGTCCATGTTAGAGTAGGGGTTATTTATTTTTCCCATATTTTTTATTGTGGGATTTTTTTTCCTCACTTGGAGTTTTCCTACTTTCATGGAGAAGCTTGTTTAGGTGTACAATTTGACCAAATGAATAGGAAGTAAGTCCCTTGACCGACTATTCTAGGTATGGGAGTTACTCCTCTATTCTTGACTCTATTAATCACCTTTTGTGCAGGAATTATTATTCTAATATGAGGGTCAGTTGACCACCTTTTGTGGAGGAATCACTCAACACTCTCCTATATGTGCATCTCACTTGGTGAGATTTTTCAATTAATGTAATATTGGTATTTTGGATCCTATCTATCTTATGTAATATTTTATCATGAAAAACATAGATTATGCTCTAACAATTAATTATCTAGGGGAAACTATTCCAGAATTAAAAAAACATTTATTTTATTAACTAGAATAAGACAAGCTCAAAAAAATAAACATGCACAATATCATTTATAATTTGAAGTACTTCACAAATATAAGTTTAAACATAATTTTGAAGTCCATGTTAGTGACATGATTTGAATCCCTATCACAAATTCTAATACATTATTAGTTTTGAACCCATACTAATAAATCCACACATACAACACCAAAGAACAACCACATATTTACATTGATTCATGTGCTTGATTAGATCATTATGGAGACTAATTGATTTAACCATCAACAATTGAGGCACTAGTTGTATACCAAAATGATCCTCAAGACTTAAATATAGACATACATCTGAAACACTTGATGCATCTGCACCCCCATGTTAAGGTTGTGAGCCCACTATAAAAGAAATATGATTGGAAGCCATCAATATCCATACTTACTACAACATGATGGTTTCAATTCATATCTCTCTTATAATTTACCCTTACTAGTTGATGACTTAAACATTATCATTTACACAACCCATAATAGATTTATCTAAGGCAACAAATAGATTCAGTGACTCTTTAAATAATTTCAAGCCTACCAATACCTATAGCCTTGCCTCATGACTAATTCCACCCTGAAAGTTAACCTGCAAAGATCAGTTCATGATCAACATGTTAGTAGATAATCCTTGCTTACTTTATTATGTATATTTATATTTGCGTGCAATAGATAAGAATCATAAACATGACAATCTCTTAATTAATTTACACCACATTCCATTTCATTCCACATAAGTCATTTACACCATGTTTAAACCAAATATATTTAATCATACAAGTATCTCGATAATATAATTACACACACATATACTTGTAATATCAAATACATAGATATATTCATTACAATACTACATCAATTTGCTCCATATAGACATTCCATATGACCATGAACATAATTTAATGCACAAATTGTTGACGATGTGGATTGTACCCTTAGAAAAAAGGATCAACTTCTCTCTTCCATACGGCATAATGGAGACTTTCCTCTTATTGTGGGCTTGGAAAAATTGAGAAAAGAATCTCTAGATAAGGGCTAGCTCCCTTTGATGCATCTTTGATGGTCCTTAACTACTCCTGTTAATAATGGAGGGGGTGAAAAGAGAGAATGATATAACAAAATAGACCTATCTAAAATGGTGATGCACCAAATGATTTGATCTACTTAGCTTATATCAACACTTTAGACCAAAAGGGTGAATAAACACTTCATCTAAACAAAAGACAAGACTGTATGGGTGCTTTAAGAAGGGGCTTAATAAATAATCAAAGAAAAAGAACTTACCATAGGTGCTGTAGAAGCACACTGTCAGATAACTAATCTTTTGTCTCTGTGCTCCAACTTGGGCACTTCCTGTTAGCCTGCGGAAATGGTCTTGGATATATTAGATATGTTGGTGTCAACTTATGAAAGCATCAAGATGAAATGAATAAACACAGAGTTGATACACAAACATATTCAAAAGTATAACAAGTCAAATAGAGGTAAAAGGCTTTCTTTTGATTCAAAGGTAAAAATTGGTAGGGCTTCGCCTTACACAAGTGAGAGATACATTTCTCAGCTGAGAGGTTACAATATATAACATTAAGAGAAAAACTCTTTTGGTCTTTCCAAGAACAGGTGACCCATATTATATTAAACACCTAGGGAAGAGGAATCCACTCATGCTACTATCATCCTTCCATAAATGTCCTGAAAGAACCATGCTGTAGATGTCACAGGTCTTGACTTTGTTGCTCAAATAGTATTAAATTTTCCTGTTAAAGCATGGGTCACTTTGTTATTTGAATGATAAGGTCACCCCTCTATGAGACTTATGTGACCATCTGCTTATCAATACTAAATGAAGAAAAATGGGTCATGCTATTGAATGCTTACGCTCCCTTTGATGACCACTTGGTGGAGACTATTTCATCCACAACAATAACTTCTCCTACTGATGCTTTATGTGCCACCTGGACTGCTCTATTCTTCATATACTACCTTTTTTCTTTTTCTAGCAATTCAGCCCTCGGGGCTATTATTTATCTCCTCGTGGCTCCTTTTCTAGCGAGTCGTTGAATTTCCTTTTTGGCCTTATGCCCTTTGAATTCCTTCAGGCCTGCTCTCACGAGTTCTTTGGCTTCTCTTCAATGGCTAATGCATCCCATTAAAATTGACGTCTACAGGCCTGTCACCATTTGTAAACCAATGGCTATTTCACTATCTTGAATTTGACATTTATGGGCACATCACTAGACATTTGAACCTCCAACGACTAGTTCATCATGCTGAAGTTGATGTGCTCAGGCCCGTCATCATCTTTGGTAATTCCTTTAGCCTTTATAAAATGAACCTTCCCAAAGGGAAGGTGCTCCTTTGAAAAAATGGAAAAGGCCCCCTTTCGATAGTTGAGATCCCTCCACGAGGACACTTACCCTTCAGGCTCCTTTCTCTTCCCAATTCCTTCAGATAAAATGTCCGAAGGAATTCCTTCGAACATTTTGTCTAAAAGAAATCTTGTCTTCATGTCTCGGCCTTCTCTTGATAAATTACTTCAAACAAAAGTCTGAAGGAATTCCTTTGGGCATTTTGTCTGAAGGAATTTACCTTTGGTTTCTTCCTTGGATTTTCTTCGGACAAAAAGTCTGAAGAAATCTTTTGTCTTTTACCTTGTCACTTTTCTAAAGGAAACTTACCCTTCGACTTTCGGCCTTGATCTCTTTCAAATGTGCTCTCTGCCCTCCATAAGGGCACCATGGGTCCAAAGTTACCTTTCAAATCTTGCTTAAATGGTCCCATTTGTAACTTGCTTACCCTTTGCAAGGGCACTTGACCTTCAGAGCTTTGTGAAAGACTTGTATTCCTTTGAAACTGGCCCATTCCTTTGCCAAAAGGCTTTTCCAAGGTAATTGCTTAAAGTGAAATAAGCCCTAAATCAATTTGAAACATCTATAAGACTCATGTCTTTGGCTCTTTATAGAAATAGGTCTATTACAAAGGGAAAACCCACAATTGCAATAAGGTGAAGACATCAGAGACTGACTAGTCAAGACAAAAAGGAAAAAGGGAGATTAATTTTTGGCCTGTAGGACAAAAAATGGTCAACATATTTGGCAATTTATAGGGGAAGCATCCCTGTTATGCTTAGGAAAACTAGTGGCTTACAAGTCTGTTGGGCACAGAGTCAAAATACAGCCTGAAAGGTTGACAATAACCTTGAGAGACTAAAGAACCAACATGAAGCTTTTACCCCAAATGGTAAACAAAACACACACGAAGCTAAAAAAATACAAACATGCACAAAAACACTTAGGAAAATAGGGAAAATATGTACATGAAAAGAGAAGGCTCAGTGACAGTGCTTAAGATATATCCCATTAACTGGGCTATGTAGTTCCCCACCATCCAACCTGGAGAGTTGGAATGCATTATGCTGCTTGAATTGAGTGATGACATATGGACCACTCCATAAGGCATCAAACTTTGTTTGCTTTCCAAGCTTAGCTCAATCTTCATCCCATTTTAAGACAATGTCACCTTTTGAGAAGCATTTCGATGATGATTTCTTAACAAAATGCTTCTTTGTTTGTTGCTAACGACTGGTCATGGAAACCATGGCTTGGTCTCTTACCTCCTAAAGCTCCATTAATTCATAAAGTCTAACCTCCATGCTGTCACTTTCTTCCAATTGTAATGGGTGGCTTCCTTCAAAGCAACAACTTCTACCCATCTCATGAAGTAGTCCATAGCAATCAAGACCCATTTGTGGCCAACATTGGAAGGAGGGTTGATCATTCCTATGAAGTCTAGGCCCCATTGCATGAATGATTGTTCTACTTAAATAGGTTGCATAGGCATTGTAGCTAGCCATTGCTTTCCATTAAAGAGGGTACATTTTTGGCATCTCCATATCCAAGCATGAGTATCTCTAAACAAAGTGGGCCAAAAGTAACCAACCCTCATAATCTTTACAGCTGTAGGCTTAAGAGCAAAGTGATCACCAGCTGGTCCGTCATGAAACTCGGATAGTACCCTATTGACCTGATTTGAGTCTATGCATCTCAAGAGTACCCCTAAAAAATCCCTTATAAATAACACCCCATCAATCAGGACATAAGGAAGAGATTAGAGTCTGAAATACCTCTTCTTAGTCTTATCAAGGCCATGTGGGCACTCACTAATGAGAAGGAAATGAGTCATGTCTTGTGCCTAGTCCTTTATGACTACAGGTTCCTCTACTATAGCTTCATCATGGAGTAGCAAAATTCCCTCTTTCTATTGTTTAAGGTTTATAGAAAGGTGTTCACACAATCTTCTCCCCCTCACCAGCTTGGTGGTTTTGATATCCATGTCATATTCCATTACCTTGGTGATCCATCCTGCTCTCTTTTCATTTAGATCATGGCTAATCAAGAAATCCTTGACACTAGGATGTGGTACCAAGACATGAACTTTGTTGTTTAACAACATATGTCTAAATTTATTTAGGCTTAATATGATCGCAAGCACTTGCTTTTCAACATATGTGTACCTAATTTTGAAACCTTCTAAACCTTGGCTAAAGAATGTGAGAAGCTGTTCAAGGTTTTTATCATTTGCTTGAGTAAACCTCTTCATTTTTGAAGGTGTAAAGGTTGAAATCCTTGGAGAAGTTAGGACTGATGAAGGTGGGAGCCTGGGTAATAGCTTGCTTAATCCCTTCAAAACTTTCCTTCCTTTGTGTTATCCATGCAAACTTCTCATCTTCCTTTAGCATGGAAGTTAGTGGCTTGACTATCTTGGCAAAATTAGGAATAAACCTCATAATAAAATTTATTCTGGCAAAGAAGCTTTACAGACCTTTCTTGTGCTTAGGTAAGGACAACACTAAGATGGTGCGTACTCTTTTTGGATCAATGGTCAAGCCCCTTTTTAAAACAACATGACCAAGGAGTTTACCTTCATAGACAACAAACACACATTTCTTTAGGTTGAGAGAGATACCAAACTCTCTACACCTCTCAAAGATTTGCCTCAGGTGTTTCAGATGTTAGCTTGCATCCTTATAGAAAATTGTCACATCATCAAGATAGACCAATATAATATTATTTATTAGGCCCTAGAAAGCCATGTCCATGGCTCACTAAAAGGTGGTTTCAGCATTTGATAGTCTAAACAACATCTTCTTGTAATCAAAAGTTCCCCACTTGGTAGTGAAGATTGTCTTGTACTGGTAGCAGTCTTAGACTAGAATTTAATTGTACCCAGAATACCCATCTAGGAGGGAGAAACATTCACTGCCTGTCACCATTTGGAGGATCTACTCCATACTTAAGAGGGGACAGTGATCTTTTAATGAGACTCTATTGAGGTCTCTAAAATATATACATAGTCTGATCTCCCCATTCTTTTTCCTAATCAGGACTAGATTAGCCAGCCAAGAAGAGTGTTTGATAAGAAAAATAATTTTGGACTTAATCAGCGTGGTGAGTTCCTTCCGCATGAGAGGCTCAATCTTTGGATTGATAGGCCTTTGTTTTTGTTTGATGGGTTTGGTGTCTTCCTCCAGTTCAATGGTATGTTGGGCCAAGCTTGGGTTAAAACCCTTCAAGTCACTATATTTCCAAGAAAAAACATCAACAAAATCTTGGCATAATAAAATGAAAGAATGCCTTTCATCATCTGTACATACCTTCCCAAGTGCAAACAACCTGTTCTTGAATCTTTCAACCCTTTCATAATTTTATTTCTTGGTCATGATGCTTGCTTTATCATTTTTCATTTAGTCATCCCCATTGAAGATGCTTTCGAGAGTGACTAAACCTTTAGAAAGTTTGTTGTTCTTTAGCTGAATCATTTGGTCATCGTACTGCTGTTGTAGCTTGGCTTGATTCTTAAAAGCAAACTCAACCTCCTCTTGTAAAAAGAGTGCTATCTACTGATCACTGTCAAACACTTGCTAATTGGTGACATTATCATGTACGGAGGGTCTTATTATCACTTTTAAATGGCACAGACTGTTGTCCCAACCTATTTACTTGGGAATGTCAAACTGAGCACCAACTATTGCTAGTCTATTTGCTTGCTTATTCTATTATCTTGGAATGGACATAATAATGAAATCAAGGAAAATCTCTACTAGGTCCCACACCCTGTGCTTGTAAAACTTAAGCAAGGAATTCTTGGTTAAGTTTTGACCTCTCACCTGGTTTACAATTAGCTCACTGTCCCCAAAAACTTACAATTCTTTTATTCCCCTTTTCCTTGCCCTCTCTAAACCATGAATGAGAGACTCATAATCTACAACATTTCAAGTGCAGGAGAATTGAAACTTGAAAGTTGAGAAGTATTTATCTTTTGAGGGTGAAATTAACATTACTCCACCACCAACTCCCAATTTGCTTCTTGAGCCATCGAAGAAGAGTTGCCATAAACTTGAGCTCTCTTGGTTTGCCTTCATCAAATTTGGCATGAAAGTACCTTCTTCATGCATGAAATAAACTCCAAGACTTGCCTCTTCTATGAACTTGTATGGGTCATGTTCGAAATTGTCACTTCTCCACTCATCTAAGAGCAGGTCAGCAACTCCTTCAAGGGAAGAGGGTGGAGATTGGTCCATTTGGAATTCTTCTTCGTCAATGATGGCATAACTAACATTAGCTGCCTTGAGTGAGTATGGCTCTAAATGATCACTGTGGATTGGCTCTGACTCAATCTTCACTTTAGTTCTATATTTGGTTCTAAAAGCCATGTAAGACTAGTTCACTACTAAGTACTCACCTATCTTAGACATGAAATTCGTTGATAAGTAGAGAACAAAGTAGGGAGGAACATTCACCACTACCACATCATGGGGAATGGAGAATGTTGGATAGGCATGAAGCGTTAAATTTAAGCCCCTTACCACTTCTAATGTTTTAGCTAGTGATCCATCTAACAGTAGGATTCCCTAGGTCATTTCTTCATATTTGAGTCCCAACTTATCTACTATACATTTGGGCATTACTGAGGTGCGTACCCCACTATCAATAAAGCAATTGTAAACTAAGAAATCTCCAATGACTAAGGATAGATAGAAAGGAGGAACCCTTTTATCCTTCTTTGCTTAGCCTGCTATGGAAGGGTGCCCATTCATAATTAAAACATTATCGGCCTTTTCTAGGACAACTTGTTCATTCAGCCTATGTAATTCCTTCTAGAGTATGTCCTTTTATCCTGGCATTGCTAAAGAGTCCCATAATGTGATTTTCATGTACAACTTCTTCATTTGGTCCACCACATTGATCTGAGGGTTGCTCCCTTTTGAATTTTCTTTGGGGGCATTCATAGCCTATGGTGCAAGCTGAGGAGTTGAGGATGTAGCTGGCAGCTTGTAATTTGGAAACTTCTGGTTCACTTGTGATGAAGAAGATGGTGCAGATGTTTGATCAACTACCTGTGCTTCCTCCATAACTCTCTTTTTGGACCTAGTATTGGCTACAACATAATCACCCTGGTTCTTCATACTCCCCACATAATTGATTGCATAGAATTCTCCTTTCAAGTGGTTCATGAGAGTGGAGTCAGAGTGAGCCTATCTGTTGTCTATCCTAGGTTGTACTGACACCTCAAAACTTGAGAATTGGGTCGTTTGATCATTTTGTGTGTTTAAATATTGATTTGGCAACTCATTAATATATGCAGCCTATTCTTGACCATACCCTAGTGGTGGGCAATTGGATTGTTCCAGTACCAAATTATTTTGAGTGGGAATAAGAGATTTGGATGATGAAGGGGCACCTAGATTATAACCTTTATATGGTCTAGCTTTAGTAATCTGACCCTATCCTTAATTATAATTTTGGAAAGGAGGTCTATTCATTTGTCTAAACTATTGGTATCCCTGATTTAGCCAATAGCTTTGAGCTTATTACCTCTTGAGAGCCACTAATTCATTGGTTATACTTTGTAACAAGCTCTTAACTTCATAGAGGTCATTTGGTGAGGTAGTAGTCAACTTTTCTACACCAGACATAAGAGCTAAGGTGGGTGCAGTAGTCTGAACTAGGGGTGGTAATTCAGGAAAGAGTGGCATATGAGGTATAGGGGCTATCTTTCCTACTTGTACCAAATAATTTTTAGTGGCTATAGCTATTTCATAGGCAACTGGTAACACTTGTCCTCCCATGGATTGTATCATGACAACAATGTCGCTATTCAAAGCTTTTAAGTAGTAGAGGAAAGAATAGGTTGGGGTTGGTCTCACTAAAATGGGGATTCTATCTTAGGTCTTTTAGAACTTGGTATTAAAATCTTGCATAGATTCATGTGGAGCTTTTTTCATGGTGGTCAATTGCTCAACTCCCTAAATCTGTTTGTCAAGAGAGTGCCTAATTCATTCCATGGGCCAACTAAATTCATAGGAAAAGTCCCATACCAATCCAAAAATTTAACCTTAAAAGACAATGCTAGTAACTTGATGGCTATGTTCTCTTTGGTGATATTATGAATGTTATAAAGGTTGGCTATATTCTTGATATGATCAATAGCGGTAATAGGCCCCTCTCCATTAAAAGGAGGAACACTCTTAAGGGCTATCCTTGAGATTGGGTCATAATATAGAAGGTTTAAAGGGCTTTGACCATGGAAGGCTACAAAAGGTAAATCCATGGTGATGACAGGGTTAAACTGGGGCCTTCTTGTATAAGTATATTTTATTGCAGGTCTGGGAAATTGATTTTCTATATAGGGATGAGTCCTTGTGAAACTTAGCCACTTTGTTGAGTTTAAGGGTAGCTCAATGAATTTGAAAGGGACACCCTTGGCAGAAGATCTTATGGTGACCTTAGGCATGGAATGTTAGGATGATCTCTGACCAGAGACTGAGTTCTTGAAAATGGAGTCACCATTTGCAGGGTTTAAGTTGTTCACTCTTGTAGTAACAAGATCAACACCAATCCTTAAAATTCTCTAAGCATAAAAAATAGTCCCACCATGCGTGCTGAAAACTATTGATGCTATGGATTGCACCCTTAGAAAGAAGGCTCAGCTTCTCTCTTCCACACGACACAATGGAGAGTTTCCTCTTGCTGTGGGCTTGACAAAACTGAGGAAAGAATCTTTAGATAAGGGCTATCTCCCTTTGATGCATCTTTAATGGTCCTTAACGACTACTATTAATAATAGGGGGGTGAAAAGAGAGAAGGATATAACAAAATAAAACCTATCTAAAATGGTGATACACTAAATAATTTGATGTACTCAACTTATATCAACACTTTAGACTAAAAGGGCGAACAGACACTTCATCTGAACAAAAGACCAGACTATATGGGCACTTTAAAAGGGGCCTAATGAAGATTTAAAGAAAAAGAACTTATCATAGGTGCTGCAAAAGCACACTATCAGATAACTGCTCTTCTGTCTCTATGCTCCAACTTAGGCACTTCTTGTTAACCTATAGAAATGGTCTTGGATATACTAGATATGTTGGTGTCAACTTATGAAAGCCATAAGATGAAATGACTAAACACAGAGTTGATACACGTACATATTCAGAAATATAACCAGTTAGATAAAGGTAAAATGCTTTCTTTTGATTCAAAGGTAAAAAATTGGCAGGGCTTCACCTTACACAAGTGACAGATACATTTCTCAGCTGAGAGATTACAATATATAACATTAAGAGAAAGACTCTTTTGGTCTTTCCAAGAATAGGTGGCCCATACTGTATTAAACACCTAGGGAAGAGGAATCTGCTCATGCTACTATCATCCTTCCATAAATGGCCTAAAAGCACCATGTTATAGATGTCTTAGGTCTTGACTTTGCTACTCAAACTGTATTAAATGTTCCGAATAAATCATGGGTCACTTAGTTTTTTGAATGACAAGGCCACCCCTCTATGAGACTTATGCAACTACCTACTTATCAATGCTAAATGAAGAAAAATAGGCCGCGCTATTAAATACTTACACTCCCTGTGATGACCACTTGGTGGAGACTATTTCATTCACAACAATAACTTCTCCTGTCGACACCTTCTATGCCACTTAGACTACTATATTCTTCCTATGCTACCTTTTGTCTTTTCCTGGCAACTCAACCCTCAAGGCTATTGTTTGTGTCCTCTTGGCTCCTTTTCTAGTGGGTCACTAAGTTTCCTTTTTGGCCTTATGCCCTTTGAATTCCTTCAGGCCTATGCTCATGAGTTCTTTGGCTTCTCTTTAATGGCTAATGCATCCCATTAAAATTGATGTCTGCAAGCCTATCACCCTTTGAAAACCAATGGCTATTTCACTATCTTGAATTTGACGTCTGTGGGCATGTCACCATATGTTTGAACCTCCAATGGCAAGTTCATCATGCTGAAGTTGATGTTCTTGGGCCCGTCATCATCTTTGGTAATTCCTTCAACCTTTGCAAAATGAACCTTCTCGAAGGGAAGGTGCCCCTTCAAAAAAATAGAAAAGGCCCCCTTTCGACAATCGAGAGCCCTCTGCGAGGACACTTTCCCTTCGGGCTCCTTTCTCTTCCCAATTCCTTCAGACAATATGTCTGAAGGAGTTCCTTCAGACATTTTTTCTAAAGGAAATCTTGTCTTCATGTCTTGGCCTTCTCTTGATAAATTCCTTCAGACAAAAGTCCGAAGGAATTCCTTCAAGCACTTTGTCTAAAGGAATTTACCTTTGGTTTCTTGGATTTTCTTCGGACAAAAAGTTTGAAGAAATCCTTTCTCTTTTGCCTTGTCACTTTTCTGAAGGAAACTTCCCCTTTGGCTTTTGACCTTGATCTCTTTCAAATGCTCTATTTGCCCTCTGCTAGGGCACCGTGGGTTTAAAGTTATCCTTCAGAGCCTACTTAAACAGTCCCATTTGTAGCCTGCCTACCCTCTACAATGGCACTTGACCTTCAGAGCTTTATGAAAGACTTGTATTCCTTTGAAATTGGCCCATTCCTTTGCCAAAAGGCTTGTCCAAGGTAATTGATTAAAGTGAAATAAGCGCCAGATAAATTTTAAACATCTACAAGACTCAAGTCTTTGGCTCTTTAGTGAAACAAGTCTATTACAAAGGGAAAACCCATAATTTCATTAAGTTGAAGACATCAGAGATTGACTAGTCAAGATAGCAAGGAAAAAGGGAGACTAATTTTTGGCCTATAGAACCAAAAATGGTCAACACAAACATAATAAAGTCATTATATCAAAATGAAACATATAGGCTTATGCATGACTTAGCTCTAAATGTTACTTCAGTTTCCAAGATATAGCTTTCATCAACAAACACCCTACTTATTCATAAATTCATAATTAATACAAATTTTTTTTGCATGCAATGAATCTTTGCATATCAATAATCATCTACAATGACTACAAGAGTGATATAGATCATGATATATCATCTCCATATCCCTATAGCTTTATGCATTTTCAAATGATAAAAATATTGACTTAATATTATATGACTAGAATTGCATAACATGAAATATATTTATATCCCAAAAATATGGAATGTTACATTTTGACAACACATAAAAATACCTTATAACTCTGTTGATTACATGAATTAAAATAATGACAACCTTATAGGAAAGTTTTACCATTAAAATGATGTGAAGACACCTTTGCATACAACAAAACTATTATACATAAATGAATTAATCCATTACGTGCCACTCCATTATATACAACAAAATGCAAGACACATTATAGTTTCACCTTTAGAATACACTATAAACCCTATAACTTCTTACGGGATAATAATGCCATACTTTTAACACTATGATGTATACCTTGCAACCATGTCAAATGTAATAGAATATAGATCAATATTTCTACATGATATGAAGTAACTCATAACTCTACCATATTATCATAATATAAAGACATTATAAAATATCTTAATAATACAAACATACTTTATAGTATTCCAAATAGCACACAAACTATCACATTTAGATACAAATGAAATCAACCTAGGTTTACAAGCATATCCATAACAATGGACAATATAACCATCACTGCAGAGTTGATCCCAATGCATACTAGTTACACATTAAGGTATTGTACATTTTTGCTACCAAGCTTTCAAACTCAAAACTTTCCACAAATAAGGTTTCCATAAAAATCCATCCAAATGCTGAAGGTAAGCCCAACCATAGATATGTTTCCATATCCACCCAAACCATCAGTTGGAGATGAAAGCAGGCACCCAACCACAAACACATAGTACTCAACTGAGCCATGATGGTGATGCAATAATGACCAATAACCTAGGGTCTTAAAGTCCAACTGATAGCACTCAAGATAAACCTTAATTAAGGGTTTTTAACAATAGCAAGCACTTCAACACACTTAGAAAGGAAATACCCACAACCAGGGTTTACACCCTAAAATAGAAAAACTCAAAAACCATTCAACACTTTAAGCTTCTGAGCCAATCCAACAAAAACCATCGCACCTTTTTAGTTACTCATTGTCATCTATGGGTAAGTATTCTAAATTATCTAACCCTACTAGGTATCATTGACTAAGTTCCATTCACAAAAAATGACAAGTATATTTAGGAAAAGAATTCCAAACCTTATACATTATTTGTATCAATTGATGCACACACCATTTCAACATTGTAGTTAAAAATAAAATCACTTCCTTATTTTCACAATGCAATGTGATACAATGAAGGGTTCTTGGTTTGCACTCATTTTTTCAATTTTCTCCACCACGTTCTTTTATTTTCTCCTTCTTTATCCTCCCCATTATTTTCTTCTTGTCAACCTCTTTATCCACCATTCACAATGATCATTCCATTTGGTAGAATTATGAGTTCTGCTGAGTGGAAATCCCACTCCTTTTTTCATGCAAAACCCACATGTATAATTTCCTCTACATTCAGTCTAGTGAAAATAGATAGCTTCCCAACTCTTGCATGCTTACTATTTTCCCATGCAAAAAAAACTATATCACCATGCATAATCCTATCTAGTAGATTCCCCAAAAGATAAATAAAAACCCTAATCATCATTTTCCCCAAGTCATTGACAACATCATAATCGTGGTTGCTTAGTATAACCTAACATGTTTACCTTACCCTCAACTTAAAACTTTGGCTTAAAATTCAAGTTACAAATTCAAACCAAGCTTTAGGTCCATGTTATCCATAACTTAGAGTTTTATATACCCTTAAAACCTTTAATCATCATGCTCTGACCTAAGTCTTATGGTGCAAGCTTAAACATGACCTTATCAAGAGTATGTCCTAGTCCCTTTTGTGGACTATAATAACATCTACATCCTTCATTAGTTTATATCAAAATATAAATGAGTGAAATCATTACCTTTATCTTATAACAAAATTTATAACCATAGTACCAACCCTTCCCACTCATGGTATATTTTACAATTTTTGGTGCATAAACCTGAACCAGTGTTTTAATCGAGGATTATATAACTCATCTAAGATATTATGATATTTGAGTGACATCATTTCCTTTTATGTGCATTAGTAAAGTTGGAGTGAACCACATGTACATTGAATAGTTAATTTGATTACTCAATTAGACTTAAAGAACAAAGGATAATAAATGACACAATAACCAACCAATCAACAACTGGGAAATACAACTAAATGATAAAATGACCAAGACAAGGGATCAACTAAGGTTATAGAAACTAATGCATCACCATGGTGGTTTACCTATGTACCATGTCCTTGCCACCAAGCACACCACTTATACATCTAACCTATGCTTATCTATTGTGTACCTACAATCAATCTACATAGAGATCAATAGTACCCAATCATAGTCAACAATAATAAGGAATATCATAGACTCATTAAATAGTACAAGAATGATTACAGTTTAATTTAATCCAATAAATAATGTTTTGAACATCAAATAATGTCTACAATAAATGTCCACATAACATAAGAATATTAAAATAGTTTTTATAATTAGTCAAAGTCAATGTGCTGGGCAGGTGTGGTCATGACATCTACCCTCCCTTAATAATGGCACCATCTTAGGGGCATAAAATAAATGATGATAATGTTGTCAAAAAATATTTTCATCTTCCCATGTAACACTCATTTTGTTAGGACCCCATGGAAGCACAATTGATTACCATATACAAGCAACTTACATGCAGAATTAACTAGAATGCACAAGTAACTAGAAATCAGAAACAACATAGAATATGAGAGACAATACCCAATTGTATTAATACTCATCCAGAAAAGAATGCAATAAAGAAGATGCCACTTCTTCTTCACACCTCTCAGAGGCTTCCCACACCTCAAGTGTACAGTAATTCTTTCCTCAAAGCTCTCTCTCTTACGGTCCCAACACACAACTCAAACACAGAGTTGGTGTTCACCTCCAACCAGTCAGTATCCACTACTGCCAGTACAACGAGTATATACACATACTCAACCGAGTGCACAACACACTCCAAGTAGATCTCCCATGAACCTGCAACAACCTACAACTCAAATGATCTTACTTTGGAAGGATCTTTCTTGCCTTCCTCTTTGCTCTCTTTGTGTTGCTGTCACTTTGATCCTACTGCCACCTGCAGATCAATCTACTTCTACACACCTACAAACCTAGACCTTGCACACACATACACCTGTAGATCAATGATCTTACTTACCATGCAGATCTCCTAACGTAGCCATGCACACCTGCTGACCAAGATCCTACATACATGAAGAACCCTTCTGATTCTCCAAACCAACACCCACACTTGGTACTGTGGTACTAGGAGGAACACACCATGCTCTCTTCACTTTGAAGGAGCTTATTTTGCTCTCTTACTCTCTAACACAAATTACAATACAACCCATGAGTCTATTATATAGATCTCATGCAAATAATAATTAGACACCTAATTACAATAATTAGATCCACAGCTCGAGACTATAATTAGCCCTCAACATGCAAATACCTGGTTCGTTAACTAACTGTCCATGAACTGGTAGTTTTGAACTACATAGATGACCGACGTCGGTCCCTGTCTGCCTAGAGGTGACTGACGCCAGCCGACTTCTGACCGATGTCGATTGCTCTTCTGTCTGCACCTTGCCGATGTCGGTTGGCCTGATCGATGCCAATGTCTGTGACACTCAGAAACCTCCTCCCCTATTTGCATCAATGAAGCTTTTAGCTCCACAACCTAACAATCTCCCACTTGGAGATAAATAGCTACACTGTACCTGTACCTGTACCCCATCTAATCTATTTCTTAGCTTGTATCCCTCTTCAAGCTCAACCTTGAAGACCACCCACCACAAAACCTGTGGTGCACCTCCTGTCATCCAAGTAACCTGCCGCATCTGCATCTACAAACACATGTAGAAAAGAACTTGACCCTGCATAACATGTCAACCTACTGCTGGTCCCTCTCAAATACCTGAGAATCCACTGAACTACCCTCCAGTGCTTCTTTCCCAGATTGGCTCCAAACTTTCTGACAACTCCCACTACTGGGGAAAACTCAGGTCTATACCAGACCTCATGTGATTTCAGACACTGAACTGTCCAGCCCTTGATGTGCTCTGGTTCTGCATCCTGCGTATTGAACCTTGCCAACACCTGATTCACATCAACTCCCACTGGAGACAAAATCAACCTGTGATCTTCCATGTCTCTCATGCCAAAGAATTAACTGCTCCAAATTCCTCATGACATGCCACTGAAGTAACCCTACTCTTAGCTCAGCAAAACCCTATATGTATGAACCTGCTAGCTAGCATACCATCCACATACAGTAACAGGATAATGTCGCGACCATCATCCACCTGGTAAAACAAACATAATGGTTACATTGACATTGACTAAAGCCCTACTTTGTCATCCACCTGTCAAAACTTGTACCACTGTCCTGTAGCTTCCTCAAGACCATATGACTTGGCCTTCTGTCTCACGTATCCATTCTCTCTATTATTTAACTAAGGTATCCATTCATCTCTTAGTGCTTTCTTCCAGTTGGCAACCCTACCAAATCTCTCGTTTGGTTCTGTATCCTAATCATGCCATGCTCCAATTATTTCTTGGATCCTTCCTGCTCTGCAGTGAGCAATGAGTATAAAGAAGAGGAACAATGAATTTGAGGCTTACTTACCACTTTCAATCTTCCCCATGGGCGTTTGAGACTCCTTCACAGCTTGCTGTCTACCCAAAATCTGTCTCAGTGACCAACCTCGGTCACCACACAGTCTGCATCCAATTGACGTTGGTTCCATGCGATTGTCTAGGTCACCGACATCGGTTATCCTACCGACGTCAGTCTCCACCTGCCCGACACCACTAACTCCTCTGGTCTACACATGACTGATGTCGGTACCTGTCTGTTCGATGTCGGTTCCCCTTGACCGATGTCGATAACTGAGTTCACCTGTGAGTGATGAATTTTTACTCGCGAGCTCTCCATGGATCAAAATCCTGTCCAAACCACCCTGTTCAGAGTTACTCAGTCCCATCCGCTGATCTCTATCCATCATCTCCTCCAGAAACACCAAGGTTTTCCAGTTCTTAAGTCTGTCAAACACATCTATCTTCTGCTTAAGAACATGCATCTCCTTCTTACTCATGTGACCAAGCCTACAAAGCCACATCTTCACAACAGAAGAAGAATCAGTAATACAAGCAAGTAGATAAAGAGTACCTGCTTTCTTACCACATGCTAATTCAAGTGCATCCTTGGTAACATTCCAAGAATCCACTGTGAGAGTTACTGTGCATCTCTCATCACCCAACTTTCTTGAAGAAATTAGCCGCATCTCCAATACTGGGACCTACATGACCTCCTTCAACACCCATGTAGAGGGGTTGGTGAGCCTTGTCAGATTGTTGGAAAAGGGGAAGTACAGTTGAAAATATAGGCGGCATGGAAAGAGGCAACATAATCTATTAACCAAGATTCAACTTTATCCAGAGCATCTTGTGCAACAACACCTACAACATCTGCTTCTTTATGCTGATCTGCTACCAACCAACAATCTTTATTTACCTACTCTTTCTTTCCATGACACCGTAATTGACCATTCGTGTTATTCAGTTTCTCCATTCTTAGTGTACTTTCTTTTTCCGTTGCTATACTCCCACTCAATCAGAAACCCCTGAGAATGACCTATAATCAAACACAAACCTGCTCCCTACAACCTTAGCTCTGATACCAACTGTTAGGACCCCACAAAAGCACAATTGATTACCATATACAAGCAACTTACATGCGGAATTAACCAGAATGCACAAGTAACTAGAAATTAGAAACAACACAGAATATGAGAGACAATACCCAATTGTATTAATACTCATCCAAATAAGAATATAATAAAGAAGATGCCACTTCTTCTTCACACCTCTCAGAGGCTTCCCAAACCTCAAGTGTACAGTAATTCTTTCCTCAAACTCTCTCTCTTACGGTCCCAACACACAACTCAAACACAGAGTTGGTGTTCACCTCCAACCAGTCAGTATCCACTACTGCCTGTACACCGAGTATATACACATACTCAACTGAGTGCACAACACACTCCAAGTAGATCTCCCATGAACTTGCAACAACCTGCAACTCAAATGATCTTACTTTGGAAGGATCTTTCTTGCCTTCCTCTTTGCTCTCTTTCTAAGTACACACTGTACTCCAAGTAGATCCTGCCTGATCTTGTTCCCTGTTGTGTTGCTGTCACTTTGATCCTGTTGCCACCTGCAGATCAATCTGGTTTTGCACACCTGCAAACCTAGACCTTGCACACACATACACCTACAGATCAATGATCTTACTTACCATGCAGATCTCCTAACGTAGCCATGCACACCTGCTGACCAAGATCCTACATACATGAAGAACCCTTCTGATTCTCCAAACCAACACCCACACTTGGTACTGTGGTACTAGGAGGAACACACCATGCTCTCTTCACTCTAAAGGAGCTTATTTTTCTCTCTTACTCTCTAGCACAAATTACAATACAGCCCATGAGTCTATTATATAGATCTCATGCAAACAATAATTAGACACCTAATTACAATAATTATATCCACAGATCGAGACTATAATTAGCCCTCAACATGCAAGCACCCGATTCGTTAACTAATTGTCTGTGAACTGGCAGTTCTGAATAGCACAGATGATCGATGTTGGTCCCTGTCTGCCTGGAGGTGACCGACGCCAGCCAACTTCTGACCGACATCGGTTGCTCTTCTGTCTGCACCTTGCCTACATCGGTTGGCCTGACTGATGCCGGTGTCTGTGACACTCAGCAACCTCCTCCCCTGTTTGCATTAGTGAAGCTTTTAGCTCCACAACCTAACACATTTCTCCCATTTGGTCCCATTGGGCCAATACTTGTTGATATTCTCTTTTTTGTAGCTCAATGTTGTGATAAGCTTAGATCTTGATAGGCTCTAACTGAATTGTTTCCTTGCCCTCCAACTGAAGATTATCCTGTTTTAAAACATGTGAGGGATTTGAAACATATTTTCTTAATAATGCTACATGGAAAACATCATGGATTCTAGACATAGAAGGAGGAAGAGTGAGATAGTAAGCCATTGAGCCAATCTTTTCCACTCTGTCAAAAGGTCCAAAATAGTGCGGTGTTAATTTAGAAGCTTTGCCAAAATTTATTAAGCTTTTTTGAGGTCTTACTATTAGAAATACTTTATCTAAAACTTTAAATTCTCTATGAATATTTTCATCTTTGTATAGCTTTTTTGTCTATCATAGATAGCCTTTAATATTTCTTAAATAATAGCCATTTGCTCATCACACTCGTAAAAAACTTCTTGACTAGAAAACACATGATT
This sequence comes from Torreya grandis, assembly GCA_037957365.1. Classification (NCBI taxonomy): domain Eukaryota; kingdom Viridiplantae; phylum Streptophyta; class Pinopsida; order Cupressales; family Taxaceae; genus Torreya; species Torreya grandis. The sequence goes on along the minus strand of JARHVA010002582.1, from coordinate 1,240,111 downwards.
TTCCAAGCTATTCCAGCCCAAAGGAGTTATGCATTTTCACCCATATAAGGCCTCAAATTGTGCCATCTTGATTACTGAATGGGAGGTGTTATTATAAGAAAATTATACTAGGTTTAGGAAGTCTTCCCACTTATATTGTTAATTCATGACATAAATTTACAACATGTATTCAATAAGCATGTTTAGCCTTTCAGTCTATCTATACATTTTTGGATGATAAGTTGAATTGAAATTTAGCTTTGTACCAAAAGTAGCCATCATAGTTTACCAAAATTGAGAAGCAAACAAATTATCTCTATCTAAAATAATCACTTTAAGTATACCATGAAGTCATACCAATTACTTTATGAACCTTTTAGCAAGAATGACAACATCATCAGTGATGTTACTAGCAATAAAGTGAGCCACTTTAGTGAACTTATCAATCAAAAATCAGATTGAATCATGCCTATTAAAAAATTTACACAATCCCATGATGAAATCCATAGATACAACAACCCATTTACTTTCTAGAATGGCATGAGGATAAAGTAAGCCTTTAGGATGACCATGTTCAACTTTCACAAGTTGGCATTCCAAGCACTTAGCTACATATGTAGCCATATCTTTCTTAATTCTGGACCTAAAATATAGCCCTTTCAATTCTTGTATCATCTTATTAACACTCAAATGTACATAATTTGGTGCTGCATGCACTTAATTTAACACTTGATCTCTCAAATTTCCCAAACTTGGGATAAAAATTCTACCTCTGTGTCTTAGCAGACCATCAAAATCAACTAAAAATTCAAAATTAGAACTTGTTATTTTTGACTGAACATAGATTTTAAGGTATTCAAAATCATTTCTATAATATGTAAGCACATAATTTTTAAAATTAGAAAACAATGCCGAGAGGGAAACAATGTAGGTCTGCTTACTTAATACATCAACCACTCTATTTTCTTTTCCTTTCACACAATCAATGCCAGTATCAAAGTTGATGACAAATTACAACTATCTTATTTGCCTTGTATTTAACTCATCTTGAGTAAACAAGTGCATACGACTATGATGATATAATTTGATCTTGAAGTGCTTACCCAATAAAAATTGCTTGCATTGCTTTAATGCATGAATGACAATGATTAACTCTAAATCATGAGTGGGGTACTTTTGCTCATGGATCTTGAGCTTTCTGGACCTTTTCATCTTGAATCAATATGGATCCAATTCTCACCTTGTAGGCATCTACCCATATTTAAAAATTTCCATTGGGATTTGGTATAGTCAAAATAGGATTTGTGGTCAATAAACATTTCAACTCTTGAAAGGCTACTTCACACGTAGGAGAACAAATCAAATTTCTTCCCCTTCCTTTGCAAGGAAGTTATGGAATGATAAATCCTTTAAAAGTCTTGCACAAACCTTTTATAGTACTCTTTAAGCTCCATGAAGCTTCTTACCTCATATATATTCTTGGGATTTAGCCACTCATATAATCTTTTCAAGATCTACCTTAAGTCCTTGTTGGCAATTTGGCCTCCCAAGGTCAAATGCTAACCCCTATAACTTGAAACTTTTCATGCCACTGATATAAGCCTCTACATGGTGGTATCTTATTTGCATATGGTCTAAAAGTGAAGGTTTTGGCCTTTAAATGATAATTTTTGACCTTAAAAGGCCACTAAAATGTACGTAATGTCTCTAATCACACTCATAGTCATATTATTGTTTAGTTAAATGGGTTCATACTTTGAAAGTGTCTCCTCTATAAGTCTAAAGCATTGTTTGGCCTCAAAAGAGCTCCCACATGTGGAATTTGTCCCCTGTTTGCTATCAAAAGACTTGTTACTTATTTTAATATGCTTTTTGAATCATACTCTTCATCATGTTTCCCTAAATGGTAGTTCTAAGCTTGAAGTATGGAAAACATGCAGGAGAAAGAGTATTTTCATGTGTTTTTTGCAAGACATATGAATTTGTACAAAATTTTCCATATAGCGGAGGTTAGGAGCTTGAAGGTGTATTCATGATAGGGGTTTTAATGAAGTTTCATGGCAATAAATTTCCATACAGGCTCAAAACTGATCCCCAAACACCATTGAGTTTCTTTGTATCTTGAGAGGGCTTGTCAAGTTTGCAGATGGTATGGCCATGGGAGAGAATATGAAGATATAGAATTTTGGGTAGATGAATGGGTCTTAGAGAGATTATATATTTGGGAATTTTTTCTTAGTTTGGCTCTCTCTCCTTTATGAACAATCCTTAACAATTTAAGGCACTCACAATGGTTTTTTTATTCAGGTAGGCTATCGATTTTCTAAGTTTTCTCCTCTCTTGAGCTTGATGATAGAAAGATGAAAGTTTAGGGAGATTTCCAGGAGTCTAATCCACCTTCTCATATCATTATAGAACCTTATCTCACATGTGTGAAGTGTATAGAGGTGTAGAAGATAAATGAATGCCAAATTTATAGTCTACAGGTAGGTTAGAGAGGTTATACAGTTCAGTGGTTAATCCACAGGTATCAAGACTCATTATGACATTATTTACAAGTCTCATTCATGTGCATTTGTTCTTATTCATGTTTTTTGCACTTCATCAAAGCCTATGATAGCTTATAAATCACCAATATTCCCTTAACATCCTCATAGTCTCACTTTAACATATGTTAAGGTATTTTAGCATATATTAAGGTTGTTTGTAGAATCCTAGGTTTGTTTTGCACTATGTATATCTCCTTTAAGATCCTAAAAATTGGTATGCCATATTGAGTCATATGCTTATATTCACCTTGGATCCTTTAAGGTTATCTTGATAGTGGATTTATATTTCATTTCATCTCCTTATATTTCATCCCACCTTCACAGTCTTTATCACTGCCATTCACCTTTGTATAAGGTTATCACTCCATCTCCACTATCAGTTTTCATATCCCAGTAACATCATACTCACATATCACTATTTATTCACATTCACCTCATGGATCCACTACTTTAGAGGAGTTAAGTGTCTTTGGTAACCATTATGGTAATGAAGTAAGTTATGTATCCCTTAACACTATTAAATAGGGGTGGATGATCGCCTACAACCATGCTAAGAAAAGGTCATACCAAAAATGCAAACAAGGAGAAACATGTATGTTTGAGGGGAGAGTTAAACTCAATAAGAAGTTCAAGGAAATTCAAGAGCATTAGAGGGACTGGGGAGGTCTGTTGGTGTCAATTTCAAGACCTATAACTTGGACATAGTCTGTACAAGGGTCAAATTCTCATACACAGTTAGGTCTATAATGAAGGAAAGTCTATGTTCAAAAGGTAGAGTAATGAGTCATAGGTGAAAGTGTTGTAAATTGATGGGTACGGAAACTCAGAGGTAGATCCTAAGTATGAAGAACTTAGATTAGGAAGCACAATAGTGTTTGGATGGATCTTGAGATATGTGAAACTTAGATCAAATGTATGGACTATGAAGAAGGCGTTGGAAATATCTTTAAGCTCAATGGGGATTTTGCCTAGGTTTGAGGGTCACTTGAGAAGGTTATTAATGATAATACATGAGGCCCAAATTATAAAATAACATATCAATCACCTCATAAAAGCCATCTATAGCCTTACTAAGACAAGTCTATCTCCAAGTTGTGAAAAGGATGGGAATAGAGTATATATGGAAGAGGCCCATGAAAAAATGGAGGCTTAATAAGAGTAATGAAAATGTGGAATGGGTCAGGTTATGAATAATATTGTCCCAAACAAAGTTTACTCCAATATTAACCTTGAAATGGTCATACACAGCCAATACTAGTGCCAATTGTATGGATATATCCATATACCCTAGACAAATTCAATTAAAAGTACAATAAAATCAAAGAGGAAGATTTATGGAAGTCACTTTTTCATTCAAATATTAAATTTATACCTTCAAACTTTCAACAAGATCATAACTTCTAGTCAAGGATTGTAAACTCATGAAGGTACACATGCCTATGTATGGAATAAAGATAATAAGAACATAAGAGTGACCTTGAAGAGCCAATGTACCGAAGGGAGAAGTGAGAAGAAGGTTCCAAATTACTTGGGAGGTATTAAAGTAATAAGTGATGGTGACATGGATAAAATCACTTCCAATTCCCTAATAAACTCTTACAGCTAGTATTGGAAGAGTAAGTTGCATTGAAGGAAATAAGAAGATATGGTGTGGTGATAGGTTGTACAGAGTTGTGAATAGATAGTGATAAGGATAATAATAATTGAAATAATGATATTATAACCTAATCAAGTCTTTACCAACATTCTCAGACCCAAACATAAAACTAATCTAGAAACTTAGTCACAGACTTATTGAAAACTCAGGTAACCCACTAGCTAGTTTTAGGAAAAATGAGTTTTGAGGCCTCTATAGGCATGATGAAGTTATGAAATTTGGTAAGGTTGGTGGAAATGAGTGTATTGAGATTTCCATTGTATTGGAAATGTCATACTAATAATGGAAACATCCACTATTTTGTATTAGATAGACCTCAATCTATTGACAGTCAGTAATGGAACCAAGAGGGCTATTTGAAGGTCTATAGGTAAGATAGGAGACTTGGGGATTCATGTTGATGATTTGAAGGAATAAAATCTGATGATAATCCCTAAAAAAATTTGTGAGAGTATTCATATTCAATTATCATGCCAAACTCCCTTGAGGGCTAACACAGGCAAACAAACTTCAAACCCCTAAGAAACCTACCACCATTTTGAGCTGATATAGGTGTTATTTCACATTAATTTTCATAATAATGGTGTGGAAAATCATTTAAATTCTTGAGGGAAGTGTTAGAGTGAATATAATGTAACAAATTTGTTATTTTATCCCTTAAGTCTTTATTTTACCTACACAGTCTGAATAGCTAGTTGAAGTACCTTTTCACTATGTACATATATTGATGCATCTTGTGTATGGGAGATTGAGATCATTAGGGTAGTTGAATAGGTTAGTATAATTAAAATTCATGACAAGAGGTTTTGTATTAGATGTCTATATGCTATGAATCATTAATAAGAGTTTTAGACCCCTAAAACCCTTACAAAACTCTAAAAGACACCTGATGAAGGCAATATGCCTCAAGATGCATTATAAAAATTGTTTGAGACATGGAATGGTATTTTCAGTCTTCTTGAATCTCTTGATCATGAAAAAATATTGTTGGTTGGCACTTGCAGAGGTCATGTTGTATAAACTAGGCCTGAAAACACTAACTTGATCATATAAACAAGGTAATGAAAGGTATTTGCACATACAAAGAATTAAAGAAGGAAAATTGGGTCCTAAAATCCCTAAATAAACTTGTAAGAACCATCTATAGGGATATTTATGATAGTTTCTATAAGTAAATATGTCTAGGTATTCAAATAAGAGGCTGTGTGCATGTAAATAGAAGGTGAATGTTTCATTCAAGCCAACACCATGGATCTAATGGATGTCATAGAGGTTATTCATGTTGTATATAGCTATGTAAGATATTTTCAACTCATAATGATGTTAGAATCCTAAAAAATCTTGTATATACATATGCTTGTCTAATGGCTTCATTAAATAGTGTCATCAAGAAAGGGAAATATAAAAAAAGGTGGGGTCATGAGTGCAACTCAAATATTCATGAACATAATCATTAGGTTTTTAGAGGGATGTATGTCATTTTTGAGCTACATGAAAGATGATATGGCTGGTCATTTAGGCCTTAAGACACCAAACATTGCTAAAAAAAACTATTTCTTCCTTGAGAGGTGACTTCACATGCTCACCATGGTATAGAGATTTTGCATGGGAGATTGGGAACTTTGGGAGAGCTAGAGGGATTAGTATACTAGTGTTTTGTGGTATTAGTTCAAAAAATTTAATGCCCAAACTTTATGAATCATTATTAAGATTCTTGAGCACTCTTAAACCTCTCTAAAACCCTAGTTAAGACCTAATTAGGAAGAATTGAAGTAAAAAGTATCCAAATAGATTTAAATCACTTGTATAACACTTGTATAATTTATAAAACTTAGAAAGGTTCATGATAATGACACTTTGTTGCATGGATGGTGTAAGGACCTATCATAAAATAATGGTTTCTTATGGAAAATAATAGAAAGAGAGGTATAAGGAAGTTTAAGAAGATAAAAATCATTGGAGGAGGAAGCTTGAAACTTGTTTCACCTTCTCAATCTATTATATGCTCAAAAACATGCATGGAAGTGTCTTTTCAACTCTCCTCTATTTAGCTAGTCTATACATGTGAAGAACAAGGTGACCTAGTCACTTAGTTTGACAAGTTTACAAGTATGAACTATTCAAGGAGACCTATGTTATGATTTGAAACATCGATTCAGGTCTAAAAATAATTTTCTCATAGGTTCTCAAAGTTTCATGTAGGATTTCATGGCCATCAAATGCAAGTAGTCAATCTACTAGTCCTAATTGTCACAGTAGACCTACTTGGTCAACAATGAGACATCAGAGTTGGAATGGAGGGTTAATGAATGAGTTAATATAGATTTATCACACTACATAACTAATCCTTAATTGGTAATCCATGCATAACTAGTCCTTAAGTGCCAATCCTTGGATAACTAATCCTTGAGTGGAAATCAATGGACATTCATAGTCTTAATGGAGGAAGTAGTCATTCTCTTGACTTAAGTCTTATGATAAAAAGGAGAGGTTAGTATATGCTTTATGATGGATTAATTACACCTAATCAATATGTAAATACTAGTACAAAAGTTAATTTATAAAATAGAGACATAACATGCTTCAAAATGAGGTTGAATAGGTCAACCATATCCTCCACCACCTTATTTTCAATGCCTGAGAGCTCATTCAAAGATCATGCAAGAGTATCAAACATGTAGAGTTTTTGGAGGATTATTTGTAATTGAAGTAATACTTGAGTTAATGATGGTCATTGATGACATTTTATTCTCTCCTCTACACCATTCTCTCTTCTTCTTCTCTCCTTATTTTCTATATATTCAAGCCTTATAGCCTTTATTTTTCATCCCTCTTCTAAGCATGAGGAAACTCTACCAAGTTTTTTACTTGATATACTTCTTGAACTAATGAATAAACTATTTTAACTACTCCATTATTGGATTATAGTGTGTTTATGCTTGTTCAAATGTGTATAAGTGGTATAAATCTCCCCTTAGCATGTCCTTGTCACACCTATATGTTGATTAGTTACCTTATGCAGGTTGTGTGAAGTGTCAAAGTTTGGTGATTAAGTTTGGAGTGGAATCTAGTTGGAAGTGCCTTAATAGAATCCTCTCATCCTTTACCTCCAAGTTATAGTCACTCTGAAACATTGTTGCTTAAGAGCTTTGGAGATAATGATTCAATTTATTTCTAGTTCATTAATGTTGTAGGAGTCCAAGATTGAGTGGATAAGGAATATAGGTGCATCACCATCCATTAGAGTAGCTTTAATTTCTATATTTTCTATTCCTTTTCACCCCCAAAACAAGTAGGTCATAGTAAACTAAGCATAAGTGATGTACCATGGGAGCTAGCCCTATAATCTAGAGGTTTGGTCTAGTTATAGATAACCCATAACCTGTATACCAATCCAATGTTAGTCCAAGTTTGAAGGAGAACTAAATAATCTTATTCAACAGGGTACAACTTGGGTTGTTAACAGTTATAGCACACTTGGTGGGATTAGAATCAATCATTGGAGTACTCACTTGAAGCCTTACAGTCATCTTGAGTAGATTTAGGCACTTGGGAAAGGATTTGCAGTAAAATTTTATGCTGAGAGACATCACAAAGTTGTCATTGTAGAGGTAAGGATGGTTCTTATTCATGATTCATGTTGTTGTGCATATGCTATATGAGGAGTTATGGCAGCCTATGGGGCAAATTTATGTCAACTAGTACCCTATTAGCCCTACCATGACCCCTATCAATCCCATGTTGACCCCTACCAACCCTACATTCACCCTAATCAATAATATGAGAGCCCTTATTAGGCCTATGATCCTTTTCAATAATAAGGACACTAATCTAGCCCTCGTTTTGAACCTCATTCACCTCCTTGACATCCTACTTATCAACCTAATTAGCCTTGGCAAACTCATGATGTTCCTGATTAGTTCGACCAAGTTCCAAGACAATCTATATCAAACTTTAAATAAACCTTGTTTGGCTATGAAAAACACATGGTGAGCATTAACGCACAAAAGAACTATGGACAAGAGATCCTAAGGCATGAAATTGAGAGCACGAGAGATTCATTTCAACAAGTTAAGGAAGAGTAGGCATATTTCATAAGACAAGGCCATTCAAAATTCAGTGGCGATATGCTTGACATAGGTGGTTTAGTTTTAAGCATTGAAGAGTAGTTGATAGTCCATGAAAGACAAAAAGTCCAATCTAAGCAACAACATGTTCCCTCCTTCATTCCACATCATTCCTACATTGAATTGCCTTTCCCCTCTCAAGAGTGTTAAACAAATATGTGTCACATCCCTCAAGATTCCTCACAAGCCTTGCCAAATTTTCCTACTTGGAGTTTTATCCAAGAGAGAGTTAAAAGGGGAAGAGAGGTGTGTCCTGAGAAGGTTGAGTTATATGTTTCATAGCAGATTATACAAAGGCCTCCATATTTTAATTATTAGGAAGAGATCTCTAGTGAGATGGTGCTAGAATTTGAGGCTCACCTTGATAAACAAGTTGAGCTTACAAACCAACTCCTTTATCAGTCAGTGGAAACCTTAAAAATAATCCCATCCCAATAGGAGGTCCCTCTAATCATACCCAAAGCTGTAATACCTACAATGCAAGAGGCTCCTAAACCCAAGTTTACAACTTTAAAAAAAATGCAACAATCTAGGAAGAGAGAAGAGTAGTCAAGTAAAAGCTAAGATGTTGAATTAGAAAGAAAGCATGAGATCATTCAACCCCTATTCCTCCCTCCTTAAAATCCCAATGCCTTCCCCTCATGGAGGTCTATTCAAGAAAATATGCAGCAAAGAGAGGAAGTGATGGTGTTCAACGTTGATCAACCCCATGAATAGAATGAAGCATCTATGACAACCCCTTTGGATTTGACTCACCTTCTTGAGTGTTTTCAAGGGTCCTTCATGCCACTCTTTAAGGAGGAGCCTCTCCTTTGTGAGATAAATGAGGATGATTTAGTTTAATTAAAATAAGATGAGTTGTAAGAGATTGTTGAGATGCAATATGAGCTACAAATATAAGATGAGACACATGAGATAGAGGTTTCACTTGGATAACAAGAAGAATATGTTTCTCAAAAAATCCTTGCTTACATGGTAGCTATCATCCACCATGATAGTCCTTAAAAACTTGTAGCATTTACCATAGACAAGAGTAGTCCATCCAATGAAGATGGGTGTCAAGGTGACAATGATGACCTTGGGTAGAAATATATGAATATTTGCAATGAATATCAGACCCTTCAAGGACTCACACTTCTTATGGAACATGTTAAAGACCAATCAAATGCCAACCTTGTCAAGTTTTGTCCACAAGAAGAGCAGGCACAAGATGATGAAAAGAATTGTGAAATGTTTATTGAGGTAGTACCTCAAGTTGATACTCCTGAACACAAACCAAGTAAAGATTTATTATCCTTTAACATGCCCAATGAAGTTCAATATGTCCATATGGAGCAGAATGAAAGCATCAACCAAGACATGGAAAATGTTTGGTATCCCATGACTAAGGCATAATTAACATTATTCTTGAAATGTAGATGAATATGGGAGGAGTATGATTGGGTGTTAGACTCACATGTACAACCCATGCATCTAGAGATAGAACCTAAAGGACCAACTGACTCCCCAAGAGGCCATGAACATGATAATATTCCTAGTTACAAGTGGGAGATATTAAGATGTGGAAATCATACTTCATGGTGCCATAATGGTCAATCAATTTTTCTATTTGATCTTGGAGGAAATAATCTAATTTTGAGTTAGTTGTTTTAGTTAGTTTGTCTTATTTCAATAAATGGTCAACACTAGTTTAGATTGATGCCTTATTACTTTGTTATCTTTTTGTTTTTTTCCTTAGGTTAGGTGTGTTTCTTAGTATAGGTGTCTTTATTTGTTGTTTCTATTATGTCTTGTCATTTGTTATAGTCTTAAGGTGTCACAAAGTACAAAATATGTTTGGCAGTTTAAGGTAGTCATCAAAACCATGTTGTTATGTTTCAAAACTATCATTATCATGAAAATTCAGAGGGTTCCCTTGACCAACAGGTTGGTCAACCCCTATGAGTCACCAAAAATGTTTGCAATTTGGCTTTTCAAGGCCAAATACCAACCCCTATAACTTGAAACTTTTCATGGCACTGATCTAAGCCTCTACATGGTGGTCACCTATTTGTATGTGGTCTAAAAGTGAAGGTTTTAGCCTTTAAATGACATTTTTTGACCTCAAAAGGCCACTAAAGCATCCATAATGTCTCTACTCAGCCTCATAGTCATATTATTGTTTAGTCAAATGGGTTTATACTTTGGAAGTGTCTCTTTTATTAGTCTAAAGCGTTGTTTGGCCTTAAAAGAGCTTCCACATGTGGAATTTATCCCCTTTTTGATATTAAAAAAGTTATTAATTGTTTTAATATGTCTTCTGACTCATAATATTCATTATGTTACCCTAAAATGGCAGCTACAAGCTTGAAATATAGAGAACATATAAGAGAAAGAGTATTTTGATGTGTTTTTTGCAAGATGTATGGATTTGTATAGATTTTTTCATATAGTGGAGGTCAAGAGTTTGAAGGTGGATTCATAGCAAGTGTTTCAATGAAGTTTCATGGCAAGAAAGTTCCATACAAGCTCAAAACCAATCCCCAAACACCATCAAATTTCTTTGCATCTTGAGAGGGCCTTTCAAGTTTGTAGATGGTACAACCATGTGAGAGAATATCAAGATCTTGAATTTTTGGCAGAGGAAGTGGTCTTAGAGAGATTCTATCTTTAGGAATTTATTATCAATTTGTCTCTCTTTCCTTTATTAAAAATCGTTAACAAGTTAAGGCACTCATAATGGCTTCTTCATTCAAGTAGGCTATTGGTTTTCTAAATTTTCTCCTCTCCTAAGCTTTGTGATAGAAAGATGAAAGTTTAGGGAGATTTTTAGAAGTCTACTCCACCTTCCCATATCATTATAGAACCTCATCTCACACATGTGAAGTGTATAGAGTTGTAGAAGTTAAATGAATGCCAAATCTATAGTCTACAGGTAGGTTGGAGAGTTTGTATAGTTCAATGGTTGATTTATGGGTATCAAGACTCATTATGACATTATTTGTAGGTCTCATTCATGTCCATTTGTTATTATTCATGTTCCTCACACTTCATCAAAGCCTATGATAGCCTAGAAATCACCATTCTGCCCTTAACATCCTCACAATATTAGTTTAGCATATGTTAAGGTTGTTTTTAGAATCATAGGTTTCTTTTGCACTATGTATACCTCCTTTAAGAGCCTCCAAAATGGTATAGCCTATTGAGGTATATGATTATGGTCACCTTGGATCCTTCAAGGCTACCTTGATAGTGGAGTTATGTATCATTTCATCTCCCTATGTTTTATCCCACCTTCATAGTCTTTATCACTGCCATTCACCATTATATAAGCTAATCACTCCACCTCCACTCTCGATTTCTATATCCCAATAGAATTATACTCACATATCACTATTTATTCACATTCACCTCATGGATCCACTACTTTAGAGGATTTAAAAGTCTTTGGGAACCATTATGGTCATGAAGTAAGTTATGTAGCCCTAAACAATACTAAATAGGGGTGAATGATCACCTACAACCATGATAAGAAAAGGTGAAACCAAAAATGCAAACAAGGATAAACCTGGATGTTTGATGGCAGAGTTGAACTCAATAGGAACTTCAAGGAAAGGCAAGAGCATTAGAGGGACTTGGGAGGTCTATTGGTGTCAAGTTGTAGACCTAAAACTTAGACATAGTCCATACAAGGGTCAAATTATAATACACAATCAAGCCTATAATGACGGTAAGTCTATGTTCAAAAGGTAGAGTAATGAGAAAGAGGTGACAATGTTTCAAATTGATGGTCATGAAAACTTGGAGGTAGATCTTGAGTATGGAGAACTCATATTAAGAAGCAGAGTAGTGTTTGGATGGCTCTTGAGGTATGTAAAACTTAGATCAAATTTTTGGATTGTGAATAAGGTGTTGGAAATATATTTAAGCTCAATGGGTATTATACCTAGGTTTGAGAGTCACTTGATAAGGTTAATAATGATAGCCATGATGCCCAAATTATAAAATAACATAGCCATCACCTCGTAAAAGCCATCTACAGACTTACCAAGACAAGCCTATCTCTAAGTTGTGAAGAGAATGGGAACAAAGTATCTATGGAAGAGGCCCATGAACAATGGAGGCTTCATAAGAGTAATGAAAATGTGGAATAGGTCAGGGTATGAATAATATTATACCAAACAAAGTTCACTCTAAGGTTAACCTTGAAATGGCCACACAGAGCCAGTACTATTGTTAATTGTATGGACAAATCCACATACTATGGATAAATACAATTCAAGGTACAATCCAGTCAAGGAGGAAGATTTATGAAAGTCACCTATGCATTCAAATTATAAATTGATACCTTTAGACTTTCAACAAGATCATGACTTCTACTCAAGGTCTACAAACTTGTGAAGGTACACATGCCTATGTACGAAATGAAGATAATGGGAACCCAAGAGTACCCTTAAAGAGACAATGCAATAAAATGAGAAGTGATAAGTGATGGTGTAATGGATAAAATCACTTCCAATTACCCAATCAACACTTACAACCAATATTGGTAGACTCAGTTGAATTGAAGTAAATAAGGAGATATGGTGTGGTGATAGGTTGTATAGAGTTGTGAAGAGATGGTGAGAAGGATAAGAATCATTGAAAGAAGGATCCTATATCCTAATCAAGGCCTTATCAACATTTTTATACCCAAACACAAAACTAATATAAAAACTCAATCACAGACCTATTGAAAACTCAGGCAACCCACTAGTTAGTTTTAGTAAAAATGATTTCTAAGGCCTTTATAGGCATGGTAAAGCTATGAAATTTGGTACAGTTAGTGGTAATGAGTGGATTTATATTTACATTTTATTTTAAAGGTATTACCGATAGTGGAAACATCCACTATTTTGTCTCAGATAGACCTTAGTTTGTTGATAGTAAGTAATGGAGCCAGGAGGGCTATTTAAAGGTCTATAGGTAAGATAGGAGACTTGGAGCTTCATGTTGATGTTTTGAAGCAAGGAAAGGTGATGATAATACCTCACACTCTTTTTTATATTGATCATATTTAGTTATCATGCCAAATTACCTTGAGGGCTAATATAGGCAGACATACTTCAAACCCCTAAGAAACCCTGCCACCATTTTGAACTAATCTAGGTGTTATTTCACATTGATGGTCATAAGAATGGTGTGGAGAATCATTTCAAGTATTGAATGAAGTTTTGGAGTGAATATAAGGTAAAAAACTTGTTATTTTGGCCCTTAAGTCTTCCTTTTGCCTGCATAGTCTAGGCAACCAATCAAAGCACCTTTTTACTACGTACATATCTTGACGCATATTGTGCATGGGAAGTTGAGATGGTTAGGGTAGTTGAAGGGGTCAATATAATTGATATTCATGGTAAGAGGTTTTTCATTAGAGGTACATATGTTATGAATCATTGCGAAGAGTTTTAAACCTCTAAAACCCTTGCAAAACCTTAAAAGACACATGATGAAGGAAATATGCCTCAATATGCATTCTAATGAGTGTTTGAGCCATAAAATGGTGTTTTTGGTCTTCCTAACTCTCGTGATCATCAAAAAAATTTATTGGTTGGCATGTGGAAAGGTCATATTGTATGGATTAGGCATGAGAAGGCTAATTTGAGCCTGTAAGTAAGGTAATGAAAGGTATTTGCACATACAAAAAACTACAAAAGGAAAATTAGGTCCTAAACTCCCTAAATAAACTTTAAAGAACCATATATAGGGATATTTATGATAATTTCTATAGGAAAATAGGTCTAGGTGTTCAAATAAGAGGTTGTGTGCATGCAGATAGAAAGTGAATGGCTCATTCAAGCCAACACCATGGAACCAAAGGACCTCATAGAGGTTATTCATGTTGTATATAGCTGATTAAGAGATTTTTAACTCATAAGAGGTTAGAATTCTAAAAAATGTTGCATATATATATGCTTGTTTAATGGCTTCATCAGATAGTGCCATCGAGAAGGGGTAACAAAAGGTAAGGTGCAATCATGAGTTCACCTCCAATATTCATGAACATCATGTTCAAGTTTTTAGAGGGGTTTATGTCAGTTTTTAGCTATAGGAAAGATGATATGCCTGGTCATTTAAGCCTTTAGACACCAAACACTACTTAGAATGCATGTTTCTTCCTTGAGAGGTTACTTCACATACTCACCATGGTACAAATATTTTACATGGGAGGTTGGACACTTTGGGAGAGGTAGTGGGATTTGTATACTAGTGTTCAATGGCATTGGTTTAGACATTCAATGCCCAAACTTTATGAATCATTATTAAGAGTCTTGAACACTCTTAAACCTCTCTAAAACCCTAGTTAAGACCCAATTGGGAAGAATTAAAGGAAAAAGAATCTAAATAGATTGAATCACCTAAATAACACCTATATCATTTATCAAACTTAGAGAGGTTCATGATCATGACACTTTGTTGTATGGATGGTGTACGAGCCTATTAGAAAACAATGTTTTCTTAGGGAAAAGAGCAAAAAGAGAGGTACAAGGCAGTATAAAAAGATGCTAATCATTAGAGGAGGAATATTGACACTTGTTTCACCTTCTCAATCCAGTAGATTTTCAAAAACATGCATGGAAGCATTTTTACAACTCTCTTATAATAATCCAATCTGTAGATGTGAAGAAGAAGGTGACCTAGTCACCTAGTTTGATAAGTTTATAATTATGAAGTATTCAAGGAGACCTATATTATGATTTGAGACATTGATTCAGGTATAAAACTCAAATTTTCATAGTTTATCAAAGTTTCATGTAGGTTTTCATGGCCATAAAATGCAAGTAGTCAAGCTGCTAGGACTACTTAGCCTAGTAAACCTACTTGGTCAACAAGGAGACATCAAAGTTTGTGTGGAGGGCTGATGAATGAGTTAATGTAGAGTAATCACACTACATAAGCTATAATTAAGTGGTAATCCACACATAACTTATCCTTAAGTGGAAATCCATGCATAACAGATCCTTAAGTGGTAATCAATGCACATTCCATAGTCTTAATGGAGGAATGAGTCATTCTATTGACTTAAGTCTTATGCTAAAAAAAGAGGTTATTATATGATTTATGATCTCTTAATTATACCTCATCAATGTGTAACTACTATTAAATTTAACTAACAAAATTGAGGCATAATGTGCTTCAAGATGAGGTTGAATGAGTCAACCATATCCTCTACCACCTCATTTTCAATGCCCAACTCATTCAAAGATCATGTAAGATCATCAAACATGGAGAGTTTTTGGAGGAAGATTTGTAACTAAAGTAATACTTGAGTTAATGATGGTCATTGATGATATTTTATTCTCTCCTCTATGCCATTCTCTCTTCTACTTCTCTCCTCATTTTCTATATATATAGGCATTATGGCCTTGATTTTTCATCCCTCATCTAAGCATGAGGAAACTCTACCAAATCTTGTACTTGATATACCTCTTGAACTAATGAATAAACTATTGCAACTAATCCATTATTAGATTATAGTGTGTTTATTATTGTTCAAATATTTATAAGTGGTATAAATATCCCCTTAACATGTCCTTATCACACCTATATGTTGATTAGTTACCTTATGCAGGTTGTGTGAAGTTTCAAAGTTTGGTAATCAAGTTTTGAGTGTAATCTGGTTGAAAGTTCCTCAAGAGAACCCTCTCATCCTTCACATCCAAGTTATAGTCAATCATTAGGACCTTCATATGAAACATTATTGCTTAGGATATTTGGAGATAATACTTCACTCTAATTCTAGTTTATTAGTGTTGTAGGAGTCCAAGATTGAATGGATAAGCAATATAGGTGAATTATTATCCCTTATAATAGGTTAATTTTCTATATTTTATATCCCTTTCCATCCCTAAAGCAAGTAGGTTTTAGTAAACTGAGCTTAAGTGATGTACTAGGGGCCTATCCCCATAATCTAGAGGTTTGGTTTAGTCATAAGTAACCCACAACCTGTAGACCAATCCAATGTTAGTCCGAGTTTGAAGGAAAACTGAATAATCTTGTTCAATAGTGTACAATTTGGGATGATAACAATCCTTATTTATAAATTACATGATCCAAGTAGTGAATTTTAGGTTGAAAGAAAGATTAGTTTGACAACTTTCTGCATAACTTATGTTGCCTCAAATGTTACAAGACTAGCCTTAAGTGTTGTTCATACTCCTATTCATTCCTGGAATAGATTAGAATGTCATCTAAAAAATACAACACAAACTTGTCAAGTAAATATTAAAACACACTATTCATTATATTCATGATTTATGTAGAAGCATTTGTTAGTACAAATGACATGACTACAAATTTAGAATGTCTATATGTAGTTCTAAAAGTAGTCTTATAGACATCCTCATCTTTGATGCAGAGTTCATGATACCTAGAACTAAGATCTATGTTTGAAAATATATCAACTCCTTTCACTTGATTAAAGATGTCATATATGCAAGGAATATGATATTTTTTATTATGACCTTTTTGAACATTATGTAATCGATGCACAACCTAAGTGTCCTATCCCTTTTCTCATCAAACACTATGGAGCTCCCTAGGGTGATACTTTGGGGTGTATCATTTCATTATCTAACAACTCTTGAAGTTGTACTTTTATCTCTCTTAAATAATCCACATTCATTCGATAAATTTCCTTAGATATAAGTGTTGTACCAGGTGTTACATCAATGGAAAAGTCAAATATCCTCTTAAGAGGCAAACCTAAAAGCTCTTCTAGAAAAACCTCCATGAACTCTTCCAAAATTGGATACTCTTGAAGTATGGTGGTTGTTCCTCAGTTATCTCATTCAGATTGAGAGCATACAATTGATTCCCTTTCCTAATGACTTTTCTAATCTAAATGGCTAAAAGAATTTGTGGGTTAGATGGGTTGATGATTCTTTGAATCACTATATAATTTCCTCATCATCCAAGCATTGAAATATTTTACTAGAGTAGTCTAACTTAAATTGATGTGTTTGTAACCAATCCATTCCCAAGATGATGTCATAGGATGCCAAGGGAGCAAAGAATAGGTTTACACAAGTCTTAAAACTACCCAAATTTAGCTTAGCTTGTTCTAAACATTCATTAACAACCACCTTCTTGTCAGTTCTAAACTCCACTTTCCATCCTTATCTAAGTATAGTTGGTTTGATTTTACACTTTAAATAATTTATAGGAGAAATAAATCTTTCTTTACCTCGTTAATTAATCAAAATAAATAAAGAAAATCCATAAATCATACCTCTTATCTCAATAAGTGTTGACTAAAATTATGTATTTCTATTATCTACAACTATGTAAACCTTATGATTATCCTCTAGTTTAGGATAATCCTTACGATAATGGTTGTAACCACATTCAAAAAAGTTACAACAATATTAGATAGGAGTGGAATAATATAGGATCTTATGGCTGTCCCATGGAAGTTTTGTTGTTTGTCATTTCCAACATTCTTTTTTGTGAAAAAATGTGAATTGGACCCTTTTTTATTTTAAAATTTATTTTCATAATTTTAACTCTATGCATTATACTTTTTAAAGTCATTTTTCTTGAAATTATTACTTATCAGAGGTATTGATGACTTAGACTTTCCTTATTGCTTACTATAAATTTTTTTCCTTGTTCTTGGGTGAGACTTCTCTTTTTTTTCAGTATGATGTGCTAATTCCAGTGTAACAACTAATGTCTTTGGGTTAGTCATATTTACACCATGCATGAGTATATCATTTAACCCTAGTTTGAACTTAGTTACCTTTATTTCTTCATCCATCATGTTTTAAACATGATGCAGGAGTCCCAAAAAGTTATTTTCATACTTGGATATTGATATGGTACCCTACTTTAGTAGTTGAAACTCTATAATTTTCTACCCTTTGTAGATATTATTCATATATATTTTTACAAATTATTTCTAAAAAGTTTCCCAAGTAAGATTTAGGTAATTATACCCTTTTAATACACACAAATGGTTCCACCAGAAAGTTGCATCACCTACCAATTGGTAAGCTTTGATGAATTTAACTTCGGAGTTCACATTCTGCAATGTGAATGCTTCTAAAAGTTTATCACCCATGCCTCAATGACATCACCAGTGGTTTCACTAAAATACATTGGAGGAGGAAATTTATTCAACTCCTTAATGATGGGCTTTGCAACCTCTTATGATGGATGCTCATTATGAAACCTATCTTCTTACCTTCCCTCTTACAAATTTTCTAGGTGAGTCAAACTTTGGCCTAGGCCTTCCATTTTCCCCTAGAGGCCATGCAATGCATCAAGAATGTAATGCATTACAACATTTTATTCCTTAGGAACTTATTTTTTTGGATTATCCTAATTGGATGCATGGATACCACTTTTTTCCACTTTTATGTCATCATGATCATGTTGATCTAGTACATGATTGTCAACTCGATCACTACCCACATTCAAAAGGTTTCAAGTTTATCTAGTTCTAACCATCCTAACACATTAGACATCCATTAATAAATCACATTTTCATAAATAATTATTGATTTATCCATAATGAAGGCTTTGATAATGACTGTCATAACCCTAAATTTTCCATAAAATTAAAAACTTAGAAATAAAAAGATTATGCTGTAACTAATAATTCATTGGCCAACAAAAATGATTCCAAAATCATAACAAGTCTATTTTATTAAAGAGAATAAGACAAGTCATAAAAATAAAGATGAAAAACATTATTTACAATGTGAGGTTCTTCATAAGGATCAGTTATAACCTAATTTTGAACTCTATGTTAATGACATGATCTGAATCCCTATCATAAATTCTCATGCATTATTGGTTTTGAACCAATACTAGCAATTCCACACATATAACACCAAAGATCAACCACATATTTAAATTAATCCATGTGTTTGATTAGATTATTATAGGAAAAGACTAATTGATTTAACCATCCCCAATAACCATCAATAACCAAGGCTCCAATTTCATATCAAAAGGATCCTCAAGACTTAAATACATACATACATCTAAAACATTTGATGAATCTACACCCCCATGTTAATAATATGAGCCCACTATAGAGTAAATATGAGTGTAACCCATCGATATTTTTGCATAACATAACATGATGGTTTTCATTCATATCTCTCATATAATTTACCCTTACCAACTGACAATTTAAACATTATCATTTACATAACCCACAATGGGTTTATCTAAGGCAACAAATAGATTAAATGAATCTTTAAATAATGTCAAGCATACCCGTATCTATATCCTTGCCTCATTATTAATTCCACCCCAAAGATTAACTTGCAAATATCAATTCATTATTAGCATGCTAGTACCAAATCCTTGCTTGATTTATTATCTATCTCTATATTTACGTGCAATAGATGAGAATCATAAATAGGATATTATCTTAATTAATTTACACCACATAAGTCATTTACACCATGTTTACACCAAACATATTTAACCATACAAGTGTCTTGATAATATAATTACTTATACATTTACTTGAAATATCGAATACTTTGACGTATTCATTAAAATACTACATCAATTTTCTGCATATAGACATTCCATAAGATCATGAACAAAATTTAATGCACAAACAAAATAAAGTCATTCTATCAAAATGAAATATATAGGGTTATAAATGACTCAGTTGTAAAAGTTACTCCAGTTTCCAAGCCATAACTTTCATAAAAAAACACCCTACTTATTCATAAAATCACAATCAATACAAAGAAAATATACATGCAATGAATCTTTGCATATCAATAATCATCAACAATGACTACAAGAGTGATCTAGATCCCAATAGATCATCTCCAAATCCCTGTAGATTTATGCATTTCCAAATGATCAAAATATTGACTTAATATTATAATGACTAGAATTGCATAACCTGTAATCTATTTATAGCCCATAAATAAGGGATGTTAACCTTATACATTTTGACAACATAGAAAAATACCTTACAACTCTGTTACTTACACAAATTACAAGAATGAAAACATTATAAGAAAGTATTACCATTACAAAATGATGCATAGAATATAAAATATTTTACATAAATGAATTCATCAATTACTTGCCACTGTATTATATACAAAAAAAAGCAAAACACATTACAGTTTCACCTTTACAATACATCGTAAACCATGCAATTCTTAATGGACAATAATGCCATACTTTTAACACTATTATGTTTACCTTGAAAGCATGTCGAATGTAACAAAATATAAATCAATATTTCTACATGATACAAAGTAACTCATAACTCTTTTATATTCTCAGAATATAAATACATTGCAAAATATTTTAATAATACAAACATACTCTGCAATATTCCAAATATCCTGCAAGCTATCACATTTATCTATGAATGAAATAAACCTAGATTTAAAAGCATATCCATAACAATGGAGAATATAACCATCACCATAGAGTTTATCATAATGCATACTAGTTACACAGAAAGGCATTGTGCATTTTTTCTAGCAAGCTTTCAAACATGAAACTTTCCACAAAGAAGCTTTATACAAAAATCCATCCACCTGCTCAAGATAAGCCCAACCATAGATAGGTTTCCCTATCCACCCCACCCATCAGTTAGAGATGGAAGCAGGAACCTAAACACAAACATAGTACTCAACTAAGCCATGATGGTGATGTAATAATGACCAATAACCTAAGGTCTAAAGGTCCAACTAACCGTACTCCTTAATGGTTTTTAATAATAACAAGCACTTGTCAAATAAATTTGGGAAATTATCAAAATATGAGGCTTGAATAACTTCATCGACAACATCGATGGTTATGATAAACATTTTTCAAAGAAATTTATGGAGTATTGAAATGATAGAATTGTTATAATCAATTACGTCTCTGTTAAAATCACTAAAGGTATTATTGCCAAGTCATTAGGATCAAAGTAGAAGAAGTTAAATACACAAAATATAATAAGGATTATAAAGAATAAAAACCCAAGTTTTTAATTGACAAAGAAGAACTGATTGAGTGTACTAGGGGTTTCCAGAGGAAGGACATTCCCAAGCCTTTCGACAAGGTTGATGAACAGATCATGAGGTCCATTACCCTTAATGGTATATTTTCTCATGTTCAACATTTTTCATTTACCCTTCTTGAATTATTTTTATCATGCCACCCCCATTAGTTTGTCCTATATATCCACCACTCCCTCAAAAGCTCAATCTTTGATGTAAATATGAGTAAGAAGAAAGAAATTTGGCACCATGTCATTAGCTTTGTCATTTACAAAATAATTCAAGGCCTTGAACCCATTTACCCTTATCATCATGAAAAGGGAAAATAAAAAATCAATTCCACCCCCTAAAATAACATTAAGAAGTGCCACTAAACCTAAGCTAAAAAACTTGATTGATTAGAAGCTAATTTTTATTGATTGTGACAACAATGAGAAGGATCTCAACACCCAAAGATAAGGACATCAAAAATAAATAAATCCAAGAATGAAACCCTTAAAGAGGATCCTCATTTGAGCAACAATCCTAAGGAGGTAAAACAAATGATTAAACTGGAAGAGGTTGCTAATATCCTTCACATGCTCAAAGAGAAAGGCAATAAAAGAAACACCCAAGAGAATGTCCTAGAGGTGAACAATACGAACACCAATTTCAAAAATAAAAAAATCAACATCATAATGGAATTTAATGAGGCCATGGAGGATCTCAAAACCATAATAGGCTTAGAAATGTTAAGGACAAAGTAAAGTTACAAAATTTGATTCTCCATTGGTTCTTAAAGGAACAAAAGATATTAAAAGAAGAGATAAACAAATTAATTCAAAATGATGGGATATATTGCACCAAATCAGACCTTATTGAGTTAAGTACTGAGTTCTAGAATATGAAGGAAATAATGTATATACTAGAGAAAGCAAATGAAATACACAATGAAAACCTCAACACTCTTGTGGATTACAACCATCTCATAGTAATGAAAAGTTTGCAGATCAAAGAGACTCTCAAATTGTTGTCAAAGAGAAAGTATGATAACTCAAAGATACCTAGGTCTAAAAAGAATATGAAAGCCATTGTTAGGGAAGAGGATTATACACAATCAAAATTCTACAAGGAGCTCACTCTAAAAAGTCAACTAGATAACTGAACCATGCCTAGAGATTAGTTGTTGCTCTGGTTATTATACCTCTTTGTTGTTTCCTTGCTACCATTTTTGCTATGTTTATGTTGTTTTTATTGTTTAACTCTTTTGTGATTGGCTTATAACTATAATTGGTCTCTAGACCTTGCCTGTTGGTTAATGTATAGGTTTGTGTCCCTTCTTAAAAATCCTCTTTTACCAATATTAAAACAATAATAAGAGCTTCAACACCACTCATAAATGAATTACCCACAATTAGGGTTTCTACCCCAAAATAGAATAACCCATAAACCATTCAAATATTTAAACTTTTAAGCCAATCCAAAAAATACAATTATACCTTTTCAGTTACTCATTCTCATCTATGGGTAAGTATTCTAAATTGTCTAAGCCTAATGGGTATCATCGACTGAGTGCCATTCATAAAAAATGACATGGCTATTCAGGAAAACAATTCCAAACCTTCTATATTATTTGTATCAATGAATGCATGCACCATTTCAACATTGTCGCTAAAAATAAAATCAATCTCTTATTTTCTCAACACAATGTGATACCAAGAATGGGTTCTTGGCCTACACTCATTTCTTCTCTTTTCTTTTCCACACTATTTTATTTTCTCCTTCTTTCTAGCCTCAATATTTTCTTCCTGTCAACCTATTTATCCACCATTGGCAGTGACCATTCCATTTGGAAGAATGAGTTTTGTCGAGTGCAAATCCAAGTCCTTTCTTCATTCAAAACCCACATATATGATTTTCCCCATATTTTTTTGAGTGAAAATAGATATGTTTCCACCTCTCGCATGCTTACTATTTTCCCATATAAAACTAGATACATCACCATGCATAATCCAATCAAGTATCTTCCCCAAAAGACAAATGAAAACCCTAATCATAATTTTCCCTAAGTCAATGACAACATCATAATTGTGGTTACTTAGTCTAACACAACATGATTACCTTATCCTCAACTTAAACTTTTGGGTTAAAGTTCGAGTTACAAATGCAAACCAAGATTTAGGTCCATGTTATGCATAACTTAAGGTTTTTCCATTTTTAACACTCCTTAAAATATATTTGAAAAAGCTTTTAACAAATTTAAAATCAAATTGATGTTGATATTCTTTTTATCAAAGTTTTTTATTAAAAGGGTTTTTTTTAAAAAAATATATGGAAGAACTATTATAAGTTATTTGGGGGGGATTAACTCAAATGGTCCTTTTTTGTATTATGGTGGGCCTAATATTATCTTGGGAAGACATTTTTTGATTATTTTTAAAAATAATATATTATGAGATTTTTTAAAGATGAGAGAATTTATTATTTTTTGGGTACTCTTTATATTTTCACTTGATGAAGACCAGAGAGTGAGGTTTGGTTTGGCAGGTGGATAAAACCCATCATAATCAAAACATTCATTTTATCTCTCTTGCTCACTTTGTATTCACCCTTTTTGGATGAACTCTTGACTAAGCATGACATCCCTTTGCTATGTAAATTTTGTCTTTTCTGACACTTGCATTGATTTCTCAAGACACACTCTCAGTTGTGCCTAACGTATTTTAAATGTGTATTGTTTGCAACATAGAGGGGGGTTCACTATTGATAGTTTAGGGGGGTTATACTATGTTTGTGTCATTTTTTATTCACATTCTCTATTTAATGTCACTTTTAGTGGAAAGAATGTGGGATAGATAAGAAATATGACCAACTTATTCTTTCTGTGCTCTCAAAACTAGGTCCAGATTACTCTTTCTTTGTTTCTACCTTCCATTCGACTAAAAGTGCTCTAGGTACTACATGGAAGATGCCTTTTTTAGAGGAATTTATTATCGACTTGACTTAGAAATAAGATAAGTTAATATAGAGTGGCACATTGAAGTCCTTAAAACCTCAATCCCTAATTACTGTTAATGGGAAACAAAAGGCTTCAAACATAGAGAATTAAAAAAAGAACAAGGATAAAGAGAATAAGAAAGCATCAACCTTTTCTAAAATTACCATTGAAACCTCTTCTTCTAATGACAAACATTAAAAAGAGAATGTTAAATGTGTCTATTTTAAGAAAAATGGGCATGATGAACACAAGTGCATGAAGAAATAAATTGATCACCTAAATCATCTTATAGAAAAGAACAATATAGGTGCTCTTGAGTATATCAAACATAATTCATCAACTCAAGATTATTCTATGGCAAAAGGCAAAGGTAAAATGAAAGAAAAGGTCAAGGCTCTTATAGCATTTATAGTTCTAACATCTTCATGGCTTATTCATAGGTTGAGTTTTCATCCTTAAAGCATTTTAGCATGAATTCCATCACTTTGGATAGTGACACTTGAGTAGAATATGCAGAGAGAGGGTCTATTGAAATGGATGGAAGAACATTCAATAATGTTCTAAGTATTCCATCACTTTCAACTAATATCCTATCAATTTACCAAATCACTCACATCATTAAGGGCATGAGGGCAGAGTTCTCACTAGATTCAATCATAATCAAAGATTTGCATAATGATTCTACAGTGATAGTGGGTAGGGAAGACCACCAAACTAAGTTATATACCTTCTCACATTTTTCACCTGATTCTTCTTCAATTGCATTACTGGCTCATTTAGATGGAATTAAAAAATTATGGAATGAGTGATTTGGCCACCTCAACTAACACTACCTAGAATAACTTAGTAAGAATGATATGGCCCTAGGATTATCTCAAGTCCATTTCACTAAGGGTCTTTATGAGGGTTTCACCCTTGGGAAGCATCCCAAAGATAAATTTGACAAAGGCAAAACTTGGAGGGCTTTAGAGGCATTAGAGTTAGTACACAATGATGTATTAGGGCCTTTTCCTAATCTATATTTGACAAGGGCTAAGTATGTCCTTACCTTCATTGATGATTTTTTGAGATACACATGGGTCCACTTCCTTAGGTATAAATCTAAAGTTTTCAACAAGTTTTGAGACTTCAAAGTTCTTACAGAGAAATAATATGATAAATGCATCAAGGTTATTTGAATTGATAATTGGGGTGAGTATGTCAATAATAGGAGTAGTTTTTCACAATAGAGGGATTGATTTATAGGGTATAGTTCAATATAGTCCTCAACAAAATAGAGTTAAAAAACATAAAAACAAGTCCTTGAAAGAGATGGCTAACTGTATGATTCACTGTAAGTCACTTGCACCCTAGTAATGGGCCCAATCCATTAATTATACCTAATACATTTAGAATAATATTACTCACAAAGCTTTAAAAGGTATAACTCCCTTTAAAGCTTGAAACAATAGGAAACCCAAAATTGAGCACTTTAGGATTTTTAGATTTATAACTATGGCATACCGAAGAAGAAACACAAAGCTATAGAACCTCAAATTAAGCCTTGCATCTTGTAGGTTATTGAGATGGTGTCAAGGGGTACCACCTTATTCATACAACCATACATGTGTTGTTCATCCATAGAAGTGTTCAATTTTAGGAGAGTCTCATAGAATCAATAATTGACACTTGTCCCACTTCATTAGACTCACTTGGGTTTGATTTAGATGATTTAGATCAACTTGAGCACATTCTAAAGGTTGAGGACACTTATTCTAGTTTAGATAGTGAGAGTAGCGATGGGGATTCATCTCCATTCACATTTGGCCACACTTTAGAGGATGATATTTATGTACCTAACTCATTTGGTCCTCTTTGGGCTAGGAAGATACTATAGAGTGTAGGTACATTAGTTAAGGATCCTTAAAATGACAAGGAGACATGTTCAAAGTTTCAGAGTGGGCTACATGTTTTCTATGCCTCTACCTCTGATCTGGATAATTTTTGAGAGGCATCAGGTATTCTTGAGTGGGATTCTACCATGCATGAGGATTATAATTCCTTAATCAGGAATCATAATTGGGATTTGAAATTTTTTCATAAGGGAATAAATATGGTTCAATACAAATAGATATATCAGACCACATATGAAACAAATGGGTTCATCGATATGTTTAAGTCCTAGTTGATCACAAAGGGTTTCTCACAAGTGCTTGGCATTGATTACATAGAGACCTTTGCACTAGTCACCAAAATGAACTCTATCAAACTCACACTTGCTATTTCCTCATCTAATCATTGGGATGTTCATCATATGGACACAAAGAGTGTTTTTCTTCATGTGATATTGAGGAGAAAATTTACATGGAGCAGCCTTCAAACTTTGTTGAGGATTTTTCCCTTGTATGTAGATTCCAAAAATACATTTATGTCCTCAAATAGGCCCCTCAATATTGGTGTGACAAGATGGATTCCTTCCTTATTAAAACAAGATTCAATAGATTCCATTCAGATCTAAACATCTATCTCTTGTGGCTGGATGATTCACTCTTGATTTAGGTTCTTTATGTTGATGATCTTTTGATCATTGGTATCTCTTCTTCATCCATTATAGTAGTGAAAATGGATCTTTAGGACAAATTTTTCATGACAAACTTAGGCTTGTTACATTATTTCCTTGGGATTCATATTTCTTAATATGATTTAGGGATCACTCTTGTACAACCTAAGTATGCTCTCAATCTACTTGCTCAATTTCACATGGCTGATTATAAGCCAACTCTGACTCCCTTTCTAAATAGAGTTAAATTTCAAGCAAATTTTAATTCACCTTTGGTCGATGCTACCTTGTATCGATAACTTATGGGTAACATTATCTACTGGACATATACTAGACCTGGAATATCATATGCAGTGGGCCTAGTCTCCAAATTTATTCAAAAACCTCATGAGTTGCACTAGAAAGTAACTAAGAGGATCTTGCACTACATTCAAGACACACATAGATTTAGGATTCACTACAAATCTAGCACTGACATCAACTTGATTAGCTATACTAACTCAGACTAGGCTGGCTATATTCAAAATTGTAAATCCACTCTAGGTTAAGTTTTCTCCATTGGTTTAGGTTTGATTAGTTAGTTAATTAAGAAACAAAATGCTATTAATTTATTATCTACCGAGGTAGAGTATAGAGGGGATATCAATGATTTCATTGAGGCCATATAACTTTAAGAGATTCTCATAGATTTTGGTATCTAATTTAGATGACCTACCATCATCTACTGTGACAACCAAAGTACTTTTCAAATTTGTAGGAATTTGGTCCAATATCAATAGACCAAACACAGAGATTTTTGTGTACTTCATTATAGAGCTCATTCATGGGGACATCATTAATTTAAAATATTTCCATATGACAAAGTAGATAATAGACATATTTACCAAACCTTCATGAAAAATAAGTATCTTCACTTGCGAGCTCTTCTTAAGGTTCGAGATAATGCAACATTATCTTCTAGCAGGGGGCTTGTGCCTCTTCTTTCTATCTCTCTTTTATGGGGGAGTGTTGGGAAATACGGAAGCACAAAATTGATTACCAAATACAAGCAACTTACATGCGGAATTAAACCAGAATCACAAGTAACTAGAATTCAAAAACAACACAGAATATGAGAGACAATACACAATTGTATTAATACTCTTCCAGAAGGAAATACAACAAAGAAGATTGCCATAGTTCTTCTTCCTTACACACCTCTAGGGCATAAACAATAATTCTTCTCTCAAAGCTCTCTCTCTTATGGTCCCAACACACAACTCAAACACTGAGTTGGTTTTCACCTCCAACTAGTTAGTATCCACTATTGCTAGTACACCAGTGCTCCACACACTCCACAAGTGCTCTACACACTCCACAAGTGCTCCACACACTCCAAGTACACAAATGTACTTCAAGTAGATCTCCCCTGAACTGCAACAACCTGCTACCCAAATGATCTCACTTATGGAAGGATCTTCCTTGCCTTCCTCTCTTGCTCTAGACTGAGTACACACCGGACTCCAAGTAGATCCTGCTCCCTGTTGTGTTACTATCCTTCCTGATCTTGCACACCTGCAAATCAATCTAGTTCTGCACACCTGCAAATCTGGATCATGCACACACATACACTTGTAGATCAATGATCTTACTTACCATGTAGATCTCGTAACGTAGCCATGCACACCTGCTGACCAAGATCCTACACAACTAAAGAACCCTTCTGATTCTCCAAAACCAGCACCCACACTTGGCACTGT
The DNA here is from genome assembly GCA_037957365.1 of Torreya grandis. NCBI lineage: Eukaryota > Viridiplantae > Streptophyta > Pinopsida > Cupressales > Taxaceae > Torreya > Torreya grandis. Next base: position 1,211,549 of record JARHVA010002582.1, on the reverse strand, counting down.
TGTGGAACTAGGAGGAACACCCTTGCTCACTTCACACACAGAAGGAGCTAACTTTGCTCAACTCAAACTAGAACACTTTTACAATACAGCCCATGAGTCTATTATATAGATCTCATCCAAACAATAATTAGACATCTAATTACAATAATTAGATCCATAGCTTTTAGTCTAAATTTGGCTCTTGACATGCAAACACTTGGTTCGTTAACTAACTACTTGTAAAACTTGCAGTTCTGAACTGCACAGGCGACCGACGTCGGTCCTTGTCTGCCTGGAGGTGACTGACGTCGGCCGATCCCTAACCAACGTCGATTGCTTCTCTTCACTAACCTGACCGATGTCGGCTGATCAGATCGACGCCGGTTGCTCTACAACTCAGCAACCTTCAGCAACCTCCTCCCTTGTTTACATCAGTGAAGCTTTTAGCTCCACAACCTAAAAATCTCCCACTTGGAGATAAATAGCTGCACTGTACCTATACTTGTATCCTATCTAATCTGTTTCCTAGCTTGTATCCCTCTTCAAGATGAATCCTGAAGACCAACCACCACACAACCCGTGGTGCACCTCCTATCATTCAAGTAACCTGCCGCATCTGCATCTACAAACACATGTAGAAAAAAACTTGACCTTGCATCACATGTATACCTGCTATCGGTCCATCTCAGATACCTATGAATCCACTGAACTGCCCTCCAGTGCTTCTTTCCCGAATCAGCTCCAAACTTTGTGACAACTCCCACTGCATGGGAAACCCAGGTCTAATACTCATGTACTTAACCTCATCATGTGAATCAAGACACTACTCATTAAACTATCCAACCCATCGGCATGCTCACCGGCTTCACACAATCATCTGAAGACAAAATCAACCTGTGATCTCCATGTCTCTAGAACCCACTCATGCCAAAGAATTTTGCTGCTCCAAATTCCTCATGACATACTACTAAACTAACTTTACTTTTAGTTCAACAAAAAACCTATATGTGTAACCCTGCATGCAAACACACAACATACAATAATAGGATGATGTTGCAACTCATCATCCACCTAGTAAAGTAACCCATAGTATTTACCCTAACATTGACTAAAGCCATGCTTTGTTCTCCACCTGTCAACCCTGTACCATTGTCCTGCAGCTTCTTCAAGACCATATGACCTGGCCTTCCGTCTCACATGTCCATTCTCTCTATTCTTTAATTAAGGTATCCATTCATCTCTGTGCTTTCATACTAGCTAAAAACCCTACCAAATCTCCCATTTGGTCCTACATCTTATTCATGCCATGCTCCCACTGTTTCCTAGATCCTTCCTACTCTGAAGTCAGCAATGAGTATAAAGAAGAGGAACAACAAATTTGAGGCTTACTTACCCCTTCAGTCCTCCATATGGGTGTTTAAGACTCCTTGATAGCTTGCTATCTGCCCAAAATTTGTTATAGTGACCGACCTCAGTCACCACACAGTCTACATCCGATCGACATTGGTTCCATACGCCTATCCTGACTACCGACCCCACCAACGTCAGTGTCTCCTATTGCTGACGTCAGTCCTCCTGACCGACGTCAGTGTTACCTATTGCCGATGTCAGTCCTCTTGACCGATGTTGATCTTACCCTGCCTGACATCACCGACTTCAGTCTGCACATGATCGACATTGGCACCTATCTGTTCAATGCCAGTTCCTCCTGACTGATGCCGGTACCTGTGTTTTCCTATGAGTGATGACTTTTTACCTGTGAGATTTCTTTGAATCAAATCCCTGTCCAAACTACTCTGCCCATAGGTATCCAACATTCTCCACTAATCTCTATCCACCATCTCCTCTAGAAACACCAAGGCTTTTCAGTTCTTAAGTCTGTCAAAGACATCTGACTTCCTGTTAAGAACATGCATCTCCTTCTTGCTCATGTGACCAAGCCTACAAAGCCACATCTCCGCAACAGAAGAAGAATCAGTAATATAAGCAAGTAGATAAAGAGTACCTGCTTTCTTACCACCAGCTAATTCAAGTGCATCCGCTGTGAGAGTTTTTGTGCATCTCTCTTCACCCAACTTTTCTGAAGAAATTAGCCATATCTTCAACACTGGGACCTGCATGACCTCTTTCAACACCCATGTGTTGGCCACCTGTAATTTCAGCTTCACTTCCCCTTTGCCAATTCTTTGGCAAGGCTCACCAGCACCTCTCTTTGGGGCTGCATGGAAAGAGGCAATAGAATCTATAAACCAAGATTCTACTTTATCCAAGAAACATACCAGAGCATCCTGTGCAACAACCCCTGCAACATCTGCTTCTTCAGTTCCTTCTTGCTGATCTGAAACCAACCAACAATCTTTCTTTTCTTACTCTTTCTTTCCATAACACCGTAAGTGATCATCTGTGCTTTTCAATTCCTCCATTCTTAGTGTACTTTCTTCTACCATTGCTCTACTCCCACTCAATCAGAAACCCCTGAGAGTGACCTGTAACTAAACACAAAACTTGCTCCCTGCAACCTTAGCTCTGATACCACTTGTTGGGAAATACGAAAGCACACAATTGATTACCAAATACAAGCAACCTACATACGAAATTAAACCAGAATCACAAGTAACTAGAATTCAAAAACAACACAGAATATGAGAGACAATACACAATTGTATTAATACTCTTCCAGAAGGAAATACAACAAAGAATATTGCCACAATTCTTCTTCCTTACACACCTCTAGGGCATAAACTGTGAATCTTCTCTCAAAGCTCTCTCTCTTATGGTCCCAACACACAACTCAAACACAGAGTTGGTGTTCATCTCCAACGAGTCAGTATCCACTACTGCCAGTACACCAGTGCTCCACGCACTCCACAAGTGCTCCATGCACTCCAAGTGCACAAACATACTTCAAGTAGATCTCCGCTGAACTACAACAACCTGCAACCCAAATGATCTCACTTATGGAAGGATCTTCCTTGCCTTCTTCTCTTGCTCTAGACCGAGTACACACTATACTCCAAGTAGATCCTACCTGATCCTGCTCCTTGTTGTGTTACTGTCCTTCCTAATCTTGCACACTTGCAAATCAATCTGGTTCTGCACACCTACAAATCTGGATCATGCACACACATACACCTACAGATCAATGATCTTACTTACCATGTAGATCTCTTAACATAGCCATGCACACCTACTGACCAAGATCCTACACAACTGAAGAACCCTTCTGATTCTCCAAAACCAACACCCACACTTGGCACTATTGTGGAACTAGGAAGAACACCCTTGCTCACTTCACACACAGAAGGAGCTAACTTTGCTCAACTCAAACTAGAACACTTTTACAATACAACCCATGAGTCTATTATATAGATCTCATCCAAACAATAATTAGACATCTAATTACAATAATTTGATCTGCAGCTTCTAGTCTAAATTAGGCTCTTGACATGCAAACACTTGGTTCATTAACTAACTGCCCGTAAAACTTGCAGTTTTAAACCGCATAGGTGACCGACGTCGGTCCCTATCTGCCTGGAGGTGACCAACATTGGCCGATCCCTGGTCGATGTCAATTTCTTCTCTTCACTAACCTGACCGATGTCGGCTGATCAGATCGACACCGGTTGCTCTGCAACTCAGCAACCTTCAGCAACTTCCTCCCCTATCTGCATCAGTGAAGCTTTTAGCTCCACAACCTAACATGGAGTTTTTTCCTATAGGTTTTCTCCCTTTCTATACTTGATGATATTGATTTGTACATGGGTACCTTATCAGGCCTATTTATTGGGACCCATATTTTTGTATTGCCCACCTAAGTTGTGTTTATGTGGGGGGGGTGTTAGAGTAGGGATTATTTATTTATCTTGTATTTATTTATTATGGGATTTTCCCCTTCACTTGGAGTTTTATTACTTTCATGGAGAATCTTGCTTAGGTTTATAGTTTGAATGGATGACTAATAATTAACTTCCTTAACTGACTATTCTAGGTATAAAAATGTTGTTCCCAAAATTAGCTATGCTTATTTTATGGACAACCCCTATGAAAATTGTCTGTTTTGTAATCTACACTCTAAGTTTGTTGACTAAGAAAATATTCTCTTGATCTCAAGAGAACATGTTTGACATCCAAGGAGAGTTTAAGACATTCCCCCACCATGATTTCTAAAAAATCATGAAAACTGTTATAGTCGTAAACTGATCAAAATGTCAATTTTGATCATTTTGGTGGTGTTAGTGAAATTTTATTTTGCTTGTGTAATGGCGGTAAAATGTATCACTCTTACATGGTTTTTATTTTTCTCATGCTTGAATGGCACTTTTTTCCACCATTATAATCTTGCAAGGCAAATGTTAGGTTGGCCAAAATCACCACCTGAGTAAGATCTCCAAGATCTTAAACTTCAAGTGGAATTAATGGCCACTCGTGCCAAGCATTATAGGCTTATTTTCAAGCTTTTAAATATGTTATTTCGTTATTTTTTCTTGTCATTTCTTTGTCAAAGTTTCCTAGTTGATTCCTCAACCCTTTTCAAAACCACTCGATCATGGTGACGAAGGAAGATTTCAAAATCACCGCCGTCAAGCTTAGGATTTTGAACTTTCCAGGTAAGTTGTTTTAACTTTTAGGGTTTCATTTTTTTTTGAGCGATATCTGCTATAGATTGATATTTTTGTTTTGATTTATCTTTTTTGTTGAATGCTTGTTCTTTCATGAGTTTGTGTCCTAGATTTTTTTCCCTAGTGAGCCTTGTCGGTGAAATCCACCAACCATTGTGCATACCCTAGATTTTAATTTATGTGTCTCGTCAACTCGATAAGTTTTTTTTCTTTCCCCCCTCGCCAACATGTTGATTGAAAACCAATTCTTACCAAGTTAAAAGCAAAGTCAATTTTTTTTACTGCTTATGCATTTTAAACATGTTTTCAAGTGGAAGTGTATGGGTGGCAAAATCTTCCACCCTTACATGAAAACATTACAACTTTAGTCATATGTGGTATCAACAAATTTTGATACTCGAACATATAACACTTGTGATTTCCTTATTATTTGTAGTGTCAAAAAATTTTGCCGCTCCAACATATAACTTAGAAGTCCTAAATATGCAATAGCAGTGAATTTCGCCACTGATACAAGTGCACAATATCCCTCACATGCAAGGGCAAAAAATTTTGCGACTCATGTAAACATTCTCTCAAATTTTCCTAACTCTGGGATATTTTCAATTTTGTTTTTTTAGCCCACTTTCCTCTAATTTTTTTGGCTTGATCACATTCTATTCCTTTCAAGCGTGTCTCTATAGTCATAATCATCAACATGCAATTTTCCCAAATTACCATTATTTCCCTTAATTACATGATCATGACTTTTTGTTGCAGTTTCTTCTGTGGATCTTCTTTCTTCATCAACATTCTTCTGGTGATAGCTTGTTTAGATGACTGAGTTATCTCTGAAGAAGTTGAAAGTGATGAAGTACAAATATCAAGGTGTTTTTCTAATCACCTCAGTTACTTCTAATGTTGATGACATTATAGATACAAAGATTGGCTATGTGGAAATGGCTGAGTTTGTGGAGATAACCAAGTCAAGCAATCCAAACTCTAAAATAAAGAAGATAAATGATAGTAACATTCATTTGGTATCTTCTTTCCTGATGGTAGCCTACAATATAGAATTTGTCCTTCAGTGTGCTCAATTTTATAACAAAGATACTAGGGCTGTGATGGATGCTAGTGGTAATGCGATAATCAGATTAGATCCTGAATTCATTGATAAGGTGTTTATGTGCCCTCCTGCTCTAGAAGTGTTAAAGCTTGATTTTTTTGAAGCACATAAAGAGTATGATAAAAATCTAGAGAAGGCAAAGAAGGTAATCAATAATAAATGGCTCAAAATATCAAGGTCAAATTTGTCAAGGTGGCCATAGAGTTTTCCTAGAAATGAGTTTGTAGAAGAAGTTGGTGATCTGATAACTCTTCTCAGCAGGATAAGAGGTTTGTCCTCTTCCTCACAGTTTCAAAAATAGATGTATCCTTTCATCAAGGTAATACTCCAAGGGAAATAAACCATCTTCTGGGGAGAATAAATCAGCAATGCTCTACATGAACAATTGATGAAGGTATCCACTACCTTCAAGTTCTACATGACTTCTTATTTGGTGTATATTGCAGCCTCTATGAGAATCTTTCTAGGTCTAACATCAGACGGAGATAGGAGGGTAATCCCTATGTATCAATATTATTCTCAATTAACATTGAAGGGTTTTATTCATCATTTTAGAAGAGTAAATGATGCTTTCTTTGTAGTATTCTTATGTCTTTTTGATCCTCAATTATAATAAAGAAGAGTGTCAGACGAGGCTTGGATAGTGGTAAATAATTTTGGATGCATGTTCTTATAGTTTCCTTCTTTCTCATACCTAAGGGTTAGATTTTTCCAAGGTCATCCTTATATGCTCCCAAGATTCCCCTTAGACAAACTAGTCTTAATGGAGTTATGCAGACAAATGATCGTCATGCATAATAAACAAATGGAGCTTAAGAAGCCCAGTTTCAGGTTCCTAGTTGAAATTGGCAGGTATTGAGTATTAACTACTGTGAAGGCTAGGGCCATGAAAACTGAGATGTAACTTGTAACCATGAAGCAATTCAAGAGAATACCAAAGTTTGATGATAGGGACATGAAAGACAAAGTCAAGAGGAAAACCTAATTCCATGAACCTATGGTTGAAGATGTTTAGGTAGATTTGAGAATGAAAGAAGATGTCAAGAAATTAGACTACACCTAGTTATCTCTTAAGCAGATTGAGTATATGGGACTTTCTGATATTCTTGAGGATCTAGTGGATGATAGAGAGTTGGTTGATGACAGATATAATACTGAACATTTGCTAATACCCCTCTCCCTCCAATCCAATAGTCCCAAAAAGAGCTAACCTCTTTGAATAAAAGATTTGAGCCTATATTGGAAAACACCAATAATTGGATAGCAAACAAGGGAATTGCTTTGAAAGAATTCCTCATAGGGTCATAAATTGAGATTTAAGACGAAATAAGAAGAAAGGTAGAGAATAGGATGAAGAACAAAAGTGATGTTCCCTCTTCTTCCAAGCCACATAAGTCTAAGATCAAATTTGTGATGAAGAAGTCAAAATCTATGGAGAAAGAGTTTGAAATAGAAGATATGGAAGTTGAGAAATAGAGCACTAAAGAACCAGCCACAAAAGAGATGAAGATTGAAGATAGGCCTACAGATCAACAGGAGGAGGAAGCTTTATCCCTACAAGAGAATGTATAACAAGAAATGGGAGTCTCTTCTCTCTTGCTCGACAAACCTATTGTAGCTCCTTTATCTATTTCCCTTATTAATATTCCCTCTTATGAATCTCCCTCTCCTTCCAAAATAATTTTTGACAACCCTCAAAACACTTTTGAAGATGTTCTCTATTCCTAGCTTGTCCTCCTTATCTTTTAATATTGGAGATGTTTCTATTTTTGATTACTTGGTAATGAATACTGAACAAGTACCTAAAATAAATATAATAGGTGTAGTCTTTACTAACACTCCACCTATTATTTCCACTACTAGTACAAGTGCAGTTTCGGTGATGCCAATAATGGGGACAGACTCTAGTGTGAGTACTTCTATGCTTCCACCATGGTTATCAGCTTATACACCAAAAAGGAAGAAACAAGCCATCTCTCCAGATGACTTTGATTTTAATAAGCTGGTGCCAATAAAAGCCAAGACCCTGAAGAAGCCAAAGATTCTTTTGAAAATTCTTGGAGATAAAGGACACATATTTCTAGAGATTGCAAGACCTCCACAAGATGAAACCATGGAAAATTTTAATATGAATGATTACTCTATCTCTAGAGTTGGATTAGGCAAGATGAATCATGAAAGTGAGAAGAATGATATATAGTCAACCATGGACATCTTGATTTAGAAATTTGACAAGGAGAAAGAAATAAAAGATCACTACAAAGCAATGGTGGAATAGTTGACTGTAGTGGTAGGGAAAATCACTTTCAATTTAGAAGCAATAACTCCTGAGGCTATTTATATAGAAGGCCCCATCATTAAGAAAGCAAAAAAGACTCATCTCAAAGGAAAAGTACTTGAAGAGTACTTAGACAGGATGCGTACACAAGAATTTCCCTACTTATAGAGCTATTTGAGAAGACAGATAAAATGAAGAAAATAAGAGCAGAACTTGATGATCTCATTGATGTTATTTCCCAAGATATTGAGAGCATAGAAAAGAATCATGATAAATGGGTGGAGATGAGAAAACTAAAAATAAGCACTCTAATATCAATTGGTGTCATTCCTAATAGGGATTATTATATAGAAACAAAAGAGGCATTGACATATAAGAGCCATGTGCTTAAACAATTGATCAATGACCTTGAAACTGTAAGGAAAATCAGTGAATAAAGTGATCTCAATCTTTTTCATAAATTGGAAGAGCTACCTTGTAAGCTTGTATCATAAGATAACCAATTTCTTTCTATAGAAGAAATGGTTCAGGAATTTGAAGATATGTTCCAAAAAGAGTTTGAAGATAAAACATTTTCAATGGCCTCTGTGGATAATATTCTAGACAATCAGTTAACTTTGGATAATCTAAAAACCAAGTTAATTAGTCATGTAAAATTAGTCACCATAGTAAGAGATGCCATAGTTAGAGCCAAGATGATTTTTAAGAACACTGTTAGTCCAGACAGTATCAGGATGCAAGCAACTTTCACTATGTATGATGGTCACATGAAGAAAGATGGTGATACAAATTGAAGTAGTTTTTTTCCCTTAGTTTATTTTCCATTTTTTAGATGTACTTTCAAAACAACTTTGGATATTTTTACATGTACTTTTTCCATATGTAATTACATGTAAAAACATAGGAAGTCCCAAGTCAATAAGGACTCTTATTTTTGAATAGGTCAAAGTAGTTAGGTTTTTCCTAAATTTTCTCAAGGCCTCTCCCTATAAATAAATAGGGCCTCTATTGTAACATTTTTTATCTTAGTTATTGAAGTGAAACTCTACCAAATTGAAGAGCATTTTGAGACTTTGAGTTCAAATTGTAAATCAAATTTTATCAAGTGAATAAGAAAGCAAGTGATCATTCAAACTTTGTGTTGAAATAACTTGTGTTGTATTGGAAATTGTTCTTATGTCCTTTTCCTAATATGATCTTATCTATTTGATTAAATAGTAGTGTGAGTGAAAATAATCTGAGAGATGTTCTAAAGTTGATTGTGGAGACTTTATGCTATAGCAATTATCTTTAGTTTGTGATTTAGTGTTTTAAAGTAAAGGATATTGGAAAGGCTTTGAACTAATATTATCTTTTATGATCACATATTTTGTCATAGTTTTGGTGAAGACTTTAGGCTACACCTCATTCTACTGTGTTCTAAGTTATAAATCAGCAAAAGAAGTAATGATAGACTTTGTGCTCTCGTGGGTTTCTTGATTTTTTAGTTAGTATCAAGAAAGTGTTATGTTATTTTGTAAACATCATTTCTGAAAAAAGAGAAATTGATGATATGGTCTCACCCCTGAATTAGTATTTAGTTTAAATTAGTTTGTGATAGTTTATAGGGAACCTCCCCTTGCTGAGAGGAGAGATTTATCTCATTACACTGTGGTTGATAAAACCGTTTTGCCTTCTGTTAACTGAAGACAAAATATTCACCCAATAGGGAGTTACTCTTTTATTCTTGGCTCTATTGACCACCTTTTATGGAAGAGTTGATATTCTATTCTAAGGGTCTATTGACCAAATTTTGTGGAGTTACTCACCACTCTCCTATATGTGAATCTCACTTCGTGGGATTTTTAAATTAATGGAATATTAGTATTTTGGATCTTATTTGTCTTATGTAATATTATTTTATTAATTTCTTTTAGCTTGTAGTTCTGTGTTGTGTGCTTGTTTATCTCACACCTATCATGAATCCATACATTTGTATGATATGATGATCTTGGCCATAAATATGATAGTCTAATCAATGTTATTATAATGAGTCAAACCTTATATCATTCTTAGAATGTTATAAACCTACTTATATTCTATCTTTGGAAATTCTAGACATGTGTCTATTTTCCATCTACCTAGACACTTGCATCTCAATAAAATGCCTACATCGATACAAGTGTCCAACACCCTAAAATCATCTAATTTACAAATGAAATGTATACCTATGGTCTACCCAAGTGATTTAATGCAAAATATTATCCAAATAGATTTGGTATATGCACAAGATCAACCCTCATTCATTCCTCACCTAACAGATACCAAACAAATCATAAGGGAAAATACCAAAAGCATTTAGTCAAGCATTCAAGTGAGAAAATATTCCTTATTTTATTTGATTTCCATATCAGTCATAAGGACAACACATATACAAGTCTAAGTTATTGAAGGAGCATCCCATGAGTCATATTTCCCATGTTACAAACTAGGTCACTCTATGTACTTGTCTATCACACATTACATCCTTGTGCACATACAAGTCCACATATAGGGGAAAACTACATGAGTTTGAGGCCCTCTTCATCATGGTCATGTAACCCATTTATAGAGAGTTATTTGGGTTTAGCTCGACACTATGAGCCCAGTAACCCATTTTTCCCACAACCACAATGAAGATGAAAAACTAGGGTTTTTATATTTGATAAGGAGTCACAACTCATGATCTAGATTTGAGCATACCATATTGAGGGTGACACAAAACCTAGAATAAATCAGGTGGTTAAATTTATATCTAATAGGTATTCCATACTAAACACATGTGCCCCAATTAAATAGAAACATTAATGTAACCACATGAGGTTGATGTAAGTGTCTGAGGCCACATAGGTATATTTATATAATTAGATGACTGATCCAGGATTCAGATCTAGTATATTTTGTTTTTGATTTCATTATCATTTAAATATCTAACATAGTTGTACTTTATATTTTAAAACTACCTCAATATATAAAATTAGAATATTGTTTATCTAAGTTTACAAATTGATTGGCCTATTTTAGATATAGTCTATCATCCTTGTGCTCAAGGTTATCTCTACCCCTTTAACCCTAGATTATCTAATCTAGATTTTAGGTTTAAACAAGAATTGACAAACTAATGTGCAAAACCAAAAAGCCACATATTTGAAATAAATGATACAAATTGATTTGGAACTTGCTAAATCTAGAAATATATTAATTATGGATAGTGCAAAAGAGAAATATAAACTTAACTAAAAAATTGAGATGTAGACTAGTTCTGGATTTGAGACTGATAAGGAGATTATGTTGACTATGTGTAGACTTGGAATAGGAGATGGTAGGGTTTCTTGATAATAACAATAAAACTAGACACTAGTGGGGGTGTTATTATCCAAATAGGGTGGCCCTATCTAGCAGGCAATAGAGATATACAAATTTTGGGTTATATTCACCTTCTCTTGTGTGTTTTGTATACTGTGCAAGAGTTTTTGATCTGATACGAGGACTACTATATAACTTATTTCACTTGAAACCTTAACTCAATAAGATAGGAAGATGAATGCAATCATGGAATAAAAAGGGGTTAGTGGTTGAAGTTATGCTTAACCTCAACACCCCCTATGTTGAGTGTTGCCTACATACCAATACTCTAAAGAGGGATCAAAATCCATGTAATTCTACCATGCAATGGTGTTGTGTGTGAAATATTGGTGAAAAATGTTAAATGTTGGTGTAATCCTGATGTGTTCAAGTTCTTCAATTTTTATTTATGTCTTTGGAAGTGTATTCAAACTTTAGCTCAATGATACTAGGGTTGTATGTAATTAGAAATGGGAGAAATAGGGAAGTTACTCTCAATGTGCAATTAGAATTCTTGTGATTTTAAATGTGGAAGCCTCTTGTGTGAAAAATGGTTTGAAAAATAAATTTATAGTGGTATTTTTAGAATTTCTTTGAATTGGGCTTGATGAACTTGTGATCTAACCCTTTCATGAATTTTAAATTTTGGAAATTATTTATTATTTGGTAGGAGGACACTATTGGTAGATATAGACTATAGTAAGGAGTGATACTATTTAAATAGGGTGTTATTATCTAGGGGGCACAAATAACTACTTCGGGCACCATAAATAGTTTGAGTGTGAGTCTAGACTAATTCACATAAGGAATAGGGATCTTCTTAAGTCATTTGGGTTGCTTAGAGGAATGGCTCATCATGCAAAAAGTGAAGAAAAATGGTCAAATGGCCCTAAAATGAGACATGAGTTAAGTGTGTCAAAAGAGTGGTCACAAGTGCATTATTTTATATCAAATGTTAATTTATGTATCTACATGTGCCCCCTTTTTATTCTAGCAATTCATCATAATTAAAGTACTAGAGTAAACGGAAAAGTGTGTACTTGAGCTTACCTATGAAGTGTAGTATTAAATGTAGGACACAATGTTAAACCGTGTTTCACATGAAATTGTAATGAAACATGTATAAAATCATCCCTTACTTAAGATGAATATCAAGAATCAAAGACAACAAACACATAGATACAATAACAAGGAATGAATACACCCAATTAGGTACATAAACTATTATGTTTTCTTGGTGAAAAAATAGTACAAAAGGTGACTATAGAGAGTAGGACCCTTGGATATTTAATTTGCATTAAAGAGCTTAGATTGGACTATGCATACTCCCATCTTCATTGATAGGAGAGTGTGATTAAGAACTCAAGGTGTACTTGAATCCACCATTGCATATCCAAAGTAGTGAATTGGTTTGGAATCCATGTTTGAGTTCTAATAGATTGTTCAGGTGCAAAAACTGGTACAAAAAAGGGTGAACCAACCACTGTAGACAGAATAAGGTTCATTTATGGTGAAAAATTGGTGCAAAGAAATTAGTATGATATGGGTTTGGTTTATCAAGTGTGGAGAATGATAAGCATTATCATTCCATCTATGAAACTGGTGAAAAAATAATCAAGGATGAAGTCATATGTTGTGTACATGCCCCTAATTTGATATTTAATATATATGGATTCTAAGAATGAGTAATAACAATTGAGATTCTTAGTAATAACCTAGAACACATGTCATGCATGATGCCCCCAAACTAAGTAAATTTGAGATAAAAATGAGTGTTTTCTAGAAATTGAGACTGTTAAACTTGTTACAAATTACTTTGTAATACCTAAAACTATGATAAATTTTGAAATTGACTATATTCTAGGTACTGAGACAACAACACCCTACTTTGAAAACAATGGGTTGTATTACTATCCAAATGGAACATTATTATCTTAAGTTAATCTCTTGGTGATTTATGAGTATGTTCTATGATCTACTATGTGAGTTTGCATAATTCTATATATGCACTATACTATAGAGGATTAGGGTTTAAGACAAGCCATTATGTATGCCCCCTATTTTGAGGTGTGTTGTTGAGCTTATGTAATAACTTAATTTTTTTTTTTATGTAATAGATGTCATGTAAAGATGTAAATATAAGTAATAATGATAACATGGAGGAGTATGACATCATCATATATATATATATATAGAGCAAAAGAGTAATGTGAGATGCATGTAGAAATAAGCATACATCATGACATTGGCAAGATATATGTTAGTAGTAAAATTAAAATATGTGATCTAAACTGAGTATATAAAGATGAAATAGAGAAATTTGGGGAGGGATGCATGGTATCCATCATAGCATCGAAAGGGCTAGGAGGATGCATGATGTCCATCATGGAATTAAAAACTAAGCAAACTAACCAAACACATGTCATGGTCATGACACACATAAACAAAGAGCATATACAAGGGACATGTTCAAATGTCACTCTCACACATTAAAACATATAATGAAGGCTTAGAGCCACACACAAAGACATTTTCAAATGTCCATAATCCAAATAGAGAATACACACAAGACATGAAGATAGAAAGCAAACATGAAAACATGCATGAATACATGTAATTAATCAACATAAGCAATTTGTAACACTAGTAAATTTAGTACTGAGGTGATCAATAAGATATCAATGTGTTAATTAGTCAAAAATATTGATAGAGGTTATTCCATGTAAAGAACTAAGTTTTGAACACTAAAGGATAACCAAAGAATGATAAAACCTATGTATAATATTCCCCCTATGAGCTTGTTGATGTATACATAAGATGTAGAAGGTATGTGTGTGGTATGGATATGAAAAATGATAACCTATGCTCACATGGACAATAACAAGGGAATAGGACAATATAAAGGTGCACTACTATCTGAATAGGGTGTTATTGTCTGAATGCAATTTTTAAGTCTTATACAGTGAAATAACCTACAACTAGGTGTGGGGATGGCAACATGTATGCTGTACAACCACTCATGTACACTTGTGAAGAATATATGATATAAAACTCTATAGAAATAAGTATTGAATATTGTAAATAAATTAACTGATGTAAATGAACTAAACATAAGCATGCATAAGTCTTAATTTTGAATTTTTTTGAAATACCTCATTTTTAGTATTTTTGTATATATATGAGGAATATGATAATCTAAAAATCAAATAACACATCCAAATGATGTGGATAATCAAAAGGTGGATCTGGTATAAGATTATTGAGTGTTGGATACTAAATCTTGTCAACCTCTCATAGATCATCATCATTGTGGTCATCATACCATTCATGCTCTATAATTATAGCCTTATCTTTAATGTTGTTCTAAATCCTATGCATCTGCATGTCATGTTACTCAACTATGTAAGAGGCCTCATGTGAATTTTTGGGATAGACTAACTTTGAACCCTTTATATCATTTTTGAATCTATGATTTTCATTTATACCATCATGGAAAACATAGATTATTTTATCCTTATATTTGAATGTGAGACATTATTATGACCTGTACATTAGAGCTTCCATTTCATGTAACCATGTTTGACCAAATGTACCTTTTATCTAATTTATTGTGTTTATAATAAATAATAGTCAATCCACCACTTTAAGGATACATGCAAAATGTATTTGATGTGGTCTATGAAATCTTGGCAATATATAGCTTTATGTATTTCATCACAATCATGACCTATGTGCTAAAGGAATTCAAGTGTTCATACATTTGGATTTATTTCCTCATATATTCCCACATGATGTCTATATGCATTCTCAATGAAAGCTTGAATAGTCAAAGGATTGATTTTGGAATGATTGTAGTTTCTGTGTATGTGACCTTGTTGTGGACCCCTAGTAGGTTATGGTGTGGGCTATATAATATGAATAATGCTTTTAGCCATATACTTATGAAATTTATATTGTAATTTGAAACAAATATTTGGATATGTAGATTACAAAAGGGCTTGCCCTCTTGGTTTTAAAATCAACTAGTGGATCTATGTAATATTATTGGCAAGGTAGTTAATTCCATATCAAGTAACATCTATAATATCACATGTGGTCTATCCTATGTATTGTTAGTTTGTATCCTAAAAATTAGCTCAATATCCATGAATTCCACCTTATTTACAGAATATATGAATGGTGACTTATTGGTACATGTAATGCATTGATTAATGTATTATGTTTCTCTTTCTCTAGAAATTTTAGATTTCATAAAAATGTTAGTACATGGGACACTTGCTATAATTATATGTTGTGTAGTGTCTATGTGGCAATAAATATTCTTTGTTTTATCCATATATATGAAGTGATTATTATTTTTGTATCTATATGCATTAGTATGATCATCTTTAAATCATCTCTATATTCCCCTGGACTAACTGGTGTAAAATTCAACCCGCATAAATAATCATTAATTTTAACTGGTATTTCATTAGCATTATCATCACAAGTAGTATTAGAATTATCATCAACATATTTTATGGATATGAAATTTGGTTCTTTCATGTTGATCAATAAAGGTAATTATTATATAGGTTCCTATTTAACCCTAAATTTAGATTGGTGGAAATAGGGTTGAGAATATAGAAATAGCCTAAGCACAATAGTGATAAGCTAATATATAATAGGGCAATTAATTACAAATGTAGATATATAAATATATTGAATTATAAAACTAATAGATGATAAATATAGAAAGCACCAAATTTGAAATATGTTCAATTAATTATAATACCAAAGAGAAATGATACTTAGTTGGGTTTACTATGAGGAAGTAGATCTAGGTTGGACACTAGTAGAAGTGTGCAGGATCAAGATTCTAGAAATACTATTTCTATAGTCACAAACACTATCATCATCCTTGGGACACTACTATTGATGATACTATCCATGATGCGATGCTACTATCCTATACAAAATATCCATTGAATCTCTATGCAACCAATTCATTATTTTAGGTTTTATGTTACCTTTTTGATGAGGTATTTGGATCTAGAATATAGGTTATCACTCTCTTCTTATTGATCAAACCCTATATTTTCACCCTTAGAATGAGTTTTGCCAAAAATGGGTTAGTGGGCTCATAATGTTGAGTTGACATCAAATACCCCTATATCAATGAGCATTTCCAATATATCCAATACTCTAAGGAGGGCCTCATAGTTATGTATTTATAGATTTATACAATGATCTAGCTTGTAATATGATATATGTGGATTCATACATGTAGAATTATACAATGTTCTAGCTTATAACTTGACAAATATTACTTATGGATTATTATTTAGATGCTTTAGACATTTTGTATGATTTTTCCTATGACTAATACATAAACATGGATGAACAAGGTAGAATAACTCAGTTATGTGATTGATTGAATGAGTCTTGCTAGTGTTTACTTGGTATTTTATAAATGAACAATAAAAAGGCTTAGACATGTATTTATACCACACATTTTGAAAATATATCACATTAGGGTTTAATAAGATAAATAGGCCGAGCCATTAGTTTCAAATAGTTTGCAATTTAGATGACTTTTGATTACTAGACACTAAATAATAATTTGGACACTAGCATCAATGCTAGTATTCCTATTGGCCAATTTTGGCCTACATATAGAATTGAGATTAAAATAAATATTCTAGGGGTCTTGGTGTGAAGCAAGAATTTGAGCAGAGTTCATGTTGAATAAAGGATTAAATAATAGGAGAAAAGATCTCATGCATCTTGTAAAACTTTTGAAATACTTTAAGTTAACTTAAAGTGTAATTTATCTAAATTCAAGACATTAGGTCTCCATAGTGGTCAAAACATTCATGAGCATGGATCAGGTTTTGCACTAGCCTTAAGAGCTCATTCGAGCCTTGGAAATCCAAGAAAAAGATCAAGCACAAGTCTAAATGGACCAAACCATCCTCAAGATGTCATGTAAAAATAGAGCAGATCAGTTCACTTATGTATTTTATAAGTCCACTAAGAAGGCATCATGAGCCAAAATATTATATCACCATGGAGTTATTCATGTTAGGAAAACACTCCACAAATTTCATGTATGTGTGAGCTTTCTACCTGAAGATCTAAGTGTTCAAAGTTAGACTTGCAACATAGGTCATTCATGCAAGTGTCAAGTTTGAGCTTTACAAAATGATAATTTGTATTAAAAAAGTATTTAAAAGGTTTAAATTTGAGCAAGATATAATGGTATATGTGAGGTCACATTTTGACAAGCAATATCTAATGGTTCATGTTGGGTTAAAATGAGTCAAATGGTCCCTGGGTTAAAATCCCTTAAAAGGCTAGAGGTTAGGCAAGATCTAACGATGCATATGCAATAAGCAGAGATATAATGATGTGAGGTAAATTGATAAGATGGTGGGTCTAATTTAGATCAATGATCAATGCTCAATCATACCAAATATCTAATGGTGTGTAGGAACTCACAGGAAAGTGGGCCCAAGTAGATTGAAGGCTCTTATTGCTTCATACATTATGACCCAATGGTGCGAGTTAAAGTCAGAAATTTAGAGGATCTAGATTAAAGGCTCATGTTAATTTGTATATAATGATCCAATGGTGAAAGTAAATTCAATAGGTTCAGCATATTTTAGGGGTAATTAAGAGATTTCTAAGTGTCATTAGCTCATTAGGCTCCTAGAAAAATCAATGCTCTGCGTGTATCTCATATAAAGAAAATCAATGAGTGAGGTTCAAAGTTAAAAGACTAAGGGATTTTTGATGAGAGGTTAAACATGTGACCATTTTTAAACCATGGAAATCATGGATTACATAGGTCATCATTCTTCCATTAGAGCTTTTCTAAATGTAGTTAGAGGGCCACATTGATACAGTCAAGGTAATCAATGATAAAGGGGTACCATTAAAGCTAAATGTAGACCTTTTGATCGAAGGTTTGTGGCATACATGGTTCATTCTATAGCTATGCATGCCATTATTTAATTAAGGATCCCAATAGATAATGAGCTCTCAATTTTTATGGATGCTCAAAGGTAAAAATAGGTCTTTAGACTTAATAGAGATCAAAAACAAAGCTATGCAGTCTATAGGTCTACATCAACATACGTGGCTACATGAAAACTAATAAATGAAATTGGTCTTCCATATATAGAAAATATCTAGGTCAATATTTGATCAAGGGTAGATATCTATGATTATGTAAAGGGCCCTCATCCTTCAACATGGCCATATTTTTGACAAATAACCAACCAAAATACACAAAGGCATGATTATGTCAGATCCATGAGCATGCAAGTTTTATCTTCAATGGGAGATGGAGTGAAGGATAAATGAAAATGATCTAGTGGTTGGGACTTCTAGTTAAGAGCATTCAATGCATTCTTAGATCCTATGGGGATTTTTCCACTTAGTATAGCCATGAGCAGTGTCCTGATTGATCAAGAAGGTGAAAGGCATTCATTAGGTTAAAATGTGATATCTCAAACTCAATTAATGACTCAAGATGGTGTTTTACATTTTTGATGGCATGCTCCCACATTATTTCTCTCTCCCTCTGTCTTCTCCTATATATCCTAGTTTCTTCCCCATTATGGGGCTTCTCAGCTGATAAAATTTTGCATACTTTTTTGGGACAAGGATACTCATTGAGACTCTTGAAAAAGTGTGTTCATTTTATAAGGTTAAATCCTATCAAAATTTTTTAATAAATACCTTTTAAAGTAATAAGATAAAATCATTTCCTATCTCTTGTCTTCAATCAATGCTTATTATGCTTGCATATGGTAAATTTGTGAAGGAGAGTCTTCCTATTTTACTATCCTTCTACTTGCCTATTTTAAGGTGTTTTAAAGCTAAATTTTAGGTCTAGATTAGTGTTCTAATTTGAACCTCTTCTATGAAATATTTATGTAATTAGTGAGATTGTGAGGTTGTGTGAGCTATAGTTATCTTATGTTGATCTAGTGTGGGTTCCAACTTGTATGAGTGTCCATTTAACTTTGGTGCATCACATTTTTAGCCTTATTAGGAGCACTTAAAGCCTTTCTAACACTTTTATCAGTTATTTTCATTAGTTTAGATGAGCATCAAGAGGAATCCAACCTTATTCGAAGGTCTAACCCCATTATAGGTGACCCACAACCTGGGGTTATTTTCATTTTGTAGCTCAATTAGAGGGAGCCTAAAGAAATCTCTCCAAGGGTATAGATTGATCCTACAATAGTTTTTGGCATGCTTGATGGGACCATAGTTCTAAGAATATTGATCAAAGTTGATATTGGTTTGATCAAATTTGCAATGGTTAAGCTCCCAATCAACAACATCTAGCGACTCCAAAAGGAAGATCCAAATTTTTGGTAGTAGAGCAGTAACTTCATTTCATGCCAAAGGTGATAACAAGGTCAAATTCAATAGGTATTTCCTTTGAATTTGTTGAACTACCTTTAAATTCAACAAAAAAATTAAGGGTTTCTAATACACATCCATATTGGGGAAACTTTGCTCCTAAGTCATTTTCAAAGGTTATCCCTACAAGGAGACTTTTGTTAAATCCTTTCATTACCATGGCAGCCCCTAGACTTTTCCCTTTTATGGATTTTAATGGTCAAAGTCCCCTAGACCTTGCTCAATATGATCCTATCCTAGTTTTAGCTCTTAAAAGTTTTCCCTATTATACTTAAGACCAAGCTACAATACCTTCTGAGCACCTCATGGACATAACCAATTTTTTTACTATCCATAATGTCACTGAGGATAATATAGATATTAGGTTATTAGCTACCTATTTTAAAGAAAAGGCCCTAGATTGGTATAGAGGCCTTATTGTTAATTACATTAAAACATGGGACCAATTAGTTGATGCCTTGTGCAAAATATTTGAGGACAAAAGTGACTATTTGTCACTTGCAGAACAACTAACTGCTATTAAGAGAGATCCTCATGAAGTCATGCAAGACTTCAAAACAAGATTCCAAAAAACTTGGGATCGAATCCCAGTCTTAGTTAGACTAACCCATAACTTTGCCTTCTACTATTTGAAAGCTTTAAATAGTTACATAGTAGTGATGATCCAATCTATGGGAGGGAATATACTTCCAGATGCATATGAGGTAGCCATCAAATAAAAAAATTATCTAGTTTAAGCTGGCAAGATTACACCTAGAACACCAATGCCCTTGTTTCTTAAAATCAAACCACCTTCTATTTCCATCCCTCCACTTGATGTCATTCCTCCTACACCAATAATTGTTGTAATACCTACACCAAAATGAGAGAAAGCTTCCACTAGTAAATCTAGTGATTCTCGGAGAGTAAAAGAACTTTCAAGAGCTCAAGAGTATGTTTCAGTCCTTGAGAAATGAGCTAGTAAATGTTAAGAGGCAACAAAATTTAAATAGGCCTTATCAAGGTTCATATAAACCTCAATAGTAATATTTTCAAGTAAATAGGCCACCATACAAAGGGAATTACCAAGGCCCAAGTCAAGGTCAAAACCAAGGATAGGGCTATCATGGCTATAATAGGTAGAATAACTACAATCCTAATGTTATAAGAACTTCCAACACCTTGGTCCCAATTCAAAATAATGTGTCTCAAGAAGTTGAAGGTACCATGCCTTAGAATCAGTCTTTTGGGAAATCCATTATCCCAAACACTGATTTTACCTAAGCTTTCAATGATCAATAGCAAAAAGCTACTAATTTTGGGTACAACCAAGCTCTTATAGCCCAAAACATAGAGGTACCTATGATGACCAAGCTAGAGGAACCTCAATAAGGTTAAAGCAATGATCAAGGATCAGGGCGATTGGGTGTTATAATGATGAACTATGAACAAGAAGAGTGTTATAAACTCAATCAATAGTCTAGCTACAACTAGGGATAGATTCCAATTGTTGCAAATACCTGATTTAAAAGAAAGAACATGGATTGTAACGAGGAACCAAACAAGGAGCCTCCTACCATTACTTATTCAATATCAAATCCAGTTAGATTTACTATTATTTTAAAGGTTTTAATAGTTCTAAGGGGTCAAAATTAGGGAAATGTCTTGGTCCCTCAAAACTCACAAGATCAAGGTAAATTTGTGGTTCCTAAAGGACAACCAAAGGTTGGTGGTTCACCCATCGACATTGTATAATAAATGAAAAGATCCAATATGAGTGTGCCAATGTGGGACATGCTCTCCATGCCTAGTCAAGTGGATATCCTTCAAGAAGGATTATCAAAGATCAATGTTGCTGAGTAGTCACCAAGCAAGGAGAATGTGGTTCTTACCAATGTATCCAAGGACCAAATATAGGGCAATCAGGTAAAGTGGTCAAACCTCCTCCCTTTTATATTTTTGTGATCATTGGTAACTCTCTAGTACATAGTTTCTTAGTAGATAGTGGGGCTAGTACCTTAGTAATGCCAAAGTCCATAGTTGATCAAATTGGTCTCAAATATGAGCCCTAGTCCAAAGGAGTGGTACAACTAAATGGTTTTTCTACCAAGCCATCTGGCATAATCAGAGACCTCAATATGACCTTACATGTTTGTCCTAGTGTTTTAGTGGTTCAATATGTATTGATCCTTAATGTGCCTCCTCACTTTGCACTATGCCTATCTAGAGAGTTCACAACTAAGATTAGAGGCTAACTTGTAGTAGATTGGTCATAAATGGTACTTAGAATAAGATATGGGTCCAAAGTGTCAATCAAAGCTGAGCCCATTGCATAATTCCACATAGATCACAGTGGACTAGATAATATCAACATCAATTTCACCATCATTGATGAGGATGATTTTGCAATGGGGTAGGAGATGAACACTCTTCTAAAAGAGATATCAAACATGTTCTTGGATGAATTATGGAATGATAGATAGTTGGTAGACCCCTTAGAAGGTGTTGAAGAAAGGGACTTAGGTGTTTACTATTTACATAAATAAAGTTAGTCCATGCCATCTCTGGCCTCAAGAAGACCCTAGTGGTCTATGGAAATTTTTATTTGATGGCTCAAGGAGCAAACATGGAGTGGGTGCAGGTGCGATACTATTTTACCCTTCAAATGATAAGTACTTCTCTTCATATAAGTTCCAATTCAACTACTCCTACAATGCAATAAAATATGAGGGTCTCATTCATGGTCTTCAATGGGCTAGTAAGAGAGGGATTAAGCAATTACAAGTCTATGGGGATAGTGAATTGATTGTGCACCAATTTAGAAGCCAAAATGTCACTAAGAACCCCTTAATGAAGTCCTAAAAACATAGAGTGTGGGACTTAATTGAGGAATTTGAGGCCTTTAACATCCAATCAATACCAAAGGGCCAAAATCAACATGCTGATGGGCTATCGGCCATGAGGGCTCATTTTGATATCCCTAATGAATTGAAAAGGGCCAAGGTGTAACCACATGTCTAAGTGGTAGTAAGGCCATCAGTCTTAGAAAATGAAGCTCATTAGTAGGTCTTTGAAAATGATAAACAAATTACATATTTCTTGTAGTAAGAAGCAAATTTATCCTCCACCAACTAAGGAAAGTTGCAACATCAGTATGGGGAGCATATTGTTCAATTAAGGTCCAATAAGCTTTCTAAAGGGCTAGTCACCTTAGAAGGTCTCTTTCATGAAGGGGACCATATGAGGAAGGATAAAGTAGTGATTTCAACTAATGTACAGAACTATGTGAGAGTTCTTATCTTTGAAGACAAGCTCTTCAAACTTGGAAAGGTAAGCACTAAAGCTGAAAGGCATGATTTCATAGAGATTTATAAGGAGTATGTAGATATATTTGATTGACAATATAATGACATAAGGGGATTTAATCCTAAATTGGCCTAACACACTATAGAACTAAAGGCTAATGCCAAGCCTATTATGTAGAAGTAGAGGCCTATAAACCCAAAATTGAAGAGCTCATGTGGATGGAATTGACCAAATTAATTGAATTTAGGATCATCTTTCCAATTAAAGCACTCCTCATGGGTAGCTAAGCTAGTACCTGTCAGGATGAAGAATGGGGAAATTAGGTTGTGTGTTGATTTCAAGGATTCAAATAGGGTCTCTTTGAAGGATCACAACCCCTTGACATCCATGGAGAAACTCCTTCAAATAGTTATTGGTTTAGAATGCTTCTCTTGGATGGATATTCAGGTTATAACCAAGTGATAGTGAGAGAGGAGGACCAGTATAAGATTGCATTCACCACCAAGTAGGACACATTTTCTTACCAAAATATGCCTTTTGGGTTGACCAATACTGGGGCAAACTTTCAAAGAGCAATGGACATGGCCTTCCAAGGATTGCTAAATCAAATGGTACTAGTCTACTTGGATGACATCATAATTTTCTCCAAGAAAGCTAGTGAGCACTTGGACCATCTAAGGCTAATATTCCAGAGATGCAAAGAGTATGGGATCTCTTTAAATCTATGTTTTTTATACATGAAGGTAAGCTATTGGGTCACACTATTTCAAAATAAGGACTATCCATTGACCTTGATAGATTAAATGGTATCTTAGCCTTATCCTTACCAAAGCATAAGAAGGGGATCCAGAGCTTCCTTGGGAAGATTAACTTTGTGAGAAGGTTCATACCTGGTTTTGATAACCTGGTCAAACCCATCACCACCATGTTGAATAAGAGCTAAATATTTTCTTAGTCATATGAAGGTAAGGCAACCTTTGATGCCATCAAGTAGGCCATTGCCCAAACACCCTCACTCTTAAATCCTAACTTTTCCAAGGACATCATCTTGTACACCTTTGGCAATGTTGACAACATATCAACTATTCTAATATAGAAGAATTCCAAAGGAATGGAGCAGTCAATTCCCTTTTTTAATCAAGGTATGGAAGGATATGAGGTGAGGTACAATTTCATTGAAAAATAGGTTCCTACAACCTTGGAGAGTCTTAATAAGTTTAGACCCATGCTATCCAATAGTAAGATTCATCTTATGGTGTCTCATCTTGGAGTTAGGGACTTCCTCCTTAACAAGGTTTTGAATGAGAAGAGAGCAGGCTGGATCACCAAGGTAATAAAATATAATGTAGAGATCAAATTCACCAAGCTAGTTAGGGGTAAAGGCTTGTGTGAGCACATGGTAAATGATCTCCAGGAAGAAAAGGATGTTGTTTTGGTAACCTAAGACAAGTCACAAGCAGGTGTACCTCCACTTCAAAAGAGCTAGATTAAAGATATGGCTCACTTATTGGCAATAAGAGAATTCCCCCAAGGTTTGGATAGAGCTAAAAGAAGGTATTTTAGGCTTCAATCCATACCTTACACATTGGTTGATGGAGTTATTTTTAGAAGGGACCTTAATGGGTTACTCCTTAGGTGCATAGATGATGATTAGGTGACCAAAATCTTAGAGTAGTTCCATGATGGACCTACATGAGGTCATTTTACACCTAGAAACATAACAACAAAGGTAATGAGGGCTAGTTATTACTGGCCTAATCTTTTCAAGGATGCTCATGCATGGGTTAGAAAATGCTAGAAGTGTGCTCTCTTTATAGGAAAGCAAAAATTATCAACCCTTTTACTCAATCCAATTCAGGTGAAGAAACCCATCATATAATGGGGGTTAGACTTCATAGGGATGATCGATCCACCATCAAGTGTGGGGCACAAATGGGTACTCACTAGAACTAACTACTTCACCAGGTGGGTGGAAGCCATTGATTTGAGGGAGGCTAATGAGAGTGTAGTTTTGGATTTCTATGATAGCATTATGATCAAGTTTGGTGTCCTAGCCACCATAATATCAAATAAGGCATTGGCATTATTTGGTATGAAGACAAGTGAGTGGGCTCTCAAACTAGGCATCTACCTTAGCACCTCTTCCAACTAGTATCCTCAAGGAAATGGATTGGTAGAGTCCATAAACAAGAACTTGCTAAAGATTATCAAGAGGATCATGGAAGAGAATCATAGAACATGGCACACCAAGCTAAGGATAGCCTTATGGGATGATAGAGTGACTCCTAATGCTGTTATTGGTAATTCTCCATATGTCCTTATGTATAGAAGGGAAGCTAAGTTGCCTATCTCTCTTGAGTTGCCTGTATTAGAGTTAGCCCATTAGCTTGAGTTTATGGAAGATGAGCCTATGAATGTGAGGATGATAGAGCTCATAGATTTGGAAGAAACTAGGGAACTTTCTATGAAGACTTTGGATTCATATCAAGCTCAGGTTAAAAGGGCCTTTGATAAGCGAGCTAAAATAAGGAGCTTCAAGGAAGGGGACCTAGTCCTCAAGTGAGACTCAAATAAGGCCAAACCAAGAAACCATACCAAGTTTGACATCTTGTGGAGTGGTCCTTATTTGATCTATAGATGTAAAGAACATAATGCTTTTTAGCTTGCCCAACTAGATGGAGAGGTATTACCCATCCTAGTCAATGACATTCATCTAAAGCCTTGTTATTAGAAGCATTACATCCATTGTGACATATTATACATATTAGAGTAGATTTTTATGCTTTTCTAAGTGCTTTATGCACAATTTTTTTCTTGCTATGTGTCTCCTTTTCAAGAAGTGCCTTAGGCACTTTGTTATTCTAATTTATTTTGTTATTATTGCTTCAAGAAAGGGTCTAGGTAGGGACAACCTTGTGTTATTCTCATGAGAATTTGAGAGAAGACTTGGGACTTCATATGCCCAATGGATCAATTTAAGGACACTAATCTTGCAGAACAAGCATGCAACCCCAAGATGTCACCAAAAATGTTGGCCAATTTTGGCCTACGTATAAAACTTAACATTGTAGTAAAGATTCTAGGGGTCTTGGTATGAAGCAGGAAGATGAGCAGATTTCATGTTAAACAAAGGATCAAATAGTAGGAGAAAATATCTCATGTAACTTGTAAAACTTTTGAAACACTTTAAGTTAACTCAAAGTGTAGTTTGTCTAAATTCATGAAAGTGGGTTTCCATGGTGGTCATAACATTTAGGAGCATGGAGAAAGTTTTACACAAGCTTCAGGAGCTCACTCAAGCCTTTTAAATCCAAGAAAATGATTAATCATAAGTCTAAATGGACTAGATCATCCTCAAGATGTCATAGAAAAATAGAGCAGACCAATTCACTTATGTATTTTATAAGTCCACTCATAAAACATCACAAGCTAAAATATGATAGCACCATAGAGTTATTCATGCTAAAAACACACTCTACAAATTTCATGCTCGCACAAGATTTTTAGCTCAATATCTAAGTGTTCAAAGTTGGACCTGTAGTATAGGACATTCATGCAAGTGTCAAGTTTGAGCTTTGAAAAATGACTGTTTGGATTCAAAAAGTCTTTAAAAGGTTTAAATTTGAATAAGATATAATGATCCACGTGATCTCACATTATGAAAAGCAACATTTAATGGTTCATGTGGGGGTTAAATGAGTCAAAGGTCCTTAGGTTAAAATCCCTTAAAAGGCTATAGGTTGGGCAAGATCTAATGGTGTGGATGCATTGAGCAGAGATCCAACGGTGTAAGGCAAATTGACAAGAGGCTGGGTACATTCTAGATCAATGATTAGTGCTCAATCTTATCAAATATCAAAAAATTCATAAGAACTAGCAAGAAAGTGGGCCTAGGTAGATCGAAGGCTTATGTTGTTTCGTAGATTATGATCCAATGGTGCAAGTTAAAGTCATAAAGTTAGAGGATCTATATCAAGGGCTCACGTTCATTCCTATATAATGATCTAACAATGTGAACAAAGTCAAAGTCATTAATTTGAATTAGTTTAGGTAAATATCAAAAGGAAGCCATCCTTCTCCAGAGGTTCAACCCCAATATAGTTGACCTATAGCCTAGGGTTATTCCCATCATATATCTCAATTGGAGGGAGCTTGAAGACCTCTCTCTAAGGGTGCATAATGAGCCTACAAAAGTTCCTCTATGGCTAGTAGTGTACAAAAGGTTAGGAAACATGTATGGATCTGTAAATAATAGTGAAAGATATATATCAAGTTTTGAGCCTTCTATACTATATATATTGTATGGGTCATTAAAATGATATGGGTTAGATTATAAGATAATCATTTAGGCACAGTCAGATAGCGAATGTGAGCCTTTTAGCAATGAAAAGGTCTAAAATTGAAGGGTAGAGCCTTGATTGGTATTTTTTAAATGTATAAGACTAAGATGATATAAATATTCAATTTTAGTATCTCCATTCCCCCCCTTTAATCTAATAATGCATAAAGATGACATTGCTAGGTTTAAAGGAAAGAAATGTGCACCTAGGTGTGTACAACACACCTTGCCTTTGTTTGAGTCCACTTTGAGTGTTTTATAGTGTATGAATTATAACCAAGAGTATGCTAAAATATAAATTAGTGCATATAATTTAAAATTTTAAAATAATTAAAATACCTAAAAATAAGGAGAGCAAGGAAGGAATGCACTTGTGTATCAATGCAACCATTTTGCCCATTTGTATTTTTGCTTGGTAAATATGCTTACTTATGAAGCATTAGAGTAGAAAGAGGTTTAGAATTAAACCTTAGATATTTAAAGAGGGATATTGTAAGGTATTATACCCCAAATATAGTTTAATTATGAGATTGACATGGCTATTGAGATCATTAAATCTCAATTGCACAACTCAATTATGAATACATAATTTAGTGAGGATGAGTAATTTAATCAACCCATCCTATGAATTTGGTGAGATTGGATAATTTAATTTATGAGGTTTAATGATTTAAAAAATTTAACCTATAAAGGTAACCAACTTCTGTAGACATAAAAGGTTCGATAACAATACTTCTTGGTGTAATCGGTGCTTCCTAGTGATAATAATCTAGAGATATAATTGGTAAATTTTGAAATATTTGGTGCAATAATATGGCATATGCACCTATAATATGTATCAAATAAATTATATGTCATAAATATGAAAACACATGTTTTAAATCTATGCAAAATTAGTTTAATCTATAGGATTTTGACTTAAGTGTATATCTGAATCAAATGACTATACTAGAGATTGTGCAAGTGTGGAGGTCATGTCATTATGACATGTCTCCATTAAGATTTAGAGATGTTAAGAATTGATTAAATGTGGAGGTCATGTCTTTATGACATGCCCCCACTATATTTTGGAAACTATGTAAATGTGGAGGTCATGCCTTTATGACATACCCCTACTGACATGTCCCCTCTTTTGAGATGAGGGAAATAGAATATGGTAGGTAACTTACCTCAAAATGATAAGGTAACTATATAATCTATGTATAAACCATGTATCATATAGGAGTAACATGTTTAAGTAGATATATCAATGAATCTCATTGTGTGTGATCATATCAATCCCTAACATTCATGATATGTATCACAACAACGTCTAGAAAGTAACACTACAAGCTCAACAAACAATCAACCACACACAAGAGCACTCAATGTAATGAAAACCAATGGTCTAAGGAGACCTCATATAAGGGGAATGTTCAAATTCCACATAATTAAAAAGAAATGACATCTTCAAATGTCCAATCAAGATAGAATGACTCTTTTAAATATCTAAACAACATATAATGGCATAAGGGCCAATAAGAACGGAACATATTCAAATTTTACACAATAAATACAATAGTAATATATTAAATACACTCAAGGAAGTGATAATGTGAATAAATAAATAATAAATAACTTGCTATCACTCAAAATGTGCACCCATGTGTAAATGGCTCTTACGCTTGATTGCACGCAGCTCTTTCGCACCTAACACCTTAGAATTACACGTCAAAGAGAGATTTGATGTCTCATTGTAATAATGGGATAGTACCCCAGGGTGTGGGAATTTTTCACTCCTTAAGATGAACCTCTGAACTAGGCTAGCTTCCTTCTATTCCAGATGGACTTGGTTTAGGACTAACTCACAGACCTATAAAGATCAAAATGTAATCTATTACTAATGCTAAACTTAAAATTGATAAGGGGTAAAGGGGGAGAAAAGGCAAGGGGTTTGATAAAATGTAAAAGGTGATGCACCAAGAATAGAGCGAGCACCTCACCCACTCAACAACATAATAATACTAACAGACTAAATGTGAAAACTTCAAACTAGGCACATTGAATACGTGTTTCACATGGAGGTAAGGGAACATAATGCAATGTTCAGAGGGATGATAAACTATCCATAAATAATTCCTAAAAAAACCTAAGTATACATGATGTGAGAGCCATAGAGACTTTTGGCTCTACACAAAGGTAAGAAGGGAGGATGACAATGAGATGGATGAACATCACTAGACAAGGGTCAACAACCATGAATTCACACATAACATAGAGAATGAAGAAAATTAATTAGTTCCTATTAATCTCAAGGTCTAAGGGAATATTATAAAATCAAATAAATAGAGTTTTTTTATACCAAGAGAGGGTTCTTAGAGGGCAAATTTTTATAGTGTTATGGTGCCTAGAAATGTCGACCCCTTTATAATGAAAAACAGGGTTTATATAGCATTCGGCAAGGCCCACCATAATCAATTCACTATTGGAGGTGGTGGATAGGAACTTGAATTTGAAATGGCCACTCAAAGCTTGAGGTTGATTAAGATCATCAAATTATTCACCATAACTACTACAAGCCATGCTTATTCAACCTGTATCTGATAATTTGATAATGGAAGTAGCTATAAGGTCACTCATTAATCCACATGTGTGTTTGAGATTGAAGGGAATATAGGCAGCCAAGGGAGATGTGTGATCATGATTTGATACTTTAAAATTTGCCTTTACATTCAATTCTCTTTGGATTTAGATCTCTTTACATCCAATCAAGTTTAATTACCATCCTTTATTTATGGCTACCACCTATCAATCCACCTAGACTAGCCCGTTGACATGGGATTGTGTAGGTTCATCTTTGGGTCTTGCCATGCTGTCTTGCATGTAGTAGAGACTAGCATGTGTGCCTATCTTTTATGGATAAATTACACATTTGAACTATTTGTACTAATTTCTATGTAGATGGGAGTGTGTATTGAAGGTTTAGCATTGAATTCACTGTGTAGTAAAGTTAAAATTTGTGAAGAGTGCCACAGGTGATCTTCTACAGAAATACACAAGGCCTAAACTCCTTTTGCTCTTAGTTTCTTTTGATTATCTTCTTATTCTATGCCTTCATCTAGAACTTATGCTTGTATTCAAAAGGAATGGTGTACACCCTATATTGTAGTATATATTTGATAAGGGTGTAGATATTAAACTCTATAAATTAGCACATGACCTCATTATTTGAGTGCAAGGAAGTCTTTGAATAAGAGTGTACAAGAATATTAAATATCTTGAACATGTTTTTCATGATTTGGAACTATTCCCTATGCACTTCTTTCTTTCATTACTTGAAGTCTAGGAGATCGACATGCTCTAACTTGCATACCTCATTGGTGCGATGAAGGACCTTTACATGGGGCATGTTTTAGAAACTCTTTATAGGTGCAAATCAACATGTAGTTGATGTGTAAACCTATGATAACTATTGACTGTAGGTATATATGGGAAGTGTCTATGCATCGACTTGCTTTTAGGGAACTTGACACAACACAATCGTGTAACCTCTTATGAAGTCTTTATATCTTCAATGCTTGCAAGGAAGGTGACTTAGAGTCAACACTTACCACTATCTGAATATTGGGGACCTTATGCATGTATCTTTCACATGCATGTAATTTTGTGTTTAACATAAGGCCACAAAAGTATTTGGGAGGGGTGCACAATGAAGTTTTACTCTTGGATGCTCACATATACTTGGCTAAGGTGTTGATTTTCACCAACTGTCCTCCTTGGGTGCTTGTAAGGAACATCTATATTGAAGCCTATTTTTAAGGGACCTGCTACTGCACAATCATGAAAACCTTCCATGCAGTGCCCTATAAAATTTATGTTATTGAAGCCCAAAATCCATCTATCCACCCTAATAGTGTGATTCTTACATGTACTTATCTAATTAAGCTTCATGTACGTGCCTCTATGCACTATTTTTGTTGCATGCTTCTATGCACTTTAATCTCTTGATAAATGCTTGGCTAATCACTAACTAATTGGGCCTTAACTAATAACAAATGGAGAAAATAAGGAACAATAAATGTGCAAAAAAACTTAGGGAAAAGGAAACAATAAGCTAACCTATAATTATATACATGCACAAACAAACACTTAGGGAAAATAAAAATATTCTAATATATACAAAGCATGAATATGAGCCTTAGACACTTGGGTCAAAATAAAATCCTCATAGATCTCCTTTGTTGCATGTGAGTGCATTGACGTATGATGGGAAAAAGTGAATAGGTGCTTGTTCACCATGAAAGGGGTGCATTTCATTGGCTATTAAAAGATGTTTGAGGAGGGTAGTCTACCCAATCTCCTTTTTGATGAGTGAATCCAACCAATGGTGTGCAGGCTTCTCACCTAGTCAATAAATGTATTTAAAACTGAGCCTATCCCTTATGAATATTACTGTGCCTGGCTATGATCTTTACTCATGCCAAGGCTTTTGAAACTTGGTAAGCTCATTCCCAATGTTTAATAATCTCATGAACCTAGTGAAATCCCCCCATTTCTTACCCATGTGTGTTGGCCCATCAAAATGAAATTCCTTTATTTTTATGACTTCATTTGTGCCCACATCCAACTACATTCTTTGATCATTATGTAAGTCTTAGATAATAAGTGGCTCATTATGATCCTTTGATTCAAACACAACCTTAACCTTAGGCTGCTCCTACGTACTTACTATTCACTTGAGAAATTTTAATGGGATTTAATGTGAAGAAGAAACTCTTTCAATGACTTTGACCTATGTTTTGGGAACTACTAGTTTGATTTGGGCTTCAAATTCTTCGACTAGCTCATTGATTTACTTCCATAGACCTACAAGATCCTCCTTTGACTTGGATAGGTTGGGCACAAGAGTTCCTTCTTGATATGATCATGATTGTGCTTGCAAGATGATCAAGGCCTTATTATTCCTTAAACACATATTCTTCCTGAAGGTCCTACTTGCTTGCAATGTCCTCTTCCATCGTGCAAGGTGGTAGCTCCTCAAACAAGCTGACAACCCCTCTCTTCTTCTTCCCAAAACTCTATGTCCTCATCTTTCTCCTAAAATAGGTTTGATCCCTCAAGTTTAATGGTGCAAAGAGGGATGCCAATAATTATCTCTTCCTCATATTTCTTGAGGTACTCCCCTCTTCATCTAGATGTTATTTATTCATTCCCCACCCACCTAGGCCTCCCTCAAACCGGGAGATGGTGGGAGGGAAAGAAGATTTAATTGGTGAAGGAGTGGCCTTAACTTGGTTGGGCATCCTAAAATTAGGATGTTGGGTCCAAGAAGGCTGCCATGATTGAGTTTGAGGCTTTTGAGTAATAGTAGGCTTTTGAGTTAGTATGAGTGCATGCTTCTCCATAGAAGGGAAACTTATAAAAATTGGGAATTTGAAACTAGGAGGTCCACTTCAGTGTTCAAATGGATTACACTACCTGAATCTAGGGACTTTGAATGTGGAAGCTTACCTCTTCATAGGTTGGTCTGCATTTACATTAGAAGTTTGCTTGAGGTTAGGGATAAAAGGGGTTGCTTAGGATTTTAATTTCTTGTGTTTGCTTGATTAGTTGACATTTATGCTCTTCCTTGATGTTGATTTGTCTAGCAAGACATTCTTCTTCATACCTTTTTTTTTTCATCTCCTACTAGTGGATGTAAGTTTGGTAAGTAAACTCCTCCTACATCCTATTATATTTAAGCTCCTTGTCATCCTCCCTTATCTGCTGGGTGAAGCTCAATATGATGTCTTTGATGCTTTGTTGGGACTAGTTAGGAGGGTGACAATGTTGATTAGGAACAACATATTTTTTGAAAACCTGGTTAGAAGCATGGGTAGGTGGCCAAAAGAGCTAAGTCGAGGTGGGAAGTGGCAAACATTATGAGTAGGTAGGTATCTTATTAGTCCAGGCTAGTTTTTGGTGAAACTAAGAGTACTTTTAGCCTAATATAGGAAACAAGAAGGCACAACAATAACATTTTCATAAATGGGGGGGGGGTTATGACATTTTTTAGGCACTTAGGCTACTTAAATCAATAGATGTGACATTCAGAGTCATTAGGTGCTCTATAGAGTGTCTTCAACACTTCAATTGCTTAGAGTAACATCGATCTCTTGGCTAAATTTTGAACTTGGTCCCACCAGACGTGCCATAAAATGTTATCACTCAAAACATGCACCTATATGTGAATGGATTTTGCACTTGATTAAGTAAGTCTATTCTACACTTAGTGCCTTATAATTTCATGCCAGAGAGTGATTCAATGTTTCATTATAAAAATGGGATCGTCACTTAATGTGTAGAACTCTTGTGCTCCTTGGGATGAACCTTTAGAGTAAGCCAATTTCATTCTATTCTAGATGTACATGGTTTAGGACCAATGCACAAACCTAAAAAAAGTAGAATGAAATATGTAGATAGCGCTAAACCTAAATTTGACAAGGGGAAAATGGGGAGAAAAGGTAAGAGGGTTGTTGGAATGTAAAAGGGGATGCACCAAGAATAGAACAAGCACCTCGCCTAGTTAACAACACAATAATACTAATAAAATGAACATGAAAACTTTAAACTAGGCACAATATATAAGTGTTTTACATGGAGGTAAAGGAATGTTAGAGGTACAATCATTGAGAGGGGGGGTCGAATCAATGATTGTAGATAATCCAATTCAATTCCCAACTCTTAAAAATTCATCACATACAATCATGATGCATACAAATTAACCATTGAAATGAACAAGGAAGATATAGAAAGATCAAGCACATAACACATGATATATATGGAAACCATCTTGGTGGATAAAACCCATTTAACCCTACATTATGGACTATAGTCCTATAAAGACAAGATTCAATATTTAGACCAGCACCACCTAATCAAGAAACATCCATCCCTTAATTTAGTAAGACACCCATTCCATAGGGAGGAACCAACCCCCTAGGAAATCAAGCACAAAAATAGATACCTTTATCTTATCTCCACCTTTGATATGATGTCTTCTACACCTAATGATAGACTTATCTTACTTTCTCTCTTTCCCCTTTACACTCTCACAAACTTACACACACAAATAATGCATCCAAAACACCCTTTTAGATCACTCTTCACTTCTTAGCTCATAGACAATAAAAAAACCTATAATAATTATATCACAACATCATAAACATAACCTATAGTTCACGTACATAATCCTCAACCTACTATTCTCTTCAATCCATCCACTAAGCACACACTCAATCAGCCTCTAGGGCTTACTCTCTCAATCTACCTCTTCTAGTCTCATTAGGTACAATGACCTTTGTGTTCAGCTTCATCACATTAATCAAAAAATAATGAATAATCCTCTTCACTCTCTATTGGTCCTCAATTAATTGTACCTTCTCTTTGAAAGGTTCTCTCCTTTTCTTGGCTCTGCACTCTCTAAATTCCACTAAAAATAGGCCAATTATGACTAGTATTTATACCATACAATCATCTAACCCATATTGGTCAGCCAAGATGCTTACCATACTTTTTATAACTTTTAAATAGGTATTGATACATGTTACATGTAATAACACTCCACTCCATAGGTCATCCATAGTCTTTAAGACTCAAATCCTCCATTAGGCCTTAATAAGACCCAAAACAATTAGGCCTTCACATCCACATGTTACTCTTGAAACCTCTGGGACCACATTAAACTTCCAAAAATGATTTGAAAATTTAAAAACTATCTCCAATAGACCTTTCTCACTCCCTCATGGGTCCATGCCATGTATAACACCAACTCAATACTTGAACCTACCAATTAGGTCTCCTTGCTCTTTGACCTTTATACATAGAAAATACATTCTAAAAATTCTAAAGAAAATACTCAAATATTTCACACATACATATGGTTAGATAATATGGATGAAACATTTAGGACCTCTAAAACACCTCCATGTGCCTTATACATTCCAAAATAGGCTTTAAGCACTTGAATTCAACTCTCTCAAAATGACCACTCAGACTGGACATATATAGTCAAAATATAGTAAAGCTATTTTGAATCTTCACAACTAAATATGGGTAACATAATATATAAAATATCTTATAATGAAAATTTGAACTTATTTGACATCTTAATATTCATTTTTTTCCTCAACTGTACTTAGAACACCTTCAACTTACCTCTGCAAGATGGTCACTCAAACTGCCAGTGTATTCAATAAACACAGTAAACTTCTAAGAATTTGTTCACACTAAAAATGGATTTATCAAACCTAAAAAATACAAAAAAATGTTTCTAATAGTTTCTATAACACTCTTCAATAGTTATCTCATCTTGAAACATCAAAATACCATTAAGAACAACTCAAATATCTTTCTCGGGTCACCTTTTGAACATGGTCAAACACACAATCAACTTTGGAGATCAATATCTACAACTTTAAGAACATTAAAATATTATAATTAAATTTTATGGATGTAGTTATAAGTCCTTCAAAACTTTTATTTTTACATCACCTTCAAATTCATCATAGATCAAAAGATATAAGTAAAATACTTCAGACTAGTTTTTCCCTTTGCTAATTCAAATGCCAATGATCACTGTGTAATGCAAACCTTATGGACACGTGTATTAATCTAATTATAACTAAAATATAGATTAAATTCAATCCATATATTTCCTTAGGAGTATTTTGGTATTTATCTTTCATCACTCACCTTTGATCTTAGATCCTTTCTTTTGAGATCAAGACACTTGGCACCCTCGCATGCCTTCTGAGCACATTATTGTCAGTCCCCACTTTTATGTCATTTGAAAGTATTACATGAATTTTGATCATTGAATATTTGAATTAAACCAAACCATTTATCTAAATATACATGAACACTCACATGACATTTATCTTCTATCAAATCATCATGATTGAGACACATGCCACTAGCACGTGCAATCTCAAGAACCTTTGACATATTGAAGTCATGCACACCGTTATTCTCTATCTACATGATAAATATCTCACCATTAGATCATTATTTATTTAGATTAATTTATTTCCATGTATATTCATCACTTGATTAAACCCTCACCATATATCTTTGATATCACAAATTTTGGCTAAGTATGAGAACTTATTAAACTTTGTCTGAGAAGCCAACTTTGTACCTTAATAACTATTGCTACGCTCCATGTCTAGATCTGAAACTTGAACCATATGATATCCTCACATAGGGGAATCTATAAATATATCAATATTCTCTTTAAACCTTCCCACATTGGAAATATGACATCATCAAACTACTTACTTAGCCTAGTCTGCCAAGATGACTACTTGAACCTAGACACTCATGTGACTGCTTTGATGAATTACTTTCACTTCCATGAGCACTATAACTACTAATAACACCACATATGGTATCTTAAACTTGAATATACCATAAATAACATCCACAATCTACCTATCCAATTTAAACACTGAATAACTATGCAATAACACTAAGAACATTGAAACACAGTTTGTCCTTATCATTCTAGTACACATGACACCTCATCAACATCCTTGGTCACCTTGGAGACATAATTGACAAATTTACAATAGGGAACACAATGAAGCATTAGGAGGGATGAAAAAAAATCCACAAATAATTCTAACATATACCCGTGTATACATAACATGATATATGCATAGACTTTTGGTTCTATGTAGAGGTGCAAAGGGAGGATGTAAATGACAGAGACAAACATCCACATACAACGGTCAATAACCATGCATAAACATAGAACATATAAAATTAATAAAATTAATCAATTATTATTAATCTCAAGATTTAAGTTAATATTACAAACTTGAATAAATAGACATTTGTTATACCTAAATAGGACTCTTGGAGGGAAAATTTTGGTAGCATTGCAATGACTAGAAATATTGACCCTTTTATAATGAAAGTTAGGGTGATATAGCATTGGGTAAGGCCCAACATAATTAATTTACCATTTGAGGTGGCAGATAGGAACTTGAATTCAAAATGGCCACTCATATCTTGAGTTTGATTAAGATCATCTAAGTAGTTTCCACAACTACTACAAGCCATACTTATTCAACTTGGACTTGACAATTTGATTATGAAAGTAATTGGAAGGTCACTCATGGATCCATGTGTGTATTTGAGAATGAATGGCATATAGGCAACCAAGGGAAGAGTGTGATCATTCTCTAACACTCTCATAACCACCTTTGCATTCAATTCTATTTGAATTTGGCTCCCTTTACATCCAATCAGGTTCAACTACCATCCTTTATATATGGCTATCTCCTTTCAATCCACCTCGACTAACCCATTAATGTGGGAGTACACATGTTTATCTTTGGGTCTTTACAAATTGTATTACATGCGATAAAGACTATCATGCATGCCTATCATTTAAGGTGAGGTAATTTTTTGAACTATGCAAACCAATTTCTACGTAGATGTGAGTGCATACTAAAGGTTTCATAGTGAATTGGTTCTGCAATGAATTGGTTATGTAGTGAAGCTATAAATTTATGAAGAGTGACATGGGTGATCTTCTATAAAAATACACAACACCCAAACTCCTTTTGCACCTAGTCTATTTTTATGGTCTTTAAAATTTATGCCTTCATTTGGAAGTTGTACTGGTCTACAAAATGAATGGTGTGTAACCTACATTGTAGTATGCATTTTACAAGGGCATATATGTGAAACTCTGTGACTTGGCATGGGACCTCATTAATTGAGTGTGAGGAATTCTTTAAATAAGAGCATGTAATAATATTTAATATCTTGAGTGTGCTCTTCATGATTTGGAATTACTTCCTGTGCACTTCTTTCTTTCACTACTTGAAGTTGAGGAGACTCGTGCACTCTAACTTACATGCTGCTTTGGTGTGATAAAGGACCTTTACATGGGGTGCATGTTGGAAACTCCTTATAGGCACAAATAAATAATGAGTTGATGTGTGAATCTATGCCAACTATTGAATATGAAAATGAATGGGAAGAGTTTGTGCACCGGCTTACTTTTAGGGAACTCAATATTACGCAAGTGTGCAACCTCTTGTGAATTCTTTATGAGTTCAATGCTTGCAAGGAAGGGTGACTTGGAGAGTCAACACTTAGCACTATCTGAAGCTTTGGGACCTTGTACATGTATTTAATCCTTTGTTTAGCATAAGGGCACAAAAATATTTATGCGGTTTATATAATGAAGTTTTGATCTTGAATGCTCATAAACACTTGGTCAAGGTGATGATCTACACCAAATATCATTCTTGGGCACTTACAGGGAAAATCTATGCATAAGCCTATTTCTAAGGGACCCACTACTATGTAAGCATGAAAACATTATGCACAATGTCCTATGAACTCTATGCAGACTAGGGTGACCTGGAGGGTCAACACAACCATCATAAGCATATCATACTAGTGCCTATATATGTGTTAGTGAAAGATATCATGTGACATAACATATCAAGTACCCTATGAAAGATAGGAACATGAATATAGACATGTGTAAGTTTTATTAGATAAGCTCAATCATAATAATGTATAAATTATCATAAAGGATATGCAACATGTATCAATTATTATTAATGAAGTTGATGCCCCAACATACTATATGTCATGGATAGAGGAGAGGTCCAATATCTATATGCACATATATCATCTGGTTGTAGTATGCCTATACCACACTCAAAGATGCATGAAACATGTGTTTAGAAAAAGAAATGTTATCTACTAACATGAAGCAAACAACATATATATGAAGGAGCTGGTAAACATGAGAATGATAAATATTTTTATATTTTTTAATTATTATAATGTTTTTATATTTTATGGAATATTTGATTTTTTTTGGATATTCAAAAATATGTAATATTATATATATATATATATATATATATATATATATTTGGATTTTTGGAATATTATGTTTGATCAATTGAATCATTTTGACAAAGGTTGGAGAGGTGAAAATTATGCATGGCATGTTCTTATTCATGTTTTACTTATGTAGTAGAAGGATAATCACCATAGTTGGTATGTGGATTAATTTTCCATTATGGGAAAAGGAGAGAAATTGTTGATTTGAGTCAATCTATGCTTCTATTTAGTATAGCCAAAATGTTCCCAATGTAAATGAATATTGAGATGTATGGGGCATAATCCAAAATTTTGTTCGAACCATAAGAGGACAAAAAATAATTGGTATTATGATGTATCCTAATGAGTCTCTCCATCCTTTTTTTTTTGATGTAAGTCTTTAAGGTGATAGACAAATTGTGATAAATATCTTAAAATACAAGGGTTTTATTTTTCTAAAGGATCTATATGGTTATGCCAAAAATAAGCACCATGTATAAATAATGTGATTGTTAAATCTTTTGAGAATGGATGAATTTTAGTTTGTGTGGTTAGAAGTGTTTGTTTAGAATGATCATCTTGGATTGGTTCCATATTGAGTAACCTTTACAAAGGTGCCATATAGATGTTAGGAATGCCACATATTATTTTTTAATCTTCACTCAGTAATTCATCATCCTTATGTGCATTGGGAATAAATATTTTGTATTCAGAAGGGGATATGTTAATCTCCTTGGGATATTTGAGTATGAATTATGCATATCTATGTACATTCATATATAAGTGACTAAATGATGTGAATTGATTATGTAATGCTATTTATTTTAATTGATAAATAATACCTCTACTAAAAATTAATTATAATTCAAAATTTGAGGGTCTATATGCTAAGGAGTATGATATACTTTTAAATCAAATAGCATAGTCTTGAAGGGATTCATCATCATATAGTTTGAAGTGGTGAAAATATTCTAATGTAAGTCTACAAAACTTAAATATATTGTAAGATAAGAATAAAATATCTTCCAATTGTGAAAATGTGGTTAAGGAACCATTTGGTAAGCTATAAAACCAATCTAACACTTATAGTATAAGACTTCTATGAAAGGATTTTAGTAATATTTTATCATATTTAGCCAATTATAAAAAATAATTTACATATTAAATAATATGGGTAAAGGTATTTCTTTGACAAAAATTGATGCTTTTATCCTATATAGAATACACATCCTTTTCCATAAATCCCACCTATATGAACTAATTATAAATGTAAAGACAATGAACTAATCTAAGCTAAATTA
Source organism: Torreya grandis (assembly GCA_037957365.1). Taxonomy (NCBI): domain Eukaryota; kingdom Viridiplantae; phylum Streptophyta; class Pinopsida; order Cupressales; family Taxaceae; genus Torreya; species Torreya grandis. The sequence continues at coordinate 1,170,988 of JARHVA010002582.1, read as the reverse complement.
CACTAAAGATAAAACAACATATGCAAAAAGTAATAATAAAAACTTCACAATTGAGATACAAGAATCTTCCATTGTGATTTAAATCTGATTTGATTTATCAAGAATGTGGTGATCACTCCTCCAATGTAAAGGGATAATGGACATCATTTTGGTGCAAAAGGGTGAATTTGATTTGCTTTGATTCACTTTGGATGCAATATTTATTGATTAAAAAAGATACGTTTATGATTATGAGTATAATTATGATGTCTCAAGGTTCTGTGATTGATTGCGATTTCTCAAATTTGCGATCGATGAAAATGAGGATTTACAAGCTTATTTATAAAAATGGTGGAGGATTATTTGGACTTTTTCAATGTTTCAAATGATTAATGGTTGAGGATGAGTCCTCATCCATGAGGATGGAGACCATTTCAACCTAGTGGAGGAAAATGAGGGGTTGGTTAGCTGACTTAGTCAATTGGCTTGACAACTTAGAGGAGGAGTCATAAGAGGTGGAGATTTTCATGGCTTTAGTTGGGATGAGGGAGAGAAAGGTGGGAGAGTTTTGAATAGGTGGAAAATCTAGATTTAAATAATAAAAATAAAGATTAAAAGGTGTATAATTGACTTTTTAAAAATGTTTGAATTAATGAATTATTTTATTTTAAGAAGAAATATTAATTATTAATTTAATAAAAATGATTAAATGATTTAGGTGCATTTCAATTCTAAATGAAATTTAGGTGTCTACATTTGCCCTTCGTTGAAATGGTGTTGCAAAGCAATACTGTTTCAAAGAATAGAAGTAGAGTGTTGATGATAGAAAAGCAAAAATTTGCTCCAAATGAATGAAAATGAGTGTGATGATGCCCCCTCAAGGGTTTGTGTGAGAAATGAACAAACACTCAAAATTGATGAAAAAAGGAAAGAGTTAAATAGATGAACAAATAAATAAATTACGTAGAATTGATGTCAAAATTTTAAGATGTTGGTAACGTAAAAGAGTTCCCCCTAGTTAATAAAAACTAGAGCTTTGATTTGAAAATCAACAATTTTTACTACTTAGAGATTGCACACTTATTATTGTTTACTAATGACTCAGGGGTCAATTGAGCAGGTATGGGAATGATATATCCCAAAAATAATAAATTATGGATATATAAATAGAAAAAGGTATTGATTTTATAAATAATTATGGATTTTATGTTGATAAATGATTGCAAGAGTTTGAAAAAAATATTGAAATAAGGTTGATGTAATGTCATTTGTAATAGATTGAGAAGAAGGACAAAAATGCTTAATGAGATGGTGGGTATGTAATTAATTTGGGGGGATTGAAAGGTATAAATATGAGCTTGGGTAATTAGGAAAATCATTTGTGCAAATAATTTTTAAAGGTTAGGGATAAATAAGTGATTAACGAGACTTTTGATCTGAGCCTAACAAAGAAAAATGGATCATATTCCTCACCACGAGCACCAAGTGGAATGAGTTAGGCATTTGTAGAGACCTGAGAGGAGTGGGCCTCCAGTGAGTCTCCTTGTTTTCTAAAAAAATTGAATTTTTTAGCATTTATGGGGGTTTAAAAGTGATGAAGATGATTTTCCTATTTCTATAATTATGATTTCATTGTTGATTTTAGTGATTTCACTAGGGTAAATAATGAAATCATCAAACATCATAGTGAATTCATTAAATGGCACAGTGATTTTTTTTTTGGGATTTTGAGATTTTGCCATGATGGGTTGTAGTGAAATCACTAAATAGGGAAATGAAATCATTGAAATGCACAATGATTTTATTACAAATAACAGTCATTTATTTAGTGATAGTTTTTCAAAAGGTAGTAGTGAATTCGTTGCATTCAGAAGCATTTTTGTTAAGTTTTTCAAGATTTTAGGGGTTTTTTGACAATAAATGATTATGGTGTTAAATGAGATGAAATGGATGATGGATAATAGATATATGGTATAAAATGAAGTTATGTAATGCTTTTTTAAAAACTTGTACAATGCTAATTTTTTTAATTTGTAGGAGGTATTACTAGTGATAGTGACACAAGAGCGTAGATCAGTGGTGATGGTGTGTATGTCTAGCTTCATAGAGTATGAGTGTGGAGTTCTAGAGATGACATGGATATATTACATTATGTAGATGCCTAAGGTGTGAGTTGATAGAGATTTATTGACTACATAATGAGATGAGTACATTTCACTTGCTGATAGGTGAGATGAATATCACACTAGAGGATGCCTATCAGATATTTAGGATTCTTATACGAGGTAGACTAGTGTACTGGGGATAGGGTCCATTAGATGAGACATTATATCAAATATTTGGTGAGGGCATGATCCCAATTTTGAGAGGTGGTATCAATGTTGACTTTTGTAGGGACTTAAAGATGGACTCTCTTACTATTATTCTAATGGCTATTGTCAGTGGCATGTTTTTCCCTAACAAGAGTGGTAGACTATGCCCAATTGGTTTACTAGATGTTATTGGTGATATGATGAAGATGGGAGAGAGATTCAAATGGGGTATTTATAATTTAATGAGTCTATATCATGATTTGCATCACTTTGTCTATTTAGGCTAGGTAGAGATAGGGTCTTCTACACTACTACAGGTTTGGTATTGGGAGCATATCATGATTGAGAGACCAATTAGATGCTTGAATACTTAGGAGGAGAGTGAGTCAGTGGCATATGCATGGTATGTGATCCTTGGGGTACAAAGACCACACTTGGGTGCTTAGACTTCTATAGGAGAGCTATGGATGAGCTAGGTGATGATCAGATCACTTGGAGGCCATACATAGATATTATATGGGATTGGCCTCATGAGGAGATAAACATAGACTATGTGATGTACCTATGTTACATAATTAAGATACATGTATACGTCATAGAGAGATATAGACCAGACAGGGTGATGAGATAGTTCAGTGTGAGGCAGCATATTTCAGCTAGTCCACACGTGTTTGCTCAGTCAGTGCGGGAAAGACCATAATGGAGTATGACTATTGATCCTATGATAGATAAACATAATTCTATACATGTAAAAATAATGAGATGAAGGGATAGGAGATATTTTAGAGATGTAGGGGTTGTGGATGGATATGTAGACTGGTGGGTTGAGTAGAGACTAGTGAGATTGACATTGCCATACATATCACCATGGACATGGAGATAGAGATTAATGACTAGTTTGAGTAGGAAACCATGAGCCATAGGTTTGGGATACTAGATTAGGAGGGTTGTGGTAGGTGATAGAGGATGAGCATGCTTAGGAAGATGAGATAGAGTATGATTAATAAAGATTATCCAGATGTAGGATGTGTCTATTACTAAGGTAGAGGATATGGAGATTTTATGAGAGGTAGGTGTAGTTATAGATTTAGATGTAGATCAAGGGATAAGAGGGGAGATTCCTATTATAGAGGTAGAGAGTGAGGAGGATGATACATGATATGAGACTATGGCTAGAGGACTGCAGATTATATAGGCAAAGAGAAGAGATATTATAGGTACATCATGGGATATAGAGGAACATACTCTTTTAAAGATATTGTGGGAGGATATTTGGGTTATATACAGAGAGATTTATGGATTACATCATGAGGTATCTAGGTTATAGAGTGGACTTGATAGTAAAGTGGATTAGACTATAGAGATTTGACAGGATCAGACTACATAGATTCGACAACTACATGCTAAGATACATAGGTTATAAGAGATTATGGATAGGATTGATGGGATTAATATGGCCATAGGGGGATGGAATGTGATGTAGAGACACAAACACTAGATTACACACCTCTTGTATAATGATATAGATATGAGAGAGACATAACTCATAAAGAGATTATAGAGGCTAGAGCATAACTAGTTAGAGAGGGACATTTGGTTATTTTGGACAAGGTTATGAGGGCTATGGAGTAGGCTACCTATTATAGGAGTCTATATGAGGGGACTATACCATGAGATCAATGTGCATCATCTTTCAAGTACTCCATGAGATGATCAATGTCTAATAGATTTGTGCAGCCAGTGGAGTCTGAGAGATTAGTGAGATAGGTATTATGAGTGATGGGTCTGCCATGGGGTACACCATGATGTGTAGAGATATTCTCAAGAGTGGATAATCCATCAGAGGGACAAGATGAGACTTAGCTCTAGTTTCCATTATGAGATATGGATTGCATCTATGTATACATATTTTGAGATGTATCTTTTATAGAGACACATTTGATATATATATATATATATATGATGATGATGATGATGATGATGATGATGATGATGATGAATTTTGGGTTATGAAATTTATTTTATTAGTTTACATGGATATGGATGGACACATGGATATAACTATTTATGCCTCCTGTATATTTGTTTTATTTTAACATGTATTAGATTTATCATTTATTTCCAACATTTTATTTATTGTTTATTTATTATGGATGCATTACTTGACATATGAATTAATGATGATTATGAATGAGACACTACTGCATAACATGAATTTCCATTCTTTGCATTAGTATTTTGAAAAGCGTGGAGTATTTTGAGTAACCTAATTTTTAATATAACATAAAACATAGTACCACCAATGATATTGAATAAGAATGATGAATGTTGATGTTTTAAGCATGTTCAAATAAAAAGAGAATAAATTGTGCTATTGGAAAGTATGTCATGATATAGTCATAACCATACTATGTATACATTGCATAAAATAGTCTTGAAAACACATAGAAGAATAAGGAAGAAAATAAGACAATAAGATTAATCTAGATAAACAAAATGCACAAATAAGAAAAAATGAGTGATGTAAATAAACATAAACAAATAAATTCAAATGAATGACTATGCTATTTGATTAATGCAAATAAATGTATTCTAAACAGATGGATAAATAAAAAAGGAAGAAATTATTTTAACCAAAAATGGATAGAGATAAAAGTAAAGAAAAAGAACCAACCTAATGGATAAATAAAGAAATAAAATGATAAGAAGAACCAAGTAAATGGCTAAGGAAAGAAATAAACACTACAACATATAAAAACAATAGACAAAATGACCATGGCCAAGATCAAGGTTGAGAACTAGATAGATGAAGGAGAAGCCATATAAGGATAAAGGTTTAAAGATGAAATATGGGGAATGGATGATGGTGAAGGTGGTGGCTGAGCTGACCCTAGAGATCCCATATCTCTAATCGCTACCCACATAACCCACTTAGACAATGTCTATGTGTGGATATTAGACCATATGTAGTTCTCTCAAATGTAGGAAATGAGTTGAAAAGTGGATGATTGATGAATAAAGTGAAGTGTGTATGATAAAAATGATGCACAAGTGATGCACCCAAGAATAAATGAATGGAAAGTTATAATTTGGAATACGTGGATTTGGTTTCTTATTGTTTTGTTGTTTTTTGGTTTTTTTGTTTTGGATTTTTTTTAAATTTTTTGATATTTTAATGTTTTTGGGATTTTTAATGTTTTACTAAAAGAAATGATGTTGCTTTCCTTAACCATGAGCAAGATTAAAAGACTACTAAAGCAATAACAACACTAAACTTATAACATTTTTATACGATAAAATGACTTAATAATGGACAAAATGACACAATTAGATTTACACAATGGATAACTCAAGGATTATGCTCCCAAGTAAAAGGAGTAGTCATAGACAATGGTTTTTAGACATGATGCTATAAAACTAGTTTTTGATGAAACAACATAATGGATATATATACAAGACTTGGTCAATGCATTGATCATGTGTTTTTGCTAGTGATGATAACTATTTGCACCCATAACATATAGTTATCAATCTATAGTGAGAAGAATAGATGAATGGTAAAGACATTTTGATCAAAATCACATATTACAAAAGATGATGATTAAAAGTGTTTATAAATAATAGTAAAAGTCTACATATTTTCTTGAACATTTATAAAAATACTAGCTTTATTGGGTTCTTCTTGAAAGAACAAGCCTTGATAGAGCTGATAGATTGGATAAAGTATTCCCTCTTTTATGGAATAGACATAAACAAGCTACTTTGAATAAATTTTATTATTTTGATCATCCTTTTTCTTTTTACTTGCTTTGTGATCCCCAATATATAATCTCATGTGACCAAGAAGACACATGGGCTCATCACCAAAGACTACAAAGATCTCTCCCTAGTGTTAATCCTATGCAACTAGTAAGATGAGAAGGCTCAACATCAAAGATCAATGAAGCATGAGAGATATTGATTTTGGATTTTGATAATTTTTTTGAGATAAGGATGTTTGTTTATATGGGAAAATTATACCTCCTAATTGTGGCCCCATGAAACTAGTGGGATGCAAGGATTTATCATCAAAGAGCAAGATAGGCAAGTAAATTTTATGTTTTTCTTCTTATGATATGCTTTAATGTTTTCTATTTTTAAAAGGGAAACCTTGAAAAAATAAACTCTATCATAAGTGATTTTTATAGATAAAACTGTGGGCTAGTATGTTTGCAAGTTTTGGTAATGATGAAATGATTTACTCTACTCACAAACATTTAAAACATGAACCAATGTAACACAAATTTTGAGGAGATGAATAAATATAATATATGGTGGTATGAATATGATATAGTTTGGAACTCCTATGTTATGTGAACCAACAACTAAACAATCACTAAACACAAAATGTGATGTACATGACTAAACTGATATGGACTGCAATATTACAAAGAGAAGACAAGATGCCCCCAAGTACTAAGGGATTGACAAACGTAAAACATGTTTATTTATTTTTGTCTTTTTTTATGATTTTTATGATTTTTGTTTTGGTTTTTGGCATCTGTACCTAATGAAAGGTTACAAGATGCATTATGTACATGATCCTCTAGCTCTTACCCCATGCCTACCCTAGATAATCACTGTTGCTCTAATTGAATTTCCTCATCAATCTCTATTTCAATCCTACTATCAACTCAAAATATAACATGACTATGATGAGGTTGTTGGGTCCACCAAGTGCTACTAGTGAACCACTCATCAAGTCTTTCATGATTGGGAAATCCTTGTTGGATGAAGATGTCTAAATATAAGTTTCTCTGACAAATCTCAGTAGTAACTTTAATTTGCCTTGGAAAATACAATTTTCAAAGAGAACTATGTTGATGCGATTGATGATGAAATTTAACTCTTTAAACCTTCTAATAGTCCATCTAACTAACATGAAGTATGGACATATTTCTCGATAAGCACTATAGGCTATGTTATTAAAAAGGATCAAGTGCAAGGGACTAATTAGGTCTCCATATGTATAAAATCCAATATCCCTTACCCAACCATTTTTAATTAACTACCAAATACTATAAAAGTTAAAGTAGGATAGATTTGTGTTGATTATTCTTAATTCCTTAGCGAATCCAGATATTCAAACTGACTATGATGCACTTAGAAATTGATCACAAAATCATGATCCAACTTGTTGTAATGCTATTCCACCAATGTGGTGTAATAGTTATGTAACATTAGAGTTAGGATTATTTCTTATAAGATTATAGGGAGATCATTCCATGTTGTGCCTCATCTAATTGATTGAGTGTGTTTAATATTTTGGGTAAGACTATCTTCAAGCAACAAAGAACCGATTCATCCATCCATGGGTGTTCTTTGGTCATCTTTAGGAGCTTCAAGTAATGGTTGGTGAAGAAATGTTTCTCTTAATAGGATGCTCTCATGGATGTTAATGGATGTGATAATTGACAAGTTACCATAAGAAAAGTCTAATGGTATCCTCTATTGTGTGTTCCATTTGACATGTGTAGGTAATGTAATGTTAATAGGAAAAAGAAGGCTCACACTGATGGTGGTAGAACAAACTTCTTTGATATTGCTGATAGAGTTGGTAGTGATAATGGATAAATATTCTTCCCTACTTATAATATTTTCACTATTATTTTCATTTGTGTCTACTATTAAAAATATTTTTAGTATCGAGGTGGTTATTGAACTTTATCTCAATCCTAAGAGAAAGTGGACATCAGACTTGGACAATATATTTGTCCTGGATCTTCTTGTGGCCATTAAAAGAGCTTGTTGAAGTGATTTAGTACTATACTTATTTTTAACTACTCTTTTAGAAATGTTTGTCCTTGGATTAAGAGATTTTTAGTATTATAGATTTTTGGGTGGTGGTTTAAAGTAATGTGATAATTTGGTAGGCAGATTGCATGATATCTGAGTTAAGATGGGATGTTGATAAAAAATGGGTATTTGATCATAAATACTTGTTTGATGGATGATGGATGAAAGGTTCTCATCTTGACTTGGATAAGAAATAATATTATTTGGCTGTGGAGGGACATCTTGACATGTTTTTAAGGTTAACATTTTAAACATGAATAAATGTGGGTTGTGCCTAATATAATTAACATCTTCCATCTCTTGATAGATGTGAGCATCATAATCAGTGGTTGGAAAATTATGTCTGATATATTCAACATCTAACATATCTTATCATATTTGAGCATTGTAATTAGTGGTTGGGTGATTTGGTTGAAATGTGGGTGTATAAGGATACTATGGTGAGGTGTTTTGATATCCATTTAAGATAAATGGGGTGGAAGAAGTGGCTTGGTTTTGGGAAAAGTGATTGGTTGGGTTTGTTAGTGAATAAATGAGGACTTGAGTTTTGGGGTGAATTTGATGCAAAATCAAATGATTAATTTTGATTATTGTAGAAAGATTGGTCTTGATGAGCATGGAAGTTAGAAGGTGAGTTAGAATGGAATGTGCTTGGGTTTGACTGATTTGGGCCCTGACTAGCAAAAGTATTGAAAAATGGTAATGAAGGTAGACTAAAGGATTGGTTTATGGCGACATTGTAGTTTAAGCCATATGGATCTATGTACATGGTTTGATTTGGGTTAGGTGATGTTTGATAGGGAGATGAAGTAGGACTAGGGGAACAATTTAGAAAATTTTGGTTACTGTATCTAGGGGACTGATTTGATTCTATCCCCATATGAGAGTTTTGGTATTGTCCCATAGGTGAATGTGAATAGGATGTGGATTATTGATGAGGGTTGAATTGGGAATTTGGATAATTCAAATAACCATCCATGCTATAGCTTAATTGATTAATATTGGAGTTTGAATACATGTTCAAACTTGGGTTTTGGTTGGCTTTATAGCATACTTGATTCAAAGGTGAACTTGAATCAAGACTAGGTGAATTAAATTCTAGATTATAGTATGGGCTATTTGGATTGTGATTTGGGAAAGAATTGGATGGGTTATTTTTATAGGAGGCCAGGATTTTTTACAATGGGTAAGATATTTACAAAGGTTTGAATAAAATAATGAAAAAGACTTGGCTCAATAATGAAAAAGACTTAAAATTAGACTCTAGCAAAATACCAAAATAACTAAAAGTTTTATTTACTAAAAATAAACAATTTTTTTTTTAAGAACTAATTTTCACATAAGTAATTTCAACACATGGAAATTACAAGGAAACAACAAAAAAGTTTTATTCTAAACAAATAATCAATTACACAAAAAGGGTGAAAACTAGGTAAAAAGGGTAGTGAACAACTATTGGGCTTTCCATTGTCACTCACTCATCCATGCTCTCAGCTACGACATAATGTTTAAAGGAATCAACCATGGAGGTCCTACCATGCCCATGGACCATTGATTTTTGTTTTGAGGGTGTGGAGAAATTAACTTCTTGGTGCTAGCTGCTTACCGATGCACCAAAGTTGAATGACAAAAAAGATGATCCTAGGCTTAAGGTATACACAAGATAATTTAGGGGTAAATAAAACCATGAAAGAAATCAATATCTAAATGAACACTATTGGGTCTTGTCCTAATGTGCTTAACATAATCGTAGGGGTCTTAATGTGTTGACAATTAACAACATCAAATTTTGAGTCAGCTATTGAAACCCTGGGTATTGGAACATGAAAACCCCTCACATCATATTGTGATTAAAACACACAACCACTTAGGTAATTGAAATAGATGGGTCTCAATTTATATACCCTATCGATAAATTAGATTTGGCCTATTGTTTGGTGATGAAATCCATGGTCGATAGAGCCCCTAAGAAAAAAAGTAAACATCCATTTCTGATTTCCAAGTTTCATCACCAATGTAACCTCGAAGAAAGAGCATATGTGGATATCACTTAGGTACAAATAAATTATGAAAATAATTCTGATTTCTAGGTATCATTACCAATGTAATGCCAAGGAAAGAGCATATGCATATTTCACAACTACAAACAAAGATATAGAAATAAAAGTGATGTAATTACTACAAAATTAAAAATAAAAAACAAGAATGTTAGCAACAAAAAAAATTGGCTTTCATATTAATTGTTTTTTGATTCCCTTTAGCAAGTGTCCTACAAACAAGGTTTTAGATTATTTGCATGGGCTAAAAAATGAGATAACTTGCAATAAACAAGTGAAAAACCATGAAAAACACACAAAAAACAAGCCTCTGTGATAAAAACGTTGTTACATAGTGAAGTCAAAAAATTGAAATTACAAAATAAACATGCAAGAAAAGGATAAAAAAGAAAATAAGCTTACATAAATGATTTCACTATTCTATTAAACAATTTCAATGAGTAGAAGGATAAAAACACTGTAAAATGAAAATGCTATAGGTAGAGATGAAACTGCTACGAGATGAGACAAAAATGCTATAAATAGAGATGAAAATGCTACAAAAAAGATAAAAATGCTATGAAGAGAGATAATTTCACTGTAGAGTTTAATGATTTTATTGTAAGATGTAATAATTACATAGTTTCTTATGAAAAGTATAGAAAAGTACAAAAATGCAAGAAAAGGTGACAATTTTGCTATGTGGTTTAGTAATTTCACTAAAAAGTGTTCCAAATTCATTGTTACATAGGAAAGATGTCTAACCGAATAGAAAATTTGAGACAACCTGTAGTCTATACCAACTCAAAAATAAATGAGATTAAATGTAAAAGATAGACATAAACAATAAAAACTAGGAAAATAATGTTATCTAAATGCAAAAGAAGAAGATAAGAAGATAAAAAAGATGTGGGTAAGTCCAAATGGGCATGCCAAAAATGTAAGAACTAATTATAAATGCAAAGATAATGAACTAATATAAGTTAAAATCAACTAAAGCTAGAGTAACAAATGCAAAAAACAACAATCAAAACTTCACAGTTGAGATATAAGAATCCTCCATTTTGATTTGAATCTGATTTGTTCTATCAAGAATGTGGTGCTCACTACTCCAATGCAAAGGGAGAATGGGAAACATTTTGGTGCAGAAAGGTGACTTTGATTCAATTTGGATGTAAGATTTCCTAATTATAAAAGATACGATTAAAATTATGAGTATGATTGTGATCTCTCAAGGTTATGTGATTGATTGCAATTTCTCAAATTTGTGATCAATGAAAATGAGGATTTACAAGCTTATTTATAGAATATTGGAGAAGGATCCAATGGTGGATGATAATTTGGAAATTTTCAATGTTCTAAATGATCAACAGTTGAGGATGAGTCCTCATCCATGAGGATGGAGACCGTTTCAAGCTAGCGGAGGAAAAAGAGGGGTTGGTTAGCCAACTTAGTCAATTGGCTTGACAACTCATAGGAGTCAAAAGAGGTGGATATTTTCATGACTTTGGTTAGGATGAGGGAGAGGTTTGAATAGGTGATTTTTTTTGATTTAAATAATAAAAAAATATATTAAAAGGTGCATAATTAATTTTTTAAATGTTTGAATTAATCAATTATTTTATTTTAAGAAGAAATTTTAATTATTAATTTAAGAAGAATGATTAAATGATTTAGGTGTATTTTTAGACTAAATGACATTTAGGTGTCTGCACCACCTACACCTATTAGGGTTCATTATCGTCTTACAGATTATCTATTTAGATCTTGTGCACATGTTCTGAATATCAATATGAAGTTCAAAAACTTAGGTCATTTGATTAGAGTATGTCACCTTATAAAATAGGGGTTAGTGGGATAAAGTGAATTTTATTTGACCTAAAAGACCCATTTATTAGTGAGTGTTGCCTACATTGCCAATACCTTGAAGAGGGATTCATACTGATGTATTTCTCCCCATTATGTGGGCTTATGTGTGAACAATTATGCAATATGTTATATGTAAGTGGATGTAGTGATTTATCGTGTAGATTGATAAAAAATACTCATGGGATACTCTTTGAATGTTTTAGACCTATATGAATACTACTCCTATGAATAATTTAAAAATAAGGAAAAATAGGATAGTTTTACAAGCTTGAGAGATGATTTTTCTTGGTATAAGATAAATGTATGCTTATTTGTACTTAATGACAATTAATGGCCCTTTACTTGTATTTATACCATAAATTTTAAACTGTCTCATGGGAGGGTTAAAATAGTACTATAATATGACCCATACATGTTGAAATACTTTCATATTTGATCATTTCTAAGGTACACATAGTAGCATCGACTTAGGACACTAGCATCGACAATAGTGTCTAGGAGAATAGGAAGTTATTGAAGATCCATGACTCTCAGAGTAGGATATTAATTAGGTTTTAAGTAGATAGTGGGATATAAGTTTTTTGTGTATTCAAAATATTAGGTTCAGACTATAAGATAAGAATTAAGGCATAATGAGATGGTAGATGCAAGCCTTTCAAACAACATAAAATGTCATGAATGAAAGGGTTAAACCATGAGTGATATTTATCAAGTGTTAAAGACTAGTTTATCATATAAAATATTTAATTAACATCTACATCCCCCCCACCACATTTAATATAGTAATACATAAGGATGAAATTAATAGGTTAAATTAAATAAATGTGTATTGTGGTGTGTACAACACACCTTGCTTTGACTCAAGTCCTATTTGAATTTGATGTTTGTGTATTACCTTAAACCAAGAACATGTTACAATATAATATTAAACTGAATAATTCAAATAACTAAAAGAAAAGAGAGCAAAGAATAATTCCACCTATGTATCGATGCAATCATGTTGCCCCTTGGTAGTTTGCTTTAGTAATGATGCTTCTTTGCTGAAGCATTAGAAAGAGAGGTTCAAAACTAAACCTTGGAGATGTGAAGAGGATAATTTGAGGGTGATCATGACATGAATTTAGTAAAAGGATGAATTGTGCCTAGGTTATTGATATCAGTTAATATTAATTTCATAACTTAAGTGTATACATAATCTAACCAATCTAGCCAATCTTGCCTAAGTCAAATGGCATAACCATCTCAACCTACAAAATATAAGTATTGCTAAGGACATGAAGTTAATAGAATATTGATCACACTCTAATCAATGGATCCAAGTTATGTAAATAGATAAAATATTAATTGGTACATCTTGGTAAGGTCGATGCATAAATATGTTTATAATTCAAATATATATATGTTATTTGGCACATTTGCATGACATATGTGTGTACACATAATATTTTTAACTTTATCATTGAATGACGCTTTCTCTCTTGCAAGAACATGTTGAGTCTAAATATCTTAGAGTGAATGCCTTAAAGGGTACACTAGGAAAGGGGTTGGAAGACCTTTGGTTCTTTACAGGATTGTTGGCCCCTAAACAATTATCGAAAAACATTACAAGCTACTTTTATTTAATTCTTTAAGAAATAAAAACCCACTTATAACTCCCCTAAGAAATTAAACATAAAAAATATCCACACCTTTGTAAAAACCCATTTTACTCATTTTCCCTACTATATCAACCTGATCGACCTTGTTGGGAATCTAGCGCACGTTACATAATTTTGTCAGCTCAATTTGACCTAGCTTGAGGCCTAACAACTCTATTTCACACCAAACAAGATTGACCTGACCGACCTTGTTGGATAAATTATTGGGAGGGTTTAGGGTCAATCCTTGTCTATAAATACCCCCTTCACTATATTTTTAATAAGAAAATAATTCAATTCCACATCATTACAACTCGTAAATATGCCTATATTATCATTTAGAGGTTTCATTGCTTAGGTTTTTGCCTTGGAGTAGTATCACTTATCTTGTAGAGTTCTTTGATGCATATTATAAATTTTATAGCCTAGATTTGATCTATCTTTGTGATCTTTACAAGGTACAACAACCTTTTGTGAAGCACTATTGGCTAAGGGAGAGATTGAGGCATGATGGGTTCACTTCAATAAGGTAAGTATATTGCTAGCCCTTCATATTTTTATAATTAGATGTTGTATAAATAATGGATTAAATTATATCTCTCCTTACTTAGATGATTTATTTATTGTCTTGAATAGAAATATCTTTAATTGTTTATTATCTTTCCCATTTGTGCCACAAGCTTTGGTGATCACTAGATTAGCTTATATGTTTATTTATTAGATTAATTTTTGTTTGTTTAGTATAATAACTAATTTACTTTTAACACATTATAAGATCTAGACAGGGTTATTACATGATGACATTTGACTGGAGGCCTTGGAAACATCTCCTTTGATATTTGTGTAGTAAGATATCTTTTAGTTAGGTTTAGCGGATCCATAATTGGTCATCACCCTAATATAATAAACTATTATTTAGTGGGTTATTATTTGATTACCTTCTCTAAAATTATATATTAATAAATAGGATAAGCTATAGGTGTATCTTACTTTGCTTGCATATAGTTTAGTGAACCCTACGTGAATCTAACCTTTACATATTTTTTATTTTTATTTATAGTCAACTAGATCGAGCATGTCAACCTAGTTTGACAATCTATGTGTAGGTTTTCAAACTTCATTGATCCCACTGACCTAGTTCAGCTCTCTGTGTGCAAGTTTTAAAACTTCATCGAGTCTATTAACCTAGATCTACTCTGTGTGTGTAGGCTTTTCAAATTCATTGAACCCATCAGCTCATTTTTTCCTTCTATACATAGGTTTTCTAATCTCAACTAATTGGATTGAAACTATTGATCTAGTCTTTTATTTAGCTTTTTGTATATAACTAAATTTTTTGATTCTATTCATTTATAAATTTTATTTCTAGCTAACTACATCGATCTGATTACATAACTTTATTTTATATTATTTATCAATTTTATTTATACAAGATCAACTCACTCAATTTTGTTTAATAATATTATTTTCTACATTTTAAAGTTAAAACACTCACCTAGGTGACTTAATTAAAATACTAATTTAACATCTTTAGGAAAAACTGTTGCATTGACTTGGTCAACTTTGTCTTATCTTCTAGGTTCACTCTAACCAGCTTAGTAATTTTAATTTATGGCCAAGGGTATTAAGGAACAAATATGTACCTTGAAGAGTGACTAGGTCAAAGAAACCAAAAGGGATGCAAATATCATCAAGGATCTCAAGAATCAGTTCAAAGGTGTCAATATAAATTTTAGATGAAAAGAAGTTGAGTATGATCAATTGAAGATAGATCTATATTCTTTAAAGGTTGAGGCATGAACAACTCACAGATAAGATGATCAAGTTTGAAAAAGAGCATGAGAAGCTAGGACAAGTTAAGAGAACCAACATGAGAGTCAACATCAAGAGACCAATCAGGTAACCCAATTGAATGAGGGATTCCAATTCTTTCAATGGTTGTTATTTTTATTATCATATCTTTGGTTATAGAGCAAGTGATTATAGAATGATATCAAGGGATGAGTTGTCATGGGACCATGAGAAATGGAGTGATTGGTCAAGATGTAAGAACATTAATGTTTTTTGCTAATTTTTTCATAATGTGGGACACATTACAATATTTTGTCCTAACAGAGTTAAAAGGCCCTCAAAACATAACAAGGTATATGGATATCATAGAGTGCATGGTAAGGGTAAAACATTTGTATATAAACCAAAGAAAGTTAAGGTGATTCATGATTAGTATACTAGTCAAAATGGACTATTTTCTAAGGTAGAGTAAGGATTAGATGTGAAGGAAAGCCAAGAACATGTGTAATCTATGTATATTGATAAAATAGTCAAAGAGAAGAAGGATGACAAGGTGGATGAGTTAAATGCTTCAGTCAAGCCTAAGTGGATTCTAAAGAGGGACTATCAGTATAATGATTCCAAGATGGTTAAGAAGAGTGGATTGGAGATCTAGGAATTTCTTGAGTTCATGGTGTTTTAGTGCCCTATGAAAAGGGGTGACTCTATTAAGATTCATGGAGACACTCATCTATTTGTAGAGGCATGAGGTTGTAGTAAAAAAAGGATTCATCTTTAAAGGATTCTAGGTTGTCTATGTTGTAAGGTATGAGTTATGTTTTTTGTAAATTGTATGTATATGACAAGGTGAAAGGTATTTTGGTTAGTATGATTATTATTTCTAAAGATCAGTTCAAGAGGAGCCATGATATGGAATGCAAAAGTCTCTACATGATTCATTTTTAGATTTCCTTTTGCATTGATTGGTTTGAGAGTTTAGGGAGTTTGGTAGATTTGAGGTTTGAAGTTAGTAGGCAACATGGTGAGAGATCTATGGTTGACATCAAGCTTCTGAGGTCAAAAAGTAGTCAATTGGTATATGAGAGGTAAGCAAGTATCTATTTGTGATTCTATCAGTTGATATCTAAAATTGAGTTGTGTTAAGTTTGGATTTTGGTATCAATGTGCTTGGAGGTAGTTGAGGATGGTATGTGAGTTCTATTGATTCATATAGTGTGCAAGATATAAAGATAAAAGGGGAAGTCCCAAATTCTATAGTTGGTGTCAAGAATGTGATATCTTAGTGAGTGATCAAGATTTTGATCTTCTTTAGTCATGTCAATGAAGGCAAGTAATCTTGAGTTCCTAGTTAATTTGAAGAAGATATGCTTGGTCTAAGGGGGAGCTTGGTAGCTTTGAGTTCTTTGTCAAGAGAGTGGTTTCCTTTGATATCATAATAGAGGTATGCATGGAGTTAGTTGGATAAAAGGATAGAGATAAGTTCTGAGGGAAATTGTTCAGAATGGAGAGGTAGCCTATTGAAAAGAGTGGTTTTTGAAGATTATTTGCCATTTAGTGTATTTGAGAAGTTTCATTAGATCAAGGGGAGAAAGTGTGTTTTCAAGAGTTGTCTATAACTAGTATTAAGGTGAGTGATTATTAGCATTTCATTATGTTGTTTATTGAAGTTCAAGTCTAAAGATCAGATAATAGTTTATGGAAGACCCTTTGTCATTAATGTCAAAGGGGGAGAAAAAACAAAAATGGTGGAGATGATAATGATTAGGTTGTAGTGTGTTTTACATCAATGAAAAAGGGTGAATTTGTTAAGAAGTGTTATCATTGATGTCAAGGTTGATATCTGGTGAAGATGCATGGTGAGTGGTCTTTGAGGTATGAGCTTGTGAGATTGATGTGACAAGGTGATTTTATTGAGCTTTGTCTCCTCTATTGGTTGATGTCAAGGTTGATATCAAGGATCAATTCAACATGAACTTGTCAGTGTTGTAATTAAAGGTTCTTATGAAGGTATGATGAAAATTAGGTCTGTAAGAGTGTTGTTGAGAGTAAGTAAGGTCAGTTGGTAGTGGAAAGGTCAACTGGCAGTGAGTTGTGCCAAAACTTGAAAGAGTATGATGTATGAGAGTAATGATATGAGTGTGTTATGAATGTTCTTATGTTATCTTGAGTGATATCATTGAGGTCAGTATATTTGTGCATAGTCAAGGTATTTTGTGAAGCCTAGTCTAGACCTTATGAGAAGGTATGTGTAGGCATCATGGTGAAGTGAGTGAGTTTAGGAAAGTGAGAAGTCATTTTAAATTATGTGGTATTGTGAGTTAGGTATAGAAGCCTTAAGAAGTGTTTTAAGGTGGGTCTTTAAGGGTAAGGCATTTAGTATCAATTTGTACTTGGACCTTACCTAGCTTAATGAGGTATCATGATATTTTGTCAAGGCATGTGAAGGATGTATGGTAGTGTTTAATCATGATAAAGGTTGTATGGCATGAGAGTGAGATGTTGAACATGAAAATGAGGTATTGAGAGCATGGAAAGAGGCATGGAGGTTAGTTCAAGTCCTAGTAAGGCATGAAGACTATGGTGTATAGAGAGAGAGAGTAGCCTAATGGGGTATCATGTTTAGTTTCAAAGGAAAGTGTGAGTAGGTGAGCATTGAAAAATGTGATACAAGTTGTTTTAGGCATGTGCATGAAGTTTGAGTTTCTAGGTTGAAGGACAAGGCATGAAAAGATGTTTAGAGGTCTTTTGAGTGTGTAGAATGAAGGGTTCTCAACCTAATAAGGTTTTTATTATGCTCATTATCTCATAAAAACTTTACATGGGTAATTAAGTAGTTCATGGTAGATGGGGAAGGGTCTTAGCTCAAAATTATAGGAATTAGTTTTTGGATTGAGGGGCTATAATTTATGAATGATTGTTAAGAGTAGAAACAGGTTCAAACCCTCTTAGAACCTTAATAAAGACCTGATGTTGAATATGTTTCTCAAATGTGCTCAATATGGATGAATTTATTAGTTAGGCTATTGGATCTTGTATTGGCATCTCCTAGGTACCTCTAAGTGGTACCTCTAAGAAGTTGCTATAGAAGACAAAATTTGCATTAGGCATAGTAAAATAATAGACAGGGGAAGAAGGTAGAGACTCATGTCTCATGTACATGAAGGATTTTGGATAGGTTATAATCCTTAAGTGCTCTAAGTTGGTGATCCAAGTAGGTTAGTCACTAATAGGGCTAATGGTGCAAATAGTGCAAAACCCAAGCAGTGTGAGAAGTTAGTTTTTGGTGTATTTTCAAGGTATGATGATGGATTAAAGTGAATGAAGATGTTTTTTGGGACTGGTATGTACTATTAATTCTTGTTATAGATATTTGAAGTTAGGTATAGTGGTAAAAACATTGAAGCTAAAATGGCTTATCTAGTTTTGGTGTGACTGTGAGGAGAGAGGTCTAGAGATTGATTTATATATCTAATAATTGACATTAGACCCTATTGTTTTTGTGTTTTAAGATGTTATTAAGGTATATTAGGATCATTTTCATGCATCAATATTATTTCAAATTGGTCATATAGGTGTTGAAGGTCAATGTTTCATGACTATGTTTTTTAAAGTCTAGACAGTTTTGAGTAAGCAAGTTATAGAGACAAGTTTAAGAATTTTTACTCTGAGTTGAAGTGTCTATTGAATATGGTGATATTTTAAAGGTAATTTAGGTTTCATATAATTCATTTATTTTCATTTTTGTATGGCTAAATTATGTGTTATATTCATTTGTTCAAAATAGACTTTTTTGTGTGTTCAAAGGCCTAATGTGAATAGTGCTAATGGAGTGTTTCAAGTGGTGTTTGGACCTCAATAGTGTCATGGTGCTTAGAGGGTTTTGGATAAGGACTATTTGATTATTTTATGAAAATTTTGTGCCATTTATAGAGGTATCGAGTGTTCCAAGGGGTCATAATGTAATGTGTCCTAAAGTAGGCCTAATGGAATTAGGTCTTCATGAGACCTAAAGAAGGATTTGGTCTATTTGAGTTATGTCTGACCTAATGTAATGATTGGTTATTACTTGTAAATTTTCATAATGCCTATTATGTGGCCAATATAATTGGGCAAATGTGTGTGTGGCCGATCAAGAGGTATATGAGCAAGAGGTTTGTATAAATACAAGGTAGTTTTAGGCCTATATGAGCAAGCTTAGAGGAAGCAATTGAAATTGAAGATTTAAGAATATAAGGTGGTCTTGTAGAAAATTATAGGGGTGTATAGAAACTATCATAAATATTTAATAGGATTTCTATGTATTAAAATCAAGGTCACATGACCTAATCAGTCTTGAAGAGACCTAGTTAAGCGAAGAAGCCTAGAAGGCAGTTTGAGAGGGTTAAAGAGTGTGAAGAGATAAAAAAGGTGATCATCATATATTATGTGACAAAAAATGTGTTCTGAAGGTGATCAAAGTAATCCAATGGCTGAGTTGGTGCTGATTCATCTAGGGGGTTGGTGCCTTTTTGGAAGTGGTTGCTTGTTAAAGCCTAGTTAAGTGGGTGCTTGACTAGTTGGGGTTGGTGCTCCATGTGGAGTTGGCGCTTCACTAAATTTTGGTTTTTGTATTATATGATTATATTCCATTTACAAATATTAGTGGGTTTTATTCCCCTTGAGGGTTTCTCACATATGTGATGTGTTCTTATGTTTCATGCTTATGTGGATAGTTGCTTATGCTTGTTAGATTTATATGTTTGTTTCAATGGTTTATGATTACCTAAGTATAATTGAATGAAAGGTTTTGAATAGTGATTCACCAACCCTCTCAGCCATTTTTATTCCAAAAATGGGATACTCTTTGAATGTTTCATACCTATAAGAATACTGCTCCTATGACTAATTTGGAAATAAGGACAAACAGGGTAGTTTTATAAAATTGAGAGATGATTTTGCTTGGTATAAGATAAATGTATGATTATTTGTAATTGATGACAATTAATGGTCCTTTAATTGTATTTATAACTCAAATTTTAAATTATCTCATAGGAGGGTTAAAATATTACTATAAGCTTACCCATACATGTTGAAAGATTTTCAAATTTGATAATTTATAAGGTACGAACACTAGCATGGACGTGGGACACTAGCATCGACATTAGTGTCTAGGAGAATACAAAGTTATTAAAGATCTATGACTACCAGAGTAGGATATTAATTAGGTTTTAAGTAGACAATGGGATACAAATTTTTTTTGTATTTAGAATATCAAGTTTTGACTATAGGATAAGAATTAAGGCACAATGAGATGGCAGATGCAAGCCTTTTTACAACATAAAATGTCATGAATAAAAGAGTTAAGCCATTAGTGATATTTGTCAAGTTCATAATACTAATTTATCATATAAAATATATAATTAACATCTATATCACCCCCACCACATTTAATATAGTAATGCATAAGGATTAAATTAATAGGTTAAATGAAAGAAAAGTGTATTGTGCTATGTACAACACACCTTGATTTGACTTGAGTCCTATTTGAAATCGATGTTTGTGTATTACATGCAACTAAGAACATGTTATAATATAATATTAAACTAATTAATTTAAATAATTGAAATAAAAGAGATCAAGGAATAAGTACACCTGTGTATCAATATAATCATGTTGCCCCTTGGTAGTTTTCTTTGGTAATGATGTTTCTTTGCTGAAGCATTAGAGAGAGAGGTTCAAAAATAAACCTTGGAAACATGAAGAGGATAATTAGAGGGTGATCATTCCATGAATATGGTGAAAATGATGAGTTATATTAGGGTCATTGATATCAATTAATCTCATTTCACAACTTAAGTGTATACATCATCTAACCAATCTAGCTAATCTTGCCTAGGTCAAATGGTATAACCATCTCAACCAATGATATGTAAGTAGTGTTAAGGCCATCAAGTTTATTGAATATTGATCACACTACTGAAGGGATCCAACTTATGTAGATATATAAAAGATCAATAGGTGCATCTTGGTAAGATCAGTGCATAAATGTGTATATAATTCAAATATGTATATGTTATTTAGCACATTTTCATGGTATATGTGTATACACACAATATTTTTAATTTTATATTTTAATGAAGCTTTATCTCTTAAAATAACATGCCAAGTCTTGATTTCTTAGAGTGCATTCCTTAAATAGTGCATGTGGAAAGGGGTTGATAGACCTTTGGTGCTTTATAGTACTGTTAGCCCCTAGACCATTACCTAAAAACATTGCAAGCTACTTTTATCCAATTCCCTAAGTAATAAAAACCCACTTATACACTCCCCTAAGAAATTCACCATAAAAAATATCCCCACCTAATTAAAAACCTCTTTTACTCATTTTACCTACTACATCGACCTTGTCAACCTTGTTGGGAATTATCACACATTACATAACTTTGTCAGCCCAAGTCGACCTAGATCGAGGCCTAACTACTCTATTTACCACCAAACAAGATCAATATAGCCAACCTTGTTGGATGAATTATTGGGAGGATTTAGGGTTAATCATTAGATATAAATATCCCCTTCATTTCATTTCTAAGAAGAGGATCATTCAATTGCACATCATTACAACTCATAAATCTTCCTATATTATCATTTGAAGGTTTCATTGCTTAGGTTTTTGCCTTAGAGTAATAACACTTATCCTATGGAGGTCTTGGATGCATAGGATAAATTTTTGAGCCTAGATTTGAACTATATTTGTGATCCTTAGAAGCCACAACAACCTCTTGCAAAGCACTATTGGCTAAGGGAGAGATTGAGGCATGACAGGTTCACTTCAATAAGGTAAATATATCCCTAGACCTTAAAATTTTTCTAAGTAGATGTTGTATAACTAATGGATTGAATTGTATCTCTCCTTTCTTAGATTACTTATATATTGTCTTGAATATAAATATCTTTAATTATTTATTATCTTCCTAATTTGTGCCACAAGCTTTGGTGAGCACTAGATTAAATTGTATGTTTAGTTATTATATTAAATTGTATGTTTGTTTAGTAGATTAACTAAATTCCATTTATCACATTATAAAATATATTTAGGGTTATTACATGATTACATTTGACTAGAGGCCTTGGAAATTTCTCCTTTGATATTTGTGTAGTAAGATATAATTGACATAACTTTATTTTATATTATTTATTAGTTTTATTTACACAAGAATAACTGACTCAATTTTGTTCAATAATAATATTTTTTACATTTGCAAGTTAAAACACTCGCTTAGGTGAGATGATTAAAATAATAATTTAACATCTTTAGGAAAAACTATTGCATAAACTTGGTCAGATTTGTCTTATCTTCTAGGTTCACTCTAACCAACCTAGTACTTCCAATATATGGTCAAGGGTCTTAAGGAATAAATATCTACCTTGAAGAGTGACTAGGTCAAAGAAGCCAAAAGGGATGAGAAGAACATCAAAGATCTCAAGAATTAATTAGAAGGTGTCAATACCAAGTTTAAATCAAAATAAGTTGAGTATGATTAGTTGAAGATAGAGCTAGACTGTTTAAAGGTTGAGAATGAACAACTCATAGAAAAGATGAACAACTTTGAAAAAGAGCATGAAAATCTAGAACAAGTTAAGATCACTAACATGTAAGTAATAAGGAGTGATCAATCAAGAGGTAAGAATAGTAATGTTTTTTACTATAGTTGTCATAATGTGGTACACATTGTAAAATTTTATCCTTATAGATTTAGAAGGCCCTTAAGACATAAAAAGGTATATGGAGTTCCTAGAGTGCATGAGAAGGGTCAAATATTTGTATGGAAATTGAAGACAATCAAGGTGAGTCATGATTAATCAACTAGTCAAAATGGACTATTTGCTAAGTTAGATCAAGGATTAGATATGAAGGAATGTCAATAATATGTGTTATCTACATATATTGATAAGGCAGTCAAAGAGAAGAAGGATGACAAGGTCGATGAGACAAATGCTTTAGTCAAGCCTAAGTGGATTCTAAAGAGGGACTATCAGTATCATGATTACAAGATGGTTGAGAAGAGTGGATTAGAGATCTAGGAATCTCTTGAGTTCATGGTGTTTTAGTGCCCTATGAAAAGGGGTGACTCTATTAAGCTTCATGGACACACTCATCTATCTGTAAAATCATGAGGTTGTAGTCAAAAAAGGATTCATATTGAGATGATTCTAGGTTATCTATGTTGCAAGGTTTGAGTTATGTTCTTTGAAAATTATATGTATATGACAAGGTGAAAGGTATTTTAGTTAGTATGAGCATTATTTTTGAAGATCAATTCATGAGGAGCCATGGTATGGAATGCAAAAGTCTGTGCATGATTCATTTTCAGATTTCCTTTTGCATCGATTAGTCTGAGAGTTCAGGGAACTTGGTAGCTTTGAGGTTTGAATTTAGTAGGAAACATGGTGAGAGATCTAAGGATGAAATTAGGCTTATGAGGTCAAAAAGTAGTCAATTGGTGTATGAGAGATAAACAAGTATCTATTTGTGATTTTATTAGTTGATAGCTAAACTTGATTTGTGTTAAGATTTGGTTTTCCTATCAATATGCTTGGAGATAGTTGAGGATGATATGTGAGTTCTATTAATTCATATGGTGTGAAAGATATGAAAACAAAAGGGGAAGTCATTAATTCTATAGTTGGTGTCAAGAGTGTGTGGTAGCCTAGTGAGTGATCAAGAGTTTGATCTTCTTTGGTTATGTCAAGTAAGACAAGTAATCTTGAGTTCCTAGTTCATTTGAAGAAGATATGCTTGGTCTAAGGGCGAGCTTGGTAGCTCTGAGTTCTTGTCAAGAGAGTGGCTGCCTTTGATATCATAATAAAGGTATGCATGGAGTTAGTTGGATAAAAGGCTAGAGATAAGTTTTGGGGGAGATTATTTAGAATGGAGAGGTAGCCTGTTGAAAAGAGTGGTTTTTAAAGATTATTTATCATTTAGTGTATTTGAGAGGTTACATCAACTCAATAAATAAAGTGTGTTTTTAGGACTTGTCTACAATAAATGGTATTAAGGTGAGTGATTTTCAATGTGTCATTATGTTGTTTATTGAAGTTTAGGTCCAAGGATCAAAGAGTAGTTTATGAAAGACCCTTTATCATTAATGTCAAAGGGTGAGAAAGACCATAATGGGGGAGATGAGAATGATCAGGTTGTAGTGTTTTTTCCATCAATCACAAAAGGGGATTTTGTTGATAAGTGTTGTATTTTATGTCAAGGTTGATGTCTTGATGTCAAGGTTAATGTCATTTATGTCAAGGTGCATCTAGTGAAGATGCATGGTGAGTGGTCTTTGAGGTATGAGCTTGTGAGATTGATGTGACAAGGTGAGCTTGTTGAGATTTATCTTCTCTATTGCTTGATGTCAAGGTTGATATCAAAGTTCAGGTTAGCATGAAATTGTCAATGTTATCATTAAAGGTTCTTGTGAAGGTATGATGAAAAGTAAGTCTGCAAGATTGTTGTTGAGATCAAGGTCAGTTGGTAGTGAGTTGTGTCATGAAGATTGGAAGAGTGTTACTATATGAGAGTAGTAATATGCATTTGTTATGATTATTCTTATGTCAACTTGAGTGATATCATTGAGGTTATTATGTTTGAGCATAGTCGAGGTGTCTTGTGAAGCCTAGTCTAGACCTTGTGAGAAGGTATGTACAGGTAGCATGGTGAAGTGAGTGAGCTCAAGAAAGTGATAAGTTGTTTGGAATTATATGGGCTTGTGAGTTAGGTGTAAAAGCATTATGAAGTGTTTCAAGGTGGGTCTTTGAGGGTAAAACATTCTATCTCAGTTTGTAATTAGACCCTACCTAGCCTAATGAGGTATCATGATTTGTTGTCTATGCATGTGAAGGATGTATGAAAATGTTTAAACATGAGAGAAGTTTTATGGAATGAGAGTGAGATGTTGATCATGATAGTGAGGTGTTGAGAGCAAGAAAATAGGCATGAAGGTTAGTTTAAGGACTAATAAGGTATGAAGCCTATGGTATAGAGAGAGTATAGCCTAATGTGGTATTAGGATCAATTTACAAGGAAAGTTTGAGTAGGTATGAATTGACAAAGGTGAATCAAGTTATTTTAGGAATGTGCATAAAGTTTGAGGTTCTAATTTGAAGGAAAAGGCATGAAAAGTTATTTGGAGGTCTCTTGAGTGTGCAGAATGAAGGGTTCTCAACCCGAGAAGCTTTTTATTATACTCATTATCTCATTAAAAATTTATAAGGGAAACTAAGTAGTTCATGGTATATTATGAAGGTTATTAGCTCAAAATTCTAGGCATTAATTTTTGTATTGAGGCTCTATGCTTTATGAATGACCGTTAAGAGTGGAAATGGGTTTAAACCCTCTTAGAACCCTAATGAAGAGTTAATGTTGAAGATGTTTCTCAGAAGTGCTTAAGATGGATTGAATTTCTCAATTAAGCTATCCTAACTTGTATTGGAATCTCCCAAGTACCTCCAGGTGGTTTTAGTTAGAGAGAGGAGAGAGAAAATGCTGAGTTATAAACTTGTTTTTGAAGAAGTTGCTGTAAAAGTCAAAAGTTACATTGGACATGGTAAGAAAATGGATGGAAGAATAAGGTAGAGACTCATGTTTCATATCCATGAATGTTTTTGGATGGGTTATAGTTCTTAATTAATCTAATTTGGTGATCCAATTAGGCCAATCACTAATAGACTAAATGGTGCAAACAATGCAAAACCCAAGCAGTGTGAGAAATTAGTTTTTGGTGTGTTTTTAGATAGAATGATGGATCAAAGTGCATAAATATGTTGTTTTGGAATTTTATGTCATATTCATGCTTGGTATAATATTTGAATTTAGGTTTAGTGGTAAAAACATTGAAGACAAAATGGCTTATCTGGTTCTGGTGTGACTGTGAGGAGAGAGGTATAGAGATTGGTCTATATGTCTAATATTTTCTATTAGACCTTATTGTTTTTGTGTTTGAAGATGTTTTAAAGGTATCTAAGGATCATTTTCATGCATAAAGAGTATTTGAAAGTATCTTATATGTGTTTAAGGTCAATTTTTCATGACTGTGTTTTTGATAATCTTCATAATTTTGAATAAGTTGCAAAGATGAGTTTAAGACATTCTACCTTGAGTTGAAGTGTCTAATGCATATGGTGATATTATTGAGGTCATGTAGGTTTTGTATAATTTATTTATTGTCATGGTTTTGTGGATAAATGGTGTGTTATCTTCAGTTGTTCAAGATAGATTTTTTTATGTGTTCAAAGGCCTAAGGTGAATAGTGCTAATGGAGTGTTTCAAGTGGTGGTTGGACCTAAAAAGTGTCATGGTGCTCAAAGGATTTTTGATAAGGCATATTTTATTTTTGTATGAAAAGGTTGTGCTGTGTATAGAGGTATAGAGTGTTCTAAAGGGTCATAAGGTAATGTTGTTAGGAAATCTAGCTTTTACATTGAGTAAGTATGGTATTTACCGAGAGGTAAATATTAAGGTTGATTTATCAAGGTAAATATTAGTTACTGGTTGTTTGTAACCATATAGATAATATGGTAAGATATTGTTTGTGTGAGATTTGGTTGTTAAACTAAACTCATGTGAATAAGTTTGCTTAATTATAGGTTCGGGTGAGAAAATAAAGAAGTTATAAGAATAATATTCCTATAAATATGTAACATGTCTCAAATGTATTATTCATAGAGAATATAAATAATATATATGTGTTGAAAGAATATATTGTGTTTGGCTCTCTCTATTATCTCTATGCATGATTTAATCATTGTTTGGCTCCTCCAATATCCATCATTGGTATTAGTATAGGTGAGTTTATTCATGCGATGGAGAAATAATTGAAGGGATTGGCTGTGGGATTTATGTCCCCATTGATGGAAACCATTATCTAAAAAATGAGTTTCTTTACCTTAGGATGTTTTGTAAATATTAAGTTGATCTAGTAACTTGATCTCTCTAATAATAGAGACTTTTCAGCTACATCCACACTTGGTTTAACTTGACATTAAATTTATTTTGGAGATTTCAAATAATATTCCAAATGATAGGTTCATCTACCTCTCATGACTCATGGTGACCTATTCTTCTTCCATGCTTGTAGTCCTGTATACATTCATATAGTTATAGCAATGACATCCACCTGACTGATGTAACCTTATGGATTCTCTATTACCATACATCTAGTTCACCATCCAAATTAAAGTGTCATTCTATCTGGCTTGATGTCACTCATTGAGCTTGAAACTTTGTTATGCTTTGGAATTATTCCACATGGATTCAACTAGTCTCGACTCCTCTCAAGCGTTCTACATGTAACAAATGTCTCACTAACTGTGAAAAAAATTCCATTTTGTATGACTGTGTCTCTCCATATAACATCAAATAAAATAATAGATCTATATGCTACCCAATCTGGGTATTCCCATGCATTAAAATTGTTTATAAAATTTCAGCTACATTGCATTTATTATTGGTACAATACAACTAGCCAGTGAATCAGGTTAGAGAGTCTATGTGTTTTAGCAGTCTAGTATATTGATTAAATATGTTTAGTCTTTATTTGTTTGTTTAATTGATATTTTAAATAGTATGTTATGTCTTTATTTAGGTGAGTTCAATTTATTTTATTAGTCATTTTAAGTGTCATTAGTATGATATCCCTATGTCCATAGTGGAAGTTGCTTTTATAATTAATTTTGACATTAAATTTCTTTTGTTTAGGTCTAATTTTGTCAATTTAAATTTCTTAATAAGACTAATTTTAGAGTATTACTCTAAAATTAAAGTCAATAACATAGTTGTTTCATATGTCAAAAATTAGGTAATATTCATGTTATTTGGGTCCATGTTAATAGGTTGTGTCAATTTTTTGTAACTGTAAAAAAAAGTCTTGTATATCTTTTTAACGAGTCATTATTGTCAAAAAGTTTATGTATCATGTTGAGTCAAAAGTCATTAAAAATATGTCAAGAGTCACTTTTATGTCAAAAAATTCAAAATTGAGAGTTAGAGTCAAAATTGTAAAAATAAAAAAATTGCCTTATGGATGCGTTTTCACTTGTATGTGACATTTAAAAAATGAGGGGGTTTCAATTTCTATGGAAACAACTAATAAAGAACCTACCAGACCCATTCAAATGTATCATCGACACATTACCAGAGTAAGTAATGATGTAATGGACGATGGAGGCTACACAAATGAAGGAGGTCTTTTAGTGACCTCTCATCAGTCAGCAACGATAGGGCCACACAAATGTTTTAGTGAGTTGTGTGTGTTTGCTTTTCATAGTTTTCCACTATGTGTGTTTACAAATAAGAATAAAAGAATAATGTATATTTATGATATGTAATTTGTTTTCAAGTTCTAAACATGATTCCATGATGTGAAGACATTGTAAAAAGATAAAAATCACCAATGTAAGTCAGTTCATGGATATTGAATGGGTTTATGGTAGATCCAAAAAATCACATGAGGTGAACAGTTGATGGGACTTGTTCATGTCAAGGTTTATGGTAAACTTATAAAATAATGAGAGGAGTGAGGCTCTCTTTGTATCAAGGTCATGAGCTAAATAGGGCATGCTAAAATGGGTGAGCATACTGTAGATAAGAGTGTGAATGTTTTTGCACTACATGGTGGGGTATTTTAAGAAATATAGCTTTTACATTGAGTAAGTTTGGGTATTTACCAAAAGGTAAATAGTAAATAATAAGGTTGATTTATTGAGAGGTAAATATTAGTTACTGGTTATTTTTAACCATATAGATAATATGGTAAGATATTGTTTGTGTAAGATTTGGTTGTTAAACCTAACTCATGTGAATAGGTTTGCTTAATTATAGGTTCAGGTGAGAAAATAAAGGAGAAGTTATAGGAATCATATTCCTATAAATATGTAACATGTCCCGAATGTATTATTTATAGAGAATATAAATAATATATCTGTGTTGAAGGAATCTACTATGTTCAGCTCTCTCTATTATCTCTGTGCATGATTTAATCATTGTTTGGCTCCTCTAATATCCATCAAATGTGTTCTAAAGTAGGCCTAATGGAATTAGGTCTTCATGAGACCTAAAGAAGGATTTGGTCTATTTGAGTTATGTATGATCTATGTAATGATTGATTCTTACTTGTAACATATCCTAATTCCTATTGTGTGGCCAATCTAAGTTGACAAGTGTGTGTGTGGTTGACTAAGAGTTATATGAGCAAGTGGCTTGTATAAATACAAGGAAATTTTAGGGCTATTTGAGCAAGCTTAGATGAAATGAATGAAATTGAATATTTAAGACATAAAGAGGTATTTTAAACCATCGTAAGGGTGTATAGAAATTTTCATGAAGATCTAACATGAGTTTTATGTATGAAAATCAAGGTCATATAACCTAATCAGTCTTGAAGAGACCTAGTTGAGTGAAGAAGCCTAGAAGGCAATTTGAGAGGGTTAAAGAGTATGAAGAGATAAATAAGGTCATAATCATATATTATGTGAGAAATAAGTTGTTCTAAAGGTGATCAAAATAATCAGGGGACTGAGTTGGTGTTGAGTCATCTAGGGGGTTGGTGCCTCCTTGCAAGTGGGTGCTTGGCTAGTTGGGGTTAGTGCTCCATGTGGAGTTGGTGCTTCACTAAATTTGTTTTTGTCTTATATGAATATATTAAATTCGTAGATATAAATGGGTTTTCTTCCCCTTGAGGGTTTTCCACATATGTGATGTGTTCTTGTGTTTCATGCTTATGTGGATAATTGCTTATGCTTGCTAGATCTATATGTTTGTTTGAATGTTTCATGATCACTTAAGTGTAATTGAATGAAATATTTTTAAGATTGATTGACCCCCCACCCCTCCCATATCATTCATTATGCTTCCAATAATGGGATACTCTTTGAATGTTTTAGACCCATAAGAATACTACTCCTATGACAAATTTGAAAATAAGGAAAATAAGGTCGTTTTAAAAGCTTGAGAGATGATTTTACTTGGTATAAGATAAATGTATGCTTATTTATACCTGATGAAAATTAACAGTCCTTGTATTTATACCACAACTTTTAAATTATCTCAGGGAGGGTTAAAATAGTACTATAAGCTGATCTATACATGTTGAAAGATTTTCAAATTTGATCATTTATAAGGTACAGACACTAGCATCAACCTGTGACACTATCATTGACATTAGTGTTTGGGAGAATAGGAAGTTCTTGAAGATACATGATTTACAATGAAGGATATTAATTAGGTTTGATTTAGGTAATGGGCTACAAGTTTTTTTTGTATTTAGAATATCAGATTCAGATTATAGGATAAGAATTAAGGCATAATGAGATGGTAGATGTGAGCCTTTCGATAACATAAAATGTCATGAACGAAAGGGTTTAGCCATGAGTGATATTTGTCAAGTTTATAAGACTAGTTTATCATATAAAATATAGAATTAACATCTACATCCCCTCCCACCATATTCAATAGAGTAATGCATAAGGATGAAATTAATAGGTTAAATGAAATAAATGTGTATTGTGGTGTGTACAACAAACCTTGATTTGACTCAAGTCCTATTTGAATTTGATGTTTGTGTATTATGTGAAACCAAGAGAATTTTACAATATAATCTTAAATTAAATAATTTAAATAATTGAAATAAAAGAGAGCAAGGAATAAGTACACCTATGTATCAATGCAATCATGTTTCCCCTTAATAGTTTGCTTTGGTAATGATGCTTCTTTGTTGAAGCATTAGAGAGAAGTTCAAAACTAAACCTTGAAGATGTAAAGAGGATAATTAGAGGGTGATCATGCCATGAATCTAGTGCAAAGGATGAGTTGTGCCTGGGCCATTGATGTCAGTTAATCTTAATTCATAAATTAAGTGTATACATAATATAACCAATCTAGCCAATCTTGCCTAGGTTAAATGGTATAACCATCTCAACCTATAACATGTAATTAGTGCCAAGGCCATCAAGTTCATTGAATATTGATCACACTACTTAAAGGATCCAACTTATGGAGATAGATAAAATTTCAATCGATGCATCTTGGTAAGGTTGGTGCATATATGTGTATATAATTCAAATATGTATATGATATTTGGTGCATTTACATGGCATATGTGTATACAAACAAAATTTTTAACTTTATAATTTACTGACACTTTCTCTCTTGCTGGAACATGTTGAGTCTCAATATATCATAGTGCATGCCTTAAAGGGTGCACCAAGAAAGGGGTTGGTAGACCTTTGGTGCTTTATAGGATTGTTGGCCCCTAGACCATTACCTAAAAACATTACAAGCTACTTATACAATTACATAAGTATTAAAAACCCACTTATACACTCCCCTAAGGAATTCACCATAAAAAATAGCCCCACATAAGTAAAATATGCTTTTACTCATTTTCCCTACTACATTGACCCGATCGACCTTGTTGGGATTCTAGTGTACATTACATAACTTTTTCAACCCAAGTTGACCTAGATCGAAGCCTAATAAATCTATTTCCCACCAAAAAAAATTGACCTAATTGACCTTGTTGGATAAATTTCATGGAGAGTTTAGGGTCAATCCTTGGTTATAAATACCCCCTTCACTTCTTTTATAAGAAGAGGATCATTCAATTGCACATTATGAAAACTCAAATATCTACCTATATTATCATTTTGAGGTTTCATTGCTTAGGTTTTTGACTCAGGGTAGTAGCACTTATCTTGTGGAGGTCTTATATACATAGGATAAATTTTATAACCTAGAGTTGGTCTATATTTATGATCCTTACAAGCTAAAACAACCTCTTACAAAGCACTATTGGCTAAGGGAAAGATTGAGGCACAACGGGTTCACTTCAACAAGGTAAGTATATTCCTAGCCCTTCATATTTTTATAAGTAGATGTTGTATAACTAATAGATCAAGTTATATATCTCCTTGCTTAGATTACTTTTATATTGTCTTGAATAGAAATATATTTACTTGTTTATTATCTTCCGCATCTGTGCCACATGCTTCGGTGAGTAATATATTAGCTTGTATGTTTATTTATTAGGTTAACTTATATGTTTATTTAGTAGATTAACCAATTTCCATTTATAACAATATAAGATATAGTTAGGGTTATTACATTATGACATTTGGCTAGAGGCCTTGAAAACCTATCCTTTGATATTTGTGTAGTAAGATATACTTTAGTTAGGTTTAGCAGATCCATAATTGGTCATGACCCTTATATAACAAAGTATTGTTTAGTGGGTTATTAGTTGATTACCTTCTCTGAGATTGAATGTTACCAAATAGGATAAGTTATAGGTATATCTTATTTTACTTGCATATAGTCTAGTGAACCCTACGTGAATCTAACACTTACATATTTAAAATTTTTAAGTACAATCAATTGGATTGAGCATCTCAATCTAGTTTAATAATTTGTGTGTAGGTTTTCAAACTTCATTGAGCCCACCAACCTATTTTAGCTCTATATATGCAAGTTTTCAAACTTTATCGAGTCTGTCAACCTAGTTCTGCTCTTTATGTGTAGGGTTTTCAACTTCATCAAACTCATTGACTCATTTTTTCTTTCTACACAGGTTTTTTCATTTTAGCTAATTGGATCAAAGTGATTGATCTAGTTTTTTCTTCAACCTTTTGTATCTAACTGAATTGACGTATCTAATTATATTCAATTATGCATTTTATTTATAGATAACTATATTGATCTAATTGACATAACTTTAGTTTATATTACTTATCAATTTTATTTACACAAGATTGAATGGATCAATTTTATTCAATAATATTTTTTCTACATTTACAAGTTAAAACGCTCACCTAAATGACCCAATTCAAATAATAATTTAACATCTTAAGGAAAATATATTGCATCAACCTGGTCAACTTTGTCTTATCTTCTAGGTTCACTCTAACTAGCTTAGTAATTTCAATTTATGGTTAAGGGTCTTAAAGAACATATACGTACCTTGAAGAGTGACTAGGTCAAAGAAGCCAAAAGGGATGAGAAGATCATAAAAGATCTCAAGAATCAATTAGAAGGTGTTAATACAAAGTTCAAATAAAAAAAATTTGAGTATGATTACTTGAAGATAAAACTAGATTCTTTAAGGGTTGAACATAAGAAATTCATAGACAAGATGAGCAAGTTTGAAAAAGAGCATGTGAAGCGAAAATAATTTAAGAAAACTAACATGAAAGTCAAAATGAAGACCAATCAGGCAACCCAATGTAATGAGGTATTCCAATTCTTTCAATGGTTGTTGTTTTTTGGTCATAGATCAAGTGTTTGTAGAACAATATCAAGGGATGAGTTGTCATGGGAACATGAGATAAGGAGTGATCAATCAAGAAGTAAGAACATTAATTTTATTTGATATAGTTTTTATCATGTGGGACATATTGAAATATTATGTCCTAATAGAGTTATAAGGCTCTCAAGACATAACAAGGTATATGGAGCTCCTAGAGTGCATGAGAAGGGCCAAACATTTGTATGGAAACCAAAGAAAATTAAGGTGAGTCATGATTAGTTTACTAGTAAAAATGGACTATTTTCTAAGGTAGAGCAAGGATCAAATGTGAAGGAATGTCAAGAACATGTGTTATTTACATATATTGACAAATTAGTCAAAGAGAAGAAGGATGACAAGATGGATGAGTCAAAAGCTTTATTGAAACCTAAGTGGATTCTAAAGAGGGACTACCAGTCTCATGATTGTAAGATGGTTGAGAAGAGTGGATTGGAGATTTGGGAATCTCCTTAGTTCATGGTGTTTTAGTGCCCTATGAAAAGGGGTGACTCCATTAAACTTTATGGAGACACTCATTTATACTTAGAAACATGAGGCTGCAATCAAAGAAGGATTCATCTTGAGATGATTCTAGGTTGTCTGTGTTGCAAGGTATGAGTTATGTTCTTTGTAAATTGTATGTATATGACAAGGTAAAAGGTATTTTGGTTAGTATGATAATTATTTTTGAAGGTCAGTATTTAGTAGGAAACATGGTGAGAGATCTAAGGTTGACATTAGGATTATAAGGTAAAAAAGTAGTCAATTGGTATATGAGAGGTAAACAAGTATCTATTTGTGATTCTATCAGTTGATGGCTAAACTTAATTTGTATTATGATTTGGTTTTGGTATCAAGATGCTTGGAGGTAGTGAGGATGATCTATGAGTTCTATTGATTCATATGGTGTGCAAGATATGAAGATAAAAGGGGAAGTACCTAATTCTATAGCTAGTTTCAAGAGTGTGGTAGCCGAGTGAGTGATCAAGAATTCAATCTTCTTTAGTCATGTCAAAGAAGGCAAGTAATCTTGAGTTTCTAGTTCATTTGAAGAAGATATGCTTGGTTTATGGGGGAGCTTGGTAGCTTTGAGTTATTTTTTAGGAGAGTGGTTGTCTTTGATATCAGAATAGAGGTATGCATGGAGTTAGTTACATAAAATGATAGAGCTAAATTTTGATGGAGATTATTCAGAGTGTAGAGTTAGCCTATTGAAAAGAGTGGTTTTTGAAGATTGTTTTCCATCTAGTGTCTTTGAGAGGTTGCATCAGCTCAGGGAAATAAAGTGTGATTTTAAGAAATGTCTATAACAACTAGTATTAAGGTGAGTATTTTTCAGCATTTCATCATGTTTTTTATTGAAGTTTAGGTCCAAGGATTAGATAGTAATTTGTGGAAGACACTTTGTCATTAATGTCAAAGTGGAAGAAAGACCAGAATGAGGGAGATGAAAATGATTAGGTTGTAGTGTGTTTATCATCAATGATAAAGGGGGAGTTTGTTGAGAAGTGTTATCATTGATGTCAAGATTGATGTCATTGATGTGAAGTTTGATGTCATTGATGTCAAGGTGCATCTAGTGAAGATGTATGGTGAGTGGTCTTTAAGGTATGAATTTGTGAGCTTGATGTAACAAGGTGAGTTTTTTGAGATTTGTATTCTTTGTTGGTTGATGTCAAGGTTGATATTAAGGTTCAGGTCAACATGAAGTTATTAGTGTTGTAATTTAAGGTTCTTGTGAAGGTATGATGACAAATAGGTCTATGAAAGTGTTGTTGAGATCAAGGTCAATTGGCAGTGGCAAGGTCAGTTGGCAGTGAGTTATGTCAAGAAGGTTGGATGAGTGTTTATATATGAGAGTAGTGATATGAATGTGTTATGAGTGTTCTTATGTTAGCTTGACTGATATCATTGAGGTCAATATTTTTGAACATAGTCAAGGTGTCTTGTGAAGATTAGTCTAGACCTTGTGACAAGGTATGTATAGGTAGCATGGTGAATTTAGTGAGCTCAAGAAAGTGAGAAGTTGTTTCGCATTATATGGGCTATGGAGTTAGTTTTATAAGCCTTCAGAAGTGTTGTAAGGTGGATCTTTGATGGTAAGGCATTATGTCTCAATTTGTACTTAGACCCTGCCTAGCCTAATGAGGTATCGTGATCTATTATTGAGGCATGTGATGGATGTATGGAAATGTTTAATCATGAGAGAGGTTGTATGGAATGAGAGTGAGATGTTGATCATGTCAATAATCTATTAAGATCATGGAAAGAGGCATGATGATCAGTTCAAGGCATAGTAAGGTATGAAGACTATGGTGTAGAGAGAGAGTGTAGCCTAATGGGGCATTAGGATCAGTTTCCAAGGAAAGTGTGAGTAGGTGAGAATTGAAAAAGTTGATTAAAGTTGTTTTAGGCATGTTCATGAATTTTTAGGTTTTATTTTGAAGGATAAGTAATGAAAAGTTGTTTGGAGGTCTCTTGAGTGTGCAAAATGAAGGATTCTCAACCCAAATAGGTTTTTTTTGTGCTCATTAGCTTGTCAAAACTTTTCATGTGACCCTAATAAGTTCATGGAATATGGGGAATGTTCATAGACCAAAATTTAGGTCATTAGTTTTTGGATTGAGGGGATATGCTTTATGAATCATTGTTAAGAGTGGAAATGGGTTTCAACCCTTGAAGAACCCAAATGAAGACCTAATGTTGAATATGTTGCTCAAAATTGCTTAGGATGGATTGAATTGATTAGGTAAGCTATTTGATATTGTATTTGACTCTCCCAAGTACCTCTAACTAGTATTTTTTAGAGAGAGGAGAGTGAAAATGTTGAGTTACAGACTTGTTTTTAAAGAATTTATTGTAGAAGTCAAAAGTTGCATTCAACATAGTAAGAAAATAGATGGAAAAAAAAGGTAGAGAATAATGTTTCATGTAAATGAAGGTATTTTATAGGTCCTATTACTTAAGTGATCTAAGTTGGTGATCCAAGTAGGCCAATCACTAATAGGTTTAATGGTGCAAATAGTACAAAACCCAAACAATGTGAGAAGTTGGTTTTTAGTGTGTTTTTAGGGTATAATGGTGGATCAAAGTGAATAAATATGTTGTTTAGGACTGGTATTTACTATTAATTCTTATTAAAGATCTTGGAAGTAAGGTATAGTAGTGAAAACATTGAAGCCAATATGGCTTTTCTGGTTCTGGTGTGACTGTGAGGAGAGAGGTCTAGAGAGTGGTCTGTATGTCTAATAATTACCATTAGACCTTATTGTCTTTGTGTTTTATTATGTTATAAAGGTATCTAAGGATAATTTTCATGCATCATTAGTATTTGAAAGTGGTTATATATGTTTTAAAGGTCAATGTTTCATGTCTACTTTTTTGACAGTCTTGGTTGGTTTGAGAAGCAAGTTGCATAGATGAGTTTAAAACTTTTTGAACTGAGTTGAAGTGTATAATGATTATAGTGATATTTTTGAGGTCACGTATAAGTGATTTATTATCATTTTTTATGGATAAATGATGTTTTATCTTCATTTTTTCAAGACAAACTTTTCCATGTGTTCAAAGGCCTAATGTGAACAGTGCTAATTGAGTGTTTCAAGTGGTGGTTGGACCTAAAAAGTGTTATATTGCTTAAAATATTTTGGATAATTCCTATTTGATTGTTTTATGGAATTTTTTTCTATGTATAGAGGTATAGAGTGTTCCAAGGGGTCATAAGGTAACTTGTCCTAAAGTAGGCCTAATGGAATTAGGTCTTCATGAGACCTAAAAAAGGATTTGGTCTATTTGAGTTATGTATGAATTAATGTAATGATTTATTATTACTTATAACATGTAATAAGGCCTATTTTGAGTAAAATATAAGTGGGCAAGTGTGTTTATGGTTGACCAATAGGTATATGAGCAAGAGGCTTGTATAATACAAGGCAATTTTAGGCCTATTTGAGCAAGCTTAGAGGAAGTGAATGAAATTGATGATTGAAGAATATAAGGATGTATTTTAGACCATCATAAGGGTGTAGAGAAACTATAATGAAGATATAATAAGAGTTATCTATATGAAAATCAATGTCATATGTCCTAATCAGTCTTGAAGATACCTAGTTGAGCGAAGAAGCCTAGAAGGTAGTTTGAGAGGGTTAAAGAGTGTGAAGAAATAAATAAGGTGATCATCATATATTTTGTGAGAAATAAGGTGTTATGAAGGTGATAAAAGTAATTATGTGTATAAGTTGGTGTTGATTCATCTAGGGGTTAGTGCCTCCTTGCAAGTGGGTGTTTTCTAAAGCCCAGTCAAGTGGGTGCTTGGCTAGTTAGGGTTGGTGATCCATGTGGAGTTGGTGATTCACTAAATGTGGTTTTTATCTTATATGACCCTAGTCCATTTGTATATATTAGTGGGTTTTATTCACCTTTAGGGTTTACCACATATGTGATGTGTTCTTGGGTTTCATGTGTATGTGGATAGTTGCTTATGCCTGTTAGATCTATTTATTTGTTTGAATGGTTTATGATTGCTTAAGTGTAATTGAATGAATGGTTTTGAAGACTAATTCACCCCCACTCTTAGTAATTATAATTCCAAAAATGGGATAATATTTGAATGTTTCAAACCTATAATAATACTTCTCCTATGACTAATTTGTAAATAAGGAAAAATAAGGTAGTTTTACAAGTTTGAGAGATGATTTTGCTTGGTATAAGATAAATATATGCTTGTTTGTACTTGATTACAATTAGTGGTCCTTTACTTGTGTTTATACCACAAATTTTAAATTATCTAATGGAAGGGTTAAAATAGTAGTATAAGCTGACCTATACATGTAAAAATATTTTTAAATTTGATAATTTATAAGGTATGGACACTAGCATCAACTTGGGACACTAACATCAACATTAGTAAGTTATTGAAGATCCATGAATGCCAGAGTATGCTATTAATTAGGTTTCAAGTAGATAATGGGATACAAGTTTTTTGTGTATTTAGAATATCAGGTTCAGACTATAGGATAAGAATTAAGGCATAATGAGATGGCAGATATGAGCCATTCAACAACATAAAATGTCATAAACAAAAGGGCTAAGACATGAGTGTTATTTGTCAAGTGTACAAGACTATTTTATCATATAAAATCTAAAATTAAAATCTACATTTTTCCCCACTGCATATAATATAATAATGCATAAGGATGAATTTAGTAGGTTAAATGAAAGAAATGTGTATTGTGGTGGGTAAAACACACCTTGACTTGACTTGAGTCTTATTTGAATTTGATGTTTGTGTATTACTTGCAACCAAGAGAATGTTACAATATAAAATTAAATTGAATAATTAAAATACTTGAAATAAAAGAGAGCAAAGAATAAGTACACGTATGTATCGATGCAATCATGTTGCCTCTTGGTAGTTTGCTTTGCTAATGATGCTTTTTAATGAAGCATTATAAAGAGAGGTTCAAAAATAAACCTTGGAGACATGAAGAGGATAATTAGAGGGTGATCATGCCATGAATCTAGTGTAAAGTATGAGTTGTGATTGGGCCATTGATATTAATTAATCTGAATTTCACAACTTAACTATATACATAATCTAACCAATCTAGCCAATCTTGCCTAGGTTAAATGGTATAACCATCTCAACATGAAAAATGTAAGTAATGATAAGGAGATAAAGTTAATTTAATATTTATCACACTACTCAAAGGATCCAACTTATATAGATAGATAAAATCTCAATCAGTGCATCTTGGTAAGGTTAGTGGATAAATATGTATATAATTCAAATATGTATATGTTATTTGGCACATTTGCATGGAATATGTGTATACACATAATAATTTTAAATTTATCATTTATTGACACTTTCTCTCTTGTAGGAACATGTCGAGTCTCAATCTCTTAGAGTGCACGCCTTAAAGGGTGTACCAAGAGAGGGGTTGCCAAAACCTTTGGTGCTTTACATGATTGTTAGCCCATAGACCATCACCTAAAAACATTATAAGATACTTTTATCAAATTACCTAAGTAATAAACTCCCACTTATACACTCCCCTAAGAAATTCACCATAAAAAATATCCCCACCTAAGTAAAAACCCCTTTTACTCATTTTCCCTACTACATTGACCTAGTCAACCTTTTTGGGAGTCTAGCACACATTTCATAATTTTATCAGCCCAAGTCGACCTAGCTCAAGGCTTAACAACTCTATTTCCCACCAAATAAGATCAACCTAGCTAACCTTGTTAGATAAATTATTGGGAGGATTTGAGGTCAATCCTTGGCTATAAATACCCCCTTAACTTCCTTTCTAAGAAGATGATCATTTAATTACACATCATTACAACTCATAAATATGCCTATATTATCATTTGGAGGTTTCATTGCTTAGTTTTTTTCCTTGGAGAAGTATCACTTATCTTTTGGAGGTCTTGAATGCATACGAGAGTTTTTGTAGCCTAGAGCTGATCTATCTTTATGATCCTTATAAGCCACAACAACCTCTTGCAAAACACTATTGGCTAAGGGGGAGACTGGGGCACGATGGGTTCACTTCAACAAGGTATGTATATTCCTATCCCTTCATATTTTATAAGTAAATGTTGTATAACTAATGGATTCAATTGTATACATTTATATTGTCTTAAATAGAAATATTTTTACTTGTTTATTATCTTCCCAATTTGTGTCACAAGCTTTGGTGAGAAGTAGATTAACTTATATATTTATTTATTAGATTAACTTGTGCATTTGTTTAGTAGATTAACTAATATCCTTTTATCACATTATAAGATCTAGCTAGGGTTATTACATGATGACATTTGACTAGAGGCCTTGAAAACTTCTCCTTTGATATTTGTGTAGTAAGATATACTTTAGTTAGGTTTAGTGGATCCATAATTGGTCATGACCCTTATATAATAAAGTATTGTTCAGTGGGTTATTAGTTGATTACCTTCTTTGAGCTTGGATATTATTGAATAGGATAAGTTATAGCTATATCTTATTTTACTTGCATATAGTCTGGTGAACCCTATGTGAATCTAACGCTTACATATTTTTAATTTTTATTTATAGTCAACTGGATTGAGCATGTCAACCTAGTTTAACACTCTATGTGTAGGTTTTCAAATTTAATTGAGCTCTCTAACCTAGTTCGGATCTCTTTGTACAAGTTTTTAAACTTCATCAAGTTTGTCAACCTAGCTCTTCTCTTTGTGTGTAGGGTTTTTAACTTCATCAAACCCGTCAACTCATTTTATCCTTATACACATAGGTTTTTTAGTCTCAACTAATTAGATTGAACTAATTGATTTACTCTTCTCTTCAACTTTTCTATCTAACTAGATTAACTTGTTCGATTCTATTCATTTATTTATTTTTTCTATCTAACTACATTGATCTAATTGACATAACTTTATTTTATATTATTTATTAGTTTTATTTACACAAGATTGATTGGCTCAATTTTGTTCAATAATATTATTTTCTACATTTTCAAGTTAAAATACTCACCTAGATGATCTAATTAATATTTTAATTTAACATCTTTAGGAAAAGCTATTGCATTGACTAGTCAACTTTGTCTTATCTTCCAGGTTCACTCTAACCAGATAAGTACTTTCAATTTATATTTTTTTGAGCAAATTTATTTTCTTGCCTTTGAGTTACAATTTAAATTTATTACTACTTTTACTAATTTTTTAGTTCTATAAAATTGTACCTACATAATCATCTAGATCAACTGGCTCGATCTAGTTTTGTGTCTATTTTCTATCTAGACAACTAAGTCAACTTGCTCGAATGTGTTAGTTTTGAACTATTTTTACAATAGACTAAATTGATCAACTCAACTTTGTTCTTTTGTGTTTGCCCAAATTGATCAACATATTCAATTTTGTTTTGTTTATTTCACTTTCTGGTTCTATCAAAAGAAATTAACCTACATTCGATAGTAATTTAAATCACTTTAATTTTTAGTTGGATGCATGTTTATTTGCATTCCAAAAATTAGAACTTAGCTTTCGAAATATTGATTTTCATTTTTATTTTTCACTTTGTTTGGTTTTCCTTAGAAATAATGTATTAGAAATTTAAAAACTACTTAGCTACTATCATGAAGGGTTACATGATACTCTATTTACAGTCCTTATTTATCATTTATAGATATCATGGTATGAGGGTCTTTCACAAATAATCATATCCATAGTATAGAGCTAAACATAGTCTTTAGTTTCTATGTACCTCATAATATTTCATAAACACCTAAGATTTACCTTTGTATTAAACCTTAAGAATCCAACCATTCGTTTGATTGTGTGGTGCATTATTTAGTGGTTAACACTAAAAAATTACTTGCAGATTAATCTTGAAATTAGGTTTAATGGGATATGGGAATGGCACTTTCATCATAATTATCACTCTAAGATATGGAGCTGAAACTATCCAACAGATAAGAAAGTATCTTTGAAATCTTGTACTTTCAATCAAAACCTTTAGTATGATTTTTTGATCTTATTTTAGAATAATTACCTAGAATATAAATTAAATTCTTTCTATTTATTATTTGTTATTTTATATTTGAAATTGTATTATCCAACATTGATACAAATTATGTGCTATGTGTTACAACTAGATCAACCAAATCAACCTAATTTCTTGTGTGCTTAAAGTTTATTTTCTGTATTTAGTACTAAATTGTCTTAAATGAAAATATTTTTTTCCTAGATTACAAAACTAGATCAACTAGCTCAACCTAATCTTTACAGACTATTCTATTTTCTTGTTTTTTTAACTTAGTTGACCAGCTCAACCTAATCCACGCATAAACTATTTTATTTACCTGATTTCCCAATTAGATTGACTATCTTGATTTAGTCTAATTGCAACTTTTTTTGTTTTGTTAGTTATATAACTAGTTTAACCAGCTTGACCTAATCTGATGCCATATTTTTTTGTCATCATATCTATATAACCAAATTAACCAACTTGATTTCATTCATTTTTAGCTTTTAGCTCCTCAATACCCTAGAAAGTGTTTAAATCAGTTTTCATCATGAAACAATTATTTGATTAAGCTACACAACAAAATCAAAATAACATGATAAACTTTAATAATAATCATAAATTCCCTAAAAAGCATTTACCGTATCATGCTATAAATAATCTAGATCTTAACAATATCTATGTTACTACTAGAACTACCAACTATGAGACTCTTCCATATTCCACTTCACTTAATCCTTTTTCTTAAAATAGCAAAGGATGAAAGTGACCTCAAATATATGGCTGAAATGATCTTACTCATTAATGAACACCCCCAACATATGGGTAGGGACTCCATAGTCATTTATAACCTTATGATGGGACCTTATATTGGATAGCCCCATTCACCTTCACCTACCTTTTCTATATCATTTAAGGCAAGTCATCCTATGACTTGTATCAACCCATTTTCCTCTCTCATACCTCCCCATACTAGTATGACATCATCTTCCAAGCCATATTCATCCTCCATGCCAACCATTTCCAAAAATATGGTAGGTGTGACTTTTAGTGGGTCTACCCAAAATACCCACACAATGCCCAATTCCATACAACTACTAGTGCATCTCATGCTACTAGTGCATCCTATGATACCAGTGCATCTCAATCTATTAATGCCTTGCATAATGATAATGCATCCCATGCGGCTTCTACTAGTCAAAATATAATTAACACTAATCAATTGTTAATGCAAACTTGAAATCAAATGGCTACCTTTTAAATTAATAGTGCCAACCAGATGATATAAATGTAAAACCAATTAATGCACTTATAAAACCAATCTCAACCTATTCAATAGGGAATGCAAAATCTTAATTCCCCACACCACCCATCCTTAGAGATACACATAATAACCTTATACCACAACTCCCACTTATTAACAAAGCTATTAGATACTTACAAAATGAACATCTTATTACTCAAATTGCCAACATTGACATATGTGGCATAGTTCCCACTATCACTTATAATGGATCCACTGATCCAACTTTGCATTTGAAGACTTTTAGAAATTTATATAAAGATTGGGTTAAACTCAACACCTTTGTTTCCACCAAGCTATTAGTTAAAACCTTTTTAGGTGATGTTCTAAACTGGTAGAGTCAACTTAAAAATCATTCTATAGCTAGTTTGGACAATCTAGTCAATATATTGGTTCAATAATTCCAAACTAACGATCTTCTTGAAAACAACTTAGCTCATTTTATCAATTATAAAGAATTTGAATCTAAAATGGCACAGGTTTTCATCAAATAATGGGAATATTTATCTAACAATGATGAGCATAACATGTCTAATGATAATCTATTTCATCTATTTACTAATTCTCTTCATTCTAATTACAATTTCACGTAAGGACTCTTTCTCTAAAATACTTGGAAGAAGCCCTCGATCAATTTAAACATCAAGATTTATTTATAAGGTAATTTGAGCCTTTTCGCCCTCCAACAAGAACTTGAATGCTTATGAAAGCTAAAAATAAACATGCAACTAATGATGGTGTCATAGATATTTATGATTTCATACTCACCATCCAAGCCACAACTCCAATTAATCTTATAGATCATAATCCTTCAATGTCAATTCCCAATAATTCTCATCCTAGTTCCACATTTTCTCAAGTACATAATGTAGATGTCCATAAACCACTTTCCTTAGTAAAGATTCAAAAGTGTTTTCCACAACCTTCCCCATGATATATCATTCCTACATGCCCTACCACACATTGGTATGCTCCCCACAAATTTTTTTGGCTTCATGTAAGTTGGGGACATTCTCATGAAACTTATCACCAACTAATAAATTTTTCTATGGATTATCCCCTTAGACCTACCTTTGATCATGAATCACTTATATGCACACATCAACAAGCTTATTAAATAATAACTAAGGCTCATGAAACTAAAACTAATCATTAGGATTTTAACTAAGGAAATGC
This sequence comes from Torreya grandis, assembly GCA_037957365.1. Classification (NCBI taxonomy): domain Eukaryota; kingdom Viridiplantae; phylum Streptophyta; class Pinopsida; order Cupressales; family Taxaceae; genus Torreya; species Torreya grandis. The sequence continues at coordinate 1,126,236 of JARHVA010002582.1, read as the reverse complement.
TCATTTAACTATTTACAAGGATCCTCTTCTTAATCATCAAGCTAACACTAACCAGCCTCCAACTACTAACAATGTTAAAATTTATGTGGATCCTAACATGAATGATGAGAATGTTGTCAACATGAATAATATGAGGAGAGTAGTTTCCTATATCAATCATTATCAAACCTCCAACCATAATAATTTCCCAAAGTTCTACACTATTTATGACTCTTACCTATCCCATCTCATAGAATTGGGGCATGTGGAACTGATTTCAACAAATTCAAAAAGTTTACAAGCGTTAACTTTAAAAATATAATCAGACAACACCTCACATATTATTGATATAATTTGTACTCCTTGAACTTAAACACCTCAATTGGAAATTTTAAAATCTTTTACTATTGATACTTCTTCCTCTCAAACACAAGAAACAACTAGTGATTCAACCAAAGTAACCAAACCAAAAACAAACACATTTTATCAACATCAATTTCAATTCACTTTTGTTAAACCCTCAAAGGATATACTATAACATTCTATACCCTTATCCTATAAAAATTTTAATGGGATATGACAAATGGGATCCTATAGCTAAAATTTCACAAATCCCATCTCAAATACCTATTTTAGAACTCATGAGAAATTCTCATCCTCATCATAATCATCTAATGCAACTTTTATTCAAATTGAGTATCCATTGTCCCCTACCTCTAGGGCAAGAAGATAATTTGTCAGGGTTTGATGATAACATCCTTTAAAAGTGTGAATAAATGGCTATCCATGTTGATGAAATGGTAGAAACATCTCTTTAACTCAAATGCTATATCTCTTCCATGATTTCCTATGAGATATTGCTTCATTTAGATGATCCTCCATTATTCATTATTGTCCAAATAGAAGATATCCAAGTTAAATGTGTATTAATTGATGAAAGTTCAAACACTTGTGTGGCTGACCTTGATTTTATTAAAACACTTAGATACTTTAAATGTAATCTCAAATCTACTCAAAGTACACATCAAAGATATGATAGAACACAAATTCCTCCTTTAGGTTGTATTTTTCTCCCTATCATGGTTCCCCCTATCACAGTGCATGTCAAGGGCATGCTATTTAACTTTCTACTTTCTTATAACATTTCACTCAATCAACCTTAGACACACCAAATGAGAGTAGTAGCCTCATCAGCATGCCAATGTGTTAAGTTTCCTTATAACATTGTTATATACAAGATTCAAGGAGATACCAATCCTTGGAATTTTAAATAATTCCAAGAAAGAGGTGTTTTTAATAGACCTAACCTCAAACCTTTACCTAGCATCCCATTTCACAAATCATAATGCTTTAATTATACCATCAATTCTACTAAAGGTTACAATGGTCATCCAAAATTAATAAGAAACATACCACCTAATATGTTAAATTTAGATAATGATGAACTAAAAGAGATCAGTTTGAAAATTAAAATCTCTGATCTCTCTCCTAACATAATTTCTCAACTACCTCTTTTCCTCTAACCTTGGTCTCATTAAAACCCATTAGACAAAATTTTGATCACTTTAACAAAAACTAAACTCTCCATTCATCACACCTCTTTGAATGATAAAATAATTGATGCATATACTATTGACCTTAACACTCCTAATTATGATGACATATATTTCTTATATGATCCCTTTTTAGCTAGATTTACTCAAGATAAAAATGCAAACATTCTTAGATACCATTCTTATTTACAACATTCTCTTAGTTCTTTTCATGTAGTTCCTTATCCTTTTATAGTTCATGATATTATTTCTTCTTTTGATGTTCATAGGTCTAAGATGGAGCACACACAGACTACTCCTCTAGTTACTAATGAGCCTCTCTAGAGTATGTTTCTTGACCATGCTATTATGTGGCCTTATAGTTTTTCTAGATATCATGAATCCTTCCAGCTTACTTCTTCTATAGATGTTGATTATACTATGCTAACCTGTTATGAGTTGATCTCATGATGCGGCCCAAGGTAGACATGATCCTATTCTAAATTCTCCTCATAGTGGTGATGACATACTAACTTTACCTAAGATTGATCCCCTACCAGAACGATGGTAAAATTAACTTTATTATGAGATCTATAGAGTTTTTGCTCATTTAGCCAAGGATTATTGTGTATATTAGCAATAACAAGCCTCATGATCTACTTCTACTATAGATAGATGACTTTCACATTCTACTCCTATACATACTTTTTGCTTTCATGTTACACATAATAATTATTCTACTAATTTTTAACAATTTTAGTAGTACATATATACACTTCATTTAGAGAAGGCACAGTCTATAAATAAGAGCCTACCACCTCCTAAGATAATTCTAGAATACATCCCTAAATATGGGGAGGTTTACTACCTTTGGGATTAATGTACTACACATCATGCATATATATGTTGAGTGTTTCAACAATACTTTTTTGACTTTCCATGGCCTACACCTTCATCAACTTAGCCTCATTCTCTAAAACATTCATAGATAAAGGTTACACCTTCTCTACAACCTACATCTCCTCATATATCTAAGTATATTAGTCATAATTTAACATCAGTTCCTTGCATAAAATATCCCATGTAGTAGATGCCTCAAGAGCATCATTATTCTAGCATACCTACCTTATCTATAGAGATGATATGTTAGGAAGTCTTTTCACAACTTTTTGTAAAGACCGATGAGACTCTCATTAATGTTATAATTCAACTACCAAGGATGTATTGGATGATATATGTCACAAGATTTATTAGTATTTGTGAACACATCATTGCATTTCCTCACATTATTTATTAAATTAATACATGATTTGAATTTAATTTATGAGCATAAATGGATTGTATGTTTTACTTATCATTTAAAAATGTCTTGTTGATTAATTTCATTTTTCATGGATTAATTTCTTTTTCATGGCTTAAATTCATGTTTCATGGATTAATTTAATTATCATTTATTTATCACCTATTTTATTTAGGATGATTTCTCTTTTAGGCTTGTTATGTCATTTTATTTAAGGGTACTTAATATTGTGACATGGTTATAAATCCATACCACTTTAATACCCTATCTTTACCATATGATCAATTAACAAGCATATTTTTCATTGTATCACTACATGCATAGATCTCTTTGATCTCCATTTTACCCCTTATTTTACCTTAATACTAAACACACATACTATTAGTATTAATATCACATACTGGTTTATAGGCAAGCCTAATTATTTTATAACATGACAATTTATAAATATTATTGTATCTTATAACCAAAGCCTAAAACTTATTTATGTTTGTCATTTTTATCACTTATGCTTGTTTATTCTAAACCTATATGGAGGAGGAATAAAAAAATACATAAAAAATCTAAAATCCAAATCATTTAAACAAAATGTAATGATAAAAGGCAAAAATAAACATTCAAAATTTAAAATCACACTAAAATACATGATTCATATCTTAGCATATCTCCTATTCCTAGTCAAAGTTTAAACTCCACAGTTGGCCTGATGATAGAGCTGAGGTCCATTGGGATGCAATAGGCCAATAAAATCAGATAAGAGATTTAAAAATTCTCTCTAGTGTTACCTTCTTTCTCATGCAAGTGACCAATATTCACATCAGACTGATGACTCTGTAAGGGGTCTTGAGGAATGGGGAACACATTGTGGGAAGGTAGGTCCATTTTACTTTTCCTATGTATAATCTTCATGAGATAATGTTAATACTCCACTTATTTGCCTACAAATTTTTATGTTTATTACAAACAAATATCTTTTGAATATGACATCTAATAAATTATTAGGGATTGCCTATTTAATTTTTATTCCTCATGCCTACTAAGGTTTATTCCAAACACATATGTCACACTTTCTCCATTCCCTATTTCATTACAACATTCCTAATATTCCTCTTTGTTGAATATTGTTTGTCACCTGATCATACTCCTTTGGTTTTATTTTTTGTGAGTTTGAAATGTAAGACCTTGGATATGACTAGACCTTACTCACAAACATCCTCTTATCATCCATAAATCCATTTCCAATAATTAACATTTACCTCATTAGTTTACCTTTTGTGAGTTGTAATATAAGACCTTGGATAGGACCAAGTTTTCTTCACAAAGCATTCTCAAATCTTCATACCATGATTAGTCACAAAAATTACTATACTTATTGAACTTTGACATTCATTTTACTTATATCTCATTGTATTATGTTTTACACACTTCTCAACTTGATTTAGTGTGTCTTACATTTTATTCCATTTGACATTTACTTATGTTTTACACGCTTCTCAATTTAATTTAGTGTGTTTAATTTTTTTTAATTTTACATAATTCCTAACTTGATTTAGTGTGTTTTATATTTTTTTATTATATTTAGTCTTACATGATTCCCAAATTTATTTAGTGTGTTTTACATTTTCATTATTACAAATAACTTATGTTTTCATGCTTTTTAAACTTGATTTAGTATGTTTTACAAATTTACTTATTTAACATTTTACACACTTCCCAACATGATTTAGTGTTGTTTTAAATTATTCTCTTTCCTTTGGATACATTACATTTCTACAGTTTACTTTTCCCTTATAATCATTATTTTTAACCATGCATTTCTTCACAACTACTAGAAAAGAATCTAAAATACATCATACATTTTCTCATAAGCATATATCAAAAATTAAACATGTGCTAAATAGAAATAAATACATCCATAACATCCATGAGTCATACCAAAAAATATAGATATGTATATATCCTTGAAATAAATGTTTCATACAACATAATGACATGCAATGAACATAATATAAATAACAACACTATGGTTGTGGTCCACCCTGCCCATCTAGTAGACAAGCCACATTACCCATTGAAGCTTGAGACTATCCCCTATAGATAGTGCACTTTAGTGACTCTGTGTGCAAATGTATCCCCTCTATCTATCCCTATAGATTGGACACTTATGCTTAAACACATCCCAACTCTTTATATGTCTCCATATGAGCAGATGACTCCTTGACCACTGTCTGCCATGGACACAACTCTCTATCACCCACTCTTGGTGGTAACTATGATGTATCTCATCATCTTCATATCTCTCTTACCACCTCACCGACCAACATAACCAACTAGCATACGTTGGGGTAGAGTGTATAACAAGATCAACCATATTGATAGTTTCATAATGTCAATGAGAGCCTTGACCTAGGTTTTTACCTTTTGCTACTCTGCAAAAAACTCCTTGGATGCTTCACCTTGCTAGCTTAGGGCATCCTACCTTAGCTTTATTGAATTCAAAGAATGAGGCCTCAAACATGTCCATTATGGAGGTAGGGGCTAACAAAATGCCTAGGTTTCTAGATTCTCCTTTTCTCTTTCCAAGTTTTAGATTCTCTATTTCGTCACTTGGACCCCAGCCTTTACTTAGCTGATTGAGCCTTAATCAGGCTCTCAACATCTTCTTCATGTATAGTGGCCTCACTAAGTTGTTATCCTCCCCCCAGGTTTAAACCTACAAAGGGCTCAACCTTTTGGAAGGTGAATTCTTCAGTTCCCACCATGGTGGTCACCCTTTCCAATCTAGCTATTTTTGGATTAAATTAAATAGTGGTAGATGAGCTTGTGAATTTTAGAGGTTTTGGGACCTCTAAACTTGTGCTCTTGATGCTCTAAGAACATCCATTTTCTTATTCTCTGTTTAAGAGTGACCATAATTCTTCTTTCTTCTTGTTCCTTTACCATAGCCCTAACCCATGGCTTCATGTACTTTAACATTGGTAACCTTTGTCATGGCCCATGAATGGGAAAGAGAAGGGATCTTTTGCAATTTTCCATAAATGAACTAGTCAGGGATGACTAGTCTATGAATGGTGAATTCATCACTAAATAGGTTGATTTTACTAATTGGGTGTGTGAGAGTCAACCTTGGTCTTTTGGGTCTGAGAGGGACCAATGCCATTTATACTTTTTTTTTCTCCCTAGGAGCCAATGGGATGATATCCAAAGTAATCTCCTTTCATTCATCCTCCCCAGACTCTCCTACTTGGACTTGAGCTTCTTCAAACTTTTTTTCTTCCCTGTCAATGTTATCTACCTCTACAAGTTCTTTGAGAGCACCCTGAAGTGTCTCAAGCAGCTCTAAGGCAATCATATCTAAATACTCAATTGGGGAAGGTGGTTTTTGTCAGAGTGTTGAAGATGAGGGCCCCTCTCTAGGTTTCTCTTCTAATTTCACTTCTCCCAATTTCTCCTTGCCACAACCTTGTTCATCCTACTTTTTCCTAACCTATCCTTGAAGCTGTGGCTATTTTTGTTCTACTTGGGGTTGTTCTTGGGCTAGCCCAGATGGTCTAGGTAGTAAGTGATATTGTAAAGGATGCATTTTCCATGCCTATCAATATGGTTTATCATCCTTGGTCAATCTATTTTAAGTTTGATTTTATGCCCTTAGATCTTGACCAACACCTCTTCATAATTCTTGGCCTTAATGTAGATGGTATCATGAACACTGAGTTGATGCACATATTTAGGCTTGGGGAGTTTTTTATCCTTAAAATGATTAGTCACTATGTTCTTAGGATCCCACATCTTGAGTTCATCAAGCTAAAACCCAAATGAATCCATGTGCTTGGCCATGGTATCAACTTATTTCCAATTTAGGAGTATAGTTTTTCCAATAGTCAGAGGAAATGGGTGGAGAAGACCCTTCCTATTCTCTTTTAAAACGCCATCAATGACATGGATGAGCTAGGAGGAAATTTATTGCTCAACCAACTTGCTGAGAACATATACTAGTAATCTGTAAGGCTAGGACATGATCCCCTCAATCTTGATAACTGTACAATTAGGGTAGAACTAGATGTCACCCATCATTTCTACATACTTCTTGATTAGTTGATAGACCATAGACATGGGAATACCTATGATGGCCTCTACTATGGCTAGGTAGACACAACCACGAACAAATTGCATATGGTTCATGTACTTAAAGATATGCAATTTGGAATAATAGTGGGAAATGGTAGTTTTTCCCTCAAGAGACCAATTCTTAATCCTTGGGAAGTTTATAGAGGCAAGTAGTGCATATATTAGGTATGACATCATATAAAATTGCTTATATGTCTTCTTTTTGATGGCATTGAACTGCTTGGTCAAGAAGACACTGATCAAATCTCTAATTGGAGGGGTGATCTTTTCTTCCACCATGAAATGCACATAAGGGACCCAAATTTTATTCACATAGGTGGTTGAGGGGGCTCCAAAGGCTCATTTTAATAGGGTCATTATTAATCTAATGCCCTCCTTGAATTGGAATATTGGGATCTTTCCTATAAAGTCCCTTAAGATATGGGGTGCTTGGTGCAGCCTGGGCTTAAAGACAGAGTTTAGGTCATGATTGTTGGTCCATTCCTTAATTTTGGACAAGTCTACATGGGGGAGAGGGATCTTATACTATTTTTCAAAGGCCAGAGGGGAAATATAGGATATCTTAGAATTTCCCTCATGGATGATCCATTTTTTTATCTACCCTTAAATCAACAAATATAAGAGCAAGGATGTCTATACATTGTAGTACCTCAGGTTTTGCAGTGGCATGGTGATGGTCATTCATCTAAACAATGACCAAGTCATAATGTCTCTAGCTCATCATGGAAATCCTCTACTCCTCCTTTGTGATGGGATTTAACTCTTCCACCATGAAGAAGAGTTTAGACTAATTCCTAATATCTATGGAATTTAGGGCCATAGTGTCTAATTTAGTGTCTTTGAAGATCCACCCCTTGTTGTCTATTGACAAGTAAAGTTTGGTCTCTTCTTTTAGCTATTGCCTATGTGCTACCATGGTTTCTACTTCTACAAATTACTCACATCAAATTGTAAATGATTTTTTTGTGATCTCTTTTGTGCTTAAAAACATAATCAAGTTCTCTTTAGATCAAATAATAACCAATTGAGTCCATTTGGGTCACTTTTATGCAGGGTTTAGGGTTTTGGAGCTTTAATGGTAGGATATATCCAAACTTTGGTTCATATGTGCTTTGGATTTGATTTGGACTTTTACCTTTACACCTTTACATTTTTGAACCCATAAAATCTTTCATTTTGTCCTTTTATACTTGTGTGGCACCTATGTGGCATTGGTCTAGACCTTTTGTGGCATTTTTCATAAATACCTTTGAGCACTAGCCATCATAATTTAAAATACCTTCTTTTATTTCATGCCATCAGATTAAAATCCTTCATTAGCACGAAGCACTAATTTTAATCTGAGCCCTTACCTATGATTGGCCCATTTATGTTTTAATCTATGTGGTTGTGACACTTTGCATCTTTGTATGCCTTCCCATGCTCCGTATCCTACATCACTCATTTATTGAATGAGCATTGGCCACATGGTGAGATCACGTGCCTTTGAAAAGTCATGGTCACCTTTGCATCATTGGATCATCCTCCAACAACAAAGCATGAATCATCAAATCATCTATCATTTCTACTTTGAATGGGATTTCACCATGCATCAAGCCTGTGGTCTCTTAGGATTCCATTGAAAAGTTCATAGGAGCCTTGCATCATTGGATCATCCTCCCATGATGGAATGTGAACTGTTGATCTACAAAGATGCCCAAAATTTAAGTCAACACATTATTAAAGTGGGACTTAGGCTTAAATACCTTAGACTAAGGTTTGTTACATGTTTATTAAGCATGGAACAAACCTTAGGATAAGGGATTTAAGTCTATTTTTTTTGAATTACATAAAGGGGACCATGGCTGAATATTTTAAGCCAAAGTTTACATTGTGTTTAATAAACATAATGTATGCACTGGTCTAAAATATTTATGTCAAGGCCTTATGAAATATGCTCAAAGGGATCAACATGATATAATGGTCTAACATTAGGTAGAGTTTTATTGCATTAAAAAACACACAAAAACCTTTGATTAGATGTATTTAGCCTAAGTTCTACATTTTCAAAGACCTTTTAACAATGAGATTTAGCATAAGTCTTTAGCCTAAGGTTCATGACATTTAAACAACATTTAATGGGGACCTTAGGATATAAATTTAGGCTAAATTCATCTTGCATATACTCAGGCCATAAGAACATTTCAGTCTTTGTAGGTCAAAGATTTCCAATGTTTGAACAATTTTTGAGCCTTCCCTTAGCTTGTAAAGTAATTTTTGAGCCTTCCATCAATATTTTGGAGTGTATTTTGATCCTAAGTGGAATAATTCATTAGATTAAATTTGATAGTATCATGGATGTCAAATACATCTTCATGGGCATCAAATGATGGTTGTATAAACATTAATTTTAAGCTAGTGAAGCTTTTGATTTGATGGGCTTAAGTTGACGATCATACAGACATCAAATACGTCCTTGTGGACATCAAATGATGGTCATGAAAACATCAATTTTAAGCTCATCAAATTATTGTGACCTAATGTGAGATTTCCACTTGGCACCTCCATGGGGATTTCAAGGATCTTGTACTTGATTCGCTCTGTTAGATTAAAATTGATGATAAAGCGATAGCTGTAGGATCATGATCCAAAAGCTTGGTCATGTTTGGTTGCTTTGTCAGGTTAGACCCATTTGAATTCAATCATCAAATGTAAGGGTGTCATGTGTCGATCATTCAGGCCTTCCATAATCCTTTGACCTTTCAACTATGCCTTACTCTATTCAATCGGGTCTTTATGATGAAGTGAGAACCATTGATCATGATCTGAGAGCTTGAATGTGACTGGTCTAAGGGGATATGTGTGGGATTATGTAATGATTTCTTCACACCATTCAATCAAAATGCCATGAGGAATAGTGAACCATTAGATCATCTAAGATGCATGTTATTTAAGTCAAAGCTTAGGATTTATTTGCTCCATTGGATCAATTACCATGATAAAGTGAGGGTTGTTAGATCCTATAAAATTTAAGTTAGGATCATGGTGATATAAAAGGACATAGAATAAGGTGTTAAGGCTAAGGTCCCATTTGTATTAATAAATATGTTGGGGCCTTAGGATTAAAATATTAGGCTAAGGTATAAATCAAAGGACCAAGCTAACATAAAATTAGACTCAGGGAACTAGAACTAAAGCTAAGGTGTTAAATCTAAGGTCCCATTTGTATTAATAAATACAATGGGACCTTAGGGTTAAAATCTTATGCTAAGCTATAAAATATTAAAATATCCCTATAGAACAAATACTAGTTAGGCACATAAGGAAATTTAAACAAGGAAATAACAAAGGGGACCAAGCATTTTTGGCTATGTCTTAGTCATGTTAAAAAACATGACTAAGCTTAAAACATGAACTTTATACTTAGGTCCAAAATGGATTTTTAAAAGGTTTTCACTAATTAGTTCTTGCTAGTATTCAAATTTGAACTGAGGGTTTTACCAGGGTTTTGAAACATGAATTTATTCAAAGAAAACACCATGGAACCTACAACTAAAAACCATAAAGACCATTTATAGGCACAGATAGACAAAATAAAATAAAAAACAAAACTAAGATTACTTTTGATAAAGTGGATGATCTTCAAATTATACAAATGGTCTTATCATGCCATATTTCATGTTTAATCTTCATAGTTTCTCAAGGGTCCCAATTTTAAAAAAATGGGGTGTATGTTGGTCCCAATAAATGACAATTCATGGGGGAAACATAACAATACATTAGAACCTAGAGACTCTAATATAGATAAATATTAGGTGATCCATTCCACTTGATCAATATCATCATTTAGATTAGGTCATGGCTAAAACAAACCTTGCACTTGTAGACTTAGGGTCAAACACTAAGACAGCCATACTGTGTGTGTGATTTGATTGCACTTACTATTTACCATGGGGTTTAAGAAATGAATTCCAAGTTTTGTGTCTTTCATCATTAACACTGACTTGTAGCATGTTAAGATGTTCATTAAGAACTATGCTTTTAGCTTAGGGGAGGCTTGGGCATTGCTCTATTACCATCTAGGCATCCATATCCTTGATAGAGATGCTTTTGGATCCAATCAAGGCCTTGATCCACTACTAGCTAAGCATCCATAGTCTTGATGGAGATTACCAGAATCACCTATACCTGAAATCTTTTGATTTTGCATTGAATTCCTTTTTTTTGTATTTTATTGAGATCTTTATGATTTTAGCAAGGTTGGGAACCAGACTAGCTAGGTTTTAATATTTAGTTAGATGTTTGATCTTTAGAAAATCACATATGGATACAACCATTATCCCAAAAAAGGATGTTGATTAAGTGCTAATATAGCTATACCATGATATCTTGAGTCCTCACCTTGCAAGTGTAAGTCTTCTTAAAACCAATTTAGGGTTTAGACAATGGGCAAGTTCTCATGAAATGATTAACATCTTCTATTGGTCTTTACCAATTTTTTCAAATTACAACATTATGCTTACATTTTAAGACCATGGTCATTATATGCATGGGGACCTTCATTATTGAGTTTTGGGAATTTTCAAGCAAACTTCATACTTTGAGCTCAAAATTGTCCAAAGGACTTATTAGAATCAAGGAACAAGGAAATAAGAAGGGAACACAAAATAGAAAGCAAGAAGCAAGAAATCAAAGGAAAGCCAATAAATATACACATACTTATATATAAATAAGGGATATGAATGATAGAAAACTAAAAGGAAACTAACTAGCCTACCTACACTAAATCTAACCATCTTACAGTTTACTCCATGAAGACCTCAGGAGGAGTAGTAGAGAAGTAGAGTTTGAGGTACTGCCCATTAATGGGAAATGCAAACTCTAATCCTTATAAATATTTGAGCTTGAAGGTGTTGTTTCCCAATGTTTTTGTAATTTGGTATGGGCCAATCTACAAAGATGTGAATTTTCCATGTTTGCCCTTAGGCTTAGATGTTTTGTCCCAAAGGAGAACTAGGTCTCCTTGTCTAAACACCTTAATCTTTGACCTTTTATCAAACCATATTTTGACTATGGTCTAATGTTTTCTAAAATCAAAAAAGGTTTTATTCATTGCATCTTCCATTTGAATTATGTCGAACAATCTTGAGTTTGCTATCTCCTAACCCTCTTCCATATATTCTTGCATGAATCTATACGTGGTAACTTGAGAGTGATAGGAAAGATAGGTTCTTGTCCATACACAAATATAAATGGTGAGGCTCTTAAATCTTTCTTGATTCTTATCCTATCAGACCAAAACATAAATTTAAGGAACTTGTGCTAAGTCCTGGGCTTGTCTACAACAAACTTCCTGATTACCTTTATAGGCTATTTTCTTAGAATTTCACTCATAAATTATCCATTTTTTATCTACCCTACAATTAATAAAGATAGGAGCAAGGATGTCTATACAATGCAATACCTCAAGATTTGCAGTGGTGTAGTGAAGGCCTACCATCTGAATAATGACCAAGTAATAATATCTTTGGCTCACCATGGCAATCATCTACTCCTCCTTTGTGATGGGATTCAACTCTTCCACCATGAATAAGAGTTTAGACCAATTCCTAATGCTTGGGGAATTCAGGGCCATAGTGTCTAATTCAGTGTCTTTGAAGAACCACCCCTTTTTGTCTGTTGAAAAGTAAATTTTGGTCTCTTATTTTATCTATTGCCTACATGTTTCCATGGTTTCTACTTCTACAAATTACTCAGAACGAATTGTAAATGATTTTTATGAATTGTCTTTTGCACTTTAAAATACAATCAAGTTCTCTTTGGATTAAATAGTAACTAATTGAGTCTGTTTGGGTCATTTTTATGCAAGGTTTAGGGTTTTGGAGCTTTAATGGCAAGATATATCTATACTTTAGTTCATACGTGCTTTGGATTTGATTTATACCTTTGCCTTTATACCTTTACATTTTTGATCCCACAAGATCTTTTGTTTTGTCCTTTTCTACTTGCGTGGTGCCTATGTGGCATTGGTCTAGACCTTTCATGAGATTTTTAAAAAATGCCTTTGAGCACTAGCCATTGGTATTTAAAATACCTTATTTTATTTCATGTCATCACATTAAAATCTTGGATTAGCATGAGCCATTGATTGTAATTTAGGACCTTGCCTATGATTGGCCCCTTTCTATTCTAATCCCTATGGTTGTGATACTTGTCATCTTTGCATGCTTCCTCATGCTTCAAATCTTATGTCAGTCATTTATTGAATGAACATTGGTCATATGGTGAGATTTCAGGCCTTTGAAAAGTCATGGCTACCTTTGTGACATTGGATCATCCTCTAGTGATAAAGCATGAATGATCAGATCATCTATTATTTCTAATTTGAATGGGTTTTCATTACGTGTCTAGCCCATGGGCTCTTAATATTTCATTAAAAATTCCATGGGAGCCTCACATCATTATATCATCCTCCCATAATGAAGCATGAACTATTGATCTGTAGAGATGCCCAAACTTTAAGTTAGCACAATATTAAAGTGGGACTTAGGTTTAAATCCCTTAGGCTAAGGTTTGTTACATGTTTATTAAGCACAAAGAAAACCTTAGGCTAAGGGATTTAAGTCTAAGTTTTCCAAATTACATAAAGGGGACCATGGCTAGATGTTTTAAGCCAAAGTTTATGTTGTGTTTAATAAACACAATGTATAGATTGGTTCAAAATATTTATGTTAAGGCCTTATGAAATATACTCAAAGGGATCAACATGATATAATGGTCTAATGTTAGGTAAAGTTTTATTGCATTGAAAAACACATAAAAACCTTTGATTAGATGCATTGAGCCTAAGTTCTACATTTTTAAAGACCTTTTGAAAATGAGATTTAACATAAGTCTTTAACCTAAGGTTCACAACATTTAAACAACATGTAATGGGGACCTTAGCATATAGATTTAGGCTAAATTAATCTTACAATATACTTAGGCCATAAGACCATTTATGTCTATATAGATCAAATATTTCCAATGTTTGAAATTTTTTTGAGCATTCTCTTAGCTTGTAAAGTAATTTTCAAGCCTTCCAGCAAGATTTTGGAGTGTATTTTGATTTTGAGTGAAATAATTAATTATCTTAAATTTGATGGTCTCACAAACATCAAATATGTCTTCATGGGCATCAAATAATGGTCGCATAAATTCCAATTTTAAGCTAGTGAAGATTTTAATTTGATGGGATTAAAGTTGAGGATCATGCATATGTCAAATACATCCTCACAGATGTCAAATGATGATCACTCAAATGTCAATTTTAAGCTCATCAATTTATTGTGACCCAATGTGAGAATGCCACTTGGCACCTTTGCGAGGCTTTCAAGGATCTTCGAATTGATTTGCTCCATTAGATTAAAATTGACAATGAAGTGACAATCATAAGATCATGATCTAAAAGCTTGTTCATGATTGGTTACTTTATCAGGTGGGACCCATTTTCCTTTGATCATCAAATGTAAGAGTGCCACATGTCAATCATTTAGGCCTTTTTTAATCCTTTGACCTTTCAATTATGCCTCATTCCATCTAATCAAGTATTTGTGATGAAGCGAGAACCATTGATCATGATCTGAGAGCTTGAATGTGATTGGTCCAAGGGGTTATGTGCATGATTATGCCAGGCTTTTGTCATGTTATCTAATCAAGATGTCATGAGGAACTGTGAACTATTAGATCATCTGATATGCATGTTTTTTAAATTGAAGTGATGAGGCCACCGATTGCTTACTTTATAGCCTCATCCATGCTTAGTATATGTCTTTTCTTATGTAATTTCCATAACTTTCCATGGCCTATGTAAATGAATGAAGTTATGATTTTGTATGTTCATTTATATATATGTGTGTGTGTGTGTGTGTGTGTGTGTGTGTGTGTGTGTGTGTGTTATGTTATGAATTATTGATGCTTTTCCTTGACTGAATTATATTGGTGTGATTTATCTAACAAATATTTGAAGGGTCATAAAAAGTTGTAGGATCTTGCTAAGCCATAGCTACTACAAGATGCCCATAACAACTGTAGGCCTAACCTATAGGTTCCATATAGCCACTATAGAGTGCATAAAGTAACTATAAGCTTCACCTATAGGTTTCCTATATCTACTAAAAAATACCTACAACAACTATAAGCTTCACCTACAGGTTGCCTGTAGCCACTATAGAGTGCCTATAGTAACTAAAGGTTTCACCTATAGATTGCCTATAGCTACTGTAGAGTGCCTGCAACCACTATGCAAAATAGAGTCATTATTAAGGAGATCTTGTAGAGACATCTAACTATCTTGGGGAACCAAATGGATGATTGGTAAGAATCATTTTTGTTGTATGGATTCCCCACATGCAAGGAGACATTAGATGTGCTGCCAAAAATGAGAAAAGACAAGGATATTGAGAAGAGACAAAAGAGATTAAATAGCAAAATAGTCTACCTTGTATTTAACCTAGTCAATCTTCAAACAAGTAACTATGGTAACCAACCACTTGAAGGTTGACTAGGGTAGTTTCTAAAGCATTTGTATTTTTTTCTAGTTTGGTGTCTTCAATTAAGAGTCAATAAACTACCTTCTATATTTAAAGGTAGAACCTAGATCAGACTAGGAGTCAGATAATTTTGATAAGGTAATAGTAGAAGTTTTTGAACTATAGAATTTTTAGGAAGGAATCACAAACATTTATGCAGAGAGAGAGATTCTAGAGGGAGATTCCTACCAAAAAGCCACAAACTACTGCTAGGAAAGAATCACAAACACCTATAACAACTAAAAATCCTATTGAAGAATATACCATAATCCAGAAGGCTCTTAAAGAAGTGAACACTACAAAATGAAGGATGCACCTTACAGAAGAAGTATTAGTAGCTCTAAGAAAGGAAATAGAAGTAGAGAAAACATTAACTAAGCTGGTAAGAAGAAATAAAGGAAAGAAATTACATGAACCAGACACTCTCGAGAGTAACATATTTACAACATTTCAGCAAGGCTTTCTTGATCTAATCAAAGAAAATTTAGGAGAATCTTTAGACCCTTCATCCAATAAAAATACTAAAGATCAATAGATAAACATTTATTATCATGCTAACCAAAGGATTGGCATAGAATTTGAAGACAAGATCCTGAGTACCTTTGGTATTCATATCACAAAAAGAGGAATCATGAGTAGAGAAGGAGAATTTATGGATGATAATGGGACTCTAGACATAGTTACTTTTAAATTTCCTATTCCAAATGTAATAGGCGTAACATAAATGAAAAACATTCTACCCTCAACTTTGCCCAATTTCAGAGGTACATTATCAGAAGACCCAGAAACATTCTTATTTGAATTTGATTTACTCTATAGAAGCTATGATTATAGGTAGGATGCACAAAAATTGAAGCTTTTTCCATCTACTCTCAAAAACTCAACACTTCACTGGTTTATGGGACTGGGTAGTAATTCAATCCGCACTTGGGAGGACATGAAAAAGAAATTTTTGGCCAAGTATTAGGAATATGGAAGAGGAAGAAGTTATAGAAGAAATGACATCTTCAAGATGAATTAAGAGGGAGATGAATCCTTAGAGGACTATGTTGAACAATTCATGTTCAGTGTATAAAAATTCATGCAAAGTGTATTTAGAGAAGAACTTTTAAAACTCATCTTCTTGAAAGGAGTCAAAGAAGATTGTCTATAAGCCTTGGACCTAATGAGTGGAGGGGATATTTCTCATCTACCATTCTCAGATATTAAAGAGCTGAGCAAAAAACATTCTAGATCTACCATAAACAAAGTCAGGGGCAGTAAGATCCCATTAGCAACTACAAATGCCCTATCGAAAATTGAGGTTAGTAACCTGTTATAGGACATGAAATAGGATATCATTATCCATTTGGCCACCCAATTGGACATCCTACACTCAAGATAAAGTCAATCAATTTTGGATCAAACTTTGACCATTTAATGTCTAAACTGTAAGAAGAAAAAGGCTAATTATAGATGTTATGAAGTTCAGGCTAAAGTAACTCACATCACAATTAAAGAACCAAAAATAGTAAATCTACGCACTATAGGAAGAGATAGTGACCAAGTTTTATATGTTACACAAATAAGGCCATGGGTTTAAATACCAACTTATCAAGGTATGGGACAAAATCCACCTTTTGCAAATTCTACCTCCTTTAATTTATAATTCACAAATGCTACTCCCAATTGGACTAGTCCTTGGATGAACATTCCACCTCCTAATTTTAGTTGACAACCACCTCAAGTAAGCTACCCCAAAAGTATCCCCATCTTGGATGTAAGCTTGGAAACCACCACAAGGCCCACCCTTCACAAACCAGTGGCAACAACCCTGGAGACCTAATCAGCCATGGAGAAGATCTCCAAGAGGATTCCCTCCATAACAAAAATAACCTCTTTCTCTTATTCCCAATACACAAGTTTCACCCAAGCCTAACCAACTACCTACCCAACCCATATAGAATCTTACAAATAAGTCAGTGCAATCCACATTCAGTACTAAGCCTGTTTAGTACCTGACATAGTTTATGAAAATCAATGAATTTCACCTCTATTCAAGCAAAGTTTGACCACCTCTAGTACCACCCATAATAAGGGAGTAAGATAATGGAACCCTAGAAGAACATGCTAACCTACCTTCATTAGCATAAGTACTCTTTGAACCTATAAATAAAGCTATTGATTAAATAGCCCCACCATTTCTAGAATGTCTTAGCCTTCAATGCCATGTAATTAAACCTAAGTTTGAATTCATGGGACAACTCAAGAACCTTTGTCTAAAAATTACTCTATTCTAAGCCATCAAGGATGTAACCATTTATTACAAAGCTATTAGAGGCCTCTGTCTACAAAAACCAAGAAGGAAGAAAAAAGATCCCAATACTATACATGTGATTGGCTAGCTGGTAGACATCATGCTGGGAAACACCCTACCAAAAAAATATTTAGATCTAGGATTCTCGATAGTAATAGTCTAGATCCATGACTAGAAGCTATCCAACACATTGATAGACCTGGGGGCTACAATAAATGTAATGAAAACCAAAACTATGTACAAACTATAGATAAATAATATTCATCTCAAATCTACAATGTTGCAAATGGTTGATAGGTCTACAGTCATACCAAAAGGAATCATTGAAGATCTTGTCATTATTGTAAATTCTTGGGAGTATCTTACAGATTTCATTATGATAAAGCCTAAGTCTAATTTGGGTAGATATCCTCTTATATTAGGATAACCTTGGCTTGTCATAGCTGATGCCTTCATTAGCTATAGATTAGATAACATGATGATCTCTAATGGAAACCACACTAAAAAGTTGGTCCTTTATCCTCCAACATAGCCAATTTTTACATTTGATCATTCATTATGGGATAAAGAAGATGAGGTAGAACAACCTTCTTTGATTCTTATATTTACCATAGACCATGCATGCATATTGGCTGATCACGAGGAAGGTACTATTATCTCTAATGTTCTTCAGGATAATTACCAAACTCTTTCTACAGATCTCAACCACTTGTAATGTGTTGAGTGCCCATTTTATAGCTTCTAAAAATTGGATAATTCTAATGCATATGTACAAAAAATATTCCACCAACTACTACTTCATATTTATAGCCAAACTAGATCATTAGAAATATGGAAATAATGAAATCACTCTCACAACAAATTGAAATCTTTCCAAGAAAAAACATTGTTTATTAATAAAAAATTGGAGTTAAATGAGGAAAAATGCCTAGTCAGCATGTTGCATGCAAACCAACATGATTTTACATGGGATTATGAGGATATGTAAGGAATAAACCTAGAAACATGCACACATCATATATACATCAAAGAAAAGTGCCAACCAATCAAACAACCACAATGTAGGATGAATCCAACTCTTCGAGAAATAGTCAAAAGAGAATTACAAAAACTTTTGACTGCTAAATTTATATATCCCATCTTAGATAGTTAATGGGTGTCACCTTTGATAATTATACCAAATAAAAATAGATAATGTCATGTATGCATAGATTATAGAGAACTCAACACTAACTAGGAAGGATCACTTTCCTCTACCCTTCATTGACCAAGTATTAGACACACTAGTAGGGAAAAAATATTTTGCCTTTTTGGATCGCTTCAGTGGTTATAACTAGATTAAAATTGCTCCTGAGGACCAGGAAAAGATCACCTTTACTTTTCCCTAGGGTACTTATGCTTATGTTGTATTACCCTTTGGGATATGTAATAATCCTGCAATATTCTAGAGGGTTATTCTGAGTATCTTTGTAGATATGGCCAATGAATGATTAGAAATCTATATGGATGACTTCAATATCTATGGAGTGACATTTGATGAATGCCTCAAAAACTTGGAAAAATTAATACAACATTATTAGGATCACCATCTGTCTCTCAGCCACAAGAAATGCTACATGCTTATGATAGAAGGAATTGTCTTAGGCCACCATGTATCTACTGAAGAAATTCATGTTGACCCTACAAAAAATAACATCTTTAAAAACCTATCTGATCCTTAAAAATAGAAAGATGTTAAGAGTTTTTTGAGACATGTTGGTTCCTATAGGAGATTCATCAACAATTTTAGCAAATTAGCAACACCATTGTTCACCCTTCTCACTAAAGAAGTTAAATTCCTCTAGACTCCTACCTGTGATACAACCTTCAAATAATTAAAGGAATTATTGACCACCTCCCCTATTCTATGTGGTCCTAATTGGAAGCTTCCATTCCATATTCACATAGATGCTTTAGATGCTACTCTAGGAGATGTGCTTGGCCAAAAAATAAGACACACTAAATTATGCCATATATTTTGTAAGTAAAAACTTACAAGCAGTAAAATTAATTTACATAGTTACTAAAAAATAGTTCTTGGTAGTAGTTTATGCTATCAATAATTTCCATCACTACATCACATGGTATTAGGTCTTTATTCATATAGACCATGTAACCATTTAGTACCTTATGAACAAACCAATTGTTCTAACCAGAGTGATAAGCTGGTTACTCTTATTACAACAATTTGATATCACCATTATAGATAAGTCTAGTAGGGACAATGTAGTGGCTAAATTCTTAATAAGCCTATAATTCGTTAAAGAGGATACCATAGTGGATGACTCATTTTTAGATGAGCACCTATTCTCTCTCACCCTTACCACACATTGGTATGCTGATATTGCTAACTACCTTATAATAGGGTTACTTCCACAATACTTTCTCCCCAAATAAAGGTGAGAATTGATTCACAAAAATGGTAGATATTCATGGTTGTCTAGATTCCTTTTCTATACTGGGCCTAACTCTATCATCAGAATATGTCTCAGAGAAGATGAAGTTCCAAATATCCTCAAAGCTTGCCTTGATGAACCATGTGGAGGACACTTTACAATGAAGTATACAGTAGTCAAAATTTTGAATAAAATATACTATTGGCCCTCACTCCATAAAGATGCAATCAGGTATACTTCTCATTGTGATAGATGTTAACATGTGGAGAGACCCACATTGATGAAATGTCTTTGCAACCTTAAATGATGTTTGAACCATTTGAAAAATGTGACCTAGACTTTATAGGACCTTTTGACTCAAAATACAATAACAAAGAGTACATCCTCATATGTACTGACTATGTCACTAAATGGGTGGAATTAAAGGCTCTTACACACACCAATGATGAGAAGGTGACACCTTTCCTCTATGAAGAAATATTTATTAGATATGGTGTAGCCACATGAAATAATCACTGATCAGGGACCCTAATTCACTACTAATTTAATTCTTGCCTTAGTCTAGCAATACGAGATTAGGCATAAGAAATCAACTTTATATCATCCACAGTCCAATAGATAAGTGGAAGTCACCAACAAGGAGTTAGAAAATATTCTGACAAGGATTGTTAGTATGTCTTGTAAAGATTGGGAGGCTAGGCTTCTTGAATCTATGTTGGCTTACCGAATGACATGGAAGACCACCATAGGCTTCACTCCATGTGAGTTGGTCTATGGAAAAAAACTTGTCTTAACAATAGAATTTGAGCACAAGACCTTACAGACAACACTAAAACTTGGGATATATATATATGAAGCATAGAAGGAACAGATCTTGCAATTGAATGCCTTAGATGAATATAGATAATAAGCTTTACATAACATAGAGCTTGTACAATAATAGTGGATTGGATGGCACGATAGGTAAATTAAGACCAAGAAATTCCATACAAGAGATTGGGCCCTTATTTTTGACTCTAAATACAAGGAGCACAAGGGTAAACTTCAAATCAGATGGCTTGGTCCTTTTGAGATTGAGCATGTTTTTGATAATGGAGCAGTGGAATTCTAAACCATTGATCTAGTGAGATTCTATCTACTAGTCAATGGCCACGGACTCAAGTTGTAAAAAAAGCCACTTACTAAAGAAGAATTTACCAGTCATATACATCAACATTTACAAGATGAATACAATGATTTCCTAAATAGGCATGTTACCTCACCAGATAATGAGAACACTAGTCCACACCCAGATGAAGAAGGAGAGGAGGACATCCTTACCCTCCTCTGGTATGATGAATGAGACCTTCACCTAGTCCTTGACAAGTCACCTTTCTAGGTGACTTGGCTAGGACCCTGAATAAACATTCTACTATAAGTAGTAGTTAGAGTTAAAAAAATAATGAAAATCCATTTTTGGGCACTGCTGGCAACTTCTAGGTAGAAAACTAGCCTGCTAGCTACCCAAATCTGTAAAAAGGGCCTAAGTAGAAAACCAACTTGCTAGTTATTTATGGTTAAAAACAAAAATACATGAAAAAATGAAAGTGAGAAAGGAAGCAAAGAAAGGGCAATCCCTCAAATCTCAATTGTTCACATCAACACAAGTTTTTTCTAATTATTATGGGCATTTCTATAGCTACTACATGCACCTTCTACATAGTTGGCCATCACTTTTTAGCTTGATACTAGAATTTCTATATTTGTTGATGGTACCCTCTCATGCTTATTCTCACCTTTTTACATAACATGCAAGATAGATCCTCCTAAAACTCTCACCTATGGCTTGGCTATTAGATTTTGGGCATTGCATGAAAGTCATCAAACAACCTCATGGAGGAATGAAGGAGGATTGGGGTAGAAAATGTCATATATATTGCCTAAAACTACCCTTGAATATAAAGCTATAGAGCCACAACAAAGCATACAACTTCTCTTTCCATGTGGAAATGTTGTAGACTAGAATTTATGCCTACAGGGACACCCATGATTCATTTTTAGTTTTTGGTCATTTTATGAAGATCATTTCACTATGTTCACTAGTGAGATCTCAAATTTATTTGGCACATAAGTTCCATGTTTGAAGACCCTACTGATTACTACATCCAAGCCCACCAAGCATAAAACCTCTAGGGCATAAACAACATCCAAACACTTATCAGTCAGTTCATGCAAATGAAGGTCACTAGTAGTAATGACCTCAACTACCTACTTAGGATCTTCTATCCCATCACTTGGATCACTTATCTTTTCAATTATCACCTTATGGTATGAAAGAAATCATTTATCCTCTAAGTCTTAGACCCTTATTGCATGTAAATTGTCTTACATCACATGCAAATGAGCTATAGGCATCATTAATACCTAACCACTGGTGATCTCCCAATCACTTCAAAAAGGGTCCACTTCACTCCAATTCTAATTTCCAACCTAATCATTTCATCCATTAATCATTCACATGCAAATATTTGCATGTCAACACATGTGCAATGCCCCATGCATCACATCAAGAACACTGTTATTAAAAGGTACATTATATATTTCATTATTGAAACTAATTTCATTATTCTAATATAAAACATATTGTATTAATAAAGCATATTCAATTATGAATTTATTCATTCATTCAAAAGTCTATCACATCACCTCTAAACTCACACTTTTATTCCTCATGATGACCTATCTTATCTTGTACTTCTTAAGCGTTCCATGTCACCTGAGGATATGTGACAACTAAAGTGGGGGGAGAATGCTATGGGTTAGAACCAAATGCACCATGATAACCCTTAAGATGTCATAATTTTCAACTTGCAATCTCACATCCACCATTATTAAGCCAAACCCTACAACTAGAAACTTCACATTCACCATTCATGAACCAAACCCTGCAACCTGTAAACCCCACATTTGCCATTATGGAATAAACCCCTACTTTGATATAGATAGATTTTTATAGGTCCAAAGAGTGTGTAGCTAACTATTAGTTGAAGAGACTAATAGAGAAGTTAAAATGGGAGGGTCAATTATGCAGAGAGAGCCTATAGACCATAGGCACTTACAGGGACACCAAACCAGTAAGGATGTCTTTCACAGAGCTAGTTAGACCACCTATTTTGAACATTTGAAAAAAAATTATAGCCTTTTTCTAGGGAATTTGTAGATTCTTTAATGGAAACCAAGCCACTATATGTGTCATCACATTTCTAGTTACTGAGACCTTAGTTAGCCAAGCAACTGGGCTACCAAACATGGGAGAAAATTAGTAGGATAGACCCAATGGCCAAGAAGCCAGCCAATAGTTTTGCCAAGCAAATGAAATATTGGTATTAAAGAAGGGAGGTGTGTAAAGACTTATTCTATGTATAGAATAGAGAGAGATAAAATCATATATTATTAGGTACATGACCTGTGAGGGAAGGTATTCCCTCATTTACTCTCTCCAATTAAATTTTTTAAATCATTTAAGGCATAATAGAGTCATTAATGTTATATATTTATTATATAATATTTAAAAAAGAATGTACAAAGAATATTATAAGGGCATTGAAATAACCTTATCTCACCACTACCTAATATGGCTCATAATTAAATAAAGAGTAGCTTCTATCAGATCTAACCTCATTTGGGAGCAATTTTTGGCCCTAGAAAATATTTTACCGGAGCAAGAAGAGGGCACTAATGAGAGGGAATCCCCTAAGGGGCAGCCCCAATAAACTATTTAGGAAGATTTTGAGGGCACTAGTGCTACTGGTCAACCTATAGCCACTGAAGGTCCATCTGATAATGCTACAAGAAAGAAGAAGAGGAGAAGATTGGTCTTATTCCCTTCTAACATAAAGGAGGAAAGCCCACAATAACATGTCCCTTCTCCCATTATTTCTTCACCTCAGATTGATTCCTCCACACTATCTCTTGCTAGACAAGAAGAATTTCCCCTATCAATTGATGTACAAGAAAAACAAACTCCATCAGTCACCCTTCCTACAAGGAAAATGAAAACCAAGGGGAAAAACCCATGGTATTAAAAAGAAGGAGACGTCCTCTTAGGATATCTAAAGGGATGAAGAAACAAAAGACCAATATAACCTCCTTAAACATAGCTATCAATGTTGATGAAGAATCAAGAAAAGAATCTAGGCTTAAGAAAACCCCTGATGGATTTAAAATAGAGAAATGGTCTACTAATGAAGGATTTACTAAGATAGAAGAAGAAGATTGGTCACCTCTCCCATCTAGATTCATTGAGGAGGACATTGATCTCCTCAAAAACATTGGATACATAGAGGAGGAATTGAGAGAGATAGAGCAACATATATGAGAAGAAGAATTGGTTGAAGAAGAAGTTATGAAAAAAGGAAGAGAACAAGAATTTTTTTCTAATGATCAAGAGTTATAAATATTGGAACAAGCTATGGAGGAAATATACAGACTCAAAAATGAGATAATAAAACTAAAAGGAAAACAAGCAATTGAAATGCTTCTTAGAGTAGTAGAGTTTGTAGAACCCTCTAAGAATAAAGAGAAGATACTGGAGGAACCTACAACTGCATTAATGGAGGAACCTATAACATCCTCATTCACCTTATCCACTAAAGCCCCTAAAATAGAGTATGCTCTAGCTTTAGTACCCTTTTATCATGGATTTCCTCCTCCATTACCCACTACACCAATACTTACTAAGAAGAAGTCATTGATGTGGATCTTTCAGCTACCATACCTATAGAAATTGATGACCTCCTATATTTTATTTAGGAACAAGTTGGTGATAATGAAGCTCACTACAAGTAGTTAGTCCAAATATTTCAAGTATATGTTGAATCTAGAGAACAACAAGTGGACTTGGAAGAAAAAGTGGAAATAAATAAAGCCAGGGTCAAGTACCTGAAAGAAAAGGTTAATAGAATGCATGAAATCATTGAAATATTAATGGAGTGCAGACCACCTTCTAGGGTGTATTTTGTATACTTGGAAGAAAAATGGTTGAAATTTAGGTATGATAGAATTTATAATGATCAATATTATATGGTTTAAGACCCAAGATCTTTCTTTAATGATTATAGACATGCTGATCCTAATATTCAAGCCTAGCTAAGTGAATTTTACATTCACCAATATGTTGTTCCCAATGATACATAATAGTATCCCAACATCTATTTTGGGGATGTATTGTTAAATGCATTTTCTTCATATGTTTTGAATGAAATTAGAAGAAGAAAACAAATGGAAGAATATAAAGAAAAGGAGAAAGAAGCCATCCTAATGATCAAGGGTGAATCCAAAGGTTTAGATGCTGTAGTGAAAGAATGGATCTCCTTTATTAACATAGACATTCAAGTTGTCAATAAGCAGGTAGAAATCTAAAACCACTATTTGAGTCTTATGAAAGGAGATGGAAAGCAAATTTTTGTTGCCTATCTCACAGATGGGCATTACTCTTAGATGCCTTAAAAATAAAGGAATCACACTCTCCTCAAAGCCTAAGGGAGACCATTTATAGAGTATAATTATATATTGAAATTTTTAAAGAGTGGAGAAGACAATGGTTAGGATTGATGTTTCAACCCTCTATATTCTGGTTCCCAATTCCTAACTAAGAAGGAAATGTTCCAGATGATAGAGAAGTAGAGAAGAACAGATAGGAACACATTGAGAATGCTAAGGGTTTCTAAATATTTAAAGGAATAGGCTGCTTTGAACCCCTAGACTTTATGAAATTCTATGGTTTTAGAATGCAACCAAGGATTGCTGAAGGTTCAGTAAGAGGTTAGGTAGGGGAAGTGATGAGGCCACTAATTAATTACTTATATAGCCTCATTCATTCTTAGTATATGACTTTTATTATGTAATTTCCATAACTTTCTATGGCGTTTTCAAATGAATGAATGAAGTTATGATTTTGTATGTTCATTGATGTGTGTGTGTGTGTGTGTGTGTGTGTGTGTGTGTGTGTGTGTGTGTGTGTGTGTGTGTGTGTGTGTGTGTGTGTGTGTGTTAAATTATTGATGTTTTTCCTTGATTGAATTATATTGGTATGACTTTATCTAACAAACATTTGAAGGGTCATGAAAGGCTATAGGATCTTTCTAAGTTATAACTACTACAAGATGCCCATAGCAAATGTAGGCCTCACCTACAAGTTATTCATAGCCACTGTAGAGTGACCAAAATAATTGTAGGCTTCACCTACAGGTTGCTTGTACCCATTGTAGAATACCCACAACAACTATAAGCTTAAACTATAGATTGCTTGCATCCACTATAGAGTGCCTACAATAATTGAAAGTTTTACCTATAGGTTGCCTATAGCTACTATAGAGTGCCTGCAACCACTATACAAAATAGAGTCATTATTAAGGAGATCTTGTAGACACATCCAAATATTTTGGGGAACAAATTGGATGATTGGGAAAAATCATAGTTGTTGTATGGATTCCCTACATGAAAGGAGACATTGGATGTGCTGCCAAAGATGAGAAAAGACAAGGATAATGAGAAGAGACAAAAGATATAAAAAATAAAATAGTCTACATTGTCTTTAACCCAGTCAATTGTAAAATAAGTAACTATGATTAATAACCACTTGAAGGTTGAATGGGGTAGTTTCTAAATCATTTTTATTTTTTCCTAGTTTGATGTCTTTGATTAAGAGTCAATAAACTACCTTCCATATTTAAAGGCAAAACCTAGATTAGACTAGGAGTTAGATAATTTTGATAAGGTAATAGTATAAGTTTTTGAACTATAGCATTTGTATTTAGAATTGAGTAATGAAAAAGTTGAATTTGTAAGAGATTTGTGAATTCTCTTAGAGAGGGATTGGAGCTCAGTTCTAAATGAGGAAGGGCCCCCTCAGAATGAGCTGTTGTGAAGATCCTGACCCTCTTTAATTTTAGTGTGTTTTGTAAGTTGATTTTATTGTTAGTCTGATTATATAGGTGTGATGAATGTATAGTACATAAGTGTGGAATAGTTCTATCATTATATCATAATAGTTTCATAATATATTTGTCTAGTAAATTTAGCAGAAATTCATTATACTGCAACCAGAGAAGTGAGTTGATTTCTGAATTAGTAATGCATATACAATGTTGACACTCTTGAAAAGTGTACGCACCCTAGGTTGATAATTAATGTTTAATTAGACTCATAAATCTTTTAATCACTAGGTAATTAGTCTACATAACATGAAGATTGGGCTTTCCTCACTCCATTAGATCAAATGTGACAATAAAGTGAGGGTCATTGGATCTTACAAGATGAAAGGAAGTTAAGTTAGGACTGTGGTGATATAAAAAGAATTAGGCTAAGGTGTTAAGGCTAAGGTCCCATTTGTATTAATAAATACATTGAGGCCTTAGGATTAAAATCTTAGGCTAAGGTTTAAATCAAAGGACTGAGCTAACATAAAATTAATCTTAGGGAGCCAAAACTTAAGCTAAGGTGTTAAGACTAAGGTCACATTTGTATTAATAAATACAATGGGGCCTTAGGGTTAAAATCTTATGCTAAACTAGGAAATATTAAAAGAACCCTACAAAACGAATACTAGTTAGGCACACAAGGAAATTTAAATGGGGAAATAACAAAGGGGACCAAACATTTTTGGCTAAGTCTTAGTCATGTTAAAAAACATGACTAAGCTTAAAAAATTAACTTTATACTTAGGTCTAAAATGTATTTTAAAAGGTTCTCACCAATTAGTTCCTGCCAGTATTCAAATTTAAACTAAGGGTTTTGTCAAGGTTTTGAAACATGAATTTCTCTGGAGAAAACACCATGGAACCTACAACTAAAAACCATAAAGACCATTTATTATCATAGTTAGACAAAACTAAAACAAAACTTAACTAAGTAAGATTGTTTTTGATAAAGTGGATGATCTTCAAATTCTACAAATGATCTTATCATGCCATATTTCATGTTTAATCTTCATGGTTTTTCAAGGGTTCCAATTTTCAAAAATGGGGGGTATGTTGGTCCCAACATTAGGCTTACAATATGTAAACATAAAAAGTCCTAAAATGCATGATATGGATCATGGAAATGTCTAGAAGTAACAAGGAGAAACTTAATAATTAATTAATTACACACAGAAGAACACTCAATGTCACATAAAATCAGTCTAAGAAGACAATAAATAAGGGGCATGTTCAAATTCTACATGCTCAAAGGAGATAACATGCTCAAATGTTCACACATCAAAGAAACAACACTTAGTGAAATTGTGTCAAACAAACAAGGTACATGTTCAAATGTTCCACAATCAAGACAAGGTATCAAATAAGAAGTAAACTCAATTAAGCCATGAGATAAGATGAAAATTTGAAGTATAAGAAACTAGCATAAGTATATCATACTAGTTCCTACCTATGTGTGTTAGCAAAATGTCCTATAGCATAACATATCTAACACACTATGCAAGATGTAAGCATGAGTATAAACATGTGTAAGTGTTAGTATCTAATCTCAATAAGATAATGTAAAGTGATGAAAAAATAATGTAACCTGTATCAATTATGATCGATGAAGTAAATGCCCCTAGAGTAGTGTGTCACGAAGGTAGAGGAAAGATCCAACATCTATATGCTCATGTATCATGGAGCTATTGTATGCATGCATCACATTCAAGTACACATGAAACATATGCGTGTATATAAAGGAAATGATATGCTATCTACTAGTATAAATTAAAAAACATGTGCAACAACTAGTAAATATGTAAATGCTAAATATTTTTTTATTTTTGCTTTATTTTAATATTTTTGTATTATCTTTATTTATTTTTATTTTTTTAAATTTTAGGTGTGAAAAGGCTAATCTAATAAATTATCACAAAATATATGAAATAATTAGTAAATATTTAGATGCTAAATATTTTTTGTATTTTTGCTTTATTTGAACGTTTTTGTATTTTCTTGATTTTTTGATTTTTTTTTGATTTTTTTGAATTTTAGGTGTGTGAAGGTTATGATAAATCATAATAATTAGAGGGTATAAGACTACCTAGTTCCTTATCATCTTCATTGATTTCCATCATTATTTATATTGAGTTATTACCACTCTTCAATGCTTTTATATAGTTGGCTACCAGAAGCCATTGCTATTGATTTATCACCATATCCATCATGTTAAATGTGAACCTCCTTATCTTCAAAAGGAAATTTGAGGCATACATTTTAAGTATCTACTATCACATTCATATCAGCCAACCACTACTAATACTACAATGAAATGTCAAATGCAACTCCTAGTCTATTACCCATATGATTATATGGACCAGTTTTTGTCCACATGCGATGGGTAACATAATGTACCGAAGTGATGGGTAACATAATGTACCCAAGAGATTCTTGAAAGAGTGAACAATGTTGTAACTCCTTTGCAGTATGTCCTAGTTATCCTAAACATGGAACACTAAAACTATGTTCCAATTGTTATTATAAACCTTGACATGCTCACAATAGTCCCCAATTATATTTGTAATAATGGTTTGATCCTCTTGTCATAAGCACTTTTGAGTATGACCCCTTGTACTTTGTATTTTAAAATTATTAGATATCAAGGATCTTTGTTGTTATTCTTGTATAAATTGTATACTACCTTCATTTTTTTATTTCTATTTTTGTTTTTGTAGCGCCTCACAATGATCTGTATCATGACCTATGATCGAATGATAATTATAATATTTTGATGCTTTTATATCGACTAACCTACCTCCTAACCTATGTATAGTAGGTGGTAGGGATAATCGTTACATCTAAATTTATGCCCTTTTATAAAACTATTATGGATCTAAAATTTGATTCTTTTTGCTTAATATTATGGATTTGTGAAATTTGGTATTTCCATAATTAATTAACTTAGTTAATATTTTTATGTTCATCACTATTAAATTTTAATAAAAAGATAAAATATATTAATTATTTGAAATTAGATTTTAAAGACTATGGTCAGATTTAATGTTTGAATTAGTTCTTTTCAACAAATTAATATGTTTATATCCATTTTTATATGAATTTGACTAACTAAAATTTTTTATGGATGAGGTGGATGCAGGTAGTTGTATCCCTCATAGCAAAATTCAAAGGGAGAGCATCATATGAGAGAGAGTGTGATGTAGGAGCATCAGTCAAATAAATTTAAATTTGTACATAGTGGTCAAATGAGTCAAATAGAACATATTGTGAAGGCCAAAAAGCTATGTCATATTTCAAAATACATTTTAAAAGGTCTTGATAGGTATTAGGTGGCATAAGGATTCTTGTTCTAATTATTTATGGGTATCCAAGTAGTTGGAGTTTCATTATATGTACTTCTAGTCTACTTGTAAGACTGTCCAACCAAACACCATGTTTAAATATTCACATTGTCAAGTAAAGGCTTGTAATCCCTTGAGATTAGGGAAAAAACATTTTTTAATAGTCTTATAAGGTTATAAATGTAGAAATGGAATCCAAAGATAGTTAGATCAAGTATTAGTCAAAAAATCTAAAGAAAATGCATAAGAACATAACTAGCTAAGCCAAATCCTTTGACGGGGTTTTAAAAATGATAATTAAAAGCAATTGAAAGAAAGCACATACACAATACCTCCCCAAGATCAATCCCATCATCAAAATTTGGCTCAAAATGAGATTTTCCCCTTGGTTTAGTACTCAGGTCTTCATCAATGATGAATGTTTTGCTCCTCCATCATCTCAAGTGCACCAATGAAGCTAGGCTCATGACATGAAATCAAATGTATGACAGGGAAGTCCAAGAACAAACACACCTCTGTTCTGATTCCTCTTGTTGGATCTTGCTCCTCAGAAAGAGCACAGTATGATTACCAAATATAAGCAATTATAAATGCAGAAATAACCAGAAACACAAGTAGCTAGAATTTACCAATAACACAGAATATGAGAGACAACACACTATCTTGTATTAACACTTTACAAAAAAGAATACAACAAAGAGCTGCCACACTCTTTCACCTTACAGAGGTTTGCCACACCTCAAGTGTACAGTAATTCTTCTCACACACACTCTCCTACACAAAAAATGGTCCCAACAACCAACTCACAAATAGAATTGGTGTTCACCTCTCCAACTAGTCAGTAATAACCCTGCCAGTTCACCAAGCACTCTAAATTACTTCAAGTTGATCTATCATGAACCTGCAACCTGCAATTCAATAGACCATACTCACATGTAGATCTCCTATGAGCTTGCAACAACCTGCAACTCAATGATCTTACAATG
Source organism: Torreya grandis (assembly GCA_037957365.1). Classification (NCBI taxonomy): domain Eukaryota; kingdom Viridiplantae; phylum Streptophyta; class Pinopsida; order Cupressales; family Taxaceae; genus Torreya; species Torreya grandis. The sequence continues at coordinate 1,094,734 of JARHVA010002582.1, read as the reverse complement.
GAAGCAACTTACTTGCCTTCCTTTCTATCTCATTCCTTAATTACAATACATGCCAATGGGTCTATAAATAGATCCCTAACTCAAACACTAACTTAGACTCTTAATTTAGACAATTATCCTCGCAGCCAAAGACTCTAACTGGCCTTTACATGCAAACACTTCATTCACTTAACTAACTGTCTAAGTAACGAGCAGTTCTGGAACACACAGGTGATCGACGTCGGTCCCTGCTAGTCTGGTTCTGCCGACGTCGGCCGACTCCCTGCCATCGCCGGTGGCCTTCTGCACTGGTCACGACCGACGTCAGTCTTGCTGCCAATGTCGGTGCTCATGGATCTCAGCAACCTTCTTGTTCCTCTTGTTTGCAAAGAGTTGAAGCTTTTAGGTCCACAACTCAACAATCTCCCACTTGGAGATAAATAGCTGCAACCTGTACATGTACATGTACTTCATCTAGTTTGTTCCCTTGGCTTTGTATCCCTCCTCAAGATCACTCTTGAAGACCAACCACCACAAACTTGTAGTGCAAAACCTATCATCCAAATCACCTGCCACATCCACATCTACAAACCATGTAGAAAATAACCTGAACCTGCATAGCATGTGCACCTGTTGCTAGTCCCTGTAAGAATCCACTGAACTGTCCTCCAATGGTTCTCTCCCAGATTGGCTTCAACTTGTGACAACTCCCACTGCTTGGGAAAAACTCAGGTTTAGTACATACCATGCACTCAACCTCATTATGTGAATCAAGACACCTGTTCTGTGAACTGTCTAACCATCGGCGTGCTAACCGGTTTCACACAATCATCCTGAAACAAAGGTCAACAAATGACCTACCATGTCTCTAGAACACACTCATGCCAAAGAATCTTGCTGCTCCCAGATTCTCCATGATAAACACCTGAACTAGCTTTACCTTTAGTTCAGCAATACCTATATATGTAACCCTACAACAAGCACATCATACAGAAATAGGATAGTGTAGCTAATACTATCCAACCTGGTAAAGAGAAACACAATGATCAAACCTCCATTGCCCTGCAGCTAATACAAGACCATATACCCTGATCTTCCATCTCATGTATCCATTTCTGCTCTTCTTTATCCTGAACATCCATTCGTCTCTCAGTGCTTACTTCCAGTTGGCCACTCTACCCAAAACACCTGTTTGGTTCTCCTCCAAGGAATCACATCCTCATCCATGCCTAGCTCCCACTGTTTCCTGCATCTACCTGTTCTGCTTCTTCAACAACTTCCTGGTCCTATGCCATAAGTGAGCAACAAGTAGTGTAAAGAAGGGAAATGATGAATTTAAGAACTTACTTACACCTTTAGTCCTCCATATGGGCGCTTGAGACTCCATGACAGCTTGCTGTCCACCCAAAATTTGTCTCAATAACCGATGTCGGTCACATCTCAGTCTGCAGACGATCGAAGTCAATTTCCTGCGACTGCCACCTTGCCGACATCGATTTCCCCTGGCCGACGCCAGTCAATATCTGCCCTGAGTCACCGACGTTGGTCTACACATAGCCGACGTCGGTCCCTGTCTGGACATCGATGCCAGTTTTCCTACCGACGTCGGTCTCTGTGTTTTTCTTGTGAGACCTGAATTTTTCCCGCGAGCTCTTTTTGGATCAAATCCTTGTCCAAATCACCCTTGCTCTGCTCAAAATTCTTCTACATCTTGTGCTGAACTCTGTCCATCACCTTCTCCTTGAAAACCAAGGCTTTCCTATTCTTGTCACTAACATTGGGTTCCTAAAAAAATGTTACCTTCTTCTTCTACATACAGAAACCACGATCCATACCTTCCAAATCCGAAAGCATATCCTTTGACTCAAGAACAAGCATCTCCTTCTTGTCTATGTGACCAAGCCTATCAAGCCACATCTCTGAATCTACAGCTGAAGTAGAAAACCCAGAAAGAGAATCAGTAGTATAAGTAGATAGATAAAGCGTACCTACTTTCTTACCTCTCGCTACAACAGGTGTACCCTTGGTAACCTTCCAAGAGTCCACTATGAGAGTTACTGTGCAACCCTCATCACCCAAACTTCTGACAGAAATAAAATTCTGCTCCAGAACTGGGACATGCATGACTTCTTTTAACACCCATGTGTTACCTGTCTACAGTTTCAGCTTCACTTTCCCTTTGCCAACAATCTAACAAGGCTTACCATCCCCTACATAAATTTCTCCAAAATCTCCTTGGACATACTCATGGAAAAATTCCCTATGTGGGGATGCATGAAAAGAGGCACTAGAATCTAAAACCCAAGATTCTACTTTATCCAAAGAACATACCAGAGCATCCCGTGTAGCATAATATACAACATCTGCTTCTTCTTCATGTTCTTCATGCTGATCTGTACCTGATCTACAATCTCTCTTTAAGTGCCCTTGCTTTCCACACTTCCAGCAGGTTATTCTGCCATGCCTGGACTTGGATCTCTTGCCTGTCTTGGACCTTGATCTCCCATGCTCTATCTTTTCTCTTTGCCTTCCTCTGCCTTCAACACTCAAAGCATTTCCTGATGATTCACTTGTGCTATTCCTGCGTATCTCTTCGTTCAAGATCACACTCACAACATCATCCACTTTTAAGACTTTTGAAAGAGACACAGTATTAGAAACTGCCATTACCAAACCTTCCCAACTTTCAGGTAATGAACACAAGATTAAGAGAGCTCTAATTTCATCATCAAATACAATATTGACTGAACTTAACTGGTTTACCAAACCATGGAAATCACTAAGATGGCTGTGAACAGATCCACCTTCCAACATTTGCAAATTAAATAAACGCTTCATAAGAAATACCTTATTAGAAGCTGAGGGTTTTTCATATAAATTTGCCAAAGATTCCATCAACTCCACCGTTGTCTTACACTGTGATAAGCTGAAAATCATAGATGATGCAAGACTCAATCTAATAGATCCCAGAGCCTTTCGATCAAGAACCTCCCATTCTTCATCTTTCATATCCGAGGGTTTGCAAGTAACCCCTCCCAATGGTAAGTACAAATCTTTTTGATACATATAATCCTCAATCTGCATCCTCCACAATTGGTAGTTCTTGCCATTAAACTTTTCCATCCGTAGCTTACTATCTTCTGTCATTGCTCAACTCCCACTCAAACAGAAACCTGTGAGTACCTGTAATCAAAACTCACTAACCAGATCTAATCCAATCTGTTAGTATCCCAACCAAAAAGCTCTGATACCACTTGACAGGGAAGTCCAAGAACAAACACACCTATGTTCTGATTCCTCTTGTTGGATCTTGCTCCTCAGAAAGAGCACAGTATGATTACCAAATATAAGCAATTATAAATGTAGAAATAACCAGAAACACAAGTAGCTAGAATTCACCAATAACACAGAATATGAGAGACAACACACTATCTTGTATTAACACTTTATAGAAAAGAATACAACAAAGAGCTGCCACACTCTTTCACCTTACAGAGGTTTGCCACACCTCAAGTGTACAGTAATTCTTCTCACACACACTCTCCTACACAAAAAATGGTCCCAACAACCAACTCACAAATAGAATTGGTGTTCACCTCTCCAACTAGTCAGTAATAACCCTGCCAGTTCACCAAGCACTCTAAAGTACTTCAAGTTGATCTCCCATGAACCTGCAACCTGCAATTCAACAGACCATACGCACATGTAGATCTCCTATGAGCTTGCAACAACTTGAAACTCAATGATCTTACAATGGAAGCAACTTACTTGCCTTCCTTTCTATCTCATTCCTTAATTACAATACATGCCAATGGGTCTATAAATAGATCCCTAACTCAAACACTAACTTAGACTCTTAATTTAGACAATTATCCTCACAGCCAAAGACTCTAACTGGCCTTTACATGCAAACACTTCGTTCACTTAACTAACTGTCCGTGTAACGAGCAGTTCTGGAACACACAGGTGATCGACGTCGGTCCCTGCTAGTCTGGTTCTGGCGATGTCGGCTGACTCCCTGCCATCGCCGGTGGCCTTCGGCACTAGTCACGACCGACGTCGGTCCTACTGCCGATGCCGGTGCTCTTGGATCTCAGCAACCTTCCTGTTCCTCCTATTTGTAAAGAGTTGAAGCTTTTAGCTCCACAACTCAACAATGTATACTTATCAATGAGGTTATCCTTTTACAAATTAATCATTATAACACCACACAAAGAAAGGTTGTGGAGAGAATTTTGCATAATAAGTTTACACAAATGAAGATTAAAAATGGTGGTCTTGGCCCTCCTATTTATAGATTTTTAATTGGTTTGAATCAACCATGACCATCCATCTTGAGTTCAATATGCATGGCCATGAATTAATTCAATTTTGGAGGCTTAATCCATAAATACCCTCATAAATATTTGGAAGGGGTATTAAAGAGGCGTGGGAGGCCTTAAACCTGATATTTGTTGCATTTATGGCCTATGGATGCCACACCATAAATGATGCCATTTGATGATGCATATTCCTAATTTGGATTAATTTTGCCTAAGTGAGATTAAACAAATTTATGTAATTCTTTGGAAATTAGTTGCACACTTTTAATCAAACTGGTCAAAATGTCATATTACTAATTCATAATTTGAATGGAGTGGAATTAGAAGAATATGTTAGATGCATACAGACCAATACCCCATTCAAGACATTGTTGACATCAAATAACAGATGCACATGCTGTGTGTTTTTGAATTAGAAGAATTCAGTGGCTCAGGGAGTCAAATTAATTTTTTATCATTTTGACTCAAAATGATTTGAGAAAAGTTAATAATCACATAAAATGCATTTCCCCATTTAGGGATACATTAGCCTAAATCAACACTTGTATATAACAAGGTTGAACCATTTAACATGTTTACAAGATTTTGGCTTAAATTATGCATTGTTATAAATTTCAAGTAAGATTGACAATTTCAACACAATGGTGTTAAGAATTGGATGTATATAATAACTATGTTTTAAATTTTATTTTCCTTCATGTAAATGTAATTCAACCTCACATCTATCTAGAATAAGAATATAATTCTATGTTGGAGAAGGCAAATTAAGCACATCCTATGTTGAGGAAGTTATTGAGATAACTTAGGTCTTCCATCTTATCAAGAGACTTAAACTTCAGGGTTAGATGAAAGAAGATAGGATTTAAACCTATCAAGTAGAGGATTAATAAATCCATCCATGCATGTAAAGTAAAGTGGCTTATGAGAGAGAGGAGAGATGTCTGTCAAGGTTTGTAATAGGTCTTGTCTTGTAATTTGAGGTTTTGATGAATAAAGATAAGTATTTCTCTTGATGACAATTAGGTCTTGATGATTATTCAATCATATGTTCCTATTTAGAGATGAATTAATTATAATATATTAGAGTTATCATAAGGTATGACTATGCATGAGTAACATAAAATTTTGTATGGAAGAAGACTGTAACAAAAGGAGAGTTGTACGTATTTTGTGATGTATGTAGGCAAATGATCATTATTAAGGTAAGAATAGATAATATACCATCTAATTACATCATTATTCTTGTTTTATTAACAAGGACATGGTTTTTTAATTCAATTATAGTATCTCATTGATAAGTGTACCATTAAATATTTGAGATTTGTATATGGAAAAGGGAGATTTCTTATACAAATAAAGAAGATTATGGTTTTGAGTTAATGTATTCCTTAAATGTGTGAGTAAATAGAATAAGTACCAAGCTTAAATATAGTAAAATAAACCTTTTATAATCTTCAAATCTATAATTTTCCTTAGTCTTGACATCTCAGATCTACAAGTTCATGACTATGTAATAATCAATTAAAAAAGAATCTTTTTGGGTATTTGAAAAAAAATTAATCAGCAAGAGTCATTGTGAATCAATATAGAAGTGTACTAATCTTGTATATGCCAATTAGAAACTTTTTTGGTGTGTAAAACTTAAATTATATAATTTTGAAGGTTCTCAGTGATGTATAGGCTTGTGCAAATATTTGTATAAGGTTTAAGAGAAAAATCCCATTAATTTGATATGAAATCAGCCAAAAGTGTTATGTCTTTGTGAAAGGGGCTGATATTGAATTTAAATTATGTTGGAGGTGATTTTATGGTTTAGATCATTCATCAAATAGGAAATAATTACAAATCTTAAGTCTGTATTTTTGTGCTAAAATCTGGTAATTGACAAAATGAAGTCAATATGTGACTTTGAACTCATTTATGTGATTAAATATCTTTAATTCATATAATGTTCAAAGCTTGAAAGAATTGAAATTGGTTCAAATATTGTTTTGGTAGGTTTTGCAATTATTTTATATATAATTTACTTATACATCCTATTACATACATCATACAACTTAACTCAAAACATCGAGTACCTATTTGTGCAAAATGACTTCATAAAGCTTGACTAGAACTTAGAAGTTGAAATGTCTAAGATGAATATGAGTGTGTGATCAAGAATAAAAGTAGACATAATAGAAGGAATGATGAAAAGTATTGTTGGTTAGTTTGAGTCTTTGTGTAGTGAGATCAAGCCTTTAGAAATTAAGGCAGATTTAGTAAACTCATATTTTGTAAATTAATAAAGACCTCATTGGTCTTGAAGACCAATAGAAAAATATCATTAGATTGTTTAAAGTGTTAAGTGGATAGATCTATGTATAAAATTTACAAATTTGTATGACAAATATGTGAAAGAATAATAGTTGCATACCTAGAGTGCTAGATTTGAATAAGACCTATTGTATAAAGGGGAATAATCAAACTTTAAAGAAACCAAAATAAGGTTTCATGAATGAAGATTAACCATATACAAACAAGATTAAAAAATGTCTTTATAAGTTAAAATTGAGTAGTAATTGATGAATACAAGTAGGCCACTTTCATCAATAGGTATCAGAGCTTAAGATAAGCTCTTAAGAGATTGATAATTTTGTTCTAGTCCTAATATTTTAGTGATCAAGTTGCAGGTTCTTACAAAAGAGGAGGTTTAGGTAGTCAAATCCATTGAGGCTCAACAAAAGGTAAAATCCAAGGGAATATTAAAAGATAGTAAAGAGATGGTGAAGATAAAGAGTAAGAACACAATGATTGCTCAAAGGCAGATCTTATAGACACTTAATTCTAGCCACAACTGGCTTCTGATCGAACTTCAGACTGATTTCTACCAAACATTATAAATTAAGCCTAACAATCACTGAATGTCCCAATTTCATCTATGCATCATTCATAAATTCTTATAATCATGTTGAGGCATCCCTATTTTAGGTACTAACCCATACGTAATAATAACCTCTCATGGATTCATCATCAGTCACCTTGTGACCTAAAAATTGGTAGTTTGGCCTATGGACCCATTAAGTGAGGCACTTGATCAAATCTTAAAAGAGATAAAATGCTAATCAAAATGAATAATCTAATTAAACAAGATTAAATGCTTATTTGAATTATCCAATTGTAATTAATGAATATCTAAATATAGAAATTTTAAAATTCAAATATATCAAGCCTTTTCATCATTGCCTTTATGAGTTGTCAAGATCTTCCAAAATATCTAATTTGAGAGCCATGCATAGTAATTGAAAATAATAATTACATTAAATTTTTTAACTCAACTGGAGTTAATGTTAACTCATATAGGGTTAGTGTGAACTCATTCCATGTTTAAACTCAACCTTAACTCACCTTGGGTGAGAGTTAACTTTTAAGGCTATAAATAAAAGGCCATACCTATTGATTTTAAAGCTTTGATAATGCCGTGTTATTATGCAAGATTTACTCCATAAGCTTCATTCAAGTAGTGTTACCATGCCAAATTCATGATCCAATCAACCAAACCAAGGTGCCAAGGAAAGGTGAAGCAAAGAAAGCTTCATCTATGAAGATTTCTTGTTGCACAAACTGAGAAAGCCACTTCAACAAACCATTTAGAGATCTAAGGAAGGTAAAAGAATGTTTTATTTTGTGTTTTAGTTGTGTTTTCATATGTAGGAAGGTAAAATAATGTTTTATTTTGTGTTTTAGTTGTGTTTTCATATGCATGCTTGTTATTTATGCTCTCCTTAGTGTCTAGGATAGAGGTGTTAGGATTTTAGTGTGTTATTTTGATTTGTTTTATTGGACTAACACAAGACTAACCTCCCCTCTATGTATTCCTTATTCACATGTTGGCACACTCGATGAGAACTGTGCTCCACAAAGTTATTCCTAAGGCATTTTAAGATATCCTCATAAAATGTTTCATGTCAAAATCCAAACTTGTCATTCAAAAAATTGGAAATTGAAGGCTCACAAACATTTTTTAGAAATCATGAAGTTTCTCTATATAGTCACATTTTTGCTCTCTAAAATTGCAATATTACACAATATAACAACTTTACAGTTGTGATATCATGCTAACTTTCATAGTTTTATCCTTGACTACCATGGTTTTGTAATTGAGAATTCTATTTTGCATGGGAAATCATGATATTGTAATATAATGACTTTATAGTTTTGATATCACTTTCACTTCTATGATATTGATAATATTGTGACATTGTAAGTTATGATATTACCATAAATTTTGAAATATTATCTTTAGCCATGACAGTTTTGTACTAGTCATGTTGTCTTGTAGGTCAAGTCACGTTGTTATATTAAGTTATACAATTTTGTTTTTATTTCAATGATATTACTATAATAGTCATGATTTTGTGCTAACCATTATGTTTTGTAAAAACTTGCGATATTATGCTAATAGTTATGATTTTACAAGAAAAGTGGTGATATTGTTGTGTTTCTACAATTTTGCACTATGTGTAAAATTTTTTCAACACAAGATCTAGAATTAAAAATTCATTTGTCCACTCACATTTTGATTCTAAGCACAAGGACTCCATAACATCTTTTTCAGGACCCAAAGACCAAGAAAAGACATTTTAAAACACTCTAAGTTGAAAAACTCACATTTGAATTTGATGTTTTAAAATATTTTTACTTGAGTTTTTTTTGTTTTGTTTAAGTTTTCAACACAATGCCAAGAGGCTCAAACGTCATGACATATTTCATTTTGGTGTTATAAAAATGAAGTCTCACTTTAGTTATATACTCATAAGATTTTTCATTATATGTTTTTATTTGAGTGTTTGTTTAGCAAAATGGGTGTTGCGTGTATACTCTCCCCTATCCCTTTTAGGGAACTTAGGTGATAAAAAATGCTCATGCTTTGAATTTTTTGCTTTGGTCCAAAAGCATGGAAGGAAAGTCGCTAAAGGCCCTCCCCAAATATGTATTATTTACATGACCCCAAAATGACCCTAAAGTCCTTCCAGTTCCTTTATTTTCATGTATTTTTTAGCTTGTGGGCAGCAATTCATTACTTCCCCATGACTTCTCTAGGAAAACATTGACCCAAAAATTCATCTCCCAACATTGTTTCAACCCCACTCCACAATGGGGTATATAAATTGAGGGTGACCCATTGGGATACACTAAGCAATTGATAGATGTAGTGGTTATGAAAAGCACAAGAACCTTTTCACAATAAGTTGGTTAATGTTGATCTAATTGACATGATGTACCCTAGTGTTTGCCACACATATGGGACCATTTAGAAATGATTTTTTTTTATAGTTTAGTAACCCCATTTACCACAGACATAGTGTGGATCTGGGTGAGTAGCCTAAGGTTCTATATCACCATACAAACTCTTGAGAAAAGAGGGGGCCTAAAAACCCTACTTCTCATGTACTTTTAATTTTTGGATTAACAACTTAAAATACTCTCAAGATCAAGTATATAGATATAATTTTATAGTATGATGCAACCTTGTCAATTTTAGGATTTAGGATGTTACACTTAGGTGTTTTTATAATTTTGTCCTCTTTACTTGCATGGTCTCGTGTCAAAACTATTTGTTTATCATACTAGGTCCAAAATGAGTCTTGTTTGTGCATCCCTCTTTTGTTTGAAGAGGCATTATGCTATGTATTTTAAGTCACACTTTGACTTAATCATTTATCAAAATTTTGTTTGTGTGTCACTTATTTGAAAGGGGCATTATTACGTTGCCCATTTCATTCCAAGTCTTATGCCTTGTAGTCTTGAGACAAACTATTTTTCATATATTTAAAGCATGATAACATCATTACACTGATCAAATTATTTCAAAGACTTGTTACATTGTGTCTAATTTTCAATCTAGAAACCATGTGTGTTGTCTTGGTCTATACCTCATCTCATTATATCATTCATTATTGTCTAGCTTGTTATATCTTTTAAGGGCCTAACCTTCTGAATTGAGTTCATAATTAGTCTTGAAAAGTTTATATCCAAAATTTGATTGGTTAATATCTATGCCTTGCATAGTTTTGGTCTATACATTTACCTTTCACTATTGGGTTGTGTAACTTAGACCAATTTCTCGCTTGATTTAAATACTATTTTTGTGCATAGATTTGGGAAGTGGTCTATCTTCCATATGCCTAAGGTTCAATGTCTTTTGCCAAATGATCAAGTGTTTGTTTAAATTTGAATGCCTAGTTTGTGTCAAAGTGTTTCAAATTTGTTAGATTAAATCTCTTGACTCTTAGACCTAGTTTTATTTAAAGTCTAGATTTTGTGACTTATTCCCAAAAGATAATAATTATTATTTTGAGCCTAGATTTTATGCCTTGTTTCCAAAAGATCTAGCAACATTTGTTTTCTTTAGACCTAGTTTATACTTGTTTGGAACACTTTTTACCTAAGTTTGGCATTTCAATTTTTATTCATCCACTTGACCATTTGATGTTAGAATATTTTAGACTAAGTTTTATCACTGACCATTTTGGAGATACAACTCTAGTTTATAGACCAAGTTAAACTAAGTTCAAACCATTTATGTTTTAGACCTTATTTTTTAGAGTTTGTAAAACTCTAGGTATTTTTCTCAAAAAGTTATTCATTGATTTGGAGATGTCTCATTACACTTGTAGTGGAGCCATGTAAAATCTAGGTTATGATAATGTGGTTACACAAGATGACTTTGTTTGAGACCCCTACAGTGATGATGTGGTTTGTGAGATGGATCCTTATAATTTTTACACTGATCAATCTTGGGTACAAAGTCAAGATATGTTAGCCCATTATTTGGTTAACATGCCTCCTTATTCAGAGTAAGACAAAGAATAAACCACACTGTATCTTGATAGTGTACCATTGATTGTAGAACAAGCTCAATAACAACCATCTTACATCACTATACCATCAACATATGATCCTTATTTTTTTATTGTCACTTGATTAAAAATAATGACAAAGTTCTAGTTAGAGCCATAGAGGTAGGGGCCAAGTTTCTAGTAGACTTCCCCCATGAAAATTTACCTAGTATAGTTAAAGTGCCTCTCAACATGCCTTATAGCCAAATTATTGAACATGCGTATACTAAAAATCCTTGAGTGCTCATGTGAATGTCATATCAAGACCCAAATATGTTTTCGAAAGGAAAGGGACTTATGGAGGACCACTTTATACAATAATTTTAATACCATGGACATGTAAAACTTTCCATTCATAGAGCTAGCTCTTTTAACAGGAGTGTTAATTAAACTGATAGGTCAATATAATTTGAGTATAGACCCATTTACACAAATAACTTTAGTCAGTGACATGTACAATGTCCCATCTATAAAACAAGTGACTACTACTTCTATGCATAATGATATGCCAAACATGGTGGATAACATACAAGTATCTTCCAATCTAGGCCAAAGTGGTTTAACTACACCAACAAATAGTCTACAATAAGTGCGTTTAATTCAAACAATGAGTGGTTCACAATAATTAGGGATAGGAAATAATATGTCCCAACCACAACAAGTTACCTCTAATACTCAATCAACTACTTTGTCAAGTACACAAACACAAAGATTAAGTAATCAAGTTCTAACTAGAGCTTAAAGTGATGAATGCTACTGTACCTCAATAAGTGACAACTAACATTCCACAATAATAAACATAGTCTAATCTTCCACCGTAATAGAGGTAAAACATTCTGGCACTTCAATAGGGGTAACAAATGTTCCACCTTGATAAGTAGTGATAAGTATACCTTTATAATTGTAGACTAATATGATTTTAAAATCATAAACATTGTCTAATAAAAAATGTATATGCATTAGTCAAAGACAAATATCGAACATCCAACCAATGTCTAGTTCACAACCATTGTTCATATAAAAAATAGGTACCACTATCTAACAAGTATCAATTAGGTAACAATTGCATTTTTCTCAACATGTGTAGCAGATCCAAAGACAGGGCCTTTGTTCACAATAAGTTCCCCTTATTCAACTAGGTTTGACTAGTCATCAGTAATTCCCTACTCAACCTTAGTAGGCCCAATACTTTACCTCAAGCCATATCCTTCCATCATAGCCATAATTCACTCAAGGATAAGGCTATATACCAAATCCAAACCAAAATATAACACAATAATGTGTGCAATTTCAAAAACTACATCCTAATCCACATATGCATATTCCTAATCAGTTCCCTCATCAAACCAACATTTTTCAACAAACCATTCCTCTATTATACCCAAGTTAAGGTAATCCACCTTTGGCCACCCAACTATAGCCTCAACCAAATGTTCTATATAATTTATTTGCATAAGAATTTTAGTAAATAAAGGATGCAATTATTTCCATTCAAGCAAGGAAACAAACCAATAAGTTCAAGTTAGATGATGTGTGTTCATACCCATTCAACATAGATTATCTAGAGATACCATTTCCTCTAGGGTATGAACCACCAAAAGGTAATAAATACAATAGTAAAGGAGACCCTAAAGCCCATTTGACATAATTCTTTGTTGCTTACCAACTAGTGGTCCCAATAACATATATTTACTCATTTTATTTCCTTGAAGTCTAATAGGATAGGCTTTGGAGTGGTTACTAAAATTTCCAAAGAATTTGATATTTGATTTTGATGACCTCTCAAACAAATTTATGTAGCATTTCTCCTATAATCTCAAGCATGATATTTCATTAGTGAATTTGACTTAGGCCAAGCAAAAGGTTAGTGAAATTTTTTAAAGTTATCTATAGATATGGAGAGTGCTCTCTAGATTCTTCACCCATAGCTTACCATAAAAATAATTGGCCACTATGTTTATTAAAAATTTACATAATGAGATACCATATCATCTAGAGCACCAGTGTGCACATACTTTCAAAGAGATCATTGACAAAGGTTTGATCATTGAAAAGGCCCTTATTAACAAAGGGATTATCAAACTAACTTCCTCAAATGAAAGTCAGAACCAAAACCAAGGAATAGGCCAAACTCAAAACCAAAACCAAGTCTAACCACAAGTGTCAACACTTGCCCAGGCTAGTAACTATTACAAATTTAAGAAATTTAACCATAAAAAGAAATTTTTTAGAAATTGAATAACTAAATCATGTCATGTCCAAATAGTACAAACACCAACTTCTTAGCCTATACCATAAATGCAACTTACTCCTCATCAAAAACTTATTCAATAAGTGTAACCTTTGCAACAATCTAGACCTACTCCACAAATGCAACAACCAATACCTTTACAAACCCATCCTCTAAGAATAAATGGCCCTACTCATCGAGTCTTCAATAACCTTGGATAACCTATTGAAGCCATGTTTTATAAGTTAGATACTACTAATATGATTAGTTGGATAATTCGAAAGCACTATCTTGAGGGTATTTCATATTTGGACTAGTATAAAGAGAATGCATTTTATGAATACCATTATGTTTATACACATAGTCTATGTTGTTGTGTGCAAATAACACACCTCATTGAAAATATGTTATAAAATAGGGAGATTAAATTGCATAATATAAAATCTACATCTAATCAAAACCTGGGCATATATCAAAATCCTTTTCCTTAACATAACAATAATAATCAATAACAAAAACAACAAAGGCTAGAACAAAAATAATAATAATATTAGTAGTAATAATAAAAACATCAACCAAATGGGAAAAACCAAGGCCAAAATGATTCCAATAACCAACAGAATTCCCATGCAGTTGTATATGACTACACAAAAGTTGTAGGTCATATTGTAAGAGGTATTATTTCCACCATCACTATCAATACTAGACCAAGTGCTAATAGAATATGACCATTGCTAAATAATTCCAATCAACCCATATATGCCATTAATCCTTCCTTGACCTAGGACTATAAACACATGTAATAACAATAGGGGATTACTATTTTTGGACCTTATACTTATAACTCATCATTACCCTATGACCATGACCAAATGTACTAGAAATTGAGACTTATCTTATTTCCCCCCCTCCATCATCATTTTTTTATAACAACCATTTTGTTTCTAATCCTGATTATGTGATCACAACTCGATGGTCAAAGATTACCATTCCAGACCCACAACCTCTAGCCAAGAAACCCATCCAACCCAATTTCCTAGCTAAGAACAAGACACATACCCCTATTAAGGAAAAGTAATATGGAATTATGGAACAAATTTAGAAGACACCTACACAAATCTCCATTTTGAATTTGTTACATACATCTACTATCCACAACAATATCTTAATAGATCTCCTAGGCCAATCCTAAGTTCTAAATGACATAACCTTAGAAAAAATCTAATCTTTGGTTAGATATCTAGCCTTAGGCCAAAAATTGACCTTCAACCGAAGTGATATGTCATACCTTAGCCCTCTCCATAACAATCCCCTGTATATTAAATTTGTCATAGCATGGCACAAATTCAAACATGTCATCATAGACAATGGATAAAACTTAAATATTGTGTCTTTAAAGCTCATCAAGCATCTCAGATATACAACAACTGATCTCTAGCTAGATACAATCACTATTAAGGCCTATGACAATGAAGATCAATAATCACAAGGCACCATAAGATTACCAATTATAATTAGGCCCTTGACCTATGATACACTTTACCATGTGTTAGACCTAGACCCATCTTACAATTTGTTCTTGGGTAGACCTTGGATATATGATATTTGTGCAATCCCTTCCACATTACACCAATGTCTCAAGTTATATCACTCATGCATGAAGGTAACTATCAATAGAGACTTGCATCCCTATGAACATTGAAAAATATTTGGAGGCTAAGTATGAAACTTATAACTACCACTTTAGCCTAGATTGAGTTCCCAAAAAGGACAAAGATAAATAAATACTTATTGAGTTACCAAAATATAATTACATAGACTCAAATAGTTTTGATTCATATTCACATATAACTATTATATAAATGTTTAATCATTTTACCATCTCAACCAATAGTTCAAGAGATTCTTTGACCCATGACACATTTCACATTGCCAAGCTTCCATAACACCCCAAGTCCTATGGAAGACCTAAAGCCAAGCCACCTTGCATAGAATGGTAATGAAAGGGAAATGGTAAACTTCTTATTCCAACTCCTATAATTTTCACACCAACCATTAGCCAAAAAGAGGACCCACTTTCCAATGATGAATCCTAGTTGTATAATGACAAATTGATTGATTGATACAAAGATGCTAAATATCCAATTCTTAATAGGATCATGGAGAAGCAAGACTATGAAGGAGGAGGCCTCATGTTAAATTAGTAGGGTACTCTTGAGATAATTTATATAAATCAATATAAAGGAACTTATGGCCTCAAATTTAAACCATTGGGGGGTGACCCCACATATCTTATTTGTGTTCTTATGCCAACGTTTAGTGATGATGATGCTAGTAGTGAAGTAGATTCTGATCAAATAATTTATGAAGACCTTGTCAATACCAAATTGTTTGAACTAAATAACCTTTTGAGAGAAATTTTTGACATATTTTCTTGGGCATATTAAGACATGCTAGGTTTGGACCCTATCTTGGTTGTACACCACCTTGTTGTACATTTTGATACCAAACCTGTGAAGTAAAATTGTGTAAGATGCATTCTTGCATTGTTGTATTAATAAATAAGGAGTTTTAAAAACTCTTAGAAGTGAGATTAATCCAATTGATCAACTACTCATAGTGGATCTTGAATGTTTTTCATGTTAGTAAGAAGCTAGAAGAAATTATAATTTGCACTGATTGTAGAGATATAAACAAGGTATGCCCTAAGGATTACTTTCCTCTGCCAAACATTGACATGATAGTTAACTCTAAAATGGGGTATAAAATTCTTTCACTCATGGATGGATTTTCAAGATACAACTAGATTTAGATTGCACTAGAAGACCAACATAAAACAACATTCACCACTCCATGGGGAACTTTTTATTATCAGATTATGCCATTTGGTCTCAAGAATGCTAGGACCACATACCAAAGAGCCATAACCATCATATCACATGATATTATGCATTACATTATTGAAGATTATGTCAATGACATATTGGTTAAATCAAATATGCATGCTAATCATCTAGCCAGACTATAAAGAATATTTGAGAGGCTTCATAAATACAAGGTCAGACTCAATCTTAGGAAGTACATCTTTGGTGCTACTTTAGGAAAATTTTTAGGCTTAATCATCTCTTAATAAGGAATTAAAGTTGATTTAACCAAAGTACAAGCCATTATTAAGATGCCACCACCTTCTAATTTGAAGTAGCTCCATAGTTTACATGGCAAGATTCAATCTATCAAACAATTCATCTCATAATTAGCTAAAAAATGACATCCATTTACACACTTACTAAAGAAGGGTATTGAATTTCGTTGGGATGATGAATGCCAAAAAGCCTTTTAGCACTTAAAGGAATATCTTGCCAATCCACCTATTTTTTTAGCACCACTGCTAGGAAAGCCATTTCTACTATACCTTTATACCATAGACCAAGCCTTGGGGTCACTTTTATCTCAACATGATGACAATGGAAAAGAACATATCATTATTATCTAATCCATACACTGGTAGTGTATAAACACAATTATACACCTGTAGAAAAATATTATTTAGCTATGGTCTTTGTAGCCCAAAAATTATGGTACTACATACTAAACAACAAGACCATAGTTATTTTCAAAGTAGATCCACTCAAGTATCTACTATCCAAAACAACTTTACAAGGTCACTTGGCTAAATGGATCATGCTTCTGAGTGAGTTCAAGATCGAGTATGTCAACTAGAAAACTATAAAGGGACAAGTACTTGTAGATCATCTTACTAAAGCTCCTCTTGTAGATATTAAATCCCTAACTTTTTAATTCCTAGATGAGTCCATTATGACTATTATTGAAACACCTCCTAAGGAGAAATAATAAAATCTATATTTTGATGGATAATTCACATCACATGAATCAGGGGTAGGCATATTATTTATTACACCATAGGGGGATCTTATACTTAAATCATTATGTTTCAAATTTCTTTTTACTAACAACATGAATAAATATGAATCACTCATTATAGGGATTTATTAGGTACTATAATGGAATATTCAACATCTCAAGGTTTATGGTGATTATCAGTTAACCATCAATCAGGTTACCCACCACTTTTAGACCAAAGATGACAAGATGGTGTCATAGAAGGCCATGATTGACACTCTAAAAAAATAGATCATTGACTTACAGTTTGAACACATACAAAGGGATAGTAATAGGATAATTGATGCCATGGATATCATTGGTTCTTTGATTCACCAAATAGACAAGGTAAAAGAATATCAATTCCTCATTGAAAATTTTCTAACACCTACTCATTGACCTTCAACCATTACAATGATATATGATATTGTTGGTCCTATCTCTATATGGTATTTATAACTATTTACCTAACTTCATGACTATATCATGCCACCAGACCTATCACATAAATAATAAAATGACTTTACCCATCAAGTCTCACACTATACCTTATTTGGTCCAACTCTTTAACATCACAACTTTGATAGAACTCTATTTCATTGTTTAAATTTGATAGAATCAACAATAGCATTATGAGAAGTCCAAAAAGGAGTATATGGATCCCACACCAATGGGGTCATCCCAGCCAAAAAACTCCTATGACTGGTTATTATTGGCTAACTATAGATGTAGATGTAACTACGTATGTCAAAAGGTGTAACAAGTATCAAAGGCATGCCAATTTGATTCATGCCCCAACTAAAAATTTGAAACCAATGCTTAAACCATAGCCACTCAACACATGGGGACTTGATATCATTGGGAAGATTAACCCAACCTCATCTAATGGCCATAAACACATCCTTACCACTACTATTATTTCACTAAGTGGGTTGAAGCTCTACCCCTCACTTATGTGACTAGCAAACAAATTTCCAAGTTCATCTTCAATCATCTCATTTGGTGCTATGGTATCACATCCAACATTATCTATGATAATGGAGGATCATTCAAAAACAAGGATGTCAAAACACTTTATGTCAAGTACAATATCACCCAACATTTTTTTACCACATATTACCCATAAGGTAATGGCCAAACAAAGGCATCCAATAAAACCATTATCAATATCCTTAAAAATATTATCAATGATGCTTACCATGATTGACATCTCCAAATATTCCATGCCCTCTAGGCATATCACACTAATTACCATACCCCAATAGGATCCACTCCATATTCCCTAGTTTATGGCATTGAGGCCATTCTTCCCATTTAGGTGGAGTTACCTTCTCTATATATATTGTTGAAACATGTCTTGGATGATGAAGCCTATCATGTATCTCACCTACAAGAGTTAGAGTTACTTGATGAAAAACACATGGTTACTATCAACAACCTTCAAGCATACCAAAATAGACTCCATGTCTATTATAACCAATAAGTCAAACATAAAGAGTTTGAGTTTGAGGATCTTGTTCTCAAAGAAAACCAAAAGAACACCATGATTGAGAAGAAGAAGAAAGGCAAGTTCAAACCCAATTAGATAGGCCCATACATCATTATTGAAAATTATGGATCTGGAGCATATAGGTTCACCATGAAAGATGGAGATGAACTTGATGAGCCAATGAACATCATACACTTCAAGCATTACTTCACTTGAGAGACTTGGAGTATTGTCTATGAGGCTCATTTCTATTGTACCATATTATGAAATTATTTGTACCATATTATATACCATTCTACTAGACCTTCCCTATTAACCAAAATTGTTCCTACCCTCCCCCCAACCAATTTGACCTTGGTTTCATTCCATTGGTTATTAGGACACCTTCAACAAAGGGATTCAAATCAAGTTTTAATAGTTGATTCAGTGTTCTAGATAGATGCAATATTTTAGACTCATATGACAGTGGTTTGGTAGTTGCATCTTTCATTTTTTATTTTGTTTCATCATGAGTATGCCTAATTATAACCACCTTTGGGAAAATTTTGATAACAGTCCAATATATTTAACCAGACAAAATCACCAAAGGTAAATCTTGTGCCCATTGAGGTGGGTCTACAAGTATTTTATTAATCAAAATAAAATAAGTACATAGAAAGGGTGCCAATATGCCATTAACCCTTTTGCATTGAAAAACATATATTTATAGGTTTTCACCACATAATGATAAAAAACAACTAACATATTAACCAACTCCGATAGGAATTCCACCCGAAAGGTAGTTCTTATTATTTAACACAAAACATAAAACTAAGTTAATTTATTTATGGGGGTGTCTTTATAAAAAGAAGCATGACCTTTTTACGTTTATTATTTAAAATAAACTTACCAAAATCATAAGCTAAGTTAAGACTTTGGAACAAGTCCTAACAAACCCCCCATGATCCAAAGTCAGTTCTTCGGACACATGCCAAGATTTTTTTTAAATTTTTTAAATTTGATTATGTCAAGGGGTTTTATGAAAATGTCAGCTATTTGATTAGTAGTTGGGAAATATATAAGATCAAGTTATTTCTTTTCCACTAGAATTCATAGATAATGATAGTTTACATCCATATGTTTTGTTTTGGCATGAAATACTAGATTCTTAGACATCTTGCTTGCTCTCTGATTATCAGTGTATAACTGTGTAGGAGCAATTTGAGCAACTTGAAGATCTTCAAAAATGCACCATAAGTAAACAATTTCTATGGAAGCATCCCATGCTATAATTTACTTTGATTTTATTGATGAATTTTCCACTGTATCCTACTTCTTACAATACCAAACAATGGTAGCTGAACCCATATGCATAGTGTATCCTATTGTGAATACTCTATCATCCACACATCTACCAAAATCTGCATCACAATGCCCAACAAGTTTGAAGTTCTTGTTGTAGTGGTACTCAAGGCCATATGTTTTCATTCCTTGAAGGTAAAAAAGTACTCTTTTTGCTGCATGCCAATGAATTTCTCTAGGCTCATGCTTAAACCTATATAAAATTCTAACTAAAAATGATATATCAAGCCTGGTAGTCATCAAATATATCAAACCTCCCACTAATTTTCTATATTTGGTACCATCAAAAAAGGTATTGCTATCATCCTTAGAAAATTTCAAGTTACTTTTCATGGGAGTGAGGGTAGGTTTGTAGTCACTTATGCCAAACCTATTTAATAACTCAAAAATATATTTAATTTGTGAAATGAAAATACTATGCTCTTTTAAAGTTACTTCTATGCTAATATAGTAGTGAAGAATTCCAAGATCTGTCATCTCAAACCCATCTTTTAATTCCTTCTTCATAGACTTGTTATGATTTTTATCATTTCCTATGATAAACAAGTCATCGACATAGAGAACAAGAATCACCAATTTCTTACCTTGTACTTGAAAATACAGAGTATCATTGAATTCAATAAGTTGAAATTCAATTGTATTCAAGTATGAATCCATTTTCTCATACCAAGCTCTGAGTGGCTGTTTGAGCCCATACAAAGCTTTTATCAATTTACATACTTTGTGTTCTGCACCCACTTTCTAAAAACCTTGAGGTTGTTTCATGTATACTTCTTCCTATAAATCACCATTCAAAAAAGCATGCTTAATAGCCATTTGATGTACTTTCCAACCATTTTATGCTATTAAGGCAATTACCATATGAATAGTGTGCCATTTGGTAGTTGGTGAAAATGTTTTCCAATAGTCAATACCTTCTTATTACACATATCCTTTTGCAATAACACTTTCCTTATGTTTATCAGTGGAGCCATCCAATTTGTACTTAGTCTTATAACCCAATTTCATCCTATGGGTTGAACATGTGGATGAGGATCAACTAAAACCCAATTATTATTGCTAAGTATTGCATCATACTCACTTTACATTGCTTGTTTCCAAACATGCTTAGTAGAGGCATCCTAAAAAGTAGATGGCTCAGTGGAAGAAGTAGTAACAACCATTGCATATTTAACCTATTTACAAGAACTCCTAAGACTTATTAAACCAAATTCATCTACTTTCAAGTCAAAAAAGTTCTTTGAGCCCATTTTGGATACTTATTCAAATTATTCAAATCAAGAACACCTAAATTATCATCATGTGCACCATTCAAAGGAAGACTTAGAAAATTTTAAACATTTTCTAAGTCATCAACCTATGAATTAGTAGATGAAGGAGAGGAAATTGAAGGGTTATTAGTCTCATACCATAACCTCAAAGAATTACCCTCATTATTCAATCCCTTATCATGTTTTACACTTTTCCTCTCTAACTCGTCAAATTGAGAATCAATCTCTGCAGTGTTCATAGTACCAAATTCATTAAATACTGCATCCCAAATCATTATGAATTTTCCTATATCCTATGTAAACAAATGATACCCCTTTTTATTTTTTGAATATCTAAGAAAGATGCATTTTTAACTTTGTGGTTCCAACTTGATTTTATGTTCAGTGGGAAATAATGTAAAACAAAGGCATCCAAAAACTTTCAAGTGTTTAACTTTTGGTTTAAACCCATACCAAGCCTCATATGAAGTTTGTAGCAAAAGTGTAGTTGTGGGGGACCCGTTTCTCAAATACACTGTAGTACAAATGGCTTCGGCCCAAAACTTATCATCGAGTTGTTTATAGTACAACATAGCCCATGATGTGCCCTCTAAAGTTATATTCATTCATTCATTCATTCATTCATATACTCCATTCTAATATGGAGTGTAAGCAGTAATATATTGTTGATGAATGCCATGTTCTCAACAATAATCTAAAAACTCATTCAAATTATACTCACTACCATTGTTTGAATGAAGAGTGGCTAAGTGTGAACCTATTTCTTTTTCAACTAAGTGTAACCAATCAACAAATTTAATGAAAACTTCAGATTTGTTTTTCATGAAAAACACCCAAGTCATCCTAGAAAAATCATAAATAAATAATAGAAAATATATACACCCTCCAACGGATGACTTATTCATGTCACATACATCACTATGAACTAATTGCAAACATCTATTAGCTTTCCATGAAGAATTCTTAGGAAATTTTTCTTAATTCTATTTGCCCAAAACACATGATTCACAAAGAATACTATCTTTATGAAAAGTGGGCAACCCACTCACCATACGATATCTCTACAAGTCCAATAAAGAGTGAACATTCAAATGTCCATAGCAGAGATGCCACAACTTCTGTGTAGACATAGTACCTATATTTGTTTCAACAATTGTGTAAGTTCCACTATGGGGGAAAGCACTTTACAATGCAATCTAACCAAATTTCCATCCTCATATCTTGTATACATGGTTTTGTATCCATCCTTCACTGAATTGATATAAATGAGTCCATTTTCAAGCACAATTTGATAACTTTTCTTTTGAATAGTTACTAAGGAAAGAAGATGTTTTTACAATGTGGGAACATACCAAACATTCTCTAAGTATTTGATTGATCCATTAGGAAGGAGAATTTGAATTGACCCAAGACCTAGTGGAGTATTCAAAGACTTATCTACCAAGGTAATGGAGAGAGAGAAGCTTCTTTGAAAGTCCAAAAGAAGTCTTGCCTAAATGTCATGTGTTTGGTTACTCCTGTGTCTAAAACCCATACATTTATGAGCTCATCTCTAGCCTCATATTCCATATAATCAATGTGCCCTAAAGTAGTGAATGCAAATTCATGCACAACATTATTAGACTCATCATAGTCATGATCAACATATTGAGCAGAGTTAGACTATCACTTTTTGTGGCTTTTGAATTTTTTCAAAAGGAATCTTACACTAAGAGGCAATGTGACCAAATTTTTCACATCTATGACACTGAATGTTTGATCTACCTTGACCTCTACCTATATAAGAGTTGTGACCATGCCCTCTATCACTCATCTCATTTGAATGAAAATGGATAGATTATTATTTATTTGAATAACCTCTACCTTGGTTTCAATATCTACCTCCTCTTTAACCTCGACCCCCTCTATAATTGTTCCCTCTATTATTTTTTATTTCATTACTTTTAAAGTTCTTATAAAAATAAATAGAAAA
The DNA here is from genome assembly GCA_037957365.1 of Torreya grandis. Lineage (NCBI taxonomy): Eukaryota > Viridiplantae > Streptophyta > Pinopsida > Cupressales > Taxaceae > Torreya > Torreya grandis. The sequence continues at coordinate 1,071,349 of JARHVA010002582.1, read as the reverse complement.
CTTGGAGTAATGGAAAATGTAAGTTGATATAATATGGAATGAGTCAAAGGTCAAAGTGAACAAGTTTATAGTTGAATCAGAGATTAGATTGCTTGAGTTTACTAAGGTAATAGATATTTATGCAGCATCATTGGGATCATATCATGTGATCATAGGAGTCAATTGTATTATGAAGAGTAAAGCCAAGGTTGACTATTTTCTAAAGAAGGTTGAGTGTCAAGATGATTTTTAAAATCAAACACAACTTTAAGGTGAGAGAAGGGAGTTCAAACTGAGGCAGATTTTTGCATTTCAACTCAAGAAAGCTCAAAGTAAGGGATGTCAAGCATTTATCATTAAGATAAATGAGATGGAATAATCTAAGGAACCATATATCAAAGATTATCCTTTTTTTAGAAACTTCCATGATGTGTTTCCAAAAGAGTTACTAAGATTACCACTTAAGAAAAAGTTTGATTTCTCAATTGATATCATACTTGGATCAGAATTTCAATCTAAGGCACCATATAGAATTATAACCACTAAATTGGTTAATTTAAAAGAAAAAACTTCAAGAATTGTTTTTGAAAGGACTAATTTGATTGAGTGTGTCACCATGGGGTGCCCTAATTATCTTCATCAAGAATAAGGATGACATTCTTTGCCTATACATAGACTACACAATGTTGAATAAAGCAATGATCAAGAATAGATATCCATTTCCATGCATTAATGATATATTTGATCAAATGTGAGGAGCCATAGTCTTTTTTAAGATTTATCTTAGAGCAAGGTATCACCAGTTGAGGATTTATGAAGAGGATATCCTTAAAATAATGTTAAAAAGTTGATATGGGCACTATGAATTTACAGTGTTACCATTTGGATTGATGAATGCTCCAATAAAATTAATGAATCTTATGAATAGTGTGTTCAAATATTATCTAGATTTCTTTTTGTTGGTCTTTCTTGATGACATCATCATTTATTCCAAGGTTGAGGAAGAGTACTTAAAATATCTATAATTGGTTTTGCAACATTTTCAAAAGCATAGATTGTATGGTAAGTTGTCTAAGTGTGTAGTTTTACAAAAGAAGATGTAGCATCTAGGAAATATTATTTCTATAGATGGATTTTAGTGGATCCAATAAAGATAAGATCCATTATGGATTAGCCAAAACCAAATAATGTGGATGAGGTAAGAAGTTTCATTGGATTAAAGGGCTATTACCAAAAATTCATTTTGAATTTTTCTAAGATAGTTAATTTGATTACCTCTTTTTAGTAGAAGAATCATAATTTCATCTGGTTAGAAAAGTGTGAGATAGCCTTTTACGAACTGAAAAGGATGCTTACTTCAGCACCAATGCTAAGAGTTCCTAGTCTAAATGGTCAATTCTTAGTGATTATAGATGCATTTGGGGATAGAATTAGAGGAGTTATTATACAAAATGGTTGAGTAGTAGCCTATGAGTCTAGGAAACTAAAGCCATATGAGGTGAATTATTCCCCTCATGACATATAACTTGTGGTAATTATGCATTCTTTACAAGTTTGGAGGCATTATCTGTTAAAATATTTATTTGAGCTTAAGACTGATAACCTAGGACTCGATTACATTTTCACCCAAATGAATCTAAATGCCCATAAAAGATGATGGTTAAATTTTTTATTTGATTATGATTTTGATATTAACCATATCAAAGGAAAAGAGAATAGGGTAGCTAATTATTTAACCCATAGAAGGTACCTAGCAGCCATGTCTACTATCAAGAGTACTTTCAGAGATCAAGTGATCAAATTCTCACTAGGAGATGAATTCTATGATTATATTAGGAAAGCATTTTTTGAGAATGCTTAGAGTCCTAGGTCTAAAGTATTTAAAATAGAGAATAATGGCCTTTTATGGTATAATGGTATGATGTGTGTGTCAAATAGAGAGAATATGAGGAGCATAGTGCTAAATAAATTGCATAATGCCCCATATTTATGACATCCTGGAGTAATAAAGCTCATGGTTGAGCTTATACCACTCTATTTTTAGAAGGGAATCAAGAGGGATGAAACACATTTTGTGTCTCATTTCCTAGAATGTCAGCATGTGAAAGTTAAACATGTGCATCTAATAAGATTGTTGTATCCACATGACATACCAAAGTGGAAGTGGTATGTGATCAATGTGGAATTTTTCCTCATTATCATGGAACAAGAATGACATGATCTTAGTAGTAGTTAACAAACTAACCAAGGTATCTCACTTCATACTGAGCAATTTGATTAATGATGTACCTACTCTTGTGAAGAGATTAATAAAGGAAGTGTATTTATTTCATGGTTTTCTAAAGAAGATTATTTTAGATCATGATCTAAATATGACTTATAGATTTTGTTTGACTCTAAATTTAGCTCAGGGTATGTAGTTAAACTTTAGCACTATATATCACCCATAAACTAATAGATAGATAAAATGAGTTAATTAGATTTTAAAGATCTCTTTCGCATGTATTACATGGATAAATAATACAAGTGGGATAGATACCTTCCATTTGTTTAGTTTACATACAAAAAATCATACCAATTAGCATTGAAGATGGCTCATTTGAAGCATTATATGAAAGGAGGTGTAGAACACCAATCAGTTGGGATAGGTTGGAAGATAGGGTAGTATTTGGACTTGATATGATTTCAAAAATGGAATATCAAGTTAGGAGAATCAAGCAAAGGTTTTTTGAGGCCAATTATAGACATAAAAGTTATGTTGATATGAAGATAACAACTAGGAAATTTTCTATAGGTGATAAAGTGTTTCTGCAGGTTAAGCTTTAAAAAAGCTCGATTAAATTTAGGAAGTTAGTGAAACTTTAATCAAGATATGTGGGACCCTTCAAGGTTTGGAAGTGATCAACCATGTAGCATATAGGATTTATTTACCACCATCTCTAGCTATTTTTCATAATGTCTTCCATGTATCTTATCTTAAAAAGTATATAGTTGATCTTTCACATGTGTTGGATTAGAATGCTTTACAAGTTTTGGATCCTAGGGTGGTCATGGTATAACTAATCATAGTTATTGACACTCAAAAAATTCATATGCATAATAGATAAGTGTCATAGTGAAAGGTCTTATGGTAGCAATACTCTGAGGGTAGTGCCACTTGGGAGGACTATGATGATTTTTACATGCCATTTATACATTTGTTTGTTTGATTTGTTACTACATATGATATTATTTTCTAATAAACAATGTTTTTAATTCGTAACTTGTGTTTGAATAAATATCATTAAGATGATGACCAATTTTAAGGTGGAAATATGTCACATCCTAATTTATCTCTAAGCTAAATAACTTGTTTAATATGTGGATTATTATGGTTTATTAGTTGATTAACTAATTTTTTATTATGTTTGATGACATATGCTAATTATGAGACAATTTGTGTTTCTTAATTTACATAATTATATGTAATGAGTTAGTGGTACATTTATATTTTTATACTTTATGATCATGCTTAATTATATATAACATTATTTTTATAGATATAATTATGTTTAGAGATAACTACCTTCATTGGCATGAGGTGGATGCAGGACAGTTTCTTCTCTCAGATCGTGATGGAGGGAGAGTATCACCAAAGAGGGTGGTTAGATGGAGACTTTGGAAGTCAATAGAGAATGAATCTAGAAACCCTTGCACACACCACTTAGTATATCATGTTTCATAATTATTTATATGGATAGTGTAACATGTTTTGTGTACTTTTACTTTACATGATTGTTAGTATGCTTTCAGGTAAAATCTTAATTATTGATTATTATCATGTTGATTATTTGAGTGATTTAATTATTTTTGTGATCTTGTGTAGCTCATATTTTTAGCTTAATGAAAGAAATTGTTTGTGTTTATTTATCTCACAACTTTATTATTTGTGGCTATATAGTAAAACATTATGATATTGTGATAGATTCCATAATCATTACTTGAGCTATAGGATATGGATAATAATTAAAGATTATTATTATGATAATTCCATTATAAAGTTGATAGATAGTAACATTTTTTTATAATATATTATATTTAATTAACTATTTTATATAGGGATTTATATTCATATATATTAATGTTAATTGTTTAATAATTTTATAAATCATTGTAATTGTTATATATGTTAGTGGATAACATTTCAATGTAAACTCGAAGTCATGTTATACATAGTTATATTTCCAAAGTTATATTTTTTTTATTGTGTTATTCATTGCATGGGGAAATACATTAGTCCATGACTATTTGATTAGTCATGCATGAATTATAGCATAAATATTATGTGACTTATGTAATTGAGATGGTCGAGGATGGTTTGTTTAAATCATTAGCATGTAGATTTGATAAAGGAATATAATATGGTTAATTATGGATTTAGAAGAGAAACATTGAGAATGATTAGGTTGTTAATCATTTATTGACTTCAGTTAAGCAGTGTTGGGATAAAATTATGGGGTTTACTATGTTTTTCATGGAGATGCACTACGATGAGTTAGTTAAGCTATTTATACATGTAAAATTAAAATGAGCTTTATCGGCCATTAATGATGGAGTAGTGGAAGAAAATAAAGGATGGAAAATGAATAAAATAGGGTAGTGGGGATGTGAACTAGAGATAGGAGGTACAAGGGATGACTCACAACATTTTGAGAGGAGAAGTGAATAATTGCGAAGAAGGAATTTGGTTTGGCTTCTTGGATAGTCATATTTCAATCATGTCATTTTTTTAATTCAATTTTTGAGTGATATATTAAAATGGTTTCTATAAATGAATATGGTTACTACTTTTCTTGGTTGATTTATTAGACAAACTGGGATGTATGTGGAGCCCTTTGGAAGGTTTGGCCTCCATAGAACCCCACATTCAAACTAGGGTAACCTGGGAGATGAGGTAGAGTTGTTGAGTTGGCTATTTTTATTGTTGGATTTCTAAATAACTCTATCTTACTCATCTCTAGCTATTCGGAAAGACTATGTTCAATATTTGAGGATTATTATGATGGGTATATAAGTATTATGGTTCATATGAGTGGATTCAAACCAGACTATTATATATGACTTTGAGTATATGAAAATATAGAATTGATGTAGTTAACCTATATAAGCATTCAACTGATAAATTAAGTTAGACTTTCAGGTTAAATATGAGTTTTTAGGGGTTTTAGATATATATACATAAATGTATAAATGAGTATATACTTTATTACAAATTGATTAAGTATATAAGTATTCAAATTTATAAGTGACTGTGAATTATACATTTTAAAATTTAATTTGTTTAGAATGGGCATAAGTTATGATATAAATCCTAAGCTAGATTGTGAATCTTGTATTATTCTAGATTATGATGCAGAATTATGATCTTTTATGTATAGACACTTGTGTAACCTGAATAGGGGTAGATGAGTATTATGACTGTAGGGTTTTGCGTTTTACCTAAGGAAAGTATTTAAACCAGTAAATTGTTAAAAGATATAAGGCAATGTTAGTTATTAATTGTGACTTCATAATTTGCATTTGAATGTGTATTGGGTGATTATATAGTCAAAATGTGTATGAGTTTACATAGTCCATGGGAAAAAATGGGTAAATGACTTTGATAGTATAATTACCTTGGTTTTGTTTGGTTAAGTTTGAGATGTGATATAAATGATGCCCAAGTTAGGTAATCAACTATGTGTTGATGTTTGTTTTTATTGAACTATACCTAGGTAGGGTAAAAATGACTACATTCATTAATAACTCATTTGAACTATGTTTTAAATGGCAACCTTGAATGATTTATTGGATTTCAATGATAAAATAGTTTTTATAATTATTGGAATAACTGAGTTGGATTTACAAAATTATGTGTATTTAATTATCATGGCATATGAATTTCTCGATTTATTAGAAAAGGTTATGGGGCCTTTGTTTATAAATTGACTATATATTTCACATATACAACATACTCTAAGGTGAAAGATAGTGGATTCCACCTTAGTAGTGTACTATATAAATGAATTATGTGTAATGAAATTGTATGTATGCATTTATAAATATATGTATCTATACATACAACTTTTTATAACTGTTATTTTTATAATAGTGAAAAATTAATGAATGTTTATATTTGGTTAATGTAAAAGCATTAGAATATTTAAAAATAGATCATTCATTGTATTTATGAGATTAAATATAGAACATAATTGTATGTATGGACTGGTTATTGTTATATGTAGAGTATGAAAAACTTAATAGCTAGGTTTATAATATTATTTTCTAGAGAAATAATATTATAATATGCTTAATGGATAAAGTAACTAGCAGCCTAGATATTCATTACCTGGATGGTGTGTTATATTGAGGACTATTTTTGTACTCTATTTATTATTTGTAATAAACTAGATGATTAGATTTCATTCACTTCATTTGATAGATTAAATGAATGTTTGTTATATTTATGTATGTAGCATAATTTTGATTAGCTAAAGTGAAATGTGATGAATGGATCTATTGGTTTTCATATTTTTATTGATTTTATCGAATCTTGCATTCATGACCCTAATTAAATAGTGGACATATTCCACTAGATTAATTAGCACCATCAATGCAAGATAAGGTGTAATCCGATCAAGTGGTGTGTATGGAATTGCTTGATCATATATATCATTTATTATTGAAAACTTTGGCCAAATTAATGTTTGATAAATATTGTCATTTCATGTGTTGATATAGTTTTCATATTTATGTGATATCATATTAGAATGGATTTATTTATGGTACACATTATGTATTATATATCTTCGACACATGGGTTCTATTTTTTTACTCAGGATTCATGCACTACCATTATCTACCCATCTGTGAAGGGAGGGTCATCCCCTTATTTGGGAGATAGTGCAAGGGATATATGGTATGTGGTTGGTGTGGAAAAGTGCTCGAATGATACTCTCCCTCCTAGCTAAAATACTATACTTGAGACTACACTTGATATTATATATTTATACCTGAGTCATGGAGACTCTACTCAGAGGAGCTTTGTATCATCTTTTATCATTTGAGATATTTTATGTATTGCTAAAAACTAAACTATTTTTGAATTGTACTTTCTATAGTAGAGGTTGTAATATTGTATCAGTTGTGGTTGAATTTGTACTACTTCATTTATGATGTGATGCAATAATATGTTTTTTTTAGTTTTGTTCATGATTTTTATATCTATTCATGGTGATCCTTAACTAAGTGGATTAGCTATAACCTTTATGGTTAACTAAATTAATACAATTAGTTAAATATCACTAGTTGGGATTTATTGAGATAAAATATATATGTTGAATATGTGTAATTGAATTTTTATGAAAAAAAAACTAAAATATCCTGGTAGAACCCAGTGGGTTGTTGTAATTTACCAATGAGATCTAATACTCACATGGGAAAAGGCCAATGAGATTCTAATGTTTGAAGCTCAACTAGAGGAGAGTGAATAATACCATCATGAATTTGGTAGGGATTACACTTTTTAGTGAGTTTGATAGCATATTTTTCAAGTGTGTGCTAGAAGTATCCCATGCATAGGCATTTAAAGACTGTATTTTGTCCACTAAAGTGCCCAACACAAACACCCCCATGTGTTTATTTGATAAGAGAAGGAACTTCATCTTGAGTGACATAATGGAGCAAGGTACATTCAATGTTATGATAATAATAATGCCATATCATAGGATATATTTTCAATCTTGTTTGTGAATTTTAGTATTTTTATGAGGGTCAGTGTTGAGAGGATAGGTGTGGTGTTTGATAAATTGAATGATATGATTGTGCCATGTGAACTATTGAATAGTGATAACTTTAATATGACATATAAGAGAATCATTTTTGGTTGTTAGTAAAGATGGTGATTTTCATATATTAGTGATAAATTGTGAATCATGAAGGGCTTGATAAGGGTGAAAAAATAGAATCAGGTGAAGTAAATAAATCAACTATAGCATTTTATTCTTATAGAATTGGTTCTATGGTGAAATATTTGAATTCCTTAACAAGATTACTAGAAATTTGATGATATGTGATAATATTTTCACTTTTTCATTAATAGTCATCATTGAATTGATGATAAATCAGTTTAAATTCATCTAAAGTATGTCGGTAAGGGATGTCTAAATCAATGGTGGCTTGCATGCCTAGAATGAGAGATTCATACTTAGCCATGTTATTAGTAATGTCTAAGTTTAATAAAAAAGTAATAGGTATGATTTTTATACGAGGATCACTAATACACATTTTGTCCCAACTCCTTGAATACATTTATCACCATCAAAATAGAGTGTCCAATTATCTTCATGCAGATCAATTATAACTTTAGGTAATTCTTCGATGATGACATTGAATTTCAGTTTAGAAATTAAGGTGTCTAGCTCATTGAGATTATTTGTTTTGAGTTCATATTAAAAATTGTGAAATTAATTTGTAAGTAAAATAGATTGATTAAGACCTTCAATGTACAAGAATATTTCATTAGTAACAAGGTCTTGTAGGTGATAAACGAATGGTATAGGAGCGGTAGCAAGTTGATCCATAATCATTTAGGCTTTATCTAATTTTTGCATAATAATTTACAAATTGAATTCCATCAAGAGAAACATCCGTTTTCCAATTCCATCACTAGGTAAGAAGACTTTGGATAAAAAGTGATGAAGAGGTTTAGAATGGACAATGACATAAGTGGTTTAATAAAGCATGTAATGTTGAAATTTCTAGCTGTGAAATAAAAAGAAAGAAAATCATGTTTGACTTTGGTATAACATGTATCATAGTCTATTAAATCATGACTGATATAATATATGGATTATCCATTAAAATATTCATCTTTTTGGGAAAGCATTACCCTAATTGATATGGGGTAGAAGAAGTGTACAAGATGAGAGGACGGTCATCAGAAGTGGTTGAAGAGTTGGAGGATGAAATAATGATTTTTTCATGTTGTCAAATGATTTTTGACATGAATCAGTCCATTTCAAAAATATACCTTTATTGATAATGGAGTTAATTGAATAAATACATTAGGCCATGTTGAGAAAAAATCATCGAATTACCTAAAGTTTACCTAGGTATGTTTGTATATCTATAATGAAATGATGAATAGGCATGTTAAAAATGGTTTTACTTTTATCAGGATCATCATCAATCCCATGTAAAAAGGATGAAATATATAAAAAAAATTCATGGGGTGACACCAAAAATGCATTTATAAGGGTTGAGTCTAACTTTTTATTTGATGAGATGATAAAAAATGATATCAATATCATGAATATGATTTTCACAATGCTTGGAAATAGTGATAATATCATCCACATATTATGTAACTATTTTATGAAAGAGATCATTAAATATATGGGCCATTGCATGTGTATAAGTAGCACTAGAATTTTTAAGATTGAAGGGCATTTAAACATAATAATAGGTGCCCCATTCAATTTTGAAAGTTGTTTTATGTTGATCCTCAAGAGTATTATAAATTTGATTATAATCTTGATAAACCATCCATGAGATAACATTTCATAGCCAACAATGGAATCAATAATGGCATCAATTGATGGTAGAGTAAAATTGTCTTTAGGACATGCTAGGTTAAGATTGTGAAAGTCTATGCATATGTGAAAAATCATGGGGAATTTATTGCATAGAGGAACAATATTAGATACCCATTCGGAGTAGTTATAGGTTTAATGAATGTGGCATATAAAATATTGATGATCTCTTTATGACATAAGGTAGAGATCTTAGGATGGAATTTATATTGAATTTAATGTATGATTTTCACATTAGGATAGGTAATGATATTATGTACCATAATACTAGGACCAATACTAGGCATGTCTTTATATGACCATGTGAAATATTTGTAATATTTATCAAAAAATAGAATAAAGTTATCATGTTTGGTATGAAAAAGTTCTTTATAGATAAGAATGGGTTGAGAAATAGTAGTGGTGCCATCATTAATTACAATAGTTTCTTTAATAATGATATCATTTCCATCTTATAAATGATATGGATTAGGAAGAATTGAGAAAATAGGATGTGTTTTAGGATAAATACTAGCAACAAAATTATTGAAACAAGGATTTTATTTATCAAAGTGACCAAGCTTTTGATATTGGCATGGAAGTTGAGGTTCATGAGTTTGTAGTAGTTATAGAATATATTCATCAGTATGGAACGTAGGTAAAGGTCCATAATACTCAACAGCCACTTCAATATCTAAAATTTTATGTCCATGATTATCAAATTTAAAATGTGTTTGTTGAATAGTTTTAGCTTGTGCATATATGGTAATTTCAGGAGTAGAGGTAGAATTTTGTTCAATAGAATCTGGTATCGATATAGTGGAAGAATCACTATCATCGATGATGATTGAAATGTTTATAATAGGTATAGGATTGGTTTGGTTGATAGGGTATATCAAAGGAAATAAATATTGATGCACTAGACTGATTAGGTCAATATGGTCAAGAATTATGAAACAAGCATTTTGTTTATCAAAGTGACCAAGATTTTGATGTTGGAATGGAATTTGAGGTTCATGAGTGTGGATTTGATATATAATAGATTAATTAGTAGGGAGTGTAGATAAAGGTGCATAATACTTGACATCCACTTCAAGATGTAAAATTTGATGTCCATGATTATCAAATTCAAAATGTGTTTGTCAAATAGTTGTATCTTGTGCATCTATGGTAATTTTAGGAGTAGAGGTAGAATATTTTTCAATACAATCTAATGTCAAGATAGTGGGAGAAGCACTATCATCGATGGTGATTGAATTATTTATAATAGGCATAGGATTAGTTTTGTTGATATGGTTTGTTAAAGTTAATAAATATCGATGCACTAGATTGATCAAATCAATATGGTTAAGAATTGTGGGTTGGATTATATAATATTGGTCAATTTCTTGGATGACCCATGGAGTATCTGGGAAAGGTCCATTAATAGGTGTTACATATCCTTTAGGTTATTATTCACTATCATAGGATATGTGAATGATATGGACATCATGATTGAAATCATGTATTTTTGATAGCCTATTTTGATAATGTAGGATGTCTAAATATCATGATTGAGCTTGTGTCATAATGAAAGTATCATCATATGATATAAATATAACACATGTATCTATTTTTGTAGGAACATCTATAGTAGAAATGCTCATATTACTGAGAGTGAAATGAGACATGGTTAAAGGATCTTGAAATAGTTTGGACACCCCATATTAATTATAAGTTAAATCATCCTCTGTGTAAGATGCTTCATGTGCATTACATGGGGAGGACTGTCAATTTTATCATCGATTAAGGGAATGGTTATAAATTACGGAAGAATATGAGGGAGCCATTCCATGATATAGGGAAGTAATTGAATGGTATTTCATCTATTTTTCAATGCATTAAGTTTGTCATCATTTAAATATATGAAAGTTACATGTAGATTTGAATGCACATTAACAAATTTAGGAAGATGAAGACTATTGATCTAAGCAATAGTAGGAATATGATATTGAGATTTGGTATTTTTTATTTGGATTCTCTAAGGATTAATATCAACCTCATCCTTGTAATGTTTTCCATTGTGTATGAATTTAATACATTGGCTTCTAGAAGATGTGATAACTCACATACGATGAGTCCATGGATGTCCTAAGAAAATGTTTTAAGATAAGGGCAGGTCAAGAACCATGAGCTTGGTGTAGATTTTCTTGGGTCCAATGGTAAGAGAGAGACAAATGTAACCAATTAGAATTGGTTGGTTTTTTTGAATCCACAACACATGAGTTAGGTTTATTTGAGATTTTACTTGGAATATCCAATTTATTGAATTAGCCAAAGAGAATAAATATTGATACCGAATCCTTCATCTAGTAAGAATTTTATAATTTAAGGTATTATTAATTCTAATTTTGATAAAAAGAGGTAGATCATCAACTTGAAAGATAATTTCATCATTTATCATATCATCTTCAAGAAATTCTATGGAGGGTCTGGTAGAAAAATTATTTTTATAGCATGCACCTCTATACTTTTAAGTGCATCAATAGGTAGTTAATAGTCATTAGATGAATTTTATTCTATATCTTATAGTTGTTTCATATGGAAATTGAGATTATAAGGAAAAGTTATTACTAATTCCATGAGAGGAATTTTACAAGGCATAAAATTAAGGTCATCTAATAAATTCTAGTGAGGTTTGTAAGAAGAGTGAGTGTGATATTTAGGTTCATTAGGTAGGGTACTTTTTGGAAGTGTCTGAGGTTCTACTAGTGGAGATGGATCATTACTAGTGGTTGGTTCTAAAGATGAGGGCTGAGAATTTGTAGTTTATTTAAGAAGTTAATCTTTTATAGCTGGTTTCTTAGGTTTTATAATAGGTTCTTTGTGAGAAGGTTTATGATAATAATTGACTTTAGTTTCATTCACATATTAATAATTGGTATAATATTTATCATAATCAACATAAATGTCATAAACATTTTAATTAGAGTCATGGGCATTAGGATCAAAAGAAGATTTTTGATATTTTTGGGTAGTAGATTTGGCAAAGTTTCTCTTTTGAAAATCTTTGAGATTATCAAGATGATGCAATTTTATCATAGAATCATGATCAAAAGCATCTCCAAACATGAAATAAATTGAAAAAATTTGCATGTACATGACATGTCTCATAAGAATGACTAATGTTCGCATGAAACCATAAAATTTTATTAGGATCATACCAAGAGGAGGGAATAATATTGTTATAAATTAAGGGTTTAGATGGAGATAATAATTGTAGACATCTAATTCCTAACACCATTTGTGTCAAAATTGTCAATCTTACTTGAATTACACTCAAATGCACATTTTAGGTCAAAATCCATACAAGGTGTTAAATGGTTTGAACTTGTCATTTACAAGTGCCAATTTAGGTTAAAGTATCCATAAATAGGGAAATGAATTTTATGGGGTAGCTAACTTTAATCAGATCATTTTGAGTCAAAATGACCATTTCACCATTTAGTGCTCTGGATCACTTTTTTTTTTTAATTCATTAGTACATATCATGTACCTTTTTAATTTGTTATTGGCAACATCCTAAATGGGAATACAACTCCAATGCATCTAACATGGCCTTTTAGTTCCTCTCCAGTCAAATTATGACCTAGTAATATGATGTTTCAACCATTTTGATTAGTTAAGGGACAATTTTCAAATAATTGCACTATGTTGATTAACCTTGTTTAAGGCTAATTAATCCAAATCAAGAGCTTAAGTGGATTTTCCATGAGAGTTGTTGAATATTTATTTTTGAAAATTGATCCATATTAACTACATCACCAAGTGACATCATTTCTTGGGAAGACATCCCTAGGCCATAAATGCCACAAATATTAGGATTATGGATCACCCATGCCTAGTTAATGCCTCCCATGCCTCTTCAATGCCCCTTATTCCAAGGTCATGATAAAGATAATTATGGATTTAATTCTAAATATTAGAATTATCCATGGCCACACATCTCAATCTTGAGATTGACAGTCATGGTTGATATTGACCAATCTCAAAAATCTATAAATATAGAGGCCATGGAGGTGAATAAAAAGTTATTTTTTGGTGCAAATTTATTATGCTTAAATATATTCAAAAATATAAAATATAGAAAAGTTATAATGTTAAATTTTTTCTACAATCCTTTGCATTTGATCATAGATTTTTCTTGCAAGCTTCATTGATAGGCTAGTTTAGTGATTTGGAATTATGAGCCTAGGTTTTGTGGAGTGCTCTTGAGACATTGGAGGAGCTTACCACCATTGTTGACAAAGACAAGGATGCTTGATCGAGGGAGAACATGTTTTTGATCCATATGGGTATGGTAAATCCATTTGAGAAGGTAATATGGTGTTTCTTTCTTTCATTTATTTCTTTTTATCCTTTGTAATTCCCATAGGAAGAGATAGGCTTGGTTAGTTAGTTTTTTATGTATGTTTTATTATTTATGGATTAATGCTTGACTAAGTTTATTTGTAATCCTCTCTACATCTTGGCATGCCTAATGGGACAAGACGCATTTCACACCTAATGATCACTTTGCAACTCTAAAATATTTATTTGAGCCTTTAAAACTCTTGTAAATTGATTTTCTAACTTTAATTTGTCATTTTTATTTACCATGGTTTTTACACAGTAACTGATGTCAGCAAGAATACCGACATTGATTACCTACTTAACCAATGTTAGTTAGTAAAAATGACATTGGTTAGATCTTGGTTAGCCAAAGTAACCATTGTCTATTGTAATAACCAATGCCAGTCACTATGTTTTTCTTAAAATATAGACTCGAGAGCTTTTTTTCCAAAGTTCATTATTTCAAGCTAAAAAGAGATTCAAAGTTAAATGACATGATAACATTTTTGTTGTAGGACCAAGCTTGAAATTTGTTAAAAACATGTTTAAATCACCTTTGCATGCTTAAAATTCAATTAAGAAATTTTTTTGGTGAATATTTTCAAAATTTTCAACTAAGACCAAAGGGGTCAAATGAACACCATAAAATATTTCATTTGGGCTTAAAATTGAACACATTTGTCAATTCTTGTTTTCAATAGTTGTTTACTTAGGTTTTGTTTGGAAAAAAGAGGAATGTTGTGTGTATGCTCTTCCATTTGTCCCCTTTAAGGAACCCTTGGAATCAAAAGCACCATTCCTATTGAAAATAGCCTAGTCCAAGGCTTAGAAAGAATGTCACCTAAAGCACTCCCCAAAAACTCACCAAAGTTTGGGTGATCTTGAAAATGACCCTAAAGTATTTCTATTTTATTATTTCTTTATTTTCATGCAAAATTGTCTTATGAGGGGGATGTCATTACCTCTCTCAAGTTATTTATGGAAGCTTTGACCTAGGGTTTCACCTCCCAACATTGACTTCATTTGACTCCTTTAGAGTTGCACATGGGACGTATCTGCATTTGGACATCACACTACATTGAACAAGCAGTAGGATGTAGTGATTGTAAAAAAGACTAGACCTTTTTATAACTATCCAATGTCATAGTCACCCAATTTTCATGCTTGTATATTGCATCATTTGATGTGAAAGTCATTGTGTAATTGATTCCCCTAGAATGATCAAAACCTTGCTAGTTTAGTAGACCCCAAATTGCCATACCTTGTCAGTTTAGACTTAAGACATTTTTTTTTTCATTAGCTTACTTGGTCTTGATTTATGTCTAAAACTACTTGTTAACTCAATGAACTTAACCAAAACACATTGTCCTTAATTTTCTTGAGCAAGGGAGGCTTTACACTGTCCAAATGGAAAATTCATATTTTCCTTGTTCAAAATTTTTATCAAAAGCTTTGTGTCATGTCATCCAATTTGGAAAAGTCATGGTACCCAATTGAGTCTAGATATTTTACCCAATTTATTTAAATCCTTCATTTATAATCCATATTTGAAATTGAACCTTTTTGAGTTCTAAGGGTTGGTGTGTCAAAGTCGGTTCATCATTTATGCACTAAGCTTGTTTTAACTTGGGTTTAATATTCCATTTACATTAAAGATCATTTATTAAGACTCAAAATCACATCATCATCTTGGTGGAATCAAGTCATATGTATCATTCATGCTTTAAGTCCTAGAACATATTTTATCCTACTAGAATCATGTCGCGATGTTGTGCTACCTATTTGGTCTTAGCTTTATACTTAGTGATTTGTGTATGTTTTTACATCTAGAGTTGTTTAGTTCATTTTATCTTCTTCATAATCTAGAGAGATTTCCTCTAAAAACTTCTAGGGTTGACTTATCAAAGTTGAAGCTAGCTTTTACAGTGTGGGTGTATCACAAAGATCTAGGGTTTGGTGTACTAGTTTTCACCCTAGGTCTTTGAGTTAACTTACGCTCTTCTGATTTATACTATTTCAAATTTACCAAAGGTTGAGTAAACTCATGAACCAAATCTTCTAAAAATTGTGCATGGTTTGAAACCACCCTCCTTTATAGTCTCATTGGTACATTGATTATTTGTTTAAAAGAGAACTAAGGCATACTTTGATTGGTTGCCAAACATTGATCCAAAGTTAGTCAAATACATAGAGCAACTCTCTTTTTAGACATGACTCAAAGGTTCACTCATAGTGGGGCCTCTTATGGTCTTAGTTATGAAGGTGAGAAATTTTATGATGGTCAAAATAAACCCATTGTTTTTGATGATATCCCCATAATAGTAGGATCTAAAGATGAATATAATGGATATCAACCCCAAAAATATCAAGACAAAGCCCTTCTTAGATTGATAGAATCAGGTGCTAGACTACCTTCTAATTTTCCTATAAAACAATTGCATACCTTAGAGAATGAGAACAACGATGGTAAGAGCATGATTTTGCACAAATGAACATACATTCTTCCTATAACAAAGGAAAGGACATACAAATAGAGTCAAAACCCACAAATCTAGATCTTATAGCTAGGATCAAGACAATAAGTCAACGATATGTAGATCAACTTGTCACAAACTTAACTGACTCCCTAGTTGCCTCTTCAATTCATAATGATGTTTCAAAAGAATAAGGAAATGTGGTCAAAAGTATGCAATAAATATTGGATGAGAACATTACCATAGTAGATCAAGACAATCTAAATGAATAGTTAAAGTCATAAGAGACCTTATAAAGTATTCCATTTGATATGAAACATACATTATTCAATCATGAAGAACCTCTTTTTACTTTACAAACTCAGAAACCCAAACATTCAGTTTGAATTGAGGAAATCTCTCAAGATAATTTGTCTAGTTCTAATTTGTCTATTTCAATGAGAAAAGCTCTTGATTGGCTACTTAAACTACCCAAGGGATCAGTTGTGGATTGGAACAACTTATCAAAAAAAAAATTAACCATTTATCATATAACATAGAACTTGAATTGACCATTGTTGACTTATGCAAATCTAATTAGCATGATGGTGAAAGTTTCACTATATATCTACAAAGGTGGAGAGCATTGGTAGGCTACTTTCAACACAATCTACCAAATAAATAGTTGGCTAATATCTTTGCATATAATTTACATCCTAAAGTTGTACATAATCTATGGTTAGCTTGTGCTAATTCATTTGAAGAAATTATTCACAAAAGAGTGTAGATTGAGAAGGCTCTTATTGCTAGGGGCCTTGTTAAGATCTTTGTACAAGGTCAAGAATCTAATCAGACTAACTAATCATCTCCTCAAATAGTTACACATGATAAGTCTAAAGGCTTTAGAAAAAATAAGAACATGGTTGGAAATGGGGTGATAGAAATAAGACATGTACAAATAGTGCAGGCTATGCCTCCTCCAAATGTACAATTAACTCCCTCAAATCCATTACCTACTTTATAGAGACAACTTCCATGAAGAACATTTCATAACAATTTTAGAGTCTTTATCAAGTTAGGAGAATCAATTAAAATAGTGTTACAAAATCTCATTATAGCTAATTTAATTATATGACCAATATCAAGGTTGTTTCCTTAAGATTAGCCAAAATTAGACTAGTAAAAAGAGAATGAATGGTATAACTTTCATCATGTTGTTGGTCATGGTGAATATCATTGTGTTAAATTGTGACATATTATTGAAGACTTTATTGAAAGTGGAGAACTAGAAATTAAGTTAGCCCCTAATCAGGACACAAATCAAGATATGGGAATATATAAAGACCCCTTTCATTGAAATGATCCACAATCAAGGACAAAGGTAGAATCAAAACTAACAACAAGGTCAAAATTGTAATGAGCATAATCGAGATCATAATGCCCACACTAATAATGTGGCTTATAACAATGTACCTTATGACTATAATAACATTATGGGATGTATTTTTTCAACCCACATGGCCACTATTACTATGAAGTCATGTGGCCAATCTCATGTTCCTCACAACATGAGATCCATCATTATAGGGTCAACACCCTCCCC
Source organism: Torreya grandis (assembly GCA_037957365.1). Taxonomy (NCBI): domain Eukaryota; kingdom Viridiplantae; phylum Streptophyta; class Pinopsida; order Cupressales; family Taxaceae; genus Torreya; species Torreya grandis. The sequence continues at coordinate 1,053,353 of JARHVA010002582.1, read as the reverse complement.
CCTAGTAATACCATATTGAGTTCCAATCATCATGTTACTACTCTATTTACATGAGTTACTAATCCTAAACAATAATACCTTTCTTATAAAGGCTCCTCACTGACCCAAAATTATAGAAATATGATTAGCCACCCGTGAATCACCAGCCAAGGCCCTTTGCCTCTCTCTTCTAATGGTAATAACTCTTTGCCACCTCTAGGTTGTGAAGTCACAACTAGACACCCATGAGTTACCATTCAGGGCCCTTTGCCTACTTCTTTCCATAAACCCAATGAGAACATTGTGCCAATGGTTCCAAAGCCAAATACTATCCCAACAAAGACTAAACTAGTTCAATCCATAATTCAAAGGCCTTATAGTCTAATGGATCAATTAGATAAAACCCCTGCACAAATTTCCATATTAGAACTCTTATGGACATTTGATGTTCATAGAACCCTTTTCAACAAACTTTTACAAGAGTCTATTATGCCTAATGATATAAACCTTGATCAGTTCCAAAACTTAGTTACAAATTTGTCTTCATTTTGGCAAATCACATTTGATCAAAGGGACAAGTCCACCCTCACATCGAATCACAATAACCCACTATACATTGAGATAATCATTACAGATCACAAGATCAAGTAGGTTATTATAGATAATGGTTTAGGGTTGAACATCATATCTCTTAAATTGGTATGATGATTGGGTTACATGGATAAAGACATTTAGTTAGAAACTATTACAATCAAGGCTTATGATAAGAAAGCCATCATTTCTCATCCATCTCCATCTAATTATATAGACCCAGGTGATCTAGCCTCCACTTTGGTTGATCCATTTCCTACAGCTCTAGCTAAGCAAGTTATTATTAAATATGTAGGCATTTCCATGTACCATCTAAAGGATGTCCTCCATATTTTAAAATTACCAAAATCCCCTAAAACATTTGGTAAGCCTAAAACTTCTTAGACTCCTAATATACCTAATCAGATTTGGCAACCAAAGAAGAAGAAACCAAAACCTCATGTAGTTTTTGTACATGTAATTACACCAAAGAAAGATTAAAAGCATTTTATCAAGGGAGATTGGTTATATTCTAAAGGCCTTGCTGATTGTTTTTAGAATCCAAAGTATCCTATGCCTAACAAGATAATGGATCATCTTGACTATATAAGGAAAGGCCTTGGCACAAAGTCACAAGGAATTTTAGAACCCTTATTTGCCGGAGTTGTCAATTGGAATCATGGTCTCAAATTTAAACTACTAGATGATGATATCATAACATTTGGTAGTGACTCTTTTGAAGTGACTAGTAATGAGACTCCTAGCAGTGACACAACATCCCATTATAGCCTTTTTTATGAGCTTACTGATTCAAATTCCATATTGACCATAACACCTATTGGAGCTTCTCATCCTAAAGAAAAAATCTATCCTAGTGGTGCTTCCCTTACTAAAGTAGGGCATTATATCTTTAACATTGATGCTTCCCATCCTAAAGCAAATCTTCACTATAACCTATGCCTTTGCCATCCTAAACTCATAGATTGGGATTAGAAATTTTTTTTTATATGCCTTGATGAGTTTCAAATGAAGAATCAATTGTAGAATACATGGGCCTATGAGATGCATTCCCTATTGGTGATCATAAGCAAGGTTTTGATTTTTCATTGAATTCTTCTACCTACTTTGGAGAGTAAATGAACTTTTTTGGTCATAGTAAAGAATAAACATCAATATCTTCAAGTGAAAACCTCTTTGAGGCACTTGTTAATCAGGGGAAAAGTAAAGAAAAAGACAAGCTTTTGAGTGAAAACCTATTTGAGGTGCTCCCAAGTGGGAAAGTTTGCTCATCCCCTTAAAATGTAGAAATTCCATCTAGCCCAAGTTCCATAGTTAGTACAAGCATCTCTTCAAAATAACATCAAATATTTGAGCATCTTACTCTTGCATTTCAAGAGGTTTTTGCTAATTGGCCTTTACTTGAGAAGGTAGATTCTAATTCTTCATATTATCTAGATCTTTGGGAAAAACAACAAGAAGATGAAGTAGAGGAAGATGATCATGATCATACATTTCCTATAATTCTAAAGGATGGATCCACACTCATGGAAAGCACAATAGAAGTGAATTTAGGAACCCATGAGGATCCTAAAATTGTTTATCTTAGAGCTTCCCTTATTGGAGTAGAATGTGAACATATTATATCCATTCTTAAGGATTATATAAACATATTTTCATGGGTATACTCTAACATGCCAGGCTTGGGCCTAGATTTAGTTGTGCATCATCTTGTTGTTCACCTTAATGCTAAACCAGTCAACCAAAAGTTAAGAAAGATACATCCACACATCGCCCTTTTGGTTAAGGCTAAGTTTAAAAAGTTGTTTGGAGCCAATTTTATCAGACTATTGGACTAATTTAAATGGATTTCTAACATAGTGCTAGTAATTAAAAATACCCTAGGCATATGTGTTTGTAATAAATTTCTTGATATTAAAAATCATGCCCAAAAGATGATTTTCCTCAATCCAACATCGACATGATTATTGACTCAACTATTGGGTATGAGATGTTATCCTTAATGGATGGATTTTCTAGTTATAATCAGATCAAGATAGCCCCTAAAGATCAACATAAGACTGTGTTCACCACTCCATGGGGGACATTCTATTACCAAGTCATGCCATTTAGTTTGAACAATACTGGAGCCACATATCATCATGCAATGACTGTCATCTTCCATGACATGATGTATGACATTGTCAAGGACTATGTTGATGATATACTAGCAAAATAAAGAACAAGATATGGACACCCTGACATTCTACAACGAATATTTAATAGGCACCATGTATATAAAGTTTTCTTGAATCCTAAGAAAATTGTCTTTAAAGTCACATCATGAAAATTTCTAGGGTTCATTATATCACAATGAGGGATCAAAGTCATCCCTATAAAGGTCACCACTATTATGGAAATGTGACCACTAAATAATCTTAAATAGTTTCAAGGTTTACAAGGAAAGGTCCAGTCTATACATAGGTTCATTTTTCAATTTGTAGATAAGTGCCACCCATTTACCCATCTCTTAAAGAAAGGGGTAATGTTTCAGTGGGATGAAGATTGTCAGATAGCATTTGCAAAGCTTAAACCATACTTGGCCAATCCAAAATTCTTACAGCCTCCAACACAAGGAAAGCCACTACTTCTTTATATATCAGCCATAGAACATGCACTAGGGGCACTTTTGGCTTAGCATGATGATCATGGTAAGGAACATGTAGTATATTATTTAAGTCATACATTGGTAGCCTATGAATATAATTATATGTCTATTGAGAAGGCCTCTCAATTTCCTCTTATCTAAATTAGCTCTTCAAGGACACATGGCTAAATGAATTATGTTCCTCAGTGAGTTTGATATTGAGTACTAGAATCAAAAGGCAATCAAAAGACAAGTTCTTGCTGACTAACTTGTAGAATCTCCTATTACAAACACTCAACCTCTCAAATTTGACCTTCCAGATGATTCTATCATGATGATAGAACAAGCATCACAAGAACCTAAATAGTGGATGATCTATTTTGATGGATCCTTCACATCCTGAGGATCTAGAGATACCATATTGTTGATCACAAATAAGGGGATTTGATCCCCAAAGCATTCCATATACAATTTTAGTGCATAAACAATATGGCTGAATATGAGGCATTGGTTGTAAGGCTCCATCTTGCCATACAATGGGACATTCAAAGCTTAAAAGTCTATGGAGATTCATAGCTAATCATAAATTAGACAACTGATCAATATCAAATAAGAGATGATAATCTTGTTCCTTAAAATCAATTTATCGATGACCTTAAAACACATTTTAAATCTCTATAGTTTGAGCAAGTTTCACGATTCAACAATAGATCTGTCAATGCCATGGCAACAATTGGTTCCATGATTCAAATGCATGATATTGCTAAAGAGTATTAGTTTCTAATTGAAAATCTTCTTCAACTAGCACATATTCTATTAGATTCAAAGAGGATATGCTGTCAAGGATCTTGCTCCTCAATTAGAGCACATATGATTACCTCTTGTATTAGCAACTAAACACAGAATTTAACTAGAATGATAAATAACTAGAAATATGAAACAACACAGGGTATGAGAGACAATACACAATTGTATTAATAATCACTCAAAAGAAAATACAATAAAGAAGATGCCACTTCTTCTTCCACCTCAAAGGCTTGCCACACCTCAAGGACTTCTTCCCTCTCTCTCTTGGTCCCAACGCACAACTCAAATACAGAATTGTTGTTCACCTCCACCAGTCAAAAACAATGCTGCTAGTACACCAAGTACACAACCGTACTCCAAGTAGATCTCCTGCTCTCTGCTGCTACCTGCAAATCACTAGACCTTACTCACCATTATAGATCTCCAAAAGAAGCCATGCACACCTGCTGACCAAGATCATACATATACGAAGAACCCTTCTGATTCTCCAAACCAGCACCCACACTTGGTACTGTGGCACCAGGAAGAACACGCCATTGCTCTCCTCTCTCTGAAGGAGCTTATTTTTCTCTCTTACTCTCTAGCACTAATTTACAATACAGCCCATGAGTCTATTATATAGATCTCATGCTTACAATAATTAGACTATCTTAATTACAATAATTAGACACGCAACTCCAAGACTATAATTAGCCTTTAACATGCAAACTAACAGTCCAAAAATAGACTCTCTAGAATCCGCATGTAAACTGCATGTTCACACATAGGTTGCTGACATCGGCTCCTCCCTGACCGATGTTAGCTCTTCCCTGACTGATGTCAGCCGACTTGTGACTGATGTCAGTTGCTTCTGCACTGCTATCTGATCGACATCAGTTGATCAGACCAACATCGGTTGCCCTGTAACTTGTTATGCAACTCTCTACAACCTCCATAACTCCTCTTATTTGTATCTTGGTGAAGCTTTTAGCTCTACAACCTAATAATCTCCCACTTAGAGATAAATAGCTGCACTTGTACCTATACCTGTACACCATCTAATTTATTCCCTAGCTTGTATCCCTCTTCAAGATCAATCTTAAAGACCAACCACCACACAACCTGTGATGTTACCCCTCTCATCCAAGTAACCTACCACATCCAAACCTACAAACCCATGTAGTGATGACCTTGACCCTACATAACATGAATCCCTACTGCTGGTCCCTCTCAGATACCTGAGAATCCACCTTCCCCGAATTGGCTCCAAACTCTCTGACAACTCCCACTACTTGGGAAAAATTAGGTCTACACTCGACCTCATGTGATTTTGAACCCTATTCTAAGCTAAGCTTGAACTGTCTAGCCCTTGGTGTGCTTTCTGATTCTGCATCCTACATCTTGAACCTCGCCAACACCTTCTTCACATTAGCTCCCACTGGAGACAAAATCTCCATGTCTCTTATGCCAAATAATTTCGTCACTCCCAAATTCTTCTTGACATACCTCTGAACTAACCTTACCCTTAGCTCAGCAAAACCCTGTATGTATAAACCTGCTAGCAAATCACCCACATACAGTAACTGGATAATGTCACAACACATCATCCACCTAGTAAGACAAACACAATGGTTACACTGACATTGACTAAAGCCCTACTTTGTCATCCACCTGTCAAACTTGTACCACTATCCTACAGCTTCCTCAAGACTATATACCTTGGCCTTTCATCTCACGTGTCCATCCACTCTCTTCTTTAACATGGGAATCCATCCCTTTTCTAGTGCTTTCTTCCAGCTGACAACTCCACCAATAAAACCCTATTTGGTTCTTCTTCAAGGACTCACACACCTCATCCATGCCAAGCTCCCACTATTTTTAGATTCTACCTGCATTGCCTCTTCACATCTTCCTGGTTCTTGACCATCAATAAGTAATATAAAAAAGGTGAACAATGAATATGAGCTTCACTTACCCTTTCTGACCTCCATATGGGCGTTTGAGACTTGTTGACAGCTTGCTATCCACCCAACATCCGTTCCAATGACCGATCTTGGCCATCTCCCAGTCTGCATCTGACCGATGTCGGTTCCCTGCACTGACCCTGAATGCTGACATCCTTTCCCTGGCCGACGCCGGTATCCCTTCTACCGACATCAGTTTCTATTTGACCAACATTGGTCTTCTTATTTCTGACGTCAATTACTATATGACTGATGCCGGTACCTGTGTTCACCTGTGAGTGATGACTTTTTACCCGTGAGCTCCTTTTGGATCAAAACCTTGTTCAAATCAACACAGCCCTGCTCAGAATAATTTAGTCCCCTCAGCTGATCTCTGTCTGTCATCTCCTCTATGAACACCAAGGCCTTCTAGTTCTTAAGTTTACCAAAGATATCTGTCTTCTGCTTAAGAACATGCATTCCCCTCCTACATATGTGACCAAGCCTACAAAGCCACATCTCTGTAATAGAAGGTGAATCAATAATATAAGTACATAGATAAAGGATACCTACTTTCTTACCACCATCAAATTCAAGTGCATCCACTGTGAGAGTTACTGTGCATCTCCCATCACCCAACTTTCCTAAAGAAATTAGACTCATCTCCAAGACTAGTACCTGCATAACCTCCTTCAACACATGTGTGTTATCCATCTACAATTTCAGCTTCACTTCCCCTTCGTCAATAATATGACAAGGCTCACCAACCCCTAAATAAATCTCTCCAAAGTCTCCAAAGACATACCCATGAAAAGATTCTCTATTTCGGGCTGCATGGAAAGAGGCAAAAGAATCTGTAAACCAAGATTCTAATTTATCCAGAGCAACCTGTGCAATAACACCTACAACATCTGCTTCTACACACTGATCTTCTACTAACCAACAATCTTCCTTTACCTGCTCTTTCTTTCCATCAATTAAACCATTCTTGTTATTCATTTTCTCTATTCGTAGCTTACTTTCTTCTACCATTGTTATACTCCCACTCAATTTGAAACCCCTGAGAGTGACCTGTAATCAACAAACACTAACCAAATCTGAAACCACCTGTTAGTAACCTAACAAAAAGCTCTGATACCACTTGTCAAGGATCTTGCTCCTCAATTAGAGCACATATGATTACCTCTTGTATTAGCATCTAAACATGGAATTTGACTAGAATGATAAGTAACTAGAAATATGAAACAACACAGGGTATGAAAGACAATACACAATTGTATTAATAATCACTCAGAAGAAAATATAATAAAGAAGATGCCACTTCTTCTTCCACCTCAAAGGCTTGCCACACCTCAAGGACTTCTTCCCTCTCTCTCTCAGTCCTAACACACAACTCAAATACAGAATTGTTGTTCACCTCCACCAATCAGAAACAATGATACCAGTACACCAAGTACACAACCATACTCCAAGTAGATCTCTTGCTCTCTGCTGCTACTTGTAAATCACTAGACCTTACTCACCATTGTAGATCTCCAAAAGAAGCCATGCACACCTGCTGACCAAGATCATACATATATGAAGAACCCTTTTGATTCTCCAAACCAGCACCCACACTTGGTACTGTGGCACCAGGAAGAACACGCCATTGCTCTCCTCTCTCTGAAGGAGCTTATTTTTCTCTCTTACTCTCTAGCACTAATTTACAATACAGCCCATGAGTCTATTATATAGATCTCATGCTTACAATAATTAGACTATCTTAATTATAATAATTAGACATGCAACTCCAAGACTATAATTAGCCTTTAACATGCAAACTAATAGTCCAAAAATAGACTCTTTGGAATCCACATGCAAACTGCATGTTCACACATAGGTTGCCGATGTTGGCTCCTCCCTGACCGATGTCAGCCGACTTGTGACCGATGTTGGTTGCTTCTGCACTACTATCTGACTGACGTCGATTGAGCAGACTGACGTCGGTTGCCCTGCAACTCGTTATGCAACTCTTTGCAACCTCTGTAACTCCTCCTATTTGCATCTTGGTGAAGCTTTTAGCTCCACAACCTAACATATGCACCATTTTTGATCTTAATCTCTCACTTGAGCTACCATGGTACCAAGATTTTTATAACTATTTCCATAGTCATGTATTTCCTACCAACCTTTCCAATAACTAACAAAAACTTTTCCTTCATTTCTTAACATGTTATATCCTCCTTAGAAACACACTTTCTCAAAAAGGCTATGATGGAATGCTTCTTCGTTGTTTATCTTTGGGATTTTCTTAATCTGGCACTAAAAGAGGTTCATGAAGGAATGTGTGGGGCCCATATCAATGGTGTATTCCTAACAAAGAAACTTCTTATAATAGGTTATTAATGGCACAAAATAGAGATAGATGCTTGTAATTATGTAAAGAAATGTGTTCCTTGCTAGTAGCATGGTAAATTGATACATGTACCTTCCTTACCATTGCAACCAATTACAACACCATGGCCATTCTCAACATGGGGTCTCAATCTCACTAGGAAAATTAACCTAACATATTTAGATGGCCATAAGCACATATTGACTATAACTAAGTACTTTACCAAGTGGATTGAGGCCATTCCTCTCACTTATATTATCAAGAAATAGATATCCAAATTCATCATTACCATAACATCTATCAATATGACATCCCACCTTGTATTATATTTGATAATGGTAGATCATTTGTAAACTAAGATGTGAAATATTTTTGCATAAAATTCAAGATCAATCACAATAAATCCACTCCATATAACCCGTAATTCAATAGACAAGATGAGGTGTCAAAAAAAACCATTCTATCCATCTTGAAAAATATTTTTAATGATGTTATCCCTTATTGGAACTTGCAACTCTTTCCTACCCTCTGGGATTATAGAACCAATCATCATACCCCAACTAGAGCTACTCCATACTCCCTTGGTTTTAGCACTAAAGTTCTCATCTCAACCGAGATTTAGATCCCATCATTAATAATATCACTAGAGCACATTGAAGATGATGAAGACTATAGAGCCTCATGGCTGCAAGAACTAGAACTTTTTGATGGTAAGCATTTGGATGCCCTAGAAAACTTGTAGGCCTATTAGAACAGATTGTGGAGAAGCTACAACAAATACATTCTCCCTCAAGAATTTGAGATTGGTGATTAAGTTTTGAAAGAGAACTAGAAGAACATGAATGCTAAACCCAAAAAGAAAGGCAAGTTTTAACCTAATTAGTTAGGACCATATATTGTCATGGCAAACTATGGATCAAGAGCATATCAATTGGCTAAACCTAATGGTGAATAAATTTTAGAGCCCATGAAAATCATACACCTTAAGATATTCTATGCATAAATAGCTTTGAACCATTGTCTATAAGACCCCTGACTTGGGGGCAACTTATGCTGTTGCAATTTTATCCCACCTTTTTTTATCTTACCTTGAACACATTTTATATTATCTTGGTCCACTTTTCATGAATCCTGACAGTAAAGGCTTTGAACCCTTGGTCCTCTGAACACATTCTTCATCCCATTCTATATTTCTCTCTTTGAGAAACACATCTTTGTTATGTCTAAGGCATGTTATAAGTTTGGACGCTTTTTATCCCTTGACCAATTATGATCTCGATTATATCTCATGAACATTATGAACATCTTCAGTAGCAGTTATACAAAGTAGTTCAACTAAGATAGTCTTGTGTAGTTTTATACAAGTAAAGAGCCACATCTTCCTAATTCAAGTATTTTTTACTCTTTCTTGTATTATCAAGAACATCAATCTCACTGATTTATGAGCATGGGTTGTTTTAGCCAACTTAACTATCTTATTGGAACCTCTACTCTTAGGACATGCATCTCCTTGACTAGATGGTTCCAGCTTGTGCATATTTTATCTCAAAAACACCAAAAACATTAGAAGTACTTTGAAAATACCAAAAACATTATAACCTGATCCAAAAATGAACAAAAACATTGTCTCATGCTTATATACATTTTTACATTCCCATTTTACCATCTCATGCTCTCATTGTTTTGTGAGCAACTGTTAAGTTTGAATGCTCTTGCCATTTTTCAAGCACAAAAACACTAGTTCATTTCATCTTATCCCATGCACTTGCCATTTTTCAAGGTCATTCTTTCTCATCTCATTAGCTTCTTGTTTACCAAACCATTCTCATTTGTTTGTCATATCTTTCATTTCTTCTATAACATTAATAATGTTGGTTTGAACATCATGTTTCTTCTATCCCATTTCTTGGGAGAACTACATTTGTCATGAATTTCATGTTGGAACATGCATCTATGGAACTATGTAGGCAGTGCCCACTTATTTTATACATCTAGAGTCAGCTCAAACAACCCCTTCCTTTTCTTGTCTTCCCCTATTTCTTCTATCATTGTTCCTCTTTAATTAGGGAACAATTGTGTTGTCATTATTCTTTGTTATGATGTGGTGGAAAGTAATACCTCTACGCCACATACATGAACATTTGTCTTTAAACCAAACTAACATGGTTTTTGTTTGTGTGTGTTTATTTCAGTTTTCTTGGTTTTTTGTTGTGTTTTTTTGGTGTTATATTGTGATTTCAAACCTCTCCTTTTATTTCTTCTCTTCTCTTATTTTTATTATTTCTTGTTTCATCTTGGTCTTGTGTTTCCTTGTTTGTTTTTTCTTATCTCTTATGTGTTTTAGAAAATCCTGATGATTCACATGGATCTTGATTGTCTATATCTTGATCCTATCTTATTACATTTTTCTTGGACCCTTTTGTTTATTTGATTATTTTTGGTGTCTTGTTCTTCTATTTGATTTTGCTTTTCTCTTTTGTGTTTGAGAATTCCTTGATGGTCCACATGGATCTTGATTATTCATATCTTGGTCTCATGTCATTAAAACGTTCTTGACTTTTATTTTTAAACATTTTGTTCCTACTTAAGATCATATCTTGAGTTCAAGTTAGGTTCGTTTATGTTTATCTTTTTCTTTGTTTTTACTTTTTAGTTTAAATGTAAATCGATGTAACTCTAGTTTTGGTCATTGTTTTACCATTATCCTTAGTTATAGATATTCACATTTAAACTAGCTCAACATAATTAGAATCTTATATCATTCTAAGTTATTAATACTTATGATGCCTAATTTCTTTTTTCTATAGCAATCACTTTGTGCTTAGGTCTCAATGTCTTAACGTCAACATTAGCTTTGATGAATGATTCTCAAGAACACTTTGCAAAACTTGAGCTCATGATATGGAATTAGGCTTCTAGGTAGCATGCATTTTAGGCTTATTTGTATATGCATAAATGTGCATCTCTTTGCATACATTGTAAGTCTAATCACTTCTTGGTCATTTTTCATCATTCTTCATTCTGTTCTCTCCCAAACCTAGGTGAACTACATTGGCCTAAAGTTCATGTTGGAACATAAGTCCATGGAACTATGTAGGTAGTGCTCAATTTCTATTGAGGTCAGCTCAGCTATCTCTATTCTTCTTTTCATCTCTCTCATCACTTTTTGCATTCTCATATGCTTGGTTTTAAATGGCCTCCCATTACACCATCACATGTACATTTATGCACACACATTTTAACCTATCTATTAGGTTATATCCTTGAGCTATTTTTCTTGCTATTTGCCCATGCTGGGGCACAACATCTGAACTATGTCTGATCAAATCAGCTCTATAGGGGAAAAATTATTCTTTATTCTTTATCAATGATCAAAATTTTCCCTACTAGGGTAAAACTATTTTATCATGATCAAATCTGCTCTACTAGAGTACTTATTATATTCTCTTTGGAGACCCCATTCTAGTGGTGTTTCCCTTCTTGAAGTAGAATGTTCTCTCTTTTCCTCTAATTCCAATCTCTCCACATTAAAGCCCATGATGATAATATTTTAGTGTGTAACTTGTCTCAGGATTTATCAATGTCATAAGCACGTAGCTTGTACTCCCAAATTGGGTACTTTTATAGTGTGTCACATACATTTATGGATTGTATATTTCCCATTCCCATCTCTGGGGCATATTAAACTTCTAATTATATTTTGATCAGTGATGGTAATCACGCATGTAAGCATTAGTTCATCTGGATGTGATCTTTTCCATGGGTTAATCTCTCACTTTCTCTCTCTTTTCAAGATTCCATCCTAGTATGTCCTCTCAAGGGGGCATCATGGGTCTATTCAAATTTTTTCTTGACAACTATTTTCTTTGAAAATAAATTGCTTCACCTGAATCTCTCATTACACCTTCTCAAATAGGGGCAAAATGTAGGCATCCAATTCTTAACAATGTTTGTGTCAAAAGTGTCAATCTTACTTGAATTGCACTCAAATGCACATTTTAGGTCAAAATCCATAAAATGTGCTAAATGGTTCAAAATTGTCATTAAAAGTTCCAATTTAGGTCAAAGTATCCCTAAATAGGGAAATTCATTTTATGGGCTAGCTAACTTTGATTAGATCATTTCGAGTCAAAGTGACCATTTCACCATTTAGTGCTCTGGATCACTCTTTTCTTCTAATTCATTAGTACACGTCATGTACCTTTTTTATTTGGTGTTGGAAACATCTTAAATTGGAATATAGCTCCAATGCATCTAACATCACCTTCCATTTCCTCTCAAGTAAAATTATGACCTAGTAATATGACTTTTTGACCATTTTGATTAGTTGAGGGCCAATTATAAAATAATTGCACAAATGTTGATTAACTTTGTTTAAGGCTAATTAATCCAAATCAAGAGATTAAGTGGATTTTCCATGAGAGTTGTTGAATATTTCTTTTTGAAAATTTATTCTTATTAACTACATCATCTGGTGACATCATTTCTTGGGAAGACATCCCTAAGCCATAAATGCCACAAATATCAGGATTATGGGTCACCCATGCCTAGTTAATGCCTCCCATGTGTCTTCAATGACCCTTCTTCCAAGTTCATTATGAAGATAATTATGGATTTAATTCCAAATATTAGGATTTTCTATGGCCACACATCTCAATATTGAGATGGATGGTCATGGTTGATCCTGACCAATCTCAAAAATTTATAAATAGAGAGGCCATGGATGTGAATAAAAAGCTATTTTTTGGTGCAAAGTTATTATGCTTAAATATCTTCAAAAATCTTGAATATTGCAAAGTTATAATGTTAATTTTTTTCTATAATTCTTTGCATTTGATCATAGATTTTTCTTGCAAGCTTCATTGATAGGCTAGTTTAGTGATTTAGAATCATGAGCCTAGGTTTTGTGGAGTGTTCTTGAGTCATTGGAAGAGATTACCACCATTTTTGACAAAGACAAGGATGCTTGATCAAGGGAGAAAATATTTTTGAGCCATGTGGGTATGGTAAATCCATTCGGGAAGGTAATATGGTGTTGCTTTCTTTCATTTGTTTCTTGCTATCCTTTGTAATTCCCATGGGAATGGATAGGCTTGGTTAGTTAGTTATTTATGTATGTTTCATTATTTATGGACTAATGCTTGACTAAATTGCTTTTTAATCCTATTTACAATAATTTATTCATTTATAATACCTTTAAGGATGGGTGAAAGGGAATTTGAATATCATATTTGACTACTCCCATTTTTGTTGGAGGAAATTTAAATTGAGTATTTTTATTTGTTATTGCATTAGTTGAAGTTTGGAAAGATTCCTAGATTGGATGTGTAGACACAAGAAAACCATACATTATGGTTCTAGATGTCTCATTCATCCCTTAACCACCTTGGGACCATTTCCCAATCATTTACACCACTAGTCATTAGTAGAAATGGCTAAGTTTAGCCAATTTTGACTATGACCCTAACTACCAACAGTTGACCCCTAACCATTGATGGTTAGCCTCAACCACCGATGGTTTACCCTTAACCACATCAAGAGTTAACTTCAACTAAAACTCTAGATTTATTTTTTTATTAATAGTTATTTGATTCGTTGTTGACATAATCAATGCATGTTATGCTAAAATTAGTTAGCTTGTTAGACTTATTATTTCACCACTCCCTTCCCTCTATATTAAGAGAGGAAGAAAACATGAAAGAGGATGATAATTTCTTGATACAAGATATCAAAGCTTATTTTTTTAATTATTCTTCTTACTGTTGGATAATCTAAGAAGGCTTCTAGTAAACTAGTGACCAGACAGAGATCAAAAGTGTTATTACAACTCATTAGTCAACATCCAAGGTACTGTCACTCTATTGAAATTATTCTATAATCTATAACAAGCCCTCAGCCAACCTCAAAATTCTTCAGACCAATAATAATAAATCTAAGTATCTATTTCTTATCAAGATTCAACAATTAGTTTCTTTGTTTCATTCCTTGTATCACTTTCTCTTTCATCCCACTTTCCTGTGTTAGAATTATACAAGTCCAAACACTTTTTTTCTTCCCTAAGACCATCCATAGCCTCTTTCAATCATCTAAACCCCCTCTACCTAAACCATAACCCTTTGAACATTACCCGCTATATCACTACCATCATGCAATCTAAACTCACCTTACAAAAATTTACTACAACCTTTCAAACTGAACTTCTCTTCCTAAGCCAAATCCCACAGTAACCACTAATGATCACCTAACCACTGATGGTTTGACTCTAACCATTGATGGTCACTAACTAGTGATGGTCACCTAACCACTGATGGTTTAACCTTAGCCACTAAAGATCATTGTCTATTAATTTTTAACAATAAGCTAATTTGACCTATCAGACCCTAACCAAATTCCACTTTTTGAGTTTTTTATCACAAAGGATAACTCTATTTTTTTAATCATTTTTTATTCATCTAGCATTGATATCTAATCGTTAATTGATAAAATTATTCTATTTATTCTATTTTTTATCAATTACATTTTGTATTTCATTTCAGTATATTCTATCATTTATGCAAGTAATTTATCTTTAATTTTCAAAACTTAATTGTTTAAAAGTGTGGATTGATAGCCCCCTATGAAGCACATGCTTCTTGGATCTAGCTCATGCTAGGAAATCCACCCTACTACCCAGCTAATCAACCATTTATTTAGTGATTTATTATCTATAATTCATTCCTCCATAGATAAAGAGAATTATCCAAATCATCTGGATCAATGTGTGCACAACATATCAGGTTTTTATACCATACCCTCTTTGAGTTTCTTCTCATTTTATTCTAAAAAAATAAAACAAAATATGAGTGAAACATTCTGGCACACCCAGTGGGACCCGTGAGTTTTTTCTTGTATTCATAGCTATAGAACATTTAGTTTCATTAGAGAAAATTCATCCATTGAATTATTTTCTAGAAATTAAATGTCCCTTATTTCCTTTCTTCCTTTTTAAAATGCAAGTTCTAGTTTATTTTATTTTCTTAGAAAAAGGAAAACATTATCTTATTTTGCTTTCACTTCTAAAAATCAAAAGTATTCATCCTAGGCTTAGGATTTGCCATATCATTATCATATCTAGGTGTATCTTAGTTGTTTTATATTGGTTTGAAAACACACTAAAATTTTATTTTGGATTAAAATTAACTTTGCATCCATTGTTTGCTTACATGTTTAGCTCACATAGCTTAATTTAATAAAGTAAATCAATCATAGCTTTACTCTTTTCACACACACAATACCAAACCATTTACACCTAATTAAACATCAAAACATTGACAAAAGGCCGATTGGGATTTCATCACCTAATGATTGCCTTTCCTCAGCTATCTTACTTGGATTTTACCATCAAGGGGAGAACCAACTTAGTTCATTGGCTAAGCATAATATCTAGAAACTTTGTATATTTTGGATAAGCACTTGACACCCTTATCACTATGGTATGTGAATTAAGGGAGTAGGACCCAATATCAAGCCACGTACCAAGTTTTAGTATAGATATTGAGATCCTTTAACTACATGGAACCATCATTAGACATCTTATTCTAGTACCCGTTCTATAAATCCAAAGTCGGTCCTTCATAACTTATTTAAAAGTGAGGTATAAGCCTAAAGAGAGATAATAAAGTATCCTAAGATTTTAACACACATTAGTCTATGCATTATTTTCCTTGAGACCTTTTTATTTTAACTAATTTTATTTTGAGTTATTTGATCACTAGTATCTTTCTTTTTCTCTTCATCGTATGGTTCTCACTAAACAACAACTATGAAACCAAGCAAACTAGTATCCCCCTCCCAACTACCCATCTTCCTCTTCATATTCATCCATGGAGTATGTCTTAGATGTAGAGAGCCTTCTCCATCCTTTTAGAAGTCCTAGTATCCCTCAAATGGTTGCCCAAGGTGATATGGATTTTGCCACCTTTATAGATAACAACCACATAGCCCTCTAACATTACCTTAACACCATATCCCACCATACTCCTACTTTGGTTCAACCAATTGACCCACCCTATGGTATGCCATCCCACCTTATGGGAAGCACCTCTATTTACACAATTTCCACCCAACCTTTAGTCACCCAAGCATCTTTTTCTACCAATAGTCCCACCAATACCACCATCTAAAACCAACCAACACCCAAACACCTTCCACCCCAACCAATAGCCCTTATAGTATAGGATCAACCCAAACTTTGAGCACTGATAATCCACTTACCATGGGGGTACCCTCTACTAGTGTTACCACCCTTCCTTTTATTTTCAACCCACCCACCTCCACTCCCTTCCAAATCTTGGTGGTTCCCATACCTTCTACCCTTCCACCCATTAGTACTAATATTATTACCTATCCTTAATCTATCAACCTGACCATACCTCCAACCCAAACTGTGTCAATTCTTCAAAAAGTTATTATTGTACCTAATCAAAGCTATATTCTAAACCCATAGGGTTATATGGCTCCAACCTCTACCCAACCTCCTATGTCCACTTACCCATACATGGCATATTCCCAACCATCCATGTCCACATATCAATATGTGGCAACCTCTCAACCTTCCAATAGATATCCTTATGTTTCACCTACCCAAAGCCAATAGAATATGCCCTACAACTATGGGGGTGCATAATCGCAAATGGATTTTGTTAAGATGTTAATGGACAAGATGACCACTTTAGAGTTATCTATCTCTAGTGCCCATAACTTATTAATTTCTGATAAAATAAACAATGAACCAATTCATCCATCTATCCCAATCCAACCTTATCCTCCTCAATGGGAGCTTCCAAAATTTTAGATCAAGGAATACCCTCAACATCATCTGAGAGCATTTAGACACTTTTGATATTGTAATGCTTTTGATGATGCTCTCCTTATTTGCACCTTTCCTATGTCTCTATTAGGTCTGACATTAGATTGGTATAGTGTTATTACTAAGCACTCCCTCTTTTATTTTTCCCAACTAGATCAAACCTTATTAGATCACTTTTCCATAAACATCTCTAAGAAAGTTTCCATCACTGATCTCTACTCCATTTGGAATTTTATGATGAGTTTATTGTAAACTTTATAGCCCATTGGATAAGATTGATAAACCAACTCTCTTTATTTTTGCCCCAAACCAAGATGATTGATTTTTTTCTTGGGCTTGTGCCAAACACATTTCTTCCACTTTATGGGTTCAAACTTTTAGGTCATTTAATGAATATTTCACCATCGCATGAAAGTTAGAAAATAGAGCCATTAATGAGGGTAAGTTAAAATTAAGAAACTAGAATTCCAACTTCAAATAAAATAAGACTTAATCCTCCAAACCTATCAATCTAAATAACACTAACACAAAAAACAAATGAATCATGAATACATTTATCCTTAAAACTGCTCCACTAGTTTTTAAGCAACCCAACTCTTCCAATTCCTCCAATCAAAACACTAAAAACCAAAATGCAATGGCCAAAAGTAATTTACTCCACTATGAGAGTCATATTATTTAAACTTAGAAAAGTTGTTAAAATCAAATATCATACAACTCCCTCTGATCAAACCTCCATAATAATTCAATTCCTCTCATCTTATACCTAGTTGATTTAAGGAGAATAAATCATGTGCCTTCTACCATGTCATTAGGCATGATGTTAGTAGGTGAAATACTTTCAAAAACATGGTCCAAAGTCTGATTGACAAGGGGTAAATTGTGTTGGATAACCCCAATGCACCCCTAAATTAGTCACTTGACATATTTAGACAACCTTTTCCCAACCATGCCCTTTTTGTGAATAATGAAAATAATAAAGTGTAATCCTATCACAACCATGAGCTCCATGCCAATAATATAGTTTTTAGTGAACTCATTGTTGAGGAAACCATTTTCCAAACCACTCTTCCTTCCCATTCACTTATTGAGGTAGTGGAATCACCTTCTATTCCTTTGAAAACCGAAACAAAGGAAACAACTATTCCCCTTTCTCCACTTTTTGAGGTAGTGGAGCTACCAAGCTCTCTTTCGGAAGACATACCAAAAGAGGAAGACATTACAAACATATCCTTCTTTGTCATCATATATTAATCCACTCTTCTTTTGGAAAACATTCCTAAGGAATAGGTCACTTTACCTACCTCTCCCATGGAAGACTCACCTTGACAAGCATTGGAGTCTTTGATTGAGAAAAAGGACAAAGTGATTATTTACCTTTCTCAACCCATGGGTTTTTCGTTTGAGACCAATACCAAAGGGACCAAGCCCATCTATAAGCCTTTCTCTAGACTAGTTCAAAACTTAGAGTACCTATCCCAACCCAACATAGATCATGCCACATTTTTGCACCATCTCAAGCTTCCTTACCCAACCAAGCAAGATCCCTCAACCATGACATTGTCAACCTAACCTTCCACTTCCACTATTGAACCCATCATCATCTCAACCAAACCATTAGAAACCTCTACCCCTCAATCCATAATTAAACCAACCAAACTAACTCCACCTAAAGTAGCTCAAACACCTTCTACCATCCTAGCCATGCTCATCAAAAACCTAAGTGTGCTCCCTAATTAGAGCCTTACTCACCCTCCCTTAAAGTTAGATTTAGCACCACATATCCCACCAAATAAACCCTAAGTCAAGCTAACCAAGAAAGAAGAACCACTTAGGATACCAAAATCTAGAACCTTGACACTTATTTCTACCTTGCCTTCCATTTTGGGACCACATCCTTCTTTCATCCTAGGACCTCATCCTTCCATTAAGAAGACACATCTCCCAAAGACAACCCAAACCTAGCCTCCTATTCTAGCTATTCCCCTACATATTATTTTTGTGCTTTATGCCTCAAAACCCTCCACTACCAAATGTCCTACTTCTAACCCTTCTATTTTAAATCCACCCACTACCAAGCCTATTATTTATAAAACTTTTGCCTCCAAACCACTAACCACAAATAAAACTCCACCACCCAAAACTCCTACTACTAAGACAACTCCTAAGAAGGCTTCCACCCCAAAAGTCAAAACTAGAACTCTAACATCCTTACCACCTTTTCCTGAGTCTTACTTAACCATCTTGTAGAGATTATTACAATTTTATTTCTTGAATTTTCCTCCCATAAAACCATTTGACCCCCATAGTCCTAATCCATCCTAGTTTGATGATAATTTGATTTGCTCATACTATATAACATCAAGACATGACATAGAGAGCTACAAATCTTTCCAAGTCCTAGTCCATTAGATATGTGATGATGATGACCTATTTTTAGAAGAGACACCCATAACCCCACAACTATTCTAGGAATCACAAGTCACCACCCAAAACCTACCTACTCACATACTCTCATCTAAGAGTGAGGAGGAATTGAAGTAGTCCTTTAGCCCAACTCTTCCCCAAATCTATACCATCTATGTGGTCACACAATCACAAGACCAAGAAAAGGATAATAGGAAGGCAAAGATGTTAATTCCATAGACATACCCTTATTCTAACACCCAATCACTCAACCAAACCCAAACACCCACACCTTCACCCAAACCCAAGATATCCATCTTGGGTACCTCTCAATCCAATCCTTCTAAGTCAATCCAAAAATTAGTTCTAAAGTAACTTCACCAAACACTAGTGAAGATGAGTTTAAATGATCTAACGAATACCTCACCCCATCACCACTAGGCAATGATAAAAGCTTTACAATCCATAGAGGTCCAACTAAAATATACATAACCTCTAGTAGTCTTTATCAAAGCCCTCCATCTTTCCACCTTTGTTATCTTTAAATATTTAGAAATACCTCTATTCATCCCCAAGATCTGGATCCTCCTATTTTTATTACCACATACATCAACCAAACCCACATCAATAGGGTTGTGATTTATGGAGAGGATAATATCAATATTATCTCCTCTTACGTATATGACTAGTTAAATTACTAGAGAACATTATGTCAAAATCCATATCAGTGTTTTGTTCCTTCAATGACACTATGGTGACAACTCTAGGAGCCATTGTCATCCACATTTATTTAGGACCTCACATGCTTCTTGAGATATTCTACATAGTAAAAGGTGAATTCTACTTCAATGTTCTACTTGGGCACCTTTGGATCCATTCTATGAATTGTGTACCTTATACCCTACATCATTGCATCAAATTTGAACACTAGGGTCAAGTAGTTACTATACAATCTAACTTAATGCCTTTCACATCATGAAACATGACATACCGACCTAATTATGTTCTCCTCCTTCTATCCACAAAGTCTTCACCAATCAACAATGACTCCACTTATTATATAAATCCATCCTGAACTAGCTCATCCATTCCTTCTACCCAAATCCCCATGAATTACCCCTTGGAATCCACATTCCAATGTCTCTCACTTGGGGAGTATCACCTCTAGGCCTTGGATGCCTTCCCTACTCCTGAAGAGTATGAGAACCTTGACTAGAAGCTTGGTTACAACCCCAATACCAAAACCACTATTTATTTTGGGCCTCCCCACCTCCGAATGACTCTTATATATGGGGGACTTGATCAACAATTTCCCACCCCATTGACTTCCTCTTCTCTTTGATCATTTACCTCTGATTTCTCCTATCTGGATAAACCAAAGTTCACCAATACATACCTCTATAGGTGTGATTAGAAGGGATTTGGTCTAGGACATTGTGAGTATGGACCACATGAGTTGCCTCCATATAAGGTCCAAAATCCTCATGAGATATTTGGTTTAAGTTTTACTCCACTGGAAGAGCCAACATATTCACCTTCCATTATGGTCATTGATGAGGAAGTCCCATCCTCACTATCTACTCCACCACCGATATCTGAGGATTTTGACATCATTCCCCCTAACTTTTTTTTCATCAACATGATCAGCCCTTGACCCCTTACTTATCAAAAGGATGGGGAGACCATAACCATTCCTCTAGCTAATCCTGAGATGGTAAAATATGACTCTCCTATTATTAATATCATTTGGTGTCAAGATGACAATTACATTCTTCCTATCTTTGTGCTAAATATTCTTCTATCCATAAATCACTTCCTTTTGAGACTTTAACTATGTTGAATGAATCCACTAAGGATATCAACTTGGGTACTCAAGATAACCTATGCATTGTCAAAATTATCCAATCACTAAATTCTATGGAGCTTCACGATGTCTCCTACTTCCTAAAAAACAATAACATATCATTTGCTTGGTCTTATAGCAACATGCCAAGAATTTACCCTTCCATCGCTACCCATAATATAATCACCAATTTTGATTTCAAACTAATTAGGCAAACACTTTTTTAGATACAACCTCACATAGCCCTTCTCATCAAAGAAGAACTTCAATGCCTCCTATTTATAAATTTAATTCAATACATTGATTATCCTTAATGGGTCTCAAACATCATCCCTATTACCAAAGCAAAAAGGGGACTTCACATTTGTGTCAACTCTATAACCTTAACCTTGCTTTCTTAAAGGATGACTTTCATTTGCTAAGAATTGATCAACTTGTTGATCTTACATCCATTCATGAGATAATATCTCTTATATATGGGTTCTCAAGTTAAATTCTAATCTTAATTACCCTTGAGGATCAACACAAAACTACCTTTATCACCCTTTGGTGAACTTTATACTATAGGGTCATGCCTTTTGGTTTAAAGAATGTTGGTACAACCTACCAGTGTGCTATGAGCTACATCTTCCATGACCTTATTCAAAAAATCATATAAGACTATGTAGATGACCTTCTAGGGAAATCCAAATGTCGTAAAGATCATTTGGTCATTCTTAAGATTATCTTCGAATGCCTCATCCATTACCATGTCCATCTTAACTCTAAGAAGTGTATTTTTGGGGTTTTATAAAAAATCTTCCCAAATTTATCATTTCCCTTCCAGGAATTAAATTTGATCCTAATAAAATCAAATCAATCCTTGACATGCCTCCTCCCACCCATCTCAAACAACTCTATAGCTTACATGAAAAGTTCCAATCCATTTGTCACTTTATCTCTCATCTCTCTGATTGATGCCAACCTTTCCACCACCTCTTATAAAAATATGTATCTTTTAAGTCAAACAAAGACTATTCAAAGGCCTTTGATTCACTTAAAGAGTACCTTATATCTCCACTCATACTTATTCCTTCCAAAGAAGATCAACCTTTTTACCTTTATATTTCTTCTATCAACCACTCCTTAGGAGCAATGTTGGTACATCGAGATGAGTAGCATAAAGAATAAGCTATCTACTGCATAAGCCATACACTTTTAAATTACTAAAATTAGTACACCCATATTAAGAAGATTTATCTTTCTTTGGTTTTTTTGGCCACCAAACTTCACCATTAACTTCTCAACCACAAAACCATTATCATAACTAACACTGACCCTTTCAGTTATATGCACTCCAAGCCATACCAACATCAAAATATGGCTAAGTGGCTCATGATTTTAGCTAATTTTGACCTTTATTTCTTCCATAAAAATTAAATTAAAGGGTAATTCATTATTGACTAATTGGTCGAAGTACCCTTAGTAGGAAACCTACCTTCTTCTCTAAAGTTTTTGATGAATACATTGTAACCCTTTCTCAAGATAACATCACCTATCAAGTCACCATGTTCTTTGATGGATCAAAGTGTCAACATGGTAAGGTATCTAATATTATCCTTATCCCCCTTGATGGTAAACCTCTTATTTTACCCTTCAATCTAGATTTTGATTCTACCAACAATATGGCTAAATGTGAAGCCCTAGTGATGATCTCTAAACTACATTAGCCTTGGGAGTCAAAAGAATTAGAATATTTTGTGACTCTCAACTTATGGTCAATCAATTCAATAACACTTACCAGTGCAAAAATGATGTTTTACAATAATATAAATAATTGGTGGATGTATTATTAACATCATTTGATCACTACCTTATCCAAGCCACTCTATGATATATAAACAAGTTTGCCAATGCAATGGCTTCTCTCACTTCCTAAATCCCATTTTTACCATCTAACTCTAAGCTATGTTTCATTATCCATCATCTTATTAAGCCTTCTTATATCAAATTAGACTATCCAGCCATATTTAATGTAGAGGAGACCCAACCTGACCATTAGTATAAGCATATCTTTGACTATCTTAACTTTGCCATCATTTCTTCTAACCTTTACAGGAATGGTCAAAGAGCATTTATTCAGAGCACCTCACATTATATTATACTGGGGGAATTATTTATAAACATGGCTTTGATGGTCTCCTCTTCTGATGCATGCATAGTCACGAGGCCTCTTATACTATTAAGGAAATGTATGATGGGATCTATGGGAAACACTTTAGTGGCCTAGCTATCACTAAAAATATACTTCACCTTGGTTATTATTGGCCCACCCTCAATCAAGACTATGGTGATTATGTGAATAAGTGTGTTAAATGTCAACAACATGTCAATTTACATCACACACCTTGCCATAGCCTCCAATTATACAAGGATTTATAGCCCTTTTCATAGTTAGGATTGGATCTTATTGGTGAAATTAATCCCCATTCTTTATAGTGACATCATTATATCATTATGGCATCTGAATATTTCACCAAATGGGTGGAGGCTACTCCTCTTGTCTCAACCAAAGATGAAAATATCATCGATTTTATCACCCATCACATCATCTACCATTTGGATGTTCTTCATAAGATAATCACTAATAATGGTAAATATTTTAAGAATCTAAAAATCTAAGGCCTTTGTGATGCATTTGATATCAAATTAATTTTCTCGTCACCTTAAATAAGTAGGTGGAAGCCTCTAAAAAACCTTTAACAAAATGTTGTCTAAAATGGTTAATGTATCTAGTCAAGATTGACATTTACACATCCACTTCACCTTATGGGCATATTGTACTAGCATTAGAACCCCTAAAATTGCAACCCTTTTCTCTCTTGTTTTTGGAGTAGAGGCTATCTTCCCCTCAAAGTCTAAATTCCATCTCTTTTTATATCCCTACAAGATATCATTTTTGAAGATTATTATCATCAACAATGTTTATCCCAACTTGAGCTACTTGATGAATTTTATTTAGCCATGCTTACCCATCTTTGTGTCTATCAAGAATAAATCAAGTGCACTTATAACAAGCACCTTAAAGTTCAAGAATTTAATATTAGAGATCTCATTTTAAAGTAAAATTAACATGTAACTGATATGGAGAAAATCAAGTGGGGCAAGTTTGATTTCAATTGGCTTAGACCTTATATCATAATACATAAGTATGGATCAGGAGCTTATCAGTTATCCTCTTTTGAAGGTAAACTAGAACCTGAGCCCCTCAATGCTTCACATCTTCATCCTTTCTTTTGTTAAACAAGATCAAACTCACCTTTTGTCTAACTTAACCCCATCCCTTATTTTTCACCACCTTCATCTCCTTATTTTAAGGATAACTGATTAAAGCTAGATCATTTGATTTTCCATCATAGCCTTAGCCTAATCTTGAACATGGGTACCATGGCTCTACCCATGACATGATTCTCATGGTACCCTTTGCCCCTTTATAGGATGGGTTCCCATGGTTACTTTTTCTTAAACCTCTTTTACCCATTATAAACCTTCTTGTACTTTAGTCTTACCTTTATGAAGGTGAACTTTTTAATCCTATATAATCAAATCCATGTCAACATCAAAAAATCATATATTCTATGGGTCATTCCAAGCATTTGTAGACCACTTCCTTGAATGATAGCTACTAAAACCAATAAAAATTGCTCAATGTAAGGTAGACTACTCCTTTGAAGGAAATCTATCAAAATCCTTAAACAAATCTCATAAAATTAGACCACTCCCTTGAAGGATGGCTTAGTAAAGCATTTGTCCAAGCATAGCAATTTCTTGGAAGCTTCTCGCATTGATCAGCTTCCCCAGCTTCCCAATCAATAGTAAACTATCAAAATACCCATTATCAAAATTAAAAAAAAGCAAACATAATTTTGGAAGCCGCAAGTGGATTTCATAAGTAGACTTCCTGCATCGATCAGTTTACACCTTATGTGACATGGAATTGTTTATAATAAATATTTGGTAACCTATAGAAGAGGCATGCTAGACTCACAAGAAGATTCCATTATCATCCATCTTGCCTTAATACTCTCTATAAATAAGGGATTTTTTAGCTTACTTGACATTATGTGATCAAGAAACTTTTTAACCACATAAAGAACACTAATATGAAGAATTTGAAGGGCTTATGTTCATAAGCCAATATAACTTCCATTTGTTTTAGTCCTTACCAAAGAAGAAGCATCATGTCTTCTTCTTAGTCTCTCATACCTATTTATTATTGTATTCATTAAAGATGTTTGTCTTTTTTATTGTCTCATCTTTCTTATCTTTTCTCACATTTAGTTTTTTTATCCAACTTACTCTATGTGTTTGAAGATTCATTCACCTTCATTTAATCAAATGCAATTCATTAAAAATATTTAAATATCAATTATTTGTTTTGTTATGTCTTTTCCATCTCATCTTCTTTGTTTAAGTCTTTTCAATCAAAATAACATCTTAATGAATTAACCATCTAAAAAAACATCATATCATACCATCATGAACATAATCATCAATCATCATAACCAACCATAATAATATCACATCATTAATAACATCATATCCAATTCC
Organism: Torreya grandis; assembly: GCA_037957365.1. Lineage (NCBI taxonomy): Eukaryota > Viridiplantae > Streptophyta > Pinopsida > Cupressales > Taxaceae > Torreya > Torreya grandis. The sequence continues at coordinate 1,027,370 of JARHVA010002582.1, read as the reverse complement.
ATTTATCACATCATCACCATTTATCACATCATAAGTCAATAAGTCATCACATTTGTTGTCCATCACATGTCTATTTTGATCATTTATCTAAACATGTATCTACTCAAAATAACATCATCACATCATGATCATATCACTAAAACAATCTACATAACCAATCACATCACTTAATAAAAAACTATGTATCACATCATCACCATCTATCATATCATAAATCAATGAGTCATCAAATATGTTAAATCTATCACATGCCTAACTAAGTAAAGAAAAATATATTCATTAATTTAAAAACATCCACATTTCTAACCAAATTTACATCTACTCAAATAGAGATGCTAATCATAATCAAACATTACAACATCATAACAATTACAACACATCCATCAACATGAGAAATAAACCATAAGCCATATCCACAACCATAACCACATTATAATCTCATAATCACAATAATCATCATATATAACAATAATGTATATATCTCTCAAAATCATATACATCTCACTACATTGGCTTGTAGGTTGGTATCGAAATCATACAATACATCAAAATAAAAAATCTCATGAGAATATAAGGTATTAGAGCACTGCTACTTCCTAGATCCTATCCACCTATAGGACCTCTCTGTGCACCTACGGTTGTTACCCATTAACTTGGTGTAGTAATGATGGCTCCCCCACCCCCTCGCTATGCCACATATTCATAAAATCTTGGCTCATCTAAAAGGTGGGTAAAGACTAGTGCCACCTAATATTATATCTCCTCTACTATATTAATATATCTAGACATCATAATTATCCCTTGTGGTCTTATAGGTGATGGTGGCCATACTGCTTCCTGACTCAAGGTGTCCCTCTCTTATGTGACCAAGACTAGTTGTGCTTGAGGCTAGTCTCTCTCCTATGTGAGGGTATCCACCTAGTCTTATGTTGTGTCTCTGTCCAATATCAATATTACTAAAACTACATGTGCCAACATTAATGTTGCCTTGGCTTGATCCCTCTCTCTAATGAGTGCCTACCTGTCAAAGGAATCCACATCCATCTGATCCCTACCCCCTCCTCCATATCAACATCTATAACACACTAACCAGCCTATACATCATCTCTTCCAAACACCATCACATCATAGTGTTCCTGGAATCAAATAAGGTACTCCTATGTGACCCCTACATTAATATTTAGACTCACAAGTAACTCCTCTAGATCAAACTTCATATCCTTTAGATCTAGAGATGTAAGTTCAATCTCTGCATCCTCCTTCCTATACCTTAGAAAATCACATGGGATACCCTGCACTAGCCTAAATTGCCTCCTCACCCTATCAAAAGGAATCAACTCTACTTCATGATCCCATCTAACCTTAATCCACCTATAAATATTAAAGAACAAAATCTATCTTGTAAGACCTACCCATATAAAAAATTAGGTATATGGCCTCCAAATCACATCACCCTCAACTAGTGTACCTAACCTATCCTAGTATTAATCTAGGTCTCGTGTTCCTCCCTGTAATGGTGTGAGAGCATAATCATACCTCCAACACATGAATCCAACTTTGTAGTCCATATGTACCCATACATGCCATAATACCCCCCTAGTTAAATAACCCTGATATGCTCATATGCCTAATAGTGCAACACAAACTTGACACTGATGACATACCTCCTATGTGACTTTTAACCCCAGAGCTCCTAATATATATGAAATAATAGGATAGGTGACCAAGAATACACTATATGAACCATCATCATACCTACTAAAATGCCTAACAATATAGAGGGAAATATAGCACTACTCAAATATGGTAGTGCATAACAAGTCACAACCATCATCATCATCATGATGAACCATCTTGCTCCCATATCCATGTGATATAAGGGCGCATAGTGGAGGCCTTTAGTGTGCTACCTCATTCACACCAAGACCTCCCCATATAGCACATCTATGAACTAATCTCACTCTTCACCTTCAATATGAACTATTAGCTCACCTCATATTGGTAACCTCATAATATAGTGGATGTCCTCTAGTAAGATCATCATCTCTCTAATTAATAGCAAGAACATGTTGGTGTTTTGGTCCCATATCTTGATGAGGGACATCAACATAGCCACATCTCTAGGAATGTGTTGATATTATATAATACCTCCCAAGTCCACTGCTATCAAGTGCTCCCACTCCTTGTCGATCATCACTTGAAAGACCTCATCTAGGAGCTATGACACTTGATCTCACACCTATAGATACTCCCTCACTTAAAAAGATAGATACATTCCTTAGTATACTTCATCTTTCATAACATCACTTATGACTACTACCAAATTAACCTACCTTATACCTTACCCTATTCACCTCATCTACATAAACACCCACATAATTCTAACTACACTAAAACCTTACACTCAACCCATTCCTTTTACCCTTATTTTTTAAACCTCTTTTCAGTTTATCCTCAAACCATTGATGGTCGAGTATCAACAAATAATGATTCCTTATAGAACCATTTCCAATCAACCTTTGACCACCAATAATTTAGTCTTGAAACCATTAGTGGTCTCCACACTAACTAATTTGATGGTTTCCTATTGATCATTAATGGTCACCTATCAATTAGTGATGGTCGATAATGACTATTAATAGTCACTATGTGGTAATCACAAAAAACACACAATCCCTAAGGCTTACCTAAATACCCATAAACATAAAAAAATGTAAAAATTTTAACGTACACCACTAGTTATCACCTAAACTAATTAACACCCAATACCTAATTTCATATCCAACTCTTAACCACCCCTCAATTTCCAATGCTTACCCTTACCCACCTAGAGCAACAACCAAACAAAAAATAAAATACTAATTTATTTACATCACTAAATTCATTCTATGATCACTATTATTATGGATCCCTCATAACCACCACCATTGCTCATATTACACTCTACCTCTACCATGTTTTATTCTCTCATTTTCTCTAACCCCCAAGTCAACCTCTACGACACACTCCACCCTAGTCAAGTTTTAATCAACAAGACCCTCATCTAACTCAGCCATCTCAACATAAAATCTCCATCGACGTCATTTTCAAAAATACCAAAGAAGCCTCTACCATATTCACTCTTTTACAAATGACCAAATGGCATCTCATTTTTGAATTTTAATGGTCGACCTTTTAGGTCTTACATCCAACCATCAATGATCAAACCTTTTATATTTTTTCCACCTCAACCACATCTACCACCCACAATGTCTTCAAACCAACACCATTACCACTAAAAATCTTTGGGGATCACCTTATACACTATAAAACTACCCACATTAACCTCATCTTGGATAATTTGGCTCACTTTTCACACCTTTTATGATAACCTTACCTTGGTCATCTAGATTGCTAAGACTACCTCACCATATTTGAATTACTTAAAATTTCATTAATTTTGTGCACAAATTATTTTTGTGTCTTTTTAGGATCGCATCCTACCTTGGATACCTGAGAACACATTCACCTTGTCTAGGAGACTTGCATTTCCAAGTACACCATAACTTCCATGCTTAAATGTAGTCAATTGGTCTACTTGTGACTTGTCCTTTTAGTACTACCTATTTTACCAACTACTTCAACTATGGCCACTTAGTCTATGCATGATTTGTGCTATCACACTTAGTCATATTTTTTGTGGATGTTTTCACTTCAATTCCCAACCTATCACCAAATTTTTCACCCACTTAGTTGATTATCAAACCCACACCTAATTTTGTTTCACCTCATTGATTCTTAGTTTGAGGGGGAACACCTCCTCCCATACTCAAGGCATTTGAATTTATACCAACCTTCTATTTATTTTTTATAGCTCATAGATATAAACTACATAAAAAAAAGGGTCAAAATGTGAACACTATAAAACTAAACACTGTGGTTTTAGATGTTTCACTAACCCCTTAACCCCCTTGGTAACATTTCCTAATCATTTGCCCCACCAGTCATTAGTATAAATGGTTAAGTTTATCTGATTTTGACTATAACCCTAATCATTGATGACCAAATTTTAACTACCAATATTTAACCTTGACTACTGATGGTTTGACCTTAACCACCTTAGGAGTTAACTTCAACTCAAACTCTAGCTAGCTTTTTTATTAATATCTATTTGATCCATTTTTTGCATAATCAAAGCATGTTAGGCTAAAATTATATAACATGTTAGATAACTTGTTAGACTCATTATTTCACCACTCCTTTCCCTTTATAATAAGAGAGGAAGAAAAGGTTAAAGAGGATAAGAACTTATTGGTGCAAGAGATCAGAGATTCTTTTGTAGGTATTCTTCTTACTCCCAATGAATTTGAGAAAGCTTCCAATAAAATAAAAAACTAGATAGAGATAAAAAGTGTTGCTACAAATCATCAATCAATAGATAAGGTACTATCACTCTATTGAAATTGCTCTAAAATATACAACAAGCTTTCATCCAACCTCAACATTCTTTAGACTGGCAACAATAAAACTAAGTATCTATTTCTTATCAATATTCAACAATTAGTTTCATTATTCCATTCCTTGTATCACTTTCTCTTCCATCCCACTTTCATGTGTTGGAGTTCTATAAATTCAAAAACTTCTTCTCTTCCCCAAGACCATCCATAGCCTCTTTCAATCATCTAAACACCCTCTACCTAAACAAAACACCTCTGAACATTACCCTCTATCTCATAACTAGCATCTAATCTAAACTCACCTTTCAAAACTTTCGTACAACCTTCCCAACTGAACTTATCTTCCTAAGCCAAATCTCATAGAAAATATTGATGCTCGCCTAATCATATATGGTTTAACCCTAACCACCGATGGTCACTAACTATTTATGGTTTGACCTTAACTATCGATGGTCACTATCTATCAATTTTCAATAGTAAGCTGATTTGACCTATCAAACCCTAACCAAATTCCACTTTCTAAATTTTTATTTTATCATAGAGGATCACTCTATTTTTTGAATCATGTTTGATTCATATATCATTTATATATAATCATTTATTTCTAAAATTATTCAAATTCATCTATCTCCCATTAAGCACTTCTTGTATTTCATTTCAGTATCTTGTATCATTTATGTAAGCATTTTATCTTTCATTTTTAGAACTTAATTGTTTAAAAGTGTGGATTGATAACCCATAATAAGCCTATGATTCTTATATCTAGATGGTGATAAAAAATCCACCCTACTACCCAACTAATCAACCATATATTTAGTGATTTATTATCTATAGGTCATTCCTCCCTAGATAAAGAGGAGTATCCACAATCATCTGGATCAATGCATGCAAAACATATTAGTTTTTCTACCATACCCTTTTTGAGTTTCTTATCACTTTATTCTAATAAAATAAAGAAAAAATTAGTGAAATATAATGATGGTATGATGCAAATTGATTCATAAGGAAGTCTTGTCTTTTATCTTGATTAAAAACCACTTCCAAGGTTTGAGGAGAAAATATTTATACCTTATATTGAAGAGAAAATTTATGGGCAGTAGTAAATAGTTTGAAAATATTATCATCAATCATGTTATGTTTAGCTTGATGAGTTAAGGATTTCCATCTTTTGATAAAAGTATGATTAGTTTTAGTAGGAAATTTATTAACATTGATGAAGTGACTAAGACAAATTTCAAGAAGATAATTTTGTTGAATTTATTTAACTAAAGCATTGATGAGGTCCTTTTGTTACCATATAGAATATTTTGGGAGTTGATTATACCATTTTAAGACATCCCTTATAAATTTTTTGACAATAATTTTAATGATATCAAAAGCACTAGTTTGGACCCATTCCTTATAGATATTACCAAATGATCTAAGAGAGTTGCATCTTAGTTACATAATACTTAATGGTTGAAAATATATTTCCAATATATGTGGATATAATTAATGGAGTTAAAGGTTCATTTGGAACATGTTGGAGCATTTTTATGCATGATAGGTTGAGGGATGAGATTCCCATTGGCATATCTAAGAGGAGGATGAACAATATTTTGATTACTTTGAGGTATGATAATAAGGGTTTGACTTGTCATTTATAAGATATGATTTTGTACTTGGAGCATTTGGTAATTGTTAGTTATTTACATAAAATTAATTTGTCAAACCATTTGATCAATAATTTGAGTTGTATCTATAGGTGGATGTTGATTTCTAGTGGTAGGAAGGGAAATGTTAGTGTTGGTAGAAGGATAAATTTTAGTGTTTATAAGAGGATTATTCCTTATATAGGAGTTCCCTATGTTGGTAGTAATTTATACAATGGTAAATGAAGGAAGTTTGGATAAGGTGCCTATCATTCAAAGATTATGTGAGCTTAACCAACATGCACTAACCACCGATGTGCTAGCATTAGCTCTCGATCATTAGTTATCATCAACTTGTCAAATACTAGGCCCACACTAAGTTTGAGACCACCAATGTTTTGAAGGCCACCAACATCACCATATGTTGCTAACCACCATCATGAATACATAGTCACCATCACTGTCACATCCTACTAACCATTACCTATGATCATCACCATCATCTCCAATAACTACCAAGATGCCAAGATTGAAAATTATGACTATACAGTTGTCACTCATCTTGCCACATGATATGGACATAATGTGGCATACAAATAATTCAATGGTAAACTTGATAACCATACCCAATAAACTTTTATTATCATTCCCTATTATCATTTGTTGTGAACCTCATATGTCCCTACTATTATCTAGGTAAAGCCTAACGACCAAACATATGTCATTTACCATTTTCTCATTGTTGGATCCAAGGTGAAGGGAGATATCTCAAGAGAAGGTAGTCAGAAAAAGGTCAGAAACTTCCATGTTTTATCCTAGGTTTTAAACTAGTCCATTTTTCTAAATTTTCAAATTTGATAAAAGATGCACATTTTGATAAAAGTTGATAAACTAGTCAACAATCTTTTTAAACAAGTCCATTCTACCTAGTTTTATCATTTTAATAAAGTCATTCATATTTGTGATCATAATATATTTAGGGATGTATAAAATGTACATATGACCCTGTATAAAATATGCATATGTTATAAGGTTAAGCTCAGTGCATTAATAGTTGATATGGTCCATTTTATGGGTTAAATGTGCATATAACCCTGCATTAGGAATTTGACCAATAGAGGTCTACAATTCCATTAGAGATAGGGCCTCTATTTTAAGAAGGCAAGTGGACATTGACTATTACCAACCAAGGAATAAGCTGAATGAGGAAATAAATCCCAGAGTTTCTACAAAATGTGAAAAAACCAAATTCATAAATTATTAACATAGATAAAATCCAAAACATATGAAGCAAGAATAGATATGGGGAAAAAAGGAAAACACTTTAGATAAGCACATTCATAGTGTGTTTGTAAGCCTCCTTTGCATGAAGGTGAGAGAGAGAATTAATTATTTAGATGAAAATGCAAATAAAATTAGTGAAGATTATAATTAATCCTTTAAAAGGGCATTTGTCTTCAATTTACCTATACCTACTATTTTTAGGCCTTATTTATCCTTGCCATAGGCCCAATATACATAAGGTTAATCTCACCTAGGATTTTATCTCTGTTAATAAGTTATTTTTATACATACAGACAAGATCTCATATGAAGGGTCATATTCACTAGGAATTTGATAAACAAAGCTATTAAATAGGGTAGAATAGGGTGTATAGGATCCTCTACAATATTTTCCAAGCTTTAATATCTTGAGCTCTATTTTTAATTCATGTGTTTTTATTCATAATTTCATGTGTATTTATGCTTGCAAGTGCCTAAATGTACTCTATTCTTATTTATGAGGTGTGTGGATGGATGAAGCTTCATAATTCTTTGTGATGGAGTCATCATGTATGTTTTCTTTTAAGTACATTGAAAGTGTTACCCTTACCATATTTTTAGTGTTTGTACAAACTTCCACTTTGTAAGAGTGTGTGAATCCATGTTTCTTGTACTCCCATTGTACTATATAGTGTATACTTATTATTGTTGACTTTTTCATTTAGAATATTCATTGAGCTTATTAAATATTTCCATCAACCTCTTTCATAGAAGTTACAACTAAAATTAAATTTTTTTCATTTAATCTCCATGGAATTTATATTCTAGGCTTCAAAAATAATATTTCTAACCTTTGAAATTTACAAAAAGCCTGTTTTGGTTCTTTTAATTTTTTTAAAATGTAATGTATCCATTGCATTTTCTCTATCTCATATACTACATACAAAGGTTTGATTAGCTTGTCCTTGAATCACCACATGAGGCATTGCCATATTATATACATTATTTATAAATTAATTGTTATGTTATGTTATGTTTCTATATTGTGAAAGACAATCTCTACTTTGGAACATTACACTATTTAGAGAAAATGTAATGCCTTATTATATGTGTATTTCCTTGTTGACGGCTTGTAATGTATATTTTAATATAGGGTGTTAATCTCATGAATAGTGGTTGCCCTAATTATTCCATGAATTCTATGTTAAATTACCAACTACTCGGATTACCCTGCCCATCAACACACCATTTTACTCTCATGGTGAACTTTATGGTGATTTTTTAAAGTAGTTCATTGGTAAGGGTTAGTGTTGTAAAGCATATTATTAACTTATTTAAATGTAATTTTTTGTTTGTTGGAAACTAATACTATGAATTTTAACTACTCAAGATTTAAGATGGATGAGTGGGAATTATATGATTGCCTCAAATAACTTTATGTTGAGACCGAATAAATGGTATGCATTTTCAGCTACTGCACTCGAAGGTGAATTTGAGTTGTATTATTATTTTGTTGATGTTAATATGTTGTGACATGCATTATGTTAGGATAAATAAGTTGGTCAAAATTCCTCATTACATGTAAGTGCTTATTTTATACATTTCTATCACCCCCTTAGAGATCAAATGAGGAATATATATGGAACATCAATCATTGGGGATGGTATTCCCATTGTTATGAGATAACCATCCCTTGCTCACTAACAAAAAGGGGTACAATCCTAGTATGAGATTGATTCTTTACCAAATAAATATGTAGACAAGAGGATAACACAGGTGATTTTATTGATGGTCTATGTATTTTTTATGCCTAATTTAATATTCTTGCCACATATATAAAATGCTCAATATTTGTGAACTGTGTATCTCTATTTTAATCTATTTCATCTTTTTTAATATTTTAAGGGAAGGGGGTGGAGCAGACCAAAGGTGAAGAGTGTGTCCTTGATGATTCCAATGACTATTTCTCAAGATATGTATGGGAACATTTGGCTTTCATCAATGTTTGATTGTTCCTCATGTTAAATAATTTTTCTTTCTTCCCTCTTAAATTAATCAAAATTAGAATACTTTTGACACATTCTACATTTTTATATGTTGTTTTTGTTTTGTGTTTTAGTTGGAAGGGGTGGAATAAATCCATTTGGGCATGGGTGATAGTCACCTGCATAATGATTTCATCCCTACAAATGTGCATATTTATTGTACTCTCTCTTTCATTTGCCATGATCATATATGTTTGTTATTCCATATATGTTTTGAATCTCATATATATCTCAACCTATGTGGTAGGAGGAGGTGGAGTCATATGACCTTGATGACAATGATGATGAGGATTTTGATGATGATGAATGGCTTCTAGACACTTTGTAATCTAAAATGGAGGAAAAACTGAATGTTGTAAGAAAATTTGATTGTTATTGATGATGTTATCTTATGTTTATTAAATTATGCTTTTAACATGTTATTGTGTTTCATGATGTTATATTTTATTTATTTATTTATTATTTTAACATCACATATATTCTTTGTTGAATGATAGTATGCAGGTGAGTATAGTATCAAGGATTGGGGTATTTCAAGGTAGAATATGCACCTTTGCTTGTTGAGGCCATGTGACATATTTAGATATGATGGTGGACATCTATTTTGATCACAAGATAGACTTAACACTCACTATAATAATATTTATGGTTGACATCCCATTCTAAAGAGGCCCTTTGGGCATGTTAGAAGTGGGAAATGTAAGTCAAAGGGAAGAGAAATCATGAAAAGACAAATAGAAAGGAGGCCCATGAAGTGAATCTTGAAAACCCAGAGTATCAACAAGAGAGACAGGATAGAAAGATCATGGTTGGATAGGGAGGATGTCTCTAATCTATGTTATCTCAGTGAGATAGCCTTGAATTATATCAATGATGAGATGGGTGCATATGATTTGAGTGAAAACTGTTCTATGTATTTGGAAAGGTGTTAATTTCTAGGAATGAGAATCTTATGATATGTTGAGAATACTTTATGAAAGTCATCCATCTCTCAAATGTATATTGATGCCTAAAATTGGAATTGGTTGGACTTTACACAAAGATTATATTTCACCTAATTTTTATGAGATACAAGATTCTCATTGAATGGAATGAAAATGAGATATTATAGCTTCCTTATATTCCAACATTCTCACTAATACATTATCCTTATCCTATTTTGGATTATAATCCCTAATGAGGAATATATGTCCATGATCAAATTCCCCTATCATGGTACACAGAAGGGAATATTGCATTTAGAAAAGAGAATATCATTGATAAATGGAGTGAAAAAGAGAATAGGTGGAGCAATAGCAAGGTTCATGCAATAATGGAAATTAGGTTAAATGTATTATGTTCATTAGTTTTCATGAAGTTAAAGTTAAGTTAAATTCAACTTACTCAATATTAACATTGATATTTCTACAACAATCACCATTTTAAATATAAAGGGATGACCCTGAAGCCCATTCTAATGATGATGATCACATTCCTTTGAGACAAATGCATTTACAGAATGGTAGATATGTTTATTGAGGGGGGTGTAATAAAAGAAATTACGCATGATAAGTTGCCTCAAAAATTAAGATTTTACTTATTATGATGATTACATATTATATGCACTCTTTTTTATTCCCCCTACCTTTCTTTCAACCTTGCCATTAAATATTTTGATAGTGATGTATATTATTATTGCATATAGGCTTTTGCTGGAGATGAGTTGGTGCAGTCATAGGCATGGCTGGGCCATGTTTAGGAGGTATGATAGTAACTTATTATTTACCAAAACCAATAAGTTTATTCTTAAATTTAGTGTCTTATTCTTATTTTTTGTCAATAATTCTAAACTGCACATTTTAAATGTAGGTGTATAGGGTGACAAATGCATATATGTGCATTCATGTGGTTGATTACTTCCACTTGTTTATCCATTTTCAAAGGCCTAATGGCAAGTGAATGAACATTGATATTTCCTTGCAGCTATTGTCTTGGACATCACTTTTTATAAACATACATTTTGGCATAATATGTATGACATATATGATGTGTAGTCAAACATATTATTTGGACTGGAGATTTCAATACAAGTGTTTTATTTTTGGTTTATGATGGATATGTAGTTTTTTAATTATGTAGGACTTAAGTAATGGTTTGGTTATTAATTTGGATTTACAAATGTATTGCATAATGATGCATAGTTGAATAATTCAATGTTTTTCCTATCTACTCATCAAATATTTTTTATGTGTATGGTATGTTATTTTTTCGAATAACGATCTATCATCTTCATAAGTATATCCTATTATCCTTTCATTATTTCACATGATCGTGATAAAGTGCACATGTTTACATGTCTTTATGTATCTTTAAAATTAAACATGGTGGGAAGGATTTAAATATAATATTTATATACATGGCTTGTCTATGTAACATTCTTTTGTCTCATATCATGTGTGTGTCTATTCAGGCAATTGACACAATAACTGTCATTGTCTATAGACCATAGTTTAAGGTAGGGGAGGATGGGTGAGAAAGAATGGGTCAATACTCTAATACATTAGAATTACCATGACATAGGTAAAGAATGATGGTATTCTTTATTGGTTTTTATGTTTCAAAGTAATTTGAAAATTCATCATTAGCCATTGTAACATGCAGTACTATCTATTTCACTTGCCCACTTTTCTCATTTTTCAACATTGGGATAATATAATGATTTAATTATTTTTATTTACATTATAAAACTTTGTGTGTGTGAGTAAATTATTCATAACATAAAAAAATTGGATGTTATATCTTTTGAAAATTCACATGGACCCTCATTTATTTCTAGCTTCTTTTTAGCTTATCAATGCTGAAAATATAGAATGCTATAATTGAATTTCACATGTATTTTTTGTAGACAAAGTCCCAAATATAGAAGAGAATGTGGCTTCCAAATTTCTTGAGGACATGGAATAACTTCTCATAAGGATGAGATATGAGAATGCAATGGGCACAAAATAACATCTTGGTTTGCAACTGTCACTAGTGGCTGTAAAAAAATAATCACTTGAGAGGGAAAACTTGTTTTTGTTTGAGCTTATTGACGGTGCAAGGGAAAAGGTTTTGAAGTTGGAGACTATGTTGGCTGAGAAGACCAAAGAGTTCAATAAGTTACACCATGCACTTTTCACATTGAGGGATGAGAAGATGGACATTGAAATAAATGTTGTCAATCTAGAAGTTACCCATGCCTACATAAAAACACTTTGTGATACAAGGGCAGAGATTATGTAGGCCATGTAACTGAAGAACAAAGGAATATTTTCCATATATGATCACTAGATACATATTTTTAAGGTGGATTTTGATATCTTATTTTCACAAGCTAATGGGATGTCTCCTAATACACGTGGTATTCCATACACGAATAATGATAATTAGTTGTGTGCAATGACTTATGTGTCTGAAATTCCATGTATGCTTATGACTTTGGTTAGAAATCAATCAGAATACATCCTTATTCAAATTTTAATCTAAAAATTTGATGTTTATTTTCCACCATTTTCTTACTTCATCTTGTGTATTTAAGTTGTTTATGAATGAACAAATGACTGTGTTCAAAATTTATGTAGGTGCATGTTAAGAGACCTAGAAAAGTATGGAAAATGGTTGTTTACCAATATATTTTGACTCAAAATCATGTATAAATGTGTTTTCATGCTATTTTATCACCATATAATGGTTTTATAATGAGTTTCAAGTGATTTTAGGTTTTATAATGTCAAAGAATTTCATTTACAAGTTGATTGTGTAGCAGGCAGAATATGCCTAAAAGGGAATATGAATTGAAGGTTTGCTTCAATATTTGACTCTTAATATTATTTCAAAGTGTCTCAATGCTGAATAAGTAGTGTAAAATGGTTTTATAACATATTTTATGTCATTTGGTGATTTTATCATGATCTTTAACAATCTAATGTTTAAGTTGTATGAATTATAGACCTAAAAAAGAATAAGGTGAATACGAGAATATTGTCTATGCAATACACACAATTCATATGTTTGTCACAATAATATGTATCAAAATCTGATAAAATAATAAAATGAATGCAAGAGGAACTCAAAAACATAATCATGCCTTCATATTGTGAATATACCTATATAGACCTACTTGCATACTTCTACATTTTCATACATAGTCATGGCAAAAGTGCTTGATAGCATATACAAACACTCAATTTATATAAAATAACACACAAACATATATCAAGGAACATTATAAACTCCTTTACATCCAAGGAAATAATTTTCTTCATTGATCAAAACATCAAACACTAATATAGACCTATGTTAAAAGATTAGTATATTCTGGATCAATATGGTTAAATGCAAAAGTGAAGGTACAATTTGAATGATACGAGTCAGAATCAGAACATTAAGTAATGCAAAAATGAATATGTAATTTCTTTAGAAATAAATTAAACTTTTCAAACATAACTAATTGCAAGACTAAAAATTGTTTATCAATATTGAAGATATTTATATATAATTGTTTCATTCACTTTTCGACCCATCATTGTCATCCGATGGATTATAGCCACCATCATTTTCATCATCTACAACATGTGTGTAAAAATATAGTGGTTTTGTTCTTAAAATCCTTCACCTTGGTTTGATAAAAATAAAATCAATGTTGTGGGAGATTGTGTACTTCTTCCACAATGTTGCGTATGGTTGGGATGGACAAAGCCTAGAGGCATCAAAGCGGTTATTTTTAATGTTGTATAGTTTGAAATATACTCAAAATGGTAGTTTTTCACCAATGAATATATTCTATACTTGATTTAGATGCACATAGACATATGGATAATTATACACCTTTGTTGGAAAGAACTTATCCATGAAGGGCCTTAGATATCCTAGAATGGTTTTAGGAGTATCCCACACATCATTAAATTTGGCATCATCTTTTGGCCATTCATATGACCATTGTATGTAGAAATAAATATCAAGATTGTATATGAAGGCCACGTACTCATAAATCACCATTATATTGTGATACAAATGATATGACATGTTTTAATTCATGATAATATTCACCCATCTCAATACATCAGGATAGATTAATTTTTTAGTGCATCCAAGCCTCCTCCAGTTGATGGAACTGGTCACCACGCATGAGATTTGGTACAATGTTTGATGTTCCACATTTAGCTCCTCTAGTATTTTTTTCATATGAATTTTTGGAATTCCTCTCTTTTTTTCACAACACTCCCCATTTTTTTAGTATTAATTCCACCTACCACATAATTACAAAAAATATTTAGTGATAATATCCAAAAAAAATCATAAATTGTAGTTCATTATTCTCCTTGTATTAATTAACATAGTTAAATGTAATAGAGAATGTTTCAAATGAATAATAAAGGAGTTTTGTGTGTGTGTTTAAGGTTCTATTTAATGAAACATATATTTCTCTTGTTCATGTGTTGTTTTAATAAATCCCTTGAAGCTCTAGGTAGACCCCTGTGGTTTTAAATATTAAATTGTAGGTTACAGTCAATAAAGTATAAAATTATAATCAAAGGAAAATAATAAAATTTTATGAAGTGGGTGAGGATTATGAAAGAAGGATATTTATGGTATGATAATCTTATAGACACTAGAGATATTTCAGACTCTTTCGTTACTCAATGAATTGATTTGGAATGGAGAAACTTAGGGAAGGATAAATTTTTCATGTACTCTATTATATACTTGTGTTAGTTAAAGCATGAAGGTGAGTTGATGTGGTTTCTTGAATAAAGACTAATTTTTGTTTGGGATGAGTATACAGATAAGAATACCTTTTATGGAAGGTTAGGTTATGTGGTTGAATGCAAATAAGTGGCAAATCTCTAGTTGCACAATCAATTAGATGCTTAACCCCTATCACACTAGCAAGAACCTTGTCATTATATAGTCATGTATTAAGATAGATTATACATGTGTTGAAAATTGTGAGTGAGAATTTTATTAGTGAAGATTGAATATTTAGAGAAGGATTAAATATCTTGACAAGAATCCATTTGAATTTTGGAACATATTAAATACAAACAGACCCATGTTTGCACAAGTTCATACCTTGTTTGCATAGTCCAAGATAAGAACAAGTGTATAGGTATTACAATTGGCATGGATATTGAGTTGATTAAGTTATATCATGATTATAAATGAGAATAAGGTCTTGAGAGTGACCATTTTGAAGTGTTTATAACCTTAGAATGTATATAGATCCATAAAACACTTACACAATCAACTAAAGGTACATAATCCTATATATTTTGTTGTATTTAAGCATTAATAGGATTGAATAAGGTCTCTAGAGTATTTTCATAAGTGTATATTATCAAAATAGACTTGGGAAAGGTCTTGTTCTAGTTTTAAAGGATCTAAAACAAAAGAAAATGAATTTTGAAGCCTATCGACCTCTTTAGACAACCAAGTAGGGTTTAGAAACCTAAAACCCAATATCTTGAGTACCAACTGTAGTAATTTTTTGAAAATTTGTAATATTTATTATCTTGACATGCATCAAAGGATTCAATTGGTTATAATGTTTTACAATATCTTATGGTATAGATTTGGCTTTGAGCAAGAGCCTAGAAGGCTAATAGGCCTAATTGGTAAGGTACTTGTGAAGGAAGTACTATCTACAGAGGGATTTAAACTTTGAAACTTGAGGGAAGGTTGAAAGAAGATAAAGGGTATCAAAATATGGCATTTTATCCTTAGGGGAACCTACATATTTTTTAAATAAATGGAAAGTTTGAAAAAAATGCTACAAGGGAATGGTGGCTCTAAGGAGGTTGAAGAGTGAGAATGCAGAATGAAGAGTGAATGAGAGGTTAAGAGGGATGATGGGAACTCATCCAAAGTGTAAGATTAAGTCCATGAGACCAATGTCAATATTTGGTGTGTTAATCCAAGAGAAGACTAATTAGTGTGAGGATAACGAGTGAGGAAACTAAAAAGAAATGGATATATGAATAGAATGAGTAGAGTGTATGAATGAATGACTTATGTAAGTTATAGTAACACTAAGAAATGTTACCAAAATGTGTTTAGTGTCATATTAAATAAAAGGAGGCTAATGAGTCTAATGAGAAATTGGTGAACTATTGGGGAAGCTTGGAGTTTGTGAACAAAGCAAAGTAGTATGAGTGAAATCAAGAAAGTACAGAGCTAGGAGATAATGATTTTGAGACTTTTCCCAATTACCTCTACATCATTTAAGGTCTTAAATTGGGAATTAATGTTGTCATTAAGTTTATAGGGATCCTTTAAATGTCAAAACCAAATGTGAAATGTTAAAAATAGCTTACAATCATTAAAACTTCATGACTCTACATGTACCCTATCTTGAGATAGATATTCACATTGAAAAGGAGAGGTAAGACTCTTTTGTAACCAAGAAATTAATGTTATTGCCTAATCTAGGTTTAGTATGTTTTGAATAGTTTAATGGAAGATGTTGAAGGTATTGAGATAGATTGAAAAGATCAAGAATTAATTTATACTTCATTATATGTTGTCTCAATCTTGTAGGTTATCATTTTTGTACACAATCAAGTTTTGATATGAAGATTTTATAATATTTGTGACATTGGAAAGATTAAATCTAATGTGTTTGAGTGTGTTTTGATTAGACAGTCCTGATTCATCCAATTTGAATGTTTAACCCCTTTTATATCCATGAAAACCTTAATGAGTCATCTTCTTGTGTACAGACCCTGCATAGGGTTTGTTGACCAAATATATGTTTTAGCATGTAGAGATGGAGTTGGGATCTAAAATTTTGTATGAAGATGGGTATAGAGATGGAGTTGGGATATAAAATTTTGTATGAAGATGGGTAATGATGACCTAAAACTGAATTAAAAGTTTTCTAGTGTATTTCACACGTGTAGAATCTAAAAGATACAAAACTTAGAATTATAGGATTGAAGGCCTAATGATAAAGGTCAGGGTTTCATTATTGTAGACCTTTGTCTTTTCCTTTACACCCACTCAATCATACAACACAATGGATGGTTGTAAAAATTCACATTACAACCAAACAAAATTCACATTACACCCAAACATAAATTATAAATGAGCTTATGATTTCTAAGCCATGAAACTACACATCAAAGATGAAACGCTATAACATGTGTCATGAATTATGATATGTTCATCATGAAAGCTTGGTAATAGATGGTTCAATCACCCACTTGGTTAACTTTGTACATTTTAAACAAACGTTATCAATATGAAAGTTTCACAGTATTTTTTTATTGTAATATCATATTGGGTTTGGTAAACTACTTTCAAACATTAATAAGGAGATATATAGGTTTAGCTTCCATGATTCACTACTAGTGATTTTCTTTAGGGGAAATATTTAGAGATGCTAAAGAGTAACTCTTATTAATAAGATTATTTGTTTATATAATATTTATATATTCAATTTATATTTCAAACAATGGCTAGCTTTACAAAAGTTAGAAGGGGTGATAATCTTAGGTTTTACCTGAGATGTATCATGTTAATGTTCAATATTATTGAGGTCATCTTCTTATTTCAATCATTAAATTATTTAAAGTCTTTGGTTGATTTATTATGTGGATATTGCTTAGAACTAGAGCTATATATGCATGTATTGTGTAGCTTTCTACACCTCTATTCTCATTGTATATAAACTTTGTAGTTGCTTCTTTCAAAGTCTACTATTCTAGATATTTTTTTTGTTTAACACCATTACATGTACAATATTTAAAACATCAACTTGGTTTTATAGAAATAGATGAACCATAATGATCCAAGAATAGTTTTACATTTAAATAGTGTTTTCATATGTGTTGTGATAACTTTTTCCATGCATTCCACTTATGATTACTTTTGTTCCTTAGATTGCCTTTGATATGCATTCCTATTTCATACCTATGAGTACACTGTTTGGCCAGATTTGTATGTCTTTGAATATTCAATAATCCCATATAAAACAACCAATTCTTTGTTTTCATTTATATTTGATGTGGATTTTGGATATCTACAAGACTCCATAATACTACTTAACATAACTCTAAATCTGTGTGACATGGTAGATCTATCACTTAAAGAATAAAAAATTCTAACTATAAATGGAATTGTTAATTATCTTGGCTTTAGTAGTTTGACCATTAGATAAGTGTAGGAGTTCATCATGTCACTGGTTAAGAATGGTACTAGTGTATGGTTCTTTATGTGATATATTTAGAATTCTACATTTTTTTTTGTCTAAGAGGTAGCTAAGGTCACCTTATGATTATGGTCTTCCATGTCATAGAAAAGCATGCATGATGATAACTTATTATCATTAATTAGTTATTTTTTGTCAGATCTCACATCACATTATGGTTAGCTTTCCCTTTTGAATTTTTGGTTTCTATAATGTTCTATATGAGGCATAAAGCCTAACACATTGCACAAAATCAATTTTCTTAATGACTGTCACTTACAATCAACTGGAATTAGGTATTAAACAATCATAGTGGTAAGACAAGAATCTTTCAAGGTAAAAATAAGATACTCAAATTAGAAAAAATGAGTTTGAGCTATCCAAAATGGTTTAAGATTGGTTGTGATAACTAAGTATTCAATATACATAGTCATGTATCTAATGTTCACCTATAGGTAACTCTAGTAAAGGTTTGAGAGTGTTGAAGTGAAGATGGTTGAACTCATTTGAAACCTTCATTGAGGTCTAGGAGCATTAAAAAGGATATTGCGACAATGGTAGAGTCATGAGATGGAAGACAGACCTAAGGCCATGCCCACAAGTTTGAAAAGTTACATTTGGGGACAACTTACCTTAATTTCTCTGAATTGGGGTTTTATCCATGTTCAGTGCCATTTTATGATTAGAAATTGGAGGTCTATTCTAGTCTAAATGTTTTCATATTGTAGCCTAAGCCTAAGGGAAATGTTTTGAACATGAAAATTTCATTGCTTGACCAAGATGGAATGTTTTTGAGTGGTTTCTAGCTCAAGTATATTTTGACCTAAGAGACTCTATAAACACTATATAGAAATGACTATAAACAACCTGACTTGTAATGGTGAATGGCTACATGGTTTTTTTGCATGAGAAGAGATCACATAGTGAAAGAGGAATAAGTCCTCAAATTAACTCAAAGCATTTTAAACATATTGGTCATACATATAACATCACCTTTAATATTCTTTGAAATCTCCTAAATGTTCATCTATAGTCTAATTATAGACTCATAGTATACTAAGGTAGGTATTTTGGATGTTGGCATAGTGCTAAGTCATGATTTAGGCATGATCAATTATGAGATGATTAGAGATTATTTTAAGGACCTAATTCATGAAGATAAATTTCTAAACATACACCTTCACCTATAAGAACTTCATCTTCCTAAAGTGAATGCACTTATAGTCTGTTATAGTAGACATACTAAATTAGGCTGGGTAGATGTAAGCTAAAGAGGTTAGAAAAGATATGATGAATGGATCATGATAGGACCAATCTCATAGTGGTATTACTAACTCCATATGTTCCTTAAAGAAGGAAAATATAGAAAAGATAAGTCCTCACTTGTCACATAGTCTGAAGAACCTAACCTTGCATAGTAATCAACTTTGTAAGTTTGTATTGAATAATTATGATGTTGTGGAGTCTAAAGGAGTGACCCAACCCTAAAATTTGGTAAATAAGGTCATAAATACATATTATAACCCTCCATGGTCTCATTTTGTCCTTTTAAATATGGTAGTTTCCCTCTTTTTTGTCTCAAATAGAGCTCACTCCTAGTCAAGATGTGATTGTAGGTTTGGTGAGAAGATGGTAGGAGGATAACATGAGGAGTGTTAAAACACTAAGGAAAGATGTGGAATTTTGATTTGAGAATTAAAAAATGTTTAAAATACTATATAGGTATAATTAACACTCAAAGGAGGTTTTTATGTCATGAAACACAATTAGGCCTATTAGCCTTAGAACTAGACCCAAGCCTTACAAGGATCGAGATCCATTCATGTGATCATGGAACCATTTAAACTATGTGAATACCTTAAGGGGAGAGGATAAGAATATTTATATACATTAATCTATAAAGGAAAAACATAGGGTGATCAATTTGACTACTTAGTTTCATTGAGTTCAATGAAGTTTGAGGTGTTATAGCAAGGATGAGCTAGCAAAAATAAGAATGAAAGTGGAACGGTTGAGGAAACATGGTTTAGAGTTGAAGTTAATTGTTTGGAGAATAAAAAGAGTTTAAAAATTAGGTGAATATCCATGTGAATTCCTAGTTATGAGGTTCATAACATGGAATAATCAATGAGGCCTTGAGGCCAAGTGAGATATATGAGGATTACCAAGTTTTGTAGAAGAGTAGAGATTGAAGATGTGAAGGTAATGGTTGTGTATGTCAAGTAATTAGAGAGAGTGTGCATGGATGGTATAAAGGTGGTCTTCTACAAGATAAAGAAAGAAGTTTATGCATATAAAAAGCTTAAGTACGTACTGACTTGTTGTATGTGAAAGAATGTTCATATGGGCACCTCATTACAAGTGTGACAATGTGCATAATGTGATGTACTATTATTATCTTTAACTATCATTGAAAAAATACTTTAAGAGATAGTAAATTTATGCAATATGTTACTACATATTGGCAGTCTAAGAAAACTATTCACCTTCAAAAAAAGCTATTTATTTTTTGTTGGTTTTAAATACAATCGACAATGCATCAAACAAACACAATTACATCAGAAGATATAACAATCATATTATCTCCAACTATACATACATTTATTTTTATTATGTTGTCACTAAAATCTATAAAGGGATATAATTAGGATGCATTATCTCTAATATGTCCAACCCTATCTTGCTTTGTTGCCTTATTAAGATCATCATCCCAAACTTGTCATTTTGGATTGATACAAGGTGTGTTTGCAAAAAGTGTGGTATCTTATGACATGCTCTAATTTCTACATCTATTCATATTTTTTATGAAATCTCTCTATCTAGGAGTGAAAGTTCCATGCCCATCCTATACTTTTTTGAATGGATGAGCCTTCAAGTGGTATGCATTTGATATCACCTTGATATGCACCTTGTTGTAAACATGTGTCTATCTACTACACACCATCAATAAAATATCTCTTGTTATTTACATATCAAGGAGTCAACATCATCAACTCTATAAGTATACAATATATATTCATAAAATGAAAATAATTGAGTTAGAAATTCCAAAAAGTAAAAAAAAACATATGACTGTGAGTAGTTACTAGACTTATACTATCAACCTCCCTCAACTGGTTGTCAGTGTCATCCACCAGATTTATTGCAACACCTTCCAGTATATAGATTGATCCTTGTATATCCATAGCCTATAAATTATGAATTTTAGTGTGAAAACCTACAACATCCATGCCTTCTTCTCCCTAATTTTCAATTCAAACTCCATTATCTATGACTTGGGCAATGAAAACATATTACATAAATGATAGTCACCTCAAAGTTTCTAATACATACAATATGAGGGGAACAAAACATACACAATACTCAACATTGATGTTGTTGATGCTCTCATTAACACCATTCACTATGTATTCATCCTATATAACTATCTGACATGTAATCTTTCTCATCAGGTCCACCTTAACCATATGCTTTCAAGTGTATCCTTGGAGTTAAAATGAACAATTACACATAGACATAAAAGGCATTACAATGAAGATGTGATAATGCAATGGACCATCTTCTGTGCTTTTCACCCATGCCATATGAGGGTTTCTATTATTAAAGTTAAAATGACAATCTAGGATCTACAAAGCCCATACCCATGAAATATTCTAAAGTCTCTCTACTTTGAAGTTCCTATAGAAGCTGGTGCCCTTGCATAGCTATAACCACCAATAATATATGTAAATTGATGTTGTTAGTAGGTGAACCAACTAATCCATCCTATGATCTATATAAGTCCTTATTGTTCTTAGGAAATGATAAGATTATATAGCTACATTGGTATCTTTCCCATAATGCAAAAGTGTTTGATAACATCATGACCATATTCTAACCCTATCTGCCTAGTGTTGTTCCTAGTATTCAATAAAAGGGGTATGAGAGAAGTGATATATTTATACAAACTTTTTGGACTCCCTTATATCCATGTCCTCATTATAATAGCCATAAATTATGAACCCAAACTCAATAAACATCACATTTATTACATCATCATCTTTCACCATTACTATCAAATTCTTTAACCATGCATGCTGAACATGCCAAATGCATAAGTAGACCTCATAGTTGAATGTCTCCCTACATAATAAAATATATTTGCATAAGTTAATAGAATAAGGTTGGAATGTAGTCTATGAACATCTAAATATGAACTCCTTGATGTATATAGGAATAATGATGATACACTTAATAGATTTTATATCCATACTAGCATCGTTGACCATTAAGGAACTGATTGTCCATTAAATGTCTTTAAAATGAACTCTTTAAAGAATAATTTTCATCCATTATCTTATGTTGATAGTATATGATTGATACATAATGACTCATGAAATGGGTACACCTTAGTGTCTGGAATCAAATTCTAATAGTGTGTACAATTAAAACTATATAAGAAAAAACAAAAACATTAGAATAACTACTATTATTGAAAACATCATAACAACTAATATTATCATCTAATATTATAAAAATTGGCATAATACCTTAATTTAATTCACCCCAAATGTTTCATCCATCACCAATAAGCTATGCTTCCCAAATCTTAATAACCATTCTAGCTGTTGTGGGAGTTGGATGCCCAAGATGAAGGGGATTTCTCTATCCCCATCAAGCTCTCCCCCCATTGTATTCCTAATAGAAAAAACACTTTTCAAGATTCACCAACACCCACTCCCAAACACTTTTTTCATCATCAAAATTATACACGTATTTTTCCTCCTTAATCAATTATTCTCTATTGTATATGTCATCCTTTCTCAAGAAATCATCCCACTGTGTTTCACCATTAAACAATACAAGTTTCTCATGTACCATATCCTAGTGTTTAAGGTGGATAACATCAGTAGACATTCCTAATAATATAATCTTATAAACCCATTCATTAAGTTGGGGGATAATGTAAGAATATAAAAAAACATTTCATTCCCTCAAATTGTTCATATTATTGGCTATAGCAATAGTTACAATCATTGTATGTGTTTTCTACATGATTTTATGTGAGTAGGATGTGATCAGATCTATATACCATGCATCATTTGATGAAATTACAATGACAACCATACCTTATATTCCCTCAACCCAACTAGCTACCCTTTCCGAGCTTGGGAATTAAAGACTCTCTTTTAGCATGGCATCAATTTCTCAAAATCATCAGGGCCATATGAACACCAGTAGCTGTATGATTATGGTTAAAAAATAAAAAATAATGTAAAATGAAAAAAGTGTACATGAATAAAAGATAATAACATTTGAATAGACACCAACGTATAATCTATAGTGTGAGGTGACTTACATGACATATTCAGAGGTGGCAGTGATCTTTTTATCCTTTCCATTAAAATGTGATTTTATCTAGTGATGTGAAACATGCAAATTTTTAGGGAATAAATCCCTTATTGAATATCCTTTGACAAAGTCATCAACCCTATCCTACTCAACCTAGGAAACCCATAAGTCTTCATCATTAACGTCAAGAAAATTATCCCACTTGATACAACTACAATCAAATGGACCCTTGCCTAGATTTTTTATTTCAAGATGTATTATTTTTATCCCACCTTTTTTCCATCTATTCCATCCTAAAAGGAGAAAATTTCATTGAATGAATTAGAAATGGAATTTTGGTATTGAGTAAATGCAACTTTTTATGTATTACAGTGTACTTTTTTTTGATTGAATGTTATCTGGCATATACTTCAATGTACAAAGGACAATTATTGAATAATGAATATAATATAATCATAATTTGGTTTTAAAAACATTAAAACACATACACATCATTGAAATGGGTAACCAGACTCACATGCATCAATAAACATGAGAATGCCCTTTTTGGCTACATTTTTTTTACCTCTCATTCAAATATGTTGTTTTGTATGCACTATTACATTTGACCCATATTAGGTCATTCAATCTATAAATATATTTTATAGTGTATCATATGTAAAAATATTAGGAACTTCATGAGACACCATATAAATAGTTAAAATAAACTTTATATAAAGATATGTATAAAGTTTATTATTTATCGATAGAAGTGTAATAGATATATGAAAAAAAAAATCATGACTTTGAACATTTCACCAAGTAGGGGAAGAGAATGGAGAATAGTATGGAAGATACAAACATGAACATTAGACAATGAGTAAATTATAATTGGTACATATTGGCATCAACAACTATGTCAACTAATGGAAAATCAGTCAAAGTATAAAAAAAATTATCTGTAGGAACATATTTTAAATCAAGCATTGAAAATAAATCCATACTAATTTATCGTATTTCATTTTGTTTATGCCCTGATAATGCTTATTAATGACATCTATTTATGCAAAAAAATGAATATTTGGAAGCAATCCATACATGAAATTCAAATTGTCATGTAGTTCAACTAGAAGACCTCTAAGCACATCCCTATCCCCTATAATTTCATCATAAACATCTTCAAAATTGATGTCCATGCAAGACACCTATTTAATCACGCAAATACAAACATAAGCCTAAAGTGTCTATTAAAACAATGTAGGAGGCATGATGTAAAGACACTTCATCAAATATAAAAGTGCCATATTATCATATGATTTCATTTTCAAGAGAAAATAATAGGCTTTTGATAAAAAAATATCTTCCTTTCCTTTCAAACGTAACCAAAAAATTCATGTGCTGGTCAAACATATCACAAATAGAAGCCATGAATTGCACATAGAAATAAAAATATGAGAATTGAAACCACTTAAGAAAAAAATGATATAAAATATGAAAAAAGGTTATAAGAATGTATAAAACCTCATTAAAATCAATATAAAACCCTTCATAAATCATTTCAAAATAAAAGTACAAAATTGTAGAAATGGACAAAATAGTGCATGCTTGAGGTAGTTACATTAACATAATATCTTAAAAGGCATAAACTAAATGCATGCATGTGGGGAGGTGCAGGAATGTGATTTTTATAAAAGGCCCATAGATTCAAGAAAGGGTAAAAAAAGAGAAATTTCTAGGAAGCCCATAGAATGAGGACAAGGTTTAAAAAAAGTGAAGTTAGTATGAATCCCATAGAATTAGGATAGGGTTAAAAAAAGTGAAATTGATACAAATCCCATGTGATATTATGGTTATCCATAAACTAATCATTTGATGTATTGAATTAGAGGCATGGACATACTAGTATTTATGGACACCGCATGAAAGGAAATATGAGTAGGTGACATAAAATAAAGTATATGATATGTGTGCCTTATAAATTGTATGAGCTCATATGGGATGTAATTTAATCCATTAAATACTTCTCACTACCATACTTCCCACCTACTAGACCACAATTTTTGGCCCCTGAATCTAGGGAGGCCCATGAGATGACAGAACATAGTTATCAAACTAAATGAAAGTTTCTTCTTTATTAAATGTACAAAATTATACAAAAATATCTCATCTCCATCTTGAATAATATAATAAATATGTTTATGGATCCAAATGATGATTCAACATTCCACTTACAAAATTTAATTGCCACTAGCTATAGTAAATGCCATTATTTAAGATTTTATGGATAGATAGACTAAATGGAAGATAACTTTATTAAAGTAGTTGTATAACACTGTCCAATGTTAGTTATTTACAACTAATCTCAGTAGTTCCCATCATGATCATGAGCATTTATATCATCCTCATATTCTTATGATGGTTTCGTAAAATTACTTCTTTACCACATTAATTCTTAGTATGTAAGCTCATCTAATAGGTGTTCAGGATCTAATTTAGGATTTGAATCTAGACAATTCCACAATTGTACATAATTATCATGAAGATTTTCCATGTTGAAATTTGAAATCTAATCACAAGGTGATATATAAAAAAGAATCTTTCTAGCAATAATGTTGCATAACTAGTTTTATCAAAGTATCTATCAAACCAAATTTTCATCATGGGATTGAAAGAAATTCCATGTTGTAGAATAATTAATTGTGATAAGAGATTAGTCTTAAAAATTATATCTAGTATTTCCCTTTGTCAACATGACTAATTAACTTTTAAAATATCCAAATTGAAATCATTATTATTATTCCACCAAATCTTATCAATGTTATTTGCATGAGGAGCCCAGGCAGGTGGTAGCCAATAGAAAATTTCATTCAATTTGACTAAAACTTGATCAAAGTCTCTTCTTGTTACATCTTTGAGTTGGATTAGTAAATTCCATAAGTGATTGGAATTACAAGTAGAGAGGGGTTTTGAAAATAGCAACATACTACAAACAAACACATAAACCATAGAAAATAAATTATATATAGGATCCATTACATCTTATGAAATAAATTCTTCAATAGAGTGATTGTTGATCACCCAATCAATTTTTTATAGATTATCAAAAGATTCAATCATTATCATTCTACAAAATTAAATTTAGAAATTTACTTGAAATAATGTAGTTGTGAAATATGTATCAATTATTTTCATAAAGGTGGAGTAAGATGACCATACAGACTCTATTGACAAGAGGATCTTATTCAGTGTAGAAACACCTTTGACATAAACATCATACTCTAAAGTGGTGTCATGCAAATATAACAATACAATATGATAAATATTAGATTAACATTCAACACTAGTATTTTATGGGCCTCCATTCTAAGATGGAGCCATAATGTTGCTCTCATTTCCTTCAAAAATCTTGGTCAAGGTTGGAGATTTTTATTTTACACTTATACCAAATATAGAAAAGATATATATGTAAATTACAAGCTAGTTAAAAGGAGATGCCATTTTGGTATCATCTAATCTTGTAAGCCATCTCATTTGTATATTACCAAATGTTTTCAAGTTTATACAATGTTGATGAAGCTCTAAGGATAACAATACTATTTTTAGACATGAGGCCATATAAACTTATATAAATTATGGAAGGTTGAAATAAATCCTTCATCAAAGCAAATATGTACATCAATGGAGGTAGTATTCTATTTTTAGTCGATGCCTCTATAAAATTAAAGAGTTGGTCATGTATCTGAACATCAAGTGTGTACATTAATCTAAGATTTAAATGGGAAAGAAAGGATATTTTTTGTTGTGAATATTGAATAATTATAATCTCATTTAATTTTTATAACCTTTCCTCAAATTTCTTACTAAAATGTTTAGGATGGATCTCTCAAATATTTCCTTGAAAATTTTTGATCATGTATTTCTAAAAAACTGCACTTCATAAATTCTTCAAATTTTAATGTGATTCACCATAGATTGTTGCAAAATTTATGGATAAATATTTTAATAAGGTAATGAGAATTCAAATAAAATTTTAATATATTAATTAAATAAAAATATTTTTTGCATCCAATTTTAATAAAATATCATACTCTCACCTTCATTATAGGTTTATAATGGAAATATTGAGAATATTATATACACAAATTTGGAGTATGAAGATGTGCATGTTTGTAAAGGTATGGATAAAAAGTAAATAAGTAATGTTGATTATTATCAAATAATTTTTCACATAGCATTATTTTACTATGATCATCCCCTTCTTCACCAAATGATGATTTTTGAAGACATGACTGTAAAATTAAGGAATGAAAACATAGCTCATGACTATAAAATTGGGTTCACTATGATTAATTTTGATTATTAGAGTGATAGAAAAAATATTTCAAGTGAAAAGTGTGTCTGATGATGATGTCTACAAAAAATGTTGAATATGAATAGAGATATGAGTCCCTAATGTCACAGTCCATCTTTAGCATCCATCTTCTCCACTACCTTTGTCAGCATCCTCCCAGCCTATGCTAAAATGGGAGCTTTGAAATAGGGTATGGAGTTCCATGAAAGAATAATCAAAAGCAGATTTATAAAAGATAATTTACTTTTAAATGCCCTAATATACAATATGGTCTTGTTGAAAAGGCTTTAGAGACCATTAAACAAATACAATTGGCAATTATAAATCTAGACTCCACAACCTTTGCCAACATATTCCCAACATGTGGGTTATAGACACTTTGACATAGCCAACCCTTATAGATTAGAGCATTCATTACGAGCAGATTTGAATACTAATTTTCAAAGTGAACTTGTAACCAAAGATGATGTTTTTGTCACCACCAAACTATGGAATATGGATCATAATGACCATGTTGGTGATATCAAAGTTATTTCAAAGTATGATATGATTTATGTACTATTTTGTCACTTTTTTATAATATCTATACTTTTTTGACCTCCTTATTTTAATTATTTATCATGTTCAAGAATTTGGAACTAGAGTATGTGGATTTGTATCTTATCCACTATACAGTAAAGTTTAGAAGAGGTGTTCCACAACTTTACCATATTGAAGAAGAAGACCTTTTGCACTTATATTTAAAGTATAATTGGTAGGGGATGGAGTAGTGCATGGAGATGGGGCTTACAAAATCCATTGGCATCAGTAACTTTTCCTATCAAAATATTGAAGACATACTCATCTATGCCAAGATTCCCCCTACCATTGATCAGGTAATGACTTGCACAAAACATTTTTAGTAGCTTACTTTTCATCTATATGAAGGATATCTATGTTCATTTTTTTCATATTCTAAAATAGCTAACCATTTATTTAGATGACAAAATCAAGAAACTATACAAACTATTTAATTCTTACTCCTCTATTGGCTTATAAGTGGGACAGTTCATCTCTCTTTTATTAATAGAAATTTTCAAAAGAAAATAATTTTGTCATAGAGATGATCATTTAGTTTATCTAGATTTTATAAGAAATATTATTCTCAAGAAATTCTTTATCACATTATATACTATTTCCAGTTGGTCCCAGAGATTCAATCACCCTTCAAGCAAAACCACCTCTTCAATTCCCCCATTTCTTAATCTATTTCACTGACTATATTTTTGGGTAGAAAAAATTATATATTATATTACTCTATTTGTATCCATATGTCTTTAGTGTCTGATGACTATGAAATATAACTACAAGTAGAGATGCATCCATTATGGCAGCAACATAAGTTGAGAGAGTTTTGTGGGAAACATAACATTCATGTGAGTGCATGGTATCTTGTTTGACAAAATGAATCAATAGGACACAATTTCATAGAATATAATGATAACAAGGTATGCACAAGATGGGATTGTTGAAAAGGATTTGGAGACATTTAAACAAATAAATGTAATTGACAAGTGTAAATCTAGACTCCACAACCTTTTCCAGCATATTCCCAACCATGCCAAAATGGGAACTTTAAAAGAGGTTATGGATATCCATCAAAGAATAATAGAAAGTGGTTTTTTATTATATGTGGTTGTCACAAGTACCCTAATAGACATGTATAAAAAATGTGGAAGTTTACACAAGACACATGATCTATTTGACAAAATGTGGGAGCTTTGGAACAAGGTATGGAGTTCCATGAAATATTAATCAAAAGCAGATTTCTAATAGATGATGTATTTGTAAATGCCTTGATAGACATGTATGAAAAATGTAGAAGAATATTAAATCCACATGAACTATTTTATAAAATGAATTAGTAGGACATAATTTCATGGAATACAATCATAGTAGGGTATGTACAAGATGAGAAAATATCATACATATTGTGCACACATGCATTTTTATAATTTCAATCTCATACCTTTTAAACAATAAATGATAATATATATATATATATATATATATATATATATATATATATATATATATATATATATATATATATATATATATATATCATTCATCACATACACACCAATCATATATAAACACATCTAATAACATCATAAATTCTATCATTTTTCAAATAATAATGTTTGTACCTAAATGATTTTATCAAAGTTGGATTGCAACGTTACATAAAAGGTTACAAAACTGAATATTTGCTTTAGATAATAAAGATAAATACTCCATATAATAATTTTACCACAAACTTTCTTTTCAATGAAATCAAGAAAAACTAAGGAAAGGCTTAACCATATTATTTATTTACTCTCATCCTTAGGTGGACAAATTTTAGAAGAAAATTCAACCAGCCACTAAGTTACAATTTTCAAATTTCTTGATATAATATGTCCTCCACTCTAAAATATAAACCATTATAGTTTGACAAAGGTTGTGTTAGTTTGTTTATAAACCCATACTAAATCATACTTTTAATCTAGTGCATTCAGGCATCATAGAAGAACTAAACCTCAATTTGTGATGCTGGGTAAACTGTGGAGGAAATCCAAACTATTATCACTCACCATTTTCTTTTCATTTTCCCTTCCATTATCATAGGATAAATTAGAATAAATGGTTGACCCAAATTTCAAAATCAGTCCATTATCCATTCTCCCTTTCTTCTCTCAACCTGATGGTTAATAACAAATAGTGATGTTAGCAATTAGTGGAGATGACAGTGATAGTCATAGGTAGTTATGACTTTGTTTGGTGGTGGTATCAATGGTAACCATGGTAGTCTTACTGGTAGTCAATAACCATTAGTGTTTAGCTATCTAGGTGACAACTGATAATGATCAAGAGCTGACACCAACATGCCAGTGGTTAGTGTGTGCTAGTTAATCTCATTGGTTAGGATCATCCAGATTATCATATTAAATAATGTAGATCATGTTATATTTCATTGACCTAGATGAGGGTTGGGAGTAGTTGCACCATGAGGAGCTATCCTCTTGGGTGGATAAGGTAGGTAATAAATAATCACCCATATAGAATTTTAAGGGGTTGTGACTATCAAGGAATATCCTAAGAGGTGATTTATAATGTTAGTCGAGGATTAGGAGATAAAAAGGAATAGAAGATAGTCAACCACTTACAAAACTAGGTTTATCAAGGTCAACATAGTCACACATGAATACAAAAACAAAAATATGGAAAGTTATAGGGTTGACCTGGTCAAACTTAATGGGTAGATAAATGAAAATAATAGTATATCTAGGTCAAGCTAGTTGACTTAGATGAAAAGGTAGGGAAAATTTGTAGTTTGTAAAATTGTATGGTTGAGCTAATCATCTTATTTGGGTGGATAAGGAGAAATAATAGTTTGTAAAATGAATTGAGTTGAGTTGGTTGACTTAGTTTGATAGACATGAAAAATAATAGTCAATAGAATGAATTGAATTAAGTTAGCTGACTTAGTTAGACATATAAGAAAAATAATAGTCTAAAAAATGAACTGAGTTGAGTTGTTTGACTTAGTTGAAAATATAAGAAAAATGAAATTCTAGAGAACAAACTAAGTTGAGTTGGTTGACTTAGTTGGACAGATAGGAAAAATAACAGTTTGGGGAATGAATCAAGTTGATCTAGTTGACTTATTTGGACAAATAGAAAAAAGAATTGTAAAAAATGAATGATTCAAGGTGGTTCACTTAGTTAGATCTATAAAAAATTTGATGTAAATTGAATGATGTATGAAAATAGAGGCAAATAATTAGAATGTAAAAGAATAAATAAAACTATTCAACTTAGTTTTTTCAAACACAATCAACTAAATCAATGATGGTCAATTTAGTTGAGTCATACAACATAGAATAGTTTCAACACTAGGCAACACATTCAATAATATGAAAGAGAAAAGCAAGAAAAAAACATAAATAAAGTGTAAAACTAACTAACTATTTGAAATAAAGATCAAGTAGATGGAATAGAAATATTTTACTGATTTCTAGGCTTCTAAAGATACTTGCTTGTCCATTGGATGGTGATGGGCCAATATTTCATAGTACTAACTATGAAAGATTAGACCTTGCCCATAGTCAACTAAACCTAGTTTCAAAGGTAAACTAGAAGTAACTTCTTGATGCTAACTATTAACTAATGCACCATAAAATCAAATAGATGGTTGGATTCCTAAGGTTTAATATAAATAAAAATTCTAGACATCTCTTAAATATTGTGAGGTACATAGAAACAAAATACCTTGTTTATCTATATATTATGGCTATCCATATTAGATCAATCCACTGATGAAAATATATATGTAAATTATATAAAATTATTGTAAACATAATATCTTGTATCATTTCATGATAGTAGCTAAGTAGTTTTAAAATTGCTAGTACATAGTTTCTAAGAAAATCAAGACAAAGTGTAAATAAAGGTGAATATCGAGTGGTGAAAACTAATTTATAATTTTTGAAAGTAAATAAATAGATAGTTAACTCTTTTTAAATCAAATATAAAATTAATTATTATGAAATGAAATTGAATTGTCTTTCTTGTGATAAAATTAAAGCCCACATAATAATATCAGCCTATCTAGTTTGTTGTAAATATAGGCCAAAAATATACAAGGTCAAATAGGTTGACTTAGTTTGTTTGGTAATGTTATATGGTGGAGCCTAATCTTATTTTAATGCCTAGTTTTTTATAGGGGGATGTGTGGGGGTCACTATGGGGGTCCAGGGGGTGTGGAAGCAAAATTTAGTTAAAAATGCATTATAAACTATTGTAATTTTGTAGTAAATATGGACCGTTCGCTATTAGGTTGCAAATCTAATGGTAGAAATTATGTTTGTGCATTTTTTCGCTATATGTAACCCTCTTTTTCATATGAGGTCATTGTAATTATGGTGGCATGTTGTATGTGAGTGAAGAGGAGATTGTAGTGGATGTATTGCAGGTTTTATCCCTTCATTTTGTTGGACTGAATAAAGAGAAGAACTAGTTATTTCTATGTAGACGTGGCCCATATTGGGTGAACCACGTTAAATCTATGTCTATCTTGTATTTTTTTTGTACATTTTTATGCTATCTTTATTTCATTAATATTGCTCTATGTTTTGTATTCCTAGCAGATAAGACAAACAGACACAAAACTAAATTAGAGAGGTCAACTTAGTTGACTATGTGATACAGTTCTATCATAACTAAAAAATTAGAAATCATAGCATGAAAATATAAAGTGTTGGGTAATTTTATTAAAAAATAAAAACATGAAACTGAGAAAATTGATAAAACTAAAGTACCAATTTATTTAGAAATAACTTAAATAGAGTTGACCAGGCCGACTTAGTTTGATGAAGTTGAAGAGTGAAAGTTGAGATCTGTAACAAATGAATTTGGTCAACTAGCTTGACTTAGTTAAAATCCAAAAAGTGAAAAATTTAAACATGAATTACTAGCTTGACCTTGTTTATTGGATTAAAGATTGAGATTTTACATAAAATGAACATGATTGACTAGTTAGATCTTATTATCTAGATTGAAGAAAGAGTTTGACAAAAAATGAACATGATCAACCAACTTGGTCATTTTTGGTGTGACTAAAAACCTATAGATAGAGAATAAAATTAAGTCTACCAGTATGACTTAGTTAATTGTACATCTATAATCTACACATAGAGAAATAAACTAGGTCAACTAGTGTGACCTAGCTGACTATAAATATAAAATTAAAGTGCAATTATTAAATTTTATGTCAAGTTCACCATAATGTAAGTAAAAAATTAAGATAGATCTATAACCTATCCTACTTAGTAAATCAAAAATAGATAAAGTAATCAACTAACATATATTTTAATATTTCTTATATTATGAACATGACCAATCAACTAACATCTATTATAATATTTCTTATAGTAGGACCATGACCAAATTAGATATTCTAGGCTTAACTAAGGGAGCAATTATGACATAACACTAAAGGAATATTCCAATAATTTCACCATTTTAGATAATGGCCCAAGGCAATATATGACCCATGATACCTTCTATATTGCCAATCTTCCTCAGAATTCAAAGCCATCATTTCTCATCCATCTCCATCTAATTATATAAACCATGGTGATTTATCCTCCACTTTAGCTGATCTATTTCTTGTAGCTCTAGCCAAGCATTTTATTATTAAAGATGCAGGCATTTCTATGTACCATCTAAAGGACATCTTCCATATTGTAAAATTACCAAAATCGCTTAAAACATTTGGTAAGCCTAAAACTTCCTAGACTCCTAATAGACCCAATCAGATTTGGCAACTAAAGAAGAAATAACCAAAACCTCTTGTGGTTTTTGTACCTATAATTGCATCAAAGAAATATTGAGAGGCTTTTACCAAGGGAGATTGGTTATATTCAGAAGGCCTTGTCAATTTTTTTAAGAATCCAAAGTATCCTATCCCTAACAAGATAATGGATCATCTTGACTATATAGGGAAAGGCTTTGGCCCATAGGCACAAGGAATTTTATAACCCTTATCAGCTAGAGTTGTCAATAGGAATCATGGTCTCAAATTTAAACCACCAAAGGATGACCTCATAACATTTGCTAGTGACTCTTCTGAAGTGACTAGTAATGAGACTCCTAGTAGTGACACAACATCCCATTATAGCCTTTTTGATGATATTATTGATTCAAATTTGTTTGATTCAAATTCCATATTGACCATAACACTTATTGGAGATTCTTGTCTTGAAGCAAAAATCCATCCTAGTGGTGCTTCTCTTCTAAAGTAGGATATTATATTTTTACCATTAATGCTTCTTGTCCTAAAGCAAAACCCTCACTGTAACCTATGCCTTTGCTATCCTAAACTCATAGATTAGGATCATCAAAATTTGGTCATATGCCTTGATGAGTTTCAAAATGAAGAATCAATTGCAAAATACATGGGCCTATGAGATGCATTCCCCATTGGTGATCATAAGTAGGGTTTTGATTTTTCATTGAATTCTTCTACCTACTTTGGAGAGCAAGAAAACTTTCTTGGTCATAATAAAGAACAAACATCAATATCTTCAAGTGAAAACTTCTTTGAGGCAAACCTTTGAGTGAAAATCTATTTTAGGCACTCCTAAGTGGGAAAGTTTGCTCATCCCCTCAAGACATATAAAGTCCATCTAGCCCAAGTTCCATAGATAGTAAAAGCATCTCTTCATAACAACATCAAATATTTGAGCATCTTACTCTTGAGTTTCTAGAGGGTTTTGCCAATTGGCCTTTACCTAAGAAGGCAAATTTTGATACTTCATATTATCCAAATCTTTGGGAAGAAAAATAAGAAGATGAAGCAAAGGAAGATGATCATGACTGTACATTACCTACAATTCTAGAGGATGGATCCACACTCCTTATGGAGAGCACAATAGAAGAAAATTTGGGAATCCATGAGGATCCCAAAATTGTTTATCTTGGAGCTTCCCTTTTTATAGAAAAATTGGAACATATTATATCAATTCTTAAGGATTATATAGACATCTTTGCATGGGCATACTCTGACATGCCAAGCTTGGACTTAGATTTAGTTGTGCATCATCTTATTGTTCACCCTGATGCTAAACTAGTTAAGTAAAAGTTGAGAAAGATACATCCACGCATTACCCTTTTGGTTAAGGCCAAGTTAGAAAAGTTGTTAGGAGTTAATTTTATCAAACTATTGGACTACTCTGAATGGATATCTAACATAGTGCCAATAAGTAAAAATATCCCAGGCATATGTATTTATACTAATTTTTTGTGATATCAATAAAGCATACCAAAAATATTTTTCTCCTCTACCCAACATCGACATGATTGTTGAGTCAACTGTTGGGTATGAGATGTTATCCTTAATGGATGGATTTTCTAGTTATAATCAGATCAAGATAGCCCTTGAAGATCAACATAAGACCATGTTCACCACTCTATGGGGGACATTCTGTTACCAAGTCATGCCATTTGGTTTGAATAATGCTAGAGACACATATTAGTGTGAAATGACTATCATCTTCCATGACATGATGTATGACATTATCAAGGATTATGTTGATGATATACTAGTAAAATCAAGAATAAGAGTTGGACACCCTATCATTCTATGAAGAATATTTAAGAGTCTTTGTGCATATAAAGTCCACTTGAATCCTAAGAAATAAGTCTTTAGAGTCACATCAATAAAATTGATAGGGTTCATTATATCACAATGAGGGATTGAAGTCAACCCTAAAAAGGTCAGTGTTATTATGGAAATGCCTCCACCAAATAATCTCAAATAGTTTTGAGGTCTACAAGGAAAGGTCCAATCTATATGTAGGTTCATTTCTCAATTGGCAGATAAGTGCCACCCATTTAACCATATCTTAAAGAAAGGGGTAATGTTTTAGTGGGATAAAGATTGTTGATAGCATTTGTAAATCTTAAACATACTTGGCCAATCCACTAGTCTTATGACCTCCAACACAAGGAAAGCCACTACTTCTTTATATATCAGCCATGGAACATGCACTGGGGGCACTTTTAGCTCAGCATGATGATAATGGTAAGGAACATGTGGTTTTTTATTATAGACAAACATTGGTAACCTAAAAACATAATTATATGCCTATTGAGAAGGCATGTTTAGCTATGGTGTTTGCCACTCAAAAATTATGACATTATATGTTAAATAACAAAACTATTGTTATCACCAAGGTAGATCTCTCAAGTTCCTCTTATCTAAAACATCTCTTCATAAATGCATGGATAAATGGATTATGCTCCTCAGTAAGTTTGATATTGAGTACTAGAATCAAAAAACAATCAAAGGACAAGTTCTTGCTAACCAACGTGTAGAAGATCCTATTATGGCCACTCAATCTCTTAACTTTGACCTTATAGATAATTCTATCATGATGATAGAATAAGAATCACAAGAACATAAATAGTGGATGCTCTATTTTAATGGATCCTTCACATCTTGAGGATCTAGAGCTGGCATATTGTTGATCATGCCATAAGGGTATTTGTTTCCCAAAGCATTCAATATACAATTTTAGTGTATAAACAATATGGTTGAATATGAGGCATTGGTTTTTAGGCTCCATCTTGCCATATAATGGGACATTAAAAGCTTAAAAGTCTATGGAGATTCATAGCTAATCATAAATTAGACAACTAGTTAGTATCAAATAAGAGATGATAAGCTTGTTCCTTATAAGCAAATTACTGATGACCTCAAAACACATTTTAAATCTCTACAGTTTGGGCAAGTTTTGTGAGTCAACAACAGATCTATCGATGCCATGGTAGAAAATGGTTCTATGATTCAAATGCATGATAGTGTTAAAGAGTATCAGTTATTGATTGAAAATCTTCTTCAATTGACACATATTCTATCAGATTTAAAGAGGATATGCACCATTATTTATCCTAATCTCTCACCTAAACTACCACGGTACCAAGATTTTTATAACTATTTCCATAGTCATGTATTTCCTCCATCATTTAACATGTTATATCCTCCTTGGAAATACACTTTATCAAAAAGGCTATGATGGAACACTTCTTCATTGTTTATCTTTGGGAGAATCCAAGCTAGCACTAAAAGAGGTTCATGAAGGAATGTGTGGGGCCCATACCAATGGTGTAGTCCTAGCAAACAAACTTCTCAAAATAGGCTATTATTGGCCCAAAATGGACATAGATACTTGTAATTATGTAAATAAATGTTTTCCTTGTCAATAGCATGGAAAATTGATACATGCACCTTCCTTACCATTACAGTCGATTACAACACCATGGTCGTTCTCAACATGGGGTCTCAATCTCATTAGGAAAATTAACCCAACATCTTTAGATGGCCATAAGCACATTTTGACTATAATTGAGTACTTTACCAAGTGGATTGAGGCCATTCCTCTCACTTATGTTATTGAGAAACAAATAGCCAAATTCATTCATTACCATATCATCTATCGATATGGCATCCCAGCCCGTATTATATTTGATAATGGTAGATCCTTTATGAACCAAGATGTGAAATATTTTTGTGAAAAATTCAAGATCAAGCACAAGAAATCCACTCCATATAACCCATAAGGAAATAGACAAGTTGAGGTGTCAAATAAAACCATTCTATCCATCTTAAAAAAGATTATCAATGATGTTGGCCATAATTGGCACTTGTAACTTTTTCCTGCCCTCTAGGCTTATATAACCAACCATCATACCTCAACTTGAGCTACTCCATACTCCCTTGTTTTTGTCATTGAATCTATCATCATAGTCGAGATTGAGATCCCATCATTAAGAATATCACTGGAGCACATTGAAGATGATGAAGAATATAGAGTCTCACAGTTGTAAGAACTAGAACTTCTTGATGGTAAGCATTTGGCTACCCTAGAAAACCTGTAGACCTATCAAAATAGATTGTGGAGAAGCTAAAAAAAATGTATTCTCCCTTGATAATTTGAGATTGATGACTTAGTTTTGAAAGAGAACTAGAAGAACATGAATGTTGAACGCAAAAATAAAGGCAAGTTTTAGCCTAATTGGTTAGGACCATATATTATCATGGAAAACTATGGATCAAGAGCATATCGATTGGCTAAACCTAATGGTTAATAACTTTTAAATCCCATGAACATCATACACCTTAATAGATTATATGCATAAATAGCTTTGAACCTTTGTCTATAAGACCCCTGACTTGGGGGCAACTTGTGATGTTGTAATTTTATCCCACCCTTTTTTATCTTACCTTGAACACATTTTATACTACACTGGTCCACCTTTCATGAATCCCAATAGTAAAGGCTTTAAACCCTTAGCACTCTAAACACATTCTTCATCCCATTCTATATTTCTCTCTTTGAGAAACACATCTTTGTTATGTTTAAGGCATGTTATAATCTTCAACATTTTATATCCCTTAACCAATTATTATCTTGATTATGTCTCATGAACATTATGAACATATTCAACATCATTTCTACAAAGCAATTCAACCAAGATAGTCTTATGTAGTTTTAGAAAAATAAACAACCACATCTTTTTAGTTCAATTATTTTCTACTCTTTCTTGTTTTATCAAGAACCTTGCTCTCACTTATTTGTGAACATGGGTCATTGCAGTCTGCATAGATATCTTATTGGAACTTCTACTCTCAGGACGTGCATCTCCTTGACTAGATGGTTCCACCTTGTGAATATTTTATCCCAAAACACCAAAAAAATTATAAATACTTCAAAAATACCAAAAACATCAGAACTTGGTCCATAAAATAATAAAAACATTATCTCACACTTCTGTACATTTGTAGATTTCCATTCTACCATCCCACACTCTCATTGTTTTACAAGCCACTATTAAGTTTGAATGTTCTTTCCATTTTGAAAACACAAAAACACCAGTTCATTTCATCTTATCGCATGCACTTGTTATTTTGCAAGGTCATTCTTTCTCATCTCATCAACTTCTTGTTTGCTAGACCATTCTCATTTATTTGTCATATCTTCCATTTCTTCTATAACATTAATCATGATGGTTTAATCATCATGTTTCTTCTATCCCATTTCTTGAGAGAACTACATTTGACCTGAAGTTCATGTTGGAACATGCATCCATGGAACTATGTAAGTAGCGTCCAGTTGTTTTATACATTTAGAGTCAGCTTGGCCAACTCCTTCCTTTTCTTTTGTTCCCCCATTTATTTTGTCATTATTCCTCTTTAATTAGGGAAAAATTATTGTGTCATTGTTCTTTGTTATGATGTGGTGGAAAGTAATGCCTCTATCGCACATACATGAACATTTGTGTTTAAACCACACGAACTTGGTTTTTTTTGTGTGTGTGTTTATTTAATTTTTCTTGGTGTTTTGTTGCATTTTCTTGGTGTTTTATTGTTCTTTCACACCTCTCCTTTTATTTCTTCTCCTTTTTTCTTTTTATTATTTCTTGTTTCATCTTGGTCTTGTGTTTCCTTGTTTGTTTTTGCTTATCTATTTTGTGTTTCAAAACATCTTGATGATTCACATGGATTTTGATTGTCTATATCTTGATCCTATATTATTGCATTATTTTTGGACCCTTTTGTTTATTTGATTATTATTGGTGTCTTATTCTTCTATTTCATTTTGCTTTTTCTCTTTTGTGTTTGAGAATGCCTTGATGGTCCACATGGATCTTGATTATTCATATCTTGGTCTCATGTCATTAAAATGTTCTTGACTTTTATTTTTAAACATTTTGTTCCTACTTAAGATCATATCTTGATTTCAAGTTAGGTTCATTTGTGTTTATCTTTTTCTTTGTTTTTTATTTTTTGTTTAAATGTAAATAGATGTAACTCTGGTTTTGGTCATTATTTCACCATTATCCTTAGTTATAGATATTCACATTTGAACTGGCTCAACACAATTGGAATCTTATGTCATTCTAAGTTATTCATACCTATGATACCTAATTTATTTTTCTATAGCAAGCACTTTGTGCTCAGG
Organism: Torreya grandis; assembly: GCA_037957365.1. NCBI lineage: Eukaryota > Viridiplantae > Streptophyta > Pinopsida > Cupressales > Taxaceae > Torreya > Torreya grandis. Next base: position 986,582 of record JARHVA010002582.1, on the reverse strand, counting down.
TCTTAATGTCTTAATGTCAACATCAACTCCGATGAATGATTCTCAAGAACACTTTACAAAACCTAGGCTCATGATATAGAATTAGGCTTCTAGGTAGCATGCATTTCAAGCTTCTTTATCTATGATTAGACATGCATATCTTTTCATACATTATAAGTCTAATCACTTCTTGGTCATTTTTCATCATTCTTCATTCTATTCTCTCCCAAATTTGGGTGAACTACATTGGCTTGAAGTTCATGTTGAAACATGGTTCTATGGAACTATGTAGGTAGTGCTCATTTTCTATTAAGGTCATCTCAGCTATCTCCATTCTTATTTTCATCTCTCTCATCACTTTGTTCATTCTCATATGTTTGGTTTTATATGGCCTCCCATTACACCATCGCATGTACATTCATACCCACTCATTTTAATCTATCTTTTAGGTTATATCCTTGAGCTATTTTGATTTCCATTTGCCCATATTGGGGTATAACATCTAAGCCATGTATGATCAAATCTGCTCTATATGGGAAAAAATCATTCTTTATTCTTTATCAATGATCAAAATTTTCCCTACTAGGGAAAAACTATGTTATCATGATCGAATCTGCTCTACTAGAGTACTTATTGTATTCTTTTTAGAGACCCCATTCTAGTGGTGTTTCCCTTTTTGAAGTAGAATGTTCTCTCTTTTTCTTTAATTACAAGCTCTCCACATTAAATCCTATGATGGCAATATTTTAGTGTGTAACTTGTCTTGAGATTGATCAATGTTTTAAGCACGTAGCTTATACTCTCAAATTGGGTATGTTTATAGTGTTTCCCTTACATTTATGGATTGTATCTTTCCCATTCACCCATTTTTGGGACATATTATACTTATAATTATATTTTTATCATTGATGGTAATCACATGTGCAAGCATTAGCTCATCTAGATGTGATCTATTCCATGGGTTAATCTCTCACTTTCTCTCTTTTTTCAAGAGTCCATCATTTTCTTCCATCCTAGTATGTCCTCTCGAGGGGGCATCATGGGTCTGTTCCAATTTCTTCTTGAAAACTCTTTTCTTTGAAAAAATGTTTCTTCACCTGAATGTCTCGCTATGCCTTCTCAAACAGGGACAAAATGTAGACATCCAATTCATAACACCATTTGTGTCAAAATTGTCAATCTTACTTGAATTGCAATCAAATGCACATTTTAGGTCAAAATCTATAAAGCATGCTAAATGGTTCAAACTTGTCATTTATAAGTGCCAATTTAGGTCAAAGTATCCCTAAATAGGGTAATGCATTTTATTAGATAGCTAACTTTGATAAGATCATTTTGAGTCAAAATGACCATTTTGCCATTTAGTGCTCTGAATCACTCTTTTCTTCTACTTCATTGGCGCACGTCATGTACCTTGTTTATTTGGTATTGGTAACATCATAAATACAAATATAGCTCCAATGCATCTAACATCACCTTCTAGTTCCTCTCTAGTCAAATTACAACCCAGTAATATGACTTTCTAACCATTTTTATTAGTTGAGGGCCAATTTTTAAATAATTGCACAAATGTTAACTAACCTTGTTTTAGGAAAATTAATCCAAATCAAGAGCTTAAGTGTATATTCCATGAGAGTTGTTGAATATTTATTTTTGAAAATTTATTCTTATTAACTACATCATCAATTGACATCATTTCTTGGGAAGACATCCCTAGGCCATAAATGCCACAAATATCAAGATTATGGGTCACCCATGCCTAGTTAATGCCTCCCATGCCTCTTCAATGCCCCTTATTCTAAGGTCATGATGAAGATAACTATGGATTTAATTCCAAATATTAGGAATATCCATGGACACACATCTCAATATTGAGATGGATGGTCATGGTTGATCCTGACCAATCTCAAAAATCTATAAATAGAGAAGCCATGGATGTGAATAAAAAGCTATTTTTTGGTGCAAAGTTATTACGCTTAAATATCTTCAAAAATATTTAATATTGAAAATTTATAATGTTAAATTGTTTCTACAATCCTTTGCATTTGATCATAGATTTTTCTTGCAAGCTTCATTGAAAGGCTAGTTTAGTGATTTAAAATCATAAGCCTAGGTTTTGTGGAGTGTTTTTGAGACATTGGAGGAGCTTACCACCATTTTTTACAAAGACAAGGATGATTGATCAAGAAAGAACATGTTTTTGAGCCACATGGGTATGGTGAATCCATTTTGGAAGGTAATATGGTGTTGTTTTCTTTCATTTATTTCTTGATATCCTTTGTAATTCCCTTAGGAATAGATAGGCTTAGTTAGTTAGTTATTTATGCATGTTTCATTATTTATGGATTAATGATTGACTAACTTGATTTATAATCATATCTAAAATAATTTATTCATTTATAAGACCTTTAAGGGTGGGTGAAATGGATTTTGATTATCATACTTGACTACTCCCATTTTTATTGGAGGAAATTTAAATTGAGTATTTTTATTCATTATTGCATTAGTTAAAGTTTGGAAAAATTCCTAGATTGGATGTGTATAGACAAGAAAACCATAAACTATGGTTATATATGTCTCATTGATCCCTTAACCCCCTTGGGACCATTTCCAAATCATTTACCTCACCAGTCATTAGTATAAATGGCTAAGTTTAGCCAATTTTGACTATGACCCTAACTACTGACAGCTGACCCTTAACTGCTGATGGTTAACCTAAAACAGTAATGGTTTACCCTTAACCACCTCAAGAGTTGACCCTTAACTATTGATTTTTTTTTTATTAATAGTTATTTGATTTGTTGTTTTCATAATCAATGCATGCTAGGCTAAAATTAAATAGTTTGTTAGACTTATTATTTCACCACTCCCTTCCCTCTATATTAAGAGAGGAAGAAAAGGTGAAAAAGGATGAGAAATTATTAGTGTAAGAGATCAAATATTATTGTGAAATTATTCTTCTTACTTGTGGAGAATTTGAGAAGGCTTTTAGTGAACTAGTGACCATACAGAGATCAAAAGTGTTGTTATGACTCATTAGTCAACAGCCAAGGTACTACCACTCTATTAAAATTATTATGGAATATATAACAAGCCTTCAACCAACCTCAAAATTCTTCAAACCAATAATAATAAATCTAAGTATCTATTTCTTATTAGGATTCAACAATTAGTTTCTTTGTTTCATTCCTTATATCACTTTCTCTTTCATCCCACTTTCTTGTGTTGGAGTTCTACAACTCCAGACACTTCTCTTCCCCAAGATCATCCATAGCCTCTTTCAATCATATAAACCCCCTATACCTAAACTAGACACCTTTGAAAATTACCCTTTGTATCGTAACCATCATGAAATCTAAATTCATCATACAAAAATTCACTACAACCTTCTGAACCGAACTTCTCTTCCTAAGCCAAATCCCACAGTAACCACTAACGATCACCTAACCACTGATCGTTTGACTCTAACAATTAATGGTCACTAACCACTGATAGTCACCTAACCACTTATGGTTTGACCTTAACCAATAAAGATCACTATCTATTAATTTTCAACAATAAGCTAATTTGACCTATCAGACCCTAACCAAATTCCACTTTCTGAGTTTTTTTATCATAGAGGATCACTCTATTTTTTGAATCATGTTTGATTCATCTAGAATTGATATCTAATCATTTATTGATAAAATTAGTCAAATTCATCTATCTCCCATCAATTACTTCTTTTATTTCATTTCAGTATATTCTATCATTTATGCAAGTAATGTATCTTTCATTTTTAGAATGTAATTTTTTTAAAGTGTAGATTGATAGCCCCCTGTGAAGCCTATGCTTCTTGGATCTATCTCATGCTAGGAAATCCAACCTACTACCCAACTAATCAACCATTTATTTAGTGATTTCTTATCTACATTTCATCCCTCCCTAGAAAAAGAGAAGTATCCAAATCATCTAGAAAAATGTGTACAAAACATATTAGGTTTCTAAACTATACCCTCTTTGAGTTTATTCTCATTTTATTCTAAGAAAATAAAGAAAAATTTTAGTGAAACATTTTGGCATGCCCGGTGAGACCCTTGAGTTTTTTCTTGTATTCATAGCTATATAAAATTTAGCTACATTAGAGAAGAGTCATCCATTGAATTCTTTTCTAGAAATTAAATGCCCCTTATTTCCTTTCTTCCTTTTCAAAATGCAAGTTCTAGTTTCTTTTATTTTCTTAGAAAAAAGTAAACATTATATTATTTTGCTTTCACTTTTGAAAATAAAAATTATTCATCCTAGGCTTAGGATTTTCCTTATCATTATCATATCTAGGTGTATCTTAGTTGTTTTGTATTGATTTAAAAAGACACTAAAAATTTATTTTGTATTAAAATTAAATTTACATCCATTGTTTACTTGCATGTTTAGCTCACATAGCTTAATTTAATTAAGTAAATCAATCGTAGCTTCACTCTTGTCACACACACAAGACCAAACCATTTACACCTAATTAAACATCAAAACATTGACACAAGGTTGATTGGAATTTCATCACCTAATGATTTCCTTTCCTCAGCTATCCTATTTGGATTTTGCCACCAAGGGGAGAACCAAGTCAGTACATTGGCTAAGTATAATCTCTAGAAACTTGGTATATGTTAGTTAAGCACTCGACACCCTTATCATTATGGTATGTGAATTGAGGGAGTAGGCCCTAGTATCAAGCCATGTACCATGTTCTAGTATAGATATTGAGAGCCTTTAACTACCTAGAACCATTAGTAGACATCTTCTTCTAGTACCCATTCTATAAATCCAAAGTTGGTCCATCATAACTTATTTAAAATTAAGACATAAGGTTAAAGAAAGATAATAAAGTATCCTAATATTTTAACACACATTAGTGTATGCATTATTTTCCTTGAGACCTTTTTATTTTGACTACTTTTATTTTGAGATGTGCGATCATTGGTATCTTCCTTTTTCTCTTCCTTACATGGTTGTCACTAGATAATAACTATGAAACCAAGAAAACTAGTATCCCCCTCCCAATCACCCATTTTCATCCATGGAGTATGTCTCAAATGTAGAGATCTCTCTCCATCCTTTTTGAAGTCCTAGTATCCCTTGAATGGTTTCCCAAGGTGATACAGATTTTGCCACCTTTATGGATAATAACCCCATAGCCCTCCAACATTACCTTAGCACCATATCCCACCATACTCCTACTTTGGTTCCACTAATTGATCCACCCTATGGTATGTCATCCCACCTTATGGGAAGCACCTCTATTTACACAATTTCCACCCAACCTTTAGTCACCTGGGCATATTCTTCTACCAATAATCCCACCAATACCACCATCTAAAACCAACCCACCTAACAAACCAAAACCCAAACACCTTCCACCCCAACCAATAACCCTTATAGTATAAGATAAACCCAACCTTTAAGCACTAGTACTCCAATTGCCATGAAATTACCCTCTATTAGTGTTACCACCCTTCCTCTTATTTCCAACCCACCCACCTCCACTCCCTTCCAGATCTTGGTAGTTCCCATACCTTCTACCCTTCCAACCATTAGTACTAAGATTATTACCCATACTTAACCTATCAACCCAACCATACCTCCAACCCAACTTGTGTCAATTCTTCAAAAAGTTCCTATTGTACCCAATCCAAGCTATATTCTAAACCCACAGGGTTATATGGCTCCAACCTCTATCCATCCTCCTATATCCACTTACCCATACATGGCATATTCCCAACCATCCATGTCCACATATAAATATGTGGCAACCTCCTAACCTTCCACTGGATATCCTTATGTTGTACCTACAACATAATATGCCCTAAAAATATGGGGGTGTATAATCACAAATGGATTTTGGTAAGATGTTAATGGACAAGATGACCACTTTGGATTTATTTATCTCTAGTGCCCATAACTTTTTAACTTACAATAAAATATTTAATGAACCAATTCATCTATTTATCCCAATCTGACATTATCCACTCAATGGGAGCTTCCAAAATTTTCAAAATTTTAGATCAAGGAAGACCTTCAACATCATCTGAGAGCATTTAGACACTTTTGATATTGTATTGCTTATGATGATTCTCTCCTTCTTTGTACCCTTCCCATGTCTCTATCAAGTCTAAAACTATATTGGTATAGTGCTATTACCAAGCACTCCCTCTTTTGTTTTTCCCAACCAGATCAAACCTTATTAGATCACTTTTCCATAAACATCTCTAAGAAAGTTTCCATCACTGATCTTTACTCCATTTGGAAATTGATGATGATGACATTATTGACTTCATAGCCCATTAGAGAAGCTTGATAAACCAACTCTATTTATTTTTACCCCAACCTAAGATGATTTATATTTTTGCTTGGGCTTGTGCCAAATACATTTCTTCCACTTTATGGGTTCAAAATTTCAAGTCCTTTAATGAAGATTTCACCATGGCACAAAAGTTATAAAATAGAGGCATTGATGAGGGGAAGTTAAAATTGAGAAACTAGAATTCCATCTTAAAATAAAATAAGACTTACTCCTCCAAACCTAACAATCAAAACAACACTAACACTAAAAATAAAGGAATCATGAATGCATTTGTCCTTAAAATTGCTCCACTAGTTTCTAACCAACCCAACTCTTCCATTTCCTCCAATCAAAACACTAAAAACTAAAACTAAAATATATAAAAGTAATTTATTCCACCATAGCATTCATATGATTTGGACTTGGAAAAGTTATTAAAATCAAATATCATACAACTCCCTCTAATAAAACCTCCACAATAATTCAATACCTCTCATCATGTACCTGGTTGGTTTAAGGAGAATAAATCATGTGCATTCCACCATGTCATTGGGCATGATGGTAGTAGGTGAAATACTTTCAAAATCATGGTCCAAAGACTGATTAACAAGGGGGAACTTGTGTTGGATAACCTCAGTGCACCCCCAAATCACTCACTTGACATATTTAGACAACCTTTTCCCAACCATGCCCTTTTTGTGTACAATGAAAACAATAGAGTGGAATCTTATCACAACCATGAGCTCCATACCATTAATATAGTTTTTAGTGAACTCATTGTTGAGGAAACCATTTCCCAAACCACTTTTATTTCCCATTCACTTATTGAGGTAGTGGAGTCACCTTCTATTTCTTTGAAAACCAAAACAAAGGAAACAACTATTCCCATTTCTTCACTTGTCAAGGTAGTGGAGCTACCAACCTCTCATTCGAAAGACATACCAAAAGAGGTAACCATTAATACCATATCCTAATATTCCATCATATATTAATCCATTCTTCCTTTGGGAAACATTCCTAAGGAAGAGGTCACTTTACCTACCTCTTCTATGGAAGACTCACCTTGACAAGCATTGGAGTCTTTGATTGAGAAAAAGGATAAGGTGATTGTTTTCCTCTCTCAACCCATGGGTTTTTCCTTTGAGACCAATACCAAAGGGACCAAACCCATCTATAAGCCTTTTTCTAGACTAGTTCAAAACTTGGAGTACCTATCCCAACCCAACATAGATCATGCCACAATTTTACACCATCTCAGGATTCCTTACCCAACCAAGAAAGATATCTCAACCATGCCATTGTAAACCTAACCTTCCACTTCTACTATTGAACTTGGCATCATCTCAACAAAACCATTATAAACCTCTACCCCTCAAGCCATAAATGAATTAACCAAATTAACTCCACCTAAAGTAGATCAAACACCTTCTACCATCCCAGCCATGCTCATCAAAAACATGGGTGTGCTCCCTAATCAGAGCCTTACTCACCCTCCCTTAAATTTAGATTTAACACCACCTATCCCACAAAAGAAACCCTAAGTCAAGCCAACCAAGAAAGAGGAACCATCTAGGATACCAAAAGCTAGAACCTTGTCACGTATTTCTACCTTGCCTTCCATTTTAGGACCACATCCTTCTTCCATCCTAAGACCTCATCCTTCTATTAAGAAGACACATCTCCCAAAGACAACCCAAACCTAGCCTCCTCTTCTAACTATTCCCTTTCCTATTATTTTTGTGCCAGATTCCTCAAAACCCTCCACTACCAAACATCCTACTTTTAAACCTTCTATTTTAAATCCACCCACTAACAAGCCTTCTATTTCTAAAACTTCTACCTCAAAAACACCAACCACAAAGAATACTCCACTACCCAAAACTCCTGCTACTAAGACAACTCTTGAGAAGGCTTTTACCCCAAAATTCAAAACCAAAACTCCAACATCCTTACCACCTTTTCTCGAGTCTTAATCAACCATCTTTTAGAGATTGTTACAATCTTCTTTATTGACTTTTCCTCCCATCAAACCATTTGACCCCCATAGTCATAATCCATCCTAGTTTGATGATAATTTGACTTTCTCATACTATAGAACATAAGGAAATGATACAAAGAACTATAAATCTTTCCAAGTCTTAGTCCATCAGATATGTGATGATGATGACCTATTGTCAGAAGAGACACCCATAACCCCATAACTATTCTAGGAATCACAAGTCACCACCCCAAACCTACCTGCTCCCATGCTCTCATCTAAGAGTGAGGAGGAATTGAAATAGTCCTTTAGCCCAACTCTTTCCCAAATTCATACCATCTATGTGGTCACACAATCACAAGACCATCAAAAGGATAATAGGAATGCAAAGGTGTTCATTCCATGGACATACCATTATTCTAACACCCAATCTCTCAACCAAACCCAAACACCCACACCTTCTCCAAAACCCAAGATATCCATCTTGGGTACCTCTCAATCTAACCCTTTTGAGTCAATCCAAAAAGTAGTTCTAAAGTAACTTCACCAAAAACTAGTGAAGATGAGTTTATATGAACTAATCAATACCTCACCCCATCACTGCCATGTAATGATAGAAGCTTTGTAATCCATAGAGGTCCAACTAGAATATCCACAACCTCTAGCAGCTTTTATCAAATCCCTCCATCTTTCCACCTTTATTACCTTTAAATATTCAAAAATACCCTCTGTTCATCCCCAAGATCTGGATCCTCTTATTTTTATTACTGCATACATCAACCAAATCCACATTAATAGGGCTATGATTTATGGAGAGGATAGCATCAATATTATCTTCTCTTATGTTTATGACCATCTAAATTACTAAAGAACATTATGTCAAAAACCATAGCAATGTCTTGTTCCTTCAATGACACTATGGTGACAAATCTAGGATCTATTGTCATCCACATTCATTTATGACCTCACATGTTTCTTGAGATATTCTACATAATAGAAGGTGAGTTCCAGTACAATGTTCTACTTAGGCACCCTTGGATCCATTCTATGAATTGTGTACCTTCTACCCTAAATCATTGCATCAAATTTGGACACCAGGGTCAAGTAGTTACTATACAAGCTAACCCAAGCCTTTTCACATCATGAAACATGACATACCAACCTAATGATGTTCTCCTCCTTCTATCCACTAAGTATTCACCAACCAATAATGATTCCACTTATTATACCAATCCATCCTCAAATAACTCATCCATTCCTTCTACCCAAATCCCCATGAAGGACCCCTTGGAATCCACATTCAATTGTATCTCACTTTGGGAGTATCACCTCTTAGCCTTGGATGCCTTCCCTACTCCCAAAGAGTATGGGAACCTTGACCAAAATCTTGGTTACAATCCTAATACTAGAACCACTTTTTCCTTTTGGGCCTCCCCATCTCCAAATGAATCTTATATATGGGAGACTTGATCAACCATTTCCCACCCCCTTGACCTCCTTTTCTCCTTGATCATTTATCTCTAATTTCTCCTATTTGGAGAAACCAATGTTCACCAAGACATACCTCCATAAGTGTGATTAGAAGGGATTTGGTCTAGAAAATTATGAGCATGGACCACATGAGTTTCCTCCATCTAAGACCCAAAATCCTCATGAGATATTTGGTTTCAATATTGCTCCACTTGAAGAGCCAACATATTCACCTTCCAATACCATCATTGATGAGGAGGTCCCATCCTCACTGTCTACTCCACCACTGATATCTGAGGATTTTGACATCATTCCCCCTAACTTTATTTTCATCAACATGATCATCTTTGGACCCCTTAATTATCAAAAGGATGGGGAGACCATAACCATTCCTCTAACTCATCTTGAGATGGTAAAAGATGACTCTCCTACCATTAATATCATTTGGTGTCAAGATGGCAATTACATTCTTGCCTATCTTTATGCAAAAGATTATTCAATCCATGAATCACTTCCTCTTGAGACTTCAATCATGTTGAATGAACCCACTAAGGATATCAACTTGGGTACTCAATATAACATGTGCATTGTCAAAATCAGCCAATCACTAAATTCTATGGAGCTTCAAGATTTCTCCTCCTTCCTAAAAACCCATAACATAGCATTTGATTAGTCTTATAGCGACATGCAAAGAATTGACCCTTCCATCACCACCCATAATATAGTCACCAACTGTGATGCCAAACTAGTTAGGCAAAAACTTTGTCAGATGTACCCTCGCATAGCCCTTCTCATCAAAGAAGAACTTCAATAAATCCTATATGTAAATTTAATTAAACCCATTGATTATACTTAATGGGTCTCTAACATCATCCCTATTGCCAAAGCAATAGGGGGACTTCACATTTGTGTCAAATTTTATGACCTTAACCTTGTTTTCCTAAATGATGACTTTCATTTTCCAAGCATTGATTAGCTTGTTGCTCTTACATCCATCCATGAGATACTATCTCTTATGGATGGGTTCTCAAGTTACTTTCAAATATTAATTACCCCTAAGGATCAACACAAAACTACCTTTATCACCCCCTAGGGAACTTTCTACTATAGGGTCATACCTTTTGGTTTGAAGAACATTGGTATAACCTACCAATGTACTATGAACTACATCTTCCATGACCTTATTCAATATATCATATAATACTATGTTGATGACCTTCTATCAAAATCTAAATGTCGTAGAGATCATTTGGTCATTCTTAAGATTATCTTCGGATGCCTCATCCATTACAATGTCCATCTTAACTCCAAGAAGCATATTTTTAGGGTTTTATCAAGAAAGCTCCTCAAATTTATCATCTCCCTTGAAGGAATTAAATTTGATCCTACCAAAATCAAATCAATCCTTGACATGTCACTTCCCACACCTCAAAAAAATCCATAGCTTGCAAGAGAAGCTCCAATCCATTTGTCACTTTATCTCTAATCTCTTTGATCAATGCCAAACTTTCCACCACCTCTTGAAAAAATATGTATCTTTTAAGTGGAACAAAGAATGTCAAAAGGCCTTTGATTAACTTAAAGAGTACCTTATATCTCTACCCATCCTCATTCCTTTTAAAGAAGATCAACCTTTTTACCTTTATATTTCTTCCATGGACCACTCCTTAGGAGCATTGTTGGTGCATCGAGATGAGCAGCATAAAGAACAAGCTATCTACTACATAAGCCATATACTTATAGAGTAATAAAATTGGTACACCCATATTAAGAAGTTTTATCTTGCCTTGGTTTTTTTGGCCACCAAAATTTACCATTATCTTCTCAACCACAAAACCATTATCATAACTAACATTGATCCTTTCAAGTATATGCACTTCAATCCATACCAACATCAACATATGGCTAAGTGGCTCATGATTTTAGCTGAGTTTGACCTTGATTTCTTCCATAAAAATTAAATTAAATGGTAATTCATTACTAACCAATTGGCCAAAGCACCCTTAGTAGGAAACCAACCTTCTCCTCTAAATTTTTTGATGAATCTATCATAATCCTTTCTCAAGATGACATCACCTATCAAGTCACCATGTTCTTCAATGAATCAAAGTGTCAACATAGTAGGGAATCTAGTATTATCCTTATCCCCCTTGATGGTAAACCTCTTACTTTATCCTTCAATTTAGATTTTGATTCTACCAATAATATGGTTGAATGCAAAACCCTAGTGATAGGTCTCCAAACTACATTAGCCTTGGAAGTCAAAATAATTAGGATCTTTGGTGACTCTCAACTCATGGTCAATCAAATCAATGGTACTTACCAGTGTAAAAATGATGTTTTACAATAATATAAATAATTTGCGGATGTATTATTGACATCATTTGATCATTACCTTATCTAAGCCACTCTATGATATATGAACAAGTTTGTCAATGTAATGGCTTATCTCACTTCCTAAATCCCATTTGTACCCTCTAACTCTAAGCTATATTTTGTTATCCATCATCATATTGAGCCTTCTTATATCAAATCAGACTATCCAACCATCTTTAATGTAGAGGAGACCCAACATGACCTTTGGTATAAGCATATCTTTGACTATCTTAACCTTACCATCATTTCTTCAAACCTTTATAGGAATGGTTGAAGAGCATTTATTTAGATCACCTCACATTATATTATACTATGGAAATTATTTATAAACATGTCTTTGATGGTCTCCTCTTATGATACCTGCATAGTCATGAGGCCTCTTATGCTATCAAGGAAATGCATTATGGGATCTGTGGGAAACACTTTAGTGGCCTAACTGTCACTAAACGTATCCTTTACCTTCACTATTATTGGCTCACCCTCAATTAGGACTATGGTGATTATGTGAAGAAGTGTGTTAAATGCCAATAACATGTCAATTTACATTATGCACCTAGCCATAGCCTCTAAGTATCTAAGGATTTCTATCCCTTCTCATAGTTGGGATTAGATCTTGTTAGTGAAATTAATCCCCATTCTTCATAGTGACATCAGTCTATCATTATGGAATCTAAATATTTCACCAAATGGATGGAGGTTACTCCTCTTGTCTCAAATAAAGCTAAAAATATTATCAATTTTATCACCCATCACATTATCTGTCATTTTGGTGTTCTTCATAAGATAATCAATGATAATGGTAAATATTTTAAGAATCTAAAAATATAAGGTCTTTGTGATGCATTCTATATAAAATTAAGTTTCTCATCCCCTTATCGTCCACAAGCTAATGGATAGGTGGAAGCCTCTAAAAAATCTTTAACAAAATGTTGACTAAAATGGTTAATGCATCTAATCAGGTTTGACATTTACAAATCCCCTTCACCTTATGGGCATATCATACTAGCATTAGAACCCCTACAAGTACTACCCCTTTCTCTCTTATTTTTAGAGAAGAGGCTATTTTGCCTCTTGAAGTCTAAATTCCCTCTCTTTGTATATCCCTACAAGATATCATTTTTGAAGATGATTATCATCAACTACATTTAGCCCAACTTGATCTACTTGATGAATTTAATTTAGCCATGCTTACCCATCTTTATGTATATCAAGAATGAATCAAGCGCACTTATAACAAGAACCTTAAAGTGCAAGAATTTAATATTAGAGATCTCATTTTAAAGGAAAATTAACATGTAAATAATATAAGAAAAAACAAGTGGGGAAAGTTTGATTTCAATTGGCTTGGACCTTATATAATAATTCACAAGTATGGATCAGGAGCTTACCTATTATCCTCTTTTGAAGGGAAACCAGAACTTGAGCCCCTCAATGCTTCACATCTTCATCCTTTCTTTTGTTAAACAAGATCAAACTCATCTTTTGTATAACATCACCCCATCCCTTGTTTTTCCCCACCTTCATCTCCTTATTTTAAGGAAAACTTATTAAAGCTAGATCATTTGATTTTCCATCATAACCTTAACCTAATATTGAACATGGGTACCATGGCTCTACCCATGACATGATTCTCATGGTACTCTTTACCCCTTTATAAGATGGGTTCCCATGGTTGTTTTTGCTTAAACCTCTTTTACCCATTATAAACCTTCTTGTACTTTAGTCCTACCTTTATGAAGGTGAAATTTTTAATCTTATATAATCAAATCCATGTCAAAAATAGAAAATCATATATTCTATGGGTCATTCCAAGCATTTGAAAACTACTCCCTTGAAGGATAGCTTCTAAAACCAATAAAAATTGCTCAATGTAAGGTAAACTACTCCTTTGAAGGAAATATATCAAAATCCTTAAAAAAATCTCACAAAATTAGACCACTCCCTTGAAGGATGGCTGAGTAAAGCATTTTTTAAATCATAGCAATTTCTTGGAAGCTTCTTGCATCGATCAACTTCCCCAACTTCCTAATCAATAGTAAAATATCAAAAGACACACTATCAAAATAAAAAAAAGAAAACATGATTTTGGAAGCTACAAGTGGATTTCATAAGTATACTTCCCACATTGATGAGTCTACACCTTATGTGACATGGAATTTTTTATTCTAAATCTTTGGTAACCTACAGAAGAGACATGCTAGTCTCACAAGAAGATTCCATTATCATCCATCTTCCCTTTATACTCTCTATAAACAAGGAATTTTTTAGACATTATGTGATCAATAAACTTTTTAACCACCTAATGAACACTAATATGAAGCATTTGAAGGGCTTATGTTCATAAGCCAATCAAACTTTCATTTGTTTTAGTCCTTGCCAAAGAAGAAGCATCATGTCTTCTTCTTATTCTCTCATACCTATTTGTTATTGCATTCATTAAAGATGTTTTTCTTTTTTATTGTCTCATCTTTCTTATCTTTGCTCACATTTATCTTTGTTATCCAACTTACTCTATGTGTTTTAAGATTAATTCACCTTCATTTAATCAAATACAATTCATTTAAAATACTTAAACATCAATTATTTGTTTTGTTATGTCTTTGCCATCTTGTATTCTTTGATGAAGTGTTTTCAATCAAAATAACATATTAATGAATTAACCATCTCAAACAAAATCATATCATACCATCATGAACATAATCATCAATCATCATAACCAACCATGATAATATCACATAATTAACAACATCATATCCAATTCCATCTATCACATCATCACCATTTATCACATCATAAGTCAATAAGTCATCACATATGTTGTCCATCACATGTCTATTTTGACAATCTATCTAAACATGTATCTACTCAAAATAACATCATCGCATCATGGTCATTTCACTAAAATAATCTATATATCCAATCACATCACTTAATAAAAAACTATCTATCACATCATCACCATCTATCATATCATAAATCAATGAGTCATCAAATATGTTAAATCCATCACATGCCTAGCTAGGTAAAGAAACATATATTCATCGCTTTAAAAACATCCACATTTCTAACCAAAATACATCTACTCAAATAGAGATGCTAATCATAATCAAACATTATAACATCATAACAATAACAACACATCCATCAACATGAGCAATAAACCGTAAGCCATATCCACAACCATAACCACATTATGAGCTCATAATCATAATAATCATCATATATAACAATAATGTCTATATCTCTCAAAATCATATACATCTCACTACATTGGCTCATAGGCTGGTATCAAAATCATATAATACATCAAAATATAGAATCTTGTGAGAATCTAGGGTGTTGGAGCACTGTTACTCCCTAGATCCTATCTACATATAGGACCTCTTTGTGCACCTATAAATGCTACCCATTGACCTGGTGTAGTAATATTGGCTCCCCCACCCCCTCACTATGTCATAGACTCATAAAAGCATGTCTCATTTAAAAGGTGGGTAAATGTCAGTGCCTCATAATATTAGATCTCCTCTACTATATTAATATATCTAGACATCATAATTATCCCTAGTCATCCTATAGGTGTTGGTGGCCATGGTGCTCCTTGACTCAAGGTGTCCCTCTCTTATGTGACCAAGATCTCCTATGTGAGGGTACCCACCTAGCTCTATGTTGTGTCTTTCTCTAATATCACTATGAATAACACTACTTGTGCCACTTCTAATGTTTCCCTGGATTTATCCCTCTCTCTGATGAGTGTCTACCTGTCAAAGGCATCCACATCCATCTAGTCCCTACCCCCCTCATCCATATCAACATCTATAGCCCACTGACTAGCCTACACATCATCTCTACCAAACACTATGACATCATAGTGTTCCTAGAATCAAATAAGGTACTCTTATGTGACCCCTACATCATCAATATTTGGACTCACTGGTAACTCCTCTAGATCAAACTCTATATCCTTTGGCTCTGGAGCTGGCAGTGTAATCTCTACATCCTCCCTCCTATACCTTAGAAAATCACTTGGGATACCCTACAATAACCTAAACTACCTCCTCACCCTATCAAAATGAATCAAATCTACTTCATGATCCCATCTAACCTCAATCTAGCTATAAATCTTCAACAACAAAATCTATCTTGTGAGACCTACCCATAGAGAAAATTAGGTATATGGCTTCCAAATCACATCACCCTCAACTAGTGCATCTAACCTATCTTAGTATTAATATATGTTTTCTATCCTCCCCTTAGTGGTGTGGGAGCATAATCATACCTCTAATACATGTTAGTGGTGTGGGAGCATAATCATACCTCTAACACATGAATCCAACTCTTTAGTCCATATGTACCCATCCATGCCATAACAACCCCCTAGTTAAATAACCCTGATGTGCTCATATGCCTAATAATGCAACACAAACCTAACATTGATGCCATACTTCCTATGTGACTTGTAATCCCAAAGCTGCTACTAAATATGAAATATTAGGATAGGTTCTTAAGCATACATTATATTAACCATCATCATACCTACTAAAATGCCTAACAATATAGAGGGAAATCTAACACTACTCAAATATGGTAGTGCATAACAAGTCACAACCATCATCATCATGACAAACCATCTCTTTCCCCTATCCATGTGACATAAGGGTGCATAGTGCAGGCCTCTAGTGTGTTACCTCATATGCACTAAGTCCTCCCCATATAGCACATCTATGAACTAATCTCACTTCTCACCATTGATATGATCTATTGGTAGCCTCATAATCTAGTGGATGTCCTCTAGTAAGATCATCATCTCTCTGATTAATAGCAAGAACATGTTGGTGTTTGGATCCCATCTCTCGATAAGCACCATCAACATAGCCACATCTCTAAGAATGTGTTGATAATATTTGATACCTCCCAAGCCCACTGCTATCAAGTGCTCCCACTCCTTATCTATCATCACTTGAAAGACCTCATCTAGGAGCTACAACACTTGATCTCACACCTACAACTACTCCCTCACCTGAAAAGATAGATACAATTCTTAGTATACTTCACCTTTTAGAACATCACTTATGACTACTACCAATTTAACCTACCTTACACCTTACGTTATCCACCTCATATACATAAACACCCACATAATTATACCTACACTAAAACCTTACACTCAACCCATTCCTTCTACCTTATTTTTTAAACCTCTTTTCACTTTATCCTCAAACCATCGATGGTTGAGTATCAACCAATGATGGTTCCTTATAGAACTATTACTAATCAACCTTTGACCACCAATGACTTAGTGTTGAAACCATTAGTGGTCTCCACACTAACTGCTTTGATGGTTTCCTATTGATCATTGATGGTCACTTATCAATCGGTGATGGTCAATAATGACTATTGATGGTCACTGTGTGGTAATCACCAATAACACACAATCCCTAAGGCTTACCTAAATACCCATAAAAATAAACAAAACCTAAAAAATTTAACCTACACCTGCACTAATTATCACCTACACTAATTCCCACCCAATATGTAATTTCATAGCCAACTCTTAAGCACCCCTCGATTTCCAATACCTACCCTTACCCACCTAGAGAAATAACCAAACAACAAATAAAATACTAATTTAATTACATCACTGACTTCATTCTATGATCACTATTATTATGGATCCCTCATAACCATCATCATTACTCATCTTATACCCTCCACCATGCTATATTCTCTCATTTTCTCTACCCACCAAGTTAACCTCTACCACACACTCCACCCCAGTCAATTTTTAATCAATAAGACCCTCATTTACGTCACCTAGCTCAACATAAAATCTCCATTGACGTCATTTTCACAACTACCAAATAATCCTCTACCATAGTCACTCTTTTTTAGATGACCAAATGGCATCTCATTTTTTACTTTTAATGGTCAACCTTTTAGGGCTTACATCCAACCATCGATGATCAACCCTTTTAAATTTTTTCCACCTCAACCACATCCACCGCCCACAATGTCTTCTAACCAACACCATTACCACTACTAATCATTATGGATCACCTTCTCCACTATAAAACTACCCATATTAACCTCACCTTAGATCATTTGGCTAACCTTTCACACCTTTAGGTCATCCAGACTACTAAGACTACCTCACCATATTTACATTAATTAAACTTGCATTATTTTTGTACACCAATTATTTTTGTGTCCTCCCAGGGTCACATCCTACCTTGGATACCTGACAACACATTAAGCTTGTCTATGATACTTGCATTTCTAAGTGCACCATAAATTTCATGCTTAAATGCAGTCAATTGGTCCACTTGTCACTTGTCCTTTTAGTACCAACTATTTTACCAACTACTTCAACTATGGCCGCTTAGTCTATGCATGATTTGTGCTATCACACTTAGTCATATTTTGTGTGGATTTTTTCACTCCAATGCCCAACCTATCACAAAAAATTTCCCCCACTTAGTTTCTTATTAAACCCACACCTGATTTTGTTTCACCTCATCGATTCTTAATTTGAGGGGGAACACCTCCTCCCATACTCGAGGCATCTAACCTTTTACCAACCTTCTATTTTTTTTATAGCTTATAGATATAAAATACATAACAAAAAGGGTAAAAATTTAAACACTATAAAACCATACACTATGGTTTCAAATGTTTCACTGACCCCTTAACCACCTTGGGACCATTTCCTAATCATTTACCCCACCAGTCATTAGTATAAATGGCTAAGTTTAGCCAATTTTGACTATGACACTAATCATCGATGATCAACCTTTAACTACCAATGGTTAACCTCGACTACAGATGGTTTGACCTTAACCACCTTAGGAGTTAACTTTAACTCAAACTCTAGCTATATTTTTTATTAATATCTATTTGATCAATTATTTGCATAATCAATGCATGTTAGGCTAAAATTATATAGCATGTTAGATAACTTGTTAGACTTATTGTTTCACCACTCCTTTCCCTCTATATTAAGAGAGGAATAAAAGGTTAAAGAGGATAAGAAATTGTTAGTGTAAGAGATTAGAGATTCTTATGTATGTATTCTTCATACTCCCAATGAATTTGAGAAAGCTTCCATCAAAATAAAAACTAGACAGAGATCAAAAGTGCTACTACAACTCATCAGTCAACAACTAAGGTATTATCACTCTATCAAAATTCCTCCAAAATCTACAACAAGCTTTCAACCAGCCTCAACATTATTTAGACCAGTAAAAATAAAGCTAAGTATCTATTTCTTATCAAGATTCAATAATTATTTTCATTATTTCATTCCTTGTATCACTTTCTCTTCCATCCTACTTTCATGTGTTAGAGTTCTATAACTCTAGACATTTATTATTTTCCCCAAGACCATCCATATCCTCTTTCAATCATCTAAACACCCTCTACCTAAAACAGACACCTCTAAACATTACCCTCTATCTCATAACTAGCATCTAATATAAACTCACCTTTCAAAACTTTCCTACAACCTTCCCAACTAAAATTCTCTTCCTAAGCCAAATCTCATAGTAAATGTTGATAATCACCTAATCATAGATAGTTTAACCCTAACCACTGATGGTCACTAATTGTTGATGGTTTGACCTTAACTACTGATGGTCACTATCTATCAATTTTCAATAGCAAGCTGAATTGACCTATCAAAACCTAACCAAATGCCACTTTCTGAGTTTTTATTTTATCACAAAGGATCACTATATTTTTTAAATCATGTTTGATTCATCTATAATTTATATCTAATCATTTATTTATAAAATTATTTACATTCATCTATCTCCCATAAAACAATTCTTGTATTTCATTTTAATATCTTATATCATTTATGCAAGTAATTTATCTTTCATTTTTAGAACTTAATTATTTAAAAGTGTGGATTGACAACCCCTAAGAAGCCTATGCTTCTTAGATCTAGATGGTGATAAACAATCCACCCTACTACCCAACTAATCAACCATTTATTTAGTGATTTATTATCTATAGGTCATTCCTCCCCAAATAAAGAGGAGTATCCACAATCATCTGGATCAATACATCCACAACATATCAAGTTTTTCTACCATACCCTTTTTAAGTTTCTTATCGCTTTATTATAATAAAATAAAGAAAAATTTTAGTGAAATAGAATGATGGTATGATTCAAATTGATTCATAAGGAAGTCTTATCTTTTATCTTGATTAAAAACCACTTATAAGGTTTGAGGAGAAAATATTTATACCTTACATTAAAGAGAGAATTTATGGGCAGTAATAAATAGTTTGAAAAGATTATCATCAATCATGTTATGGTTAGCTTTACGAGTTAATGATTTCCATCTTTTGATAAAAGTATGATTAGGTTTAGTAGGTAATTTATTAGCATTGATGAATTAACTAAGACAAATTTTAAGAAGATCAGTTTTTCAAATTTCTTTAACTAAAGCATTGATGGGGTCCTTTCATTACCATATAGCATGTTTTAGGAGTCGATTATACCATTCTAAGACATCCTTTATAATTTTTTTGACAATAATTTTAATGGTATCAAAAGTGCTAGTTTGGACTAATTCTTTATAGATATTACCAAATGATTTAAGAGAGTTTCATCTTAGTTCCATCATACTTAATGGTTGAAAATATATTTCCAACATGCACTAACTACTGATGTGCTAACATCAGCTCTTGATCATTGGTTGTCATCAACTTGTCAAATGCTAGGCCCACACTGAGTTTGAGACCACCAATGTTTTAAAGGCCACCAAAATCACCATATGTTTCTAACCACCATCATGACTATATAGTCACTATCACTATCACATCCTACTATCCACTACCTATGACCATCACCATCATCTCCACTAACTACCAAGATGCCAAGATTGTAAACTATGGCTATACAGGTGTCACTCATCTTACCACATGGCATGGACCTAATGTGGCATACAAATGATTAAATGGTAAACCTAATAATCATGCCCAATAAAACTTGATTATCATTCCCTATTATCATTTGTTGTGAGCCTCATATGGCCCTACTATTATATAGGTAAAGCTTTGAGGCCAAATATATGTCATTTACCATTTGCTCATTTTTAGATCCAAGGTGGAGGGAGATATCTCAAGAGAAGGTAGTTAGAAGAAGGTCAGAAGCTTCCATGTTTTATCCTAGGTTTTAAACTAGTCCATTTTTCTAGATTTTCAAATTTGTTAAAAGATACACATTTTGATAAAAGTTGATAAACTATTCAATAATCTTTTTAAACAAATCCATTCTACTAAGTTTTATCATTTTAGTAGCATCATTCATATTTTTGGTCATAATATATTTAAGGATACACAAAATGTGCATATGACCTTGCATAAAATATGCATATGTTATAAGGTTAAGATCAATGCTTTAATAGTTGATATGGTCTATTTTATGGGTTAAATGTGCATATAACCCTGCATTAGGAATTTGACCAATAGAGGTATACAACTCCATCAGAGATAGAGCCTTTATTTTAAGAAGGGCAAGTGGACATTGACTATTACCAACCAAGGAATAAGCTGAATGAGGAAAAAAATCCCAGAGTTTCTACAAAATGTGAAAAAACAACATTCATAACTTATTAACATAGACAAAATACAAAACATATTGAGCAAGAATAGATATGGGGAAAAGAGGAAAACACTTTAAATAAGCACATTTATAGTGTGTTTGTAAGCCTCATTTGCATGAAGGTGAGAGACAGAATAAATTATTTAGATGAAAATGCAAAGAAAATTAGTGAAGATTATAATAAATCCTTTAAAAGGGTATCTATCTTCAATTTACCTACACCTACTATTTTATAGGCCTTATTTCTCCTTGCCATAGGCCCACTATACATAAGGTTAATCTCACCTAAGATTTTATCTCTGTTAATAAGTTATTTTTATACATAAGGACAAGATCTCATATGCAGGGTCATATGCACTAGGAATTTGACAAACAAAGATATTAAATAGGATAGAATAGGGTGTATAGGATCCTTTACAGTATTTTCCAAGATTTAATATATTGAGATCTATTTTTAATTCATGTGTTTTTATTCATAATTTCATGTGTATTTATGCTTGCAAATGCCTAAATGTACTTTATTCTTATTTACGAGGTGTGTGTTTAGATGAAGCTTCATAATTCTTTATGATGGGGTCATCATGTATGTGTTCTTTTAAGTACATTGAAAGTGTTACTCTTATTATATTTAATGTGTTTGTGTATACTTCCACCTTGTAGGAGTGTGTGAATCCGTGTTTCTTGTACTCCCATTGTACTATATAGTGTATACTTATTATTGTTGACTTTTTCATTCAAAATGTTCATTGAGCTTATTAAATATTTCCATCAACCTCTTTCATAGAAGTTGCAACTAAAATTAAATTTATTGCATATAATATCCATGGACTTGATATTATAGGCTTCAAAAATATTATTTCTAACCTTTGAAATTTACAAAAAGCATGTTTTAGTTCTTTTAATTTTTTTAAAATGTAATGTATCCATTGCATTTTATCTATCTCATATACTACATAAAAAGGTTAGATTATCTTTTCCTTTAATCACCACATGAAGTATTTCCATATTATATATATTATTTCCAAATTAATTGGTATGTTATGTTTCTATATTATGAAAAGAAAATCTCTACTTTGAAACGTTACACTATCTAGAGAAAATGTAATGCCTTCTTATATTTGTATTTCCTTGTTGGAGGCTCATGATATATATTTTCAATATAGGGTGTTAATTTCATGAATAGTGGTTGCCCTAATTATTCCATGAATGCTATGTTACATTTCCAACTACTTAAATTACCATGCACATTGATACACCATTGTACTCTCATGGTGAACTTTATGGTGATTTTTTAAAGCAGTTCATTGGTAAGGGTTAGTGTTGTAAAGCATATGCGTAACTTGTTTGAATGTAAGTTTTTGTTTGTTGGAAACTAATATTATGAATGTTAACTACTCAAGATTTGAGATGGATGAGTGAGAATTAGATGATTGCCTCAAACAAATTTATGTTGAGACCGAACAAATGGTATGCATTTTCAACTACTGCACTCGAAGGTGAATTTGAGTTGTATTATTTTTTTATTGATGTTAATATGTTGTGACATGCATTGTGTTAGGATAAATAAGTGGTTAAAAATTCCTCATTGCATGTAAGTGATTAGTTTATACATTTCCATCACCCCCTTGGAGATTAAATGAGGAATCTATATGGAGCATCAACCATTGGGGATGATATTCCCATTGTTATGAGATAACCATCCCCTGCTCATTAACGACTAGGGTTACAATCCTAGTATGAGATCGATTCCTTACTAAATAAACACGTAGACAAGGGGATAACATAGGTTATTTTATTAATGGTCTATGTATTTTTAATGCCTAATTTAATATTCCTACCACATATGTAAACTGCTCAATATTTGTGAACTTTGCATATGTATTTTAATCTATTACATCATTTTGAGTGTGTCCTTGAAGTTCCTAGTGACTATTTCTTAATATATGTATGGGAAGATTTGGCTGCTCTTAATGTTTGATTGTTCCTCATGTTAAATAATGTTTCTTTCTTCACTCTTAAAATAATCAAAATTAGAATACTTTTGACACACCATAAATTTTTCTATGTTGTTTTTGTTTTGTGTTTTAGCTGGAAGGGGTGGATCAAATCCACATGGGCATGGGTTATAGTCACTTGCATAATGATTTGATCCCTACAAATAGCAAGAAGGTCAATAGAGTGAATATTGAAAACCTAGAGTATCAACAAGAGAGACATGATAGAAAGATCATGGTTGGATAGGGAGGATGTCTCTAATTTATGTTATCTCAGTGAGATGGCCTTGAATTATATCAATGATGAGATGGGTAAATATGATTTGAGTGAAAAATTTTCTACATATTTGGAAAGGTGATAATTTCTAGGAATGAGAATCTTATGATATGTTGAGAATAATTTATGAAATTCATCCATGTCTCAAATGTATATTTATGTCTAAAATTTGAATTGGTTGGAATTTACTCAAAGATTATGTTGCACCTAATTTTTATGAGATACAAGATTCTCATTGAATGGAATAAAAATGAGATATTATAGCTTCCTTATGTTGCAACATTGTTGATAATACATTATATTTATTCTATTTTGGATTATAATCCCTAATGAACAATAAAGATCCATGATCAAATGCCCCTATCATGGTACATAGAAGGGAATATTACATTCAGTGAAGAGAATATCATCAATAAATGGAGTGAAAAAGAGAATGAGTGGAGCAATAGCAAGGTGCATGCAATAATGGAACTCAGGTTAAATGTATTATGTTCATTGGTTTTCATGAAGTTAAAGTTAAGTTCAATTCAAATTACTCAATATTAACATTGATATTTATGCAACAATCACCATTTTAATTATAGAGGGATGACCCTAAAGCCCATTCTAATGATGACGATCACATTCCTTTGAGAGAAATGCATTTACAAAATGGTAGATATGTTTGTTGAGGGGGGTGTAACAAAAGAAAGTATGCATGATAAGTTGCCTCAAAATTAATATTTTACATATTACGTATTATATACACTCTTATTTATTCCCCCTACCTTTCTTTCAACCTTGCCATTAAATATTTTTATAGTGGTGTATATTGTTATTGCATATAGGCTTTTACTGGAGATGAGTTGGTGCAGTCATAGGCATGGATGGACCATGTTTAGAAGGTATCATAGTAACTTCTTATTTACCAACACCAATAATTTTATTCTTCAAGTTGGTGTCTTATTATTTTTTTTGGTCAAGAATTATAAACTACACATTTCAAATGCAGGTGTCCAGGGTGACATTCATATACGTGCATTCATGTGGTTGATTGCTTCCACTTGTTTGTCCATTTTCAAAAGCCTAATGGCCAGTGAATGAACATTGATATTGCCTTACAACTACTACCTTGGACATCATTTTTTATATACATACATTTTGGCATAATATGTATGACATGTATGATGTGTGGTCAAACATATTATTTGGACATGATATTTCAATACAAGTGTTTTATTTTTGGTTTCTGATGGATATGTAGTTTTTTATATATGTATGAATTAAGACCTAGTTTCATGGTTAATTTGGATTTATTGATGTATTGCACAATGATGCATGGTTTGTCAGGATCTTACTACCCACTAAGGGCACACTTGATTACCTTTGTATTAGCAACTAAACATGAAATTTAACTAGAATGAATAAGTAACTAGAAATATGAAACAACACAGAATATGAGAGACAATACCAAATTGTATTAATACTCAATCAGAAGAAAATACAATAAATAAGATGCCACACTTCTTCTTCCCACACCTCTAGAGCTCCCACACTTCTAGGGTTCACCAGTAATTCTCCTTCAACAGTTCACTCTCTCAATTACGGTCACAACAATCAACTCAAACACATAGTTGTTGTTCACCTCCACCAATCAGTAACAACATTGCCAGTACACCAAGTACACAACCATACTCCAAGTAGATCTCCCTCCTCTTGCATCAACCTGTAAATCACTATACCTTACTTACCATGTAGATGTCTCTACATGCTGAAGAACCCTTGTCCTTACCTCACCAAGTCCTTATGATTCTTTAACCAGTACCCGGTGGATCTTCTACCAGAACTTGCACAACTTGTAACTCTCCTTGATCATATACACTCGGCACCCCTTTAGAACTAGGAGGAGCTACTCTTGATCTCTCTACAAGCACAATGGCTATCTAACACACTTTACAATACAACCCATGAGTCTATTATATAGATCTCATGCATACAATAATTAGACTTTCTTAATTACAATAATTAGACTCGCAACTCAAGATAAAAAATAGTCTTTACATGCAAACTGCCTATCCAAAAATAGACCAGTCTAGAACTTGCATGCACACACAGGTTGTCGACATCAGTTCCTTCATGACCGATGTCAGCCGACTCATAACCGACATCAGTTGCTTCTACACTGTAATCTGACCGACATCGATTAGCCTGACCGACATTAGTTTCCCTACAACTCGCTCTACAACTTAGCAACCTAGCAACCTCCTCCATGTTTGCATTAGTAAAGCTTTTAGCTCCACAACCTAACAATCTCCCACTTGGAGATAAACAGATGCACTGTACCTATACCTATATACCATCTAATTTGTTTTCTGGCTTGTATCCCTCTTCAAGTTCAATCTTGAAGACCAACCACCACACAACCTGTGGTGCACCTCCTAACATCCAATTAACCTACCACATCTGAACCTACAACTCCATGTAGTGAAGACCTTGACCCTGCGTAGCATGAATCCCTATTGTTGGTCCCTCTCAAATACTTGAGAATCCACTAAACTGCCCTCCAATACTTCTTTCATGAATTGGCTCCAAACTCTCTGACAACTCCCACTGCTTGGGAAAACTCAGGTCTACACCAAACTCGCAACTCAAGACCAAAAATAGTCTTTACATGCAAACTGCCTGTCCAAAAATAGACCAGTCTGGAACCCGCATGCAAACTGCATGCACACATAGGTTGCTGATGTTGATTCCTTCATGACTGATGTCAGCCTACTCATAACCAATGTCAGTTGCTTCTGCACTGTAATCTGATCGACGTCGGTTGGCCTGACTGATGTCAGTTTCCCTTCAACTTACTCTGCAACTCAGAAACCCAGCAACCTCCTCCATGTTTGCATCAGTGAAGCTTTTAGCTCCACAACCTAACATGGTTGAATAATTTAATTTTTTTACTATGAACTCATCATATATTTTTTATGTGTATGGTATGTGATGTTTTTTATAGGTGATCTATCATCTTCACAAGTATACCTTGTTATCCTTTCATTATTTCACATGTTGGTGATAAAGTGCACATGTTTGCATGTCTCTATGTATCTATAAAAGTAAACATGGTATTAAGGAGTTAAATATAATATTTATATGCATGGATTATCACTGTAACATTCCTTTGTCTCATATCATGTGTGTGTCTATTCAGGTAATCGACACAACAACTGTCATTGTCTATAGGCCATAGTTCAAGGTAGGGGAGGAGGGGTGAGAAAGAGTGGGGAAAAAATTTAATAAATTAGAATGACCATGACATAGGTAAAGAATGATGGTATTATTCATTGTTTTTTATGTTTCAAAGTAATTTGAAAATTTATCATTAACCATTGTAACATGCAGTACTATCTATTTCACTTGCCTACTTTTCTCATTTTTCAACATTGGGATAATATAATGATTTCATTAATTTCATTTAAGTTAGAAAACTTTGTGTGTGTGATTAAATTATTCATAACATAAAAAAATGGGATGTTATAGCTTTTGAAAATTCTCATGGACCCTCATTTATTTCTAGCTTCTTTTTAGCTTATTAATATTAAAAATATTGAATGCTATAATTGAATTTCACATGTATTTTTTGTAGATAAAGTCCCAAATCTAGAAGAGAATGTGGATTACAAAGTGCTTGAGGACATGGAATAACTTTTCTTAAGGATGAGATATGAGAATGAAATGGGCAGAAAATAACATCTTGGTTTACAACTGTCACTAGTGGCTATAAAAAAATAATCATTTGAGAAGGAAAACTTGTTTTTGTTTGAGCTTATTGACGGTGCAAGGGAAAAGGTTATGAATTTGGAAACTATGTTGGATAAGATGACCAGAGAGTTCAATAGGTTACACTATGCACTTTTCACACTGAGGGATGAGAAGATGGACATTGAAATAAATTTTGTCAATATAGAAATTATCCATGCTTACATAAAAACACTATGTGATACAAGGGCAGAGACTGTGTAGGCCATGCAATTGAAGAATGAAGGAATAGTTTCCATATATGATCACTAGATACATATTTTGAAGGTGGAGTTTGATATCTTGTTTTAACAAGATAATGGGATGTATCCTAATACACATGGTATTCCATACATGAACAATGATAATTAATTGTGTGCAATGACTTATGTGTCTGGAATTCCATATATGCTTATGAA
This sequence comes from Torreya grandis, assembly GCA_037957365.1. Lineage (NCBI taxonomy): Eukaryota > Viridiplantae > Streptophyta > Pinopsida > Cupressales > Taxaceae > Torreya > Torreya grandis. The sequence goes on along the minus strand of JARHVA010002582.1, from coordinate 958,398 downwards.
TTTGGTTGGAAATCAATTAGAACACATGCTTATTCAGATTTTAATATACAAAATTGATGTTTATTTTCCACCACTTTACTACTTCATCTTGCGTATTTAAGCTGTTTATGAATGAACAAATGACTGTGTTCAGAATATATGTAGGTGCATGTTATGAGACCTAGAAAAGTATAGAAAATGGTTGTTTACCAATATATTTTGACTCAAAATCATGTATAAATGTTTTTTCATGATAGTTGATCACCCTAAATTTTTTTTATAATTAGTTCCAAGTTATTTTAGGTTTTATAATGTCAAATAATTTCATTTACAAGTTGACTATGTAGAACGCAGAATATACCTAGAAGGGAATGTCAATTGAAGGTTTGCTTCATTTTTTACTATTAATCTTATTTCAATGTGTCTTAATGTTGAATAAGTAGTGAGTAATGGTTTTTTAACATATTTTGGGTCATTTGGTGATTTTTTCATGATCTTTAAGAATCTAATGTATAAGTTGTAAGAATTATAGACCTAAAAAAGAATAAGGTGAATACGGAAATACAATCTATGCAATACACACAATTATTATGTTTTTCATAATAATATGTATCAAAAGATGACAAGATAATAAAATAAATACAAGAGGAACTCAAAAACATAAGTATGAATTCATATTGTGAATATACATATATAGACCTACTTGCATACTTCTGCATTTTCATACATAGTCATGGAAAAAGTGCTTGATAGCATATATAAACACTCAATTTATATAAGTCAACACACAAACATCTATAATGGATCATGATAAACTCTTTTCCATCTAAGGAAATTATTTTCTTCATTATTCAAAATATAAAACACTAATATAGACCTATGGTAAAAGATTAGTGTATTTTGTATGAATATGGTTACATGCAAAAGTGAAGGTAGAATTTGAATGATACAATTTAGAATCAGAACATTAAGTAATGTACAAACAAATATGTACTTTATTTAAAAATAAATTAAACATGTTCAAACATAACTGATTGATAGACTAAAAATTATTTATCAATATTGAAAGATATTTATATATAATTTTTCCATTCACTTTTAGACCCATCATTGTCATCTAATGGATTGTAGCCACCATCATTTTCATCATCTACAACATGTGTGTAAAAATATAGTGGTTCTGTTATTAAAATCCTTCACCTCAATTTGATGAGAATAAAATCTACGTTATGGGATATTGTGTACTTATTCCATAATGCTACATATGGTTGGGATGGACAAAGCCTGGAGGCATCAAAGTGGTTATTTTTAATGTTGTATAGTTTGAAATATACTCAAAATGGTAGCTTGGCCCCAATGAATATATTCCTTACCTTATTCAGATGCACATAGACATATGGATAATTATACACCTTTATTGGAAGTAACTTATCCATGAAGGGCCTTAGATAGCCTAAAATGGTTCTAGGAGTATCCCACACATCGACCAAATTGGCATCATCCTCTGGGCATTCATATGACCACTGTATATAGAAATTAGTATCAAGATTGTCTATGAATGACACGTACTCATAAATCACCATTGGATTGTGGTATAAATGATATTTCATTTTTTAATTCATTATAACATTCACCAATCTCAATACATTAGGATAGATGAAATTTTCTAGCGCATCCAAGCCTCCTCTAGTTGATGGAACTGGTCACCACACTCGAGATTTGGTACAATGTTTAATGTTCCACATTTAGCTCCTCTAGTATTTTTTTTCATATGAATTTGTGGAATTCCTCTCTTGTTTCCACAACACTCAACATTTTTTAGTATTAATTACACCTACCACATAATTATAAAAAATATTTAGCGATAATTTCAAATAAAATTCATAAATTGTATTTAATTATTCTCCTTGTAGTAATCAACATAGTTAAATGTAATAGAGAATGTTTCAAATGAATAATAAAGGAGTTTTGTGTGTGTTTAAGCTTATCTTTAATGAAACATATATTAATCTTGTTCATGTGTTGTTTCAATAAATCCCTTGAAGCTCTAGGCAGACCCCTATGTGTGTAGTTACAGTTTTAAATAATAAACTATAGGTGACAATCAATAAAGTATAAAATTATAATCAAAGGAAAATAATAAAAGTTTATGAATTTGGTGAGGATTATGAAAGAAGGATATTTATGGTATGCTAATCCTATAGACACTGGAGATCTTGTAGACTCTTTTATTACTCAATGGATTGATGTGGAGTGGAGAAACTCAAGAAAGGATAAATCTACCATGTACTCTATTATATACTTGTGTTAGTCAAGGCATGAAGGTGAGTTGATGTTGTTTCTTGAATAAAGGCTGATTTTTATTTGGGATGAGTATACAGATAATAATACCTTTTATGGAATGTTATTTTATGTGGTTTGAATGCAAATAAGTGATAAATCTCTAATTTCACAGTCAACTTGATGCTTAAACCCTATCACATTAGCAGGAACCTTGTCATTATATAGTCATGTATTAAGATAGATCATAAATGTGTTGAAAATTGTGAGTGATAATTGGATTAGTGAAGATTGAATATGTGCAGAAGGAGAAAATATCTCAATGAGAATCCATTTGAATTTTGGAACATATTAAATATAAACAGACCTATGTTTGCACAAGTTAATACCTTGTTTCATAGTCCAGGACAAGAACAAGTGTATGGGCATGAGAATTGTCATGGATATTGAGTTTATTAAGTCATATCCTGATTATAAAGGAGACTAAGGTCCTGAGAGTGACCATTTTGAAGTGTTTGTAACCTTGGAATGTATATAGATCCATAAAACACTTGCACAGTCAACTAAAGGTACACAATCCTCTATGTTTTGTTGTCTTTAAGAATTAATAGGATTGAATAAGGTATCTAGACTATTTTAATAAGTGTATATTATCAGAATAGACCTAGGAAAGGTCTTGGTCTAGTTGGAAAGGATCTAAAACAAAAGAAAATGAATTTTAAAGCCTATTAACCTCTTTAAACAACCAAGTAGGGTTTAGAAACCTAAAACCCAATGTATTGAGTACTAACCATAATAAGTCTTTTTTAATCTTGATTATATTGACATGCATCAAAGGATTCAAGTGGTTCTATTTTTTTACAATATTGCATGATACAGATTTGAGGTTTGAGCAAGATCCTAGAGGGCTAATAGGCCTAATTGGTAAGGTACTTATGAAGGAAGTACTATCTACAAAGGGATTTAAACCTTGAAACTTGAGGGGATGTTAGAAGAATATAAAGGGTATAAAGATATGTCATTATATCCTTATGGGAACCTACATATTATTTAAATAAATGGAAAAGGTGAAAAAAATGCTACAAGGGAATGGTGGCTCTAAGGAGGTTAAAGAGTGAGAATGAAGAATGAAGAGTGAATGAGAGGTTAAGAGGGATGATAAAGACAAGTATGTTTTAACTAGGGTAACTCATCCAAATTGGTAGACTAAGTCCATGAGACCAATGTCAACATTTGGTGTGTTAATCTAAGAGAAATTGATTAGTGTGAGGATAGTGAGTGAGGAAGCTGAAAAGAAATGGATTTATGAATAAAATGAGTAGAGTGTATGAATGAATGACTTATGCAAGTTATAATAACACTAATAAATGTTACCAAAATGTGTTTAGTGTCATATTAAATAAAAGGAGGCTAATGAGTCTAATGATAAATTGGTGAACTATTGGAGAAGCTTAGAGTTTGTGAACAAAGCAAAGTAGTGTGGGTGAAATCAAGCAAGTACAGAGCTAGGAGATAATGATTTTGAGACTTTTCCAAATTACCTCTACATCATTTAAGGTCTTAAATTAGGAATTAATGTTGTCATTGAGTTTATAGGGATCCTTTGAATGTCAAAACCTAATGTGAAAGGTTAAAAATAGCATACAATCATTAAAACTTCATGACTTTACCTGTACCCTATCGTGAGATAGACAGTCACATTGAAAAGGAGAGGTAAGACTCTTTTGTAACCAATAAATTAATGTTATTTCCTACTATAGGTTTAATATTTTTTACATAGTTGAATGGAATATGTTGAAGGTATTGAGATAGACTGAAAATATCAAGAATTGATTTATACTTCATTATATGTTGTCTCAATCCTGTAGGTATAATTTTTGTACACTGTCAAGTTTTAATATGAGGATTCAAGAATTTTTGTGACATTGGAAAGATTAAATCCACTGTGTTTGAGTGTTTTTTTATTAGATAGCCTTGATTCATCCAATTTTAATGTTGAAACCCCTTATATATCCATGAAAACCTTAATGAGTCCTCTTCCTGTGTACAAACCCTGCATAGGGTTTGTTGACCAAATATATGTTTTAGCATGTAGAGAAGGAGTTGGGATCTAAAATTTTGTATGAAGTTGGGGAATGATGACCTAAAATTGAATCAAAATTTTTTTAGTGTATTTCACATTTGTGGAATCTAGGAGATTCAAAAATTAGAATTGGAGGATTGAAGGCCTAAATATAAAGGTCAGGGTTTCATTATTGTAGACCTTTATCTTTTCCATTACACCCACTCAAGTATACAACACAATGGATGGTTGTAAAAATTCACATTAAACCCAAACATAAATTATAAATGAGCTTATAATTTCTATGACATGAAACTACCCATCAAAGATGAAACACTATAACATGTGTCTTGAATAATGATATGTTCATCATGCAAGCTTGGTAATAGATGATTTAATCACCTACTTCCTTAAATTTACACATTTTAAACAAATGTTATCAGTATGAAAGTTTAATAGTCTTTTGGTAGTGTAAGATCCTATTGGGTTTGGTAAACTACTTACAAACATTAACAAGGAGATAGATAAGTTTACCTTTCATGGTTCACTACTAGTGCTTTTCTTTAGGGGAAATCTTTAGAGATGTTGAAGAGTAACTCTTATCAATAAGATTATTTTTTTATATAATATTTATATATTCTATTTCTATTTAAAATAATGGCTAGATTTACAAAAGTTAGATGAGGTGATAATCTTAGGTTTTACCTGAGATGTATCATGTTAATGTTCACTATTATTGAGTTCATCTTCCTATTTCAATTATAAACTTGTTTAAAGTCTTTGGTTGATTTCTTATGTGGATATTTTTTAGAACTAAAGATATATATATCCATGTCTTGTGTAGCTTCCTACACCTCTATTCTCATTATATATAAACTTCTTAGTAGCTTCTTTCAAAGTCTCTTATTCTAGATAAATATATATATTTTTAACACCATTACATGTACAATATTTAAAACATAAACGTGTTTTTATAGGAAGAGATGAACCATAATGATCCAAGAATAGTTTTTCATTCAAATAGTGTCTTCATATGTGTTGTGATAACTTTCTCCATGCATTCTACTTATGATTACTTTTGTTCCTCATATGGCCTCTGATATGTATTCCTATTTCATACCTATGAGTACACTGTTTGGCCACATTTTTATGTCTTTGAATATTATAAAATCTCATATAAAACAACCAATTCTTTATTTGCATTTATATTTGATGTGGATTTTAGATATCTACAAGACTCTACAATAGTACTTAACATAACTCTAAATTTGTGTGACATGGTAGATCTATCACTTAAAGAATAACAAATTCTAACTATAAATAGAATTATTAATTATTTTGGCTTTAGTAGTTTGACCATCAAATAAGCATAGGAGTTCATCATGCCACTGGTTAGGAATGGTAGTAGTGTATGGTTATTTATGTGCTATATTTAGAATTCTACAATTTTTTTTTGTCTAAGAGGTAGCTAAGGTTACCTTATGATTATGGTCTTCCATGTCACAAAAAATCATGCATGATGATAAATTATTATCATTAATTAGTTATTTTTTATCACATCTGACATCGCATTATGGTTAGTTGTCCCTTTTAAATTTTTGGTTTCTAGAATGTTCTATATGAAGCATAAAGCCTAACACATTACACAAAATCAATTTTCTTTATGACTTTCACTTACAATCAACTTGAGTTAGGTATTGAAAATCATAGTGGTAAGACAAGAAGCTTTCAAGGTGAAAATAAGATACTCAAATTAGAAAATATGAGATTGAGTTATCCAAAATGGTCTAAGATTGGTTGTGATAACTAAGTATTCAATATACATAGTCATGTATCTGATGTTCACCTATAGGTAGCTCTAGTAAAGGTTTGAGATTGTTGATGTGAAGATGGTTGAACTCATTTGAAACCTTCATTGAGGTCTAGGAGCATTGAAAAGTCTATTGTGATAATGGTAGATTCATGAGATGGAAGATAGACCTAAGGCCATGTCCAAAAGTTTGAAAAGTTGCATTTGGGGACAACTTACCTTAATTTCTCTGAATCGAGGTTTTATCCATGTTTAATGCCATTTTATGATGAGAAATTGGAGGACTATGCTAGTCTGAACATTTTAATATTGTATCCCAAGCCAAAGGGAAATGTTTTGAACATGAAAATTTGGTTTCTTGACCAAGATGGAATGTTTTTGTGTGGTTTCTAACTCAAGTATATTTTGACCTAAGAGACTCTATAAACAGTGTATAGAAATGACTATAAGCAACCTAACTTGTAATGGTGAATGGCTACATGGTTTCTTTGCATGAGAAGAGATCACATAGTGAAATAGGGATAATGCCTCAAATTAAATCAAAGGAGTTTAAACATAGTGGTCATACATATAACATCACTTATAATATTATTTGAAATCTCCTAAATGGTTATCTTTAGTCTAATTGTAGACTCATAGTATACTAGAACAGGTAGTTTAGATGTTGACATAATGATAAGTCATGATATGGACATGCTCAATTATGAAATGATTAGATATTATTTTAAGGAACTAAGTCATGCAGATAAATTTATAAACATACACCTTCACCTATAGGAACTTCATCTTCCTAAAGTGAATGCACCTACAGTCTGTTATAGTAGACATACTAGATTAGGCTGGCTAGATGTAAGCTAAAGAGGTTAGTAGAGATATGATGAATGGATCATGATAAGACCACTCTCATATTTTTATTATTAACTCCATATGTTCCTTGAATAAGGAAAATATAGAAAAGATAAGTCCTCACTTGGCACACAGTCTGAAGAACCTAGCCTTGCATAGTCATCAACTTTGTAAGTTTGTCTTAAAGAATTATGATGTTGTGGACTCTAAAGGAGTGACCCAACCCTATAATTTGGTAAATAAGGTCATAAAGACCTATTATAATCCTCCATGGTCTCATTTTTTCCTTTTAACAATGGGATTTTCCCTCTTGTTTGTCTCAAATAGAGGTCACTCCCAGTCAAGATGTGATTGTAGGCTTGGTGAGAAGATGGTAGGAAGATAACATGAGGAGTGTTAAAACATTGAGAAAAGATGTGGAATGTTGATTTGAGAATTAAATAATGTGTAAAATACTTTATAGGTAGCATTAACACTCAAAGGAGGTTTTTATGTCATGAAACATAGTTAGGCCTATTAGGCGTAGAACTAGACCCAAGCCCTACAAGGATCGAGATCCATTCATGTGATCGTGGAACCATTTAAACTATGTGAATACCTTAAGGGGAGAGGATAATAATATCTAGATCCATTAATATATAAAGGAACAACATAGGGTGATCAATTTGACTACTTTGTTTCATTGAGTTTAATGAAGTTTGAGGTGTTATAACAAGGATGAGCTAGAAAAGAGAAGAATGAAAGCAGAACGATTGAGGAAGCATGGTTTAGAGTTGAAGTTAATTATCTGTAGAATAAAAATAGTTTAAGAAGTAGGTGAATGACCATGTGAAGTCCTAGTTATGAGGTTCATAACATGGAATAATGAATGAGGCCTTGAGGCCAAGTGAGATAAATGAGGATTACCAAGTTTTTTAGAAGAGTAGAGATTGAAGATGTGAAGGTGATGGTTGTGTATGTTAATTAATTAGAGAGAGAGTAGATGGATGGTATAAAGGTGATCTTATATAAGATAAATAAATAAGTGTATGCATACAAGAAGCTTAATTGTATACAGACTTGTTGTATTTAAAAGAATGTTCATATGGGCACCTAATTACAAGTGTGAGAATGTGCATAATGTGATGTACTATTTTTATATTTAACTATCATTCAAAAAATACTTTAAGAGATAGTAAATTTATGCAATATGTTACTACATTTAGATAATCTAAGAGAACTATTCACCTTTAGAAAAAGATATATTTTTTTTATTGGTTTCAAATATAATTGATAATGCATCAAACAAATACAATTACATCAGAAGATATAAAAAACATATTATCACCAACTATACATACATTTATTGTTATTATGTTGTCACTAAAACATATAAAGGGCTGTAATTAGGATGCATTATCTCTACTATGTCCAACCCTATCTTTTTTTGCTGCCTTATAAAGATCATCATCCCAGACTTGTCATTTTGGATTGATATGAGATGGGTTTGGAAAAAGTGTGGTATCTTATGACTTGCTCTAATGTCTACATCTATTCATATTTTGTATGAAATATCTCTATTTAGGAGTGGAAGTTTCATGCCCATCCTACACTTTTTTTAATGGATGATCCTTCAGGTGCTATGTATTTGATATCACCTCACTATGCATCTTGTTTTAAACATGTGCCATATAGTTTTTGAAGAATGACATAGTTTTTATGCTTCTATCTACAGCAAAACATCAATAAAATATCTCTTGTGCATTGCATATTAAGGATTCAACATCATCAACTCTATAAGTATACAATATCTATTCATAAAATGAAAATAATTGAGTTAAAAATGCCCAAAATTATAAAAAACATATGACTGTGAGTAGTTATTAGACTTATATTATCAACCTCCCTTAACTGGTTGTCAATATCATCCACCAGATTTGTTGTAACACCTTCTAGTATATGGATTTATCCTTGTATATTGATAGCCTATACAATGCATTTCATTATGAAAACCTACAACATCCATGCCTTCTTCTCCCTAATTTTCAATTCAAACTCCATTATCTATGACCTAGGCAATGAAAACATATTACATAAATGACAGTCACCTCAAACTTTCCAATACATATAATATGGGGGGAACAAAACTTACATGGTACTCAACATCGATGTTGTTGATTCTCTCATTAACACCATGCACTATGGATTCATCCTCTACAACTACCTAGCATGTAATCTTTCTCATTAGGTCCACCTTAACCATATGCATTCAAGTGTATCCTTAGAGTGAAAATGAATAATTACACATAGACATAGAAGGCATTACATTGAAAATGTGATAATGCAATGGATCATATTTTTTACTTTTCACCCATGCCATATGAGGGTTACTATTATTAAAGGTAACGTGAAAATCTAGGATCTACCAGTCCATCTTGTGATGTGTATAAGTCCTTACTATGTTTAAGAAATGGTAAGATTCTATAGCTGCATTGGTATCTTGCCTAGAATGCAAAAGTGTTCGACAACATCATGAGCATATTCTAACCCTGTCTACCTAGTGTTGTTCCTAGTATTAGATAAAAGGGGTATGAGAGGAGTGATATCTTTATACAAACTTTTTGGACTTCCTTATATCCATGTCCTCATTATCATAACTATGCATTATGAATCCAAACTCAGCAAACATCACATTTATTACATCATCATCTTTCACCTTTTCTATCAAATTCTTTAACCATGCATGATGAACATGCCAAATGCATAAGTAGACCTCACAGTTGAATGTATCCCTACATAAACAAATAGTTTTGCATAAGTTAATGGAATAAGGTGGGAATGTAGTCTATGAACATCCAAATATGAACTCCATGATACATGTAGGAATAACGATGATACACTTAATAGCTTTTATCTCCATACTGGCATTGTCGACCATGAAGGCACGAATTGTCCATTCAATGTATTTCAAATGAACTCTTTGAAGAATAATTTTCATCCATTATCTTATGTTGATAGTACTGGATCAAGACATAATGATCCATGCAATGGGTATACCTTAGTGTCTGGAATAAAATTCCAATAGTGTGTATTATTAGAACTATATAAGAAAAAATAAAAACATTGGAATAACTACTATTATTAAGAACATCATAAAAACTAATATTATGAACTAATCTTACAAACATTGGCATAATACCTTAATTACATTCACCCCAAATTTTGCATCCATCACCAATAAGATATGCTTCCCAAATCTCAATAACCATTCTAACTATTGTGGGAGTTGGATGCCCAAGACAAAGGGGATTTCTCTATCCCCATCAAGCTATTCCCCATTGTATTCCTAATATAAAAACCACTTGTCAAGATTCACTATCACCTACTCCCAAACACTTTTCTCATCATAAATATTTTACACATATTTTTCCTCTTTGATCAATTGTTCTCTATTGTATGTCATCCTTTCTCAAGAAATCATCCCACTGTGTTTCACCATTAAAAAATAAAAGTTTCTCACGCACCATATCCCAGTGTTTAAGGTGGATAACATCAATATAAATTCCTCATAATAGTATCTTATGAACCCATTCATTAAGTTTGGGGCTAATGTAAGGAGAGAAAAAACATTTCTTTCACTCAAATTATTCATATTGTTGGATATAGCAATAGTTACAATCATTGTCTATGTGTTTTACGTGATTTTATGTGAGTATAATGTGATCAGATCTATATACCATGCATCATGTGATGAAATTATAATGACAACCACACATATGCCTTCATCCCAACTAGTTACCCTTTTTAGACTTGGTAATTAAAGAATCTCTTTTAGCATGGCATCAATTTCTCAAAATCATCAGGGCCATATGAACACCAGTAGATGTATGATTATGGTGAACAAATAAAAATTAATGCAAAATGAAAAAAGTATACATGAATAGAATATAATAACATTTGAATAGACATCAGCTTATAATCTATAGTGTGAGGTGACTTACATGATATATTCAGAGGTGGCAGTGATCCTTTTATCCTTTCCATTAAAATTTGATTTTCTCTTGTGATGTGAAACATGAAAATTTTTAGGGAATAAATCCCTTCTTGATTATCCTTTGACAAAGTCATCAACCCTATCTTGCACAACCTAGGAAACCCATAAGTCTTCCTCATTGATGTTAGGAAAATTATCCCACTTGATACAACTACAATCAAATGGACATTTTGATTATGCACTGTTAATGCTTGTTAATGACATCTATTTGTTCAACAAATGTGAATATTTTGAAGAAACCCATACATGAAAGTAAAATTGTCATGTATTTCAACTAGAAGACCTCTAAGCACATCCTATCCCCTATAATTTCATCAAAAACATCTTCAAAATTGATGTCCATTCACACACCTATTTAATAGTGAAAATACAAACATAAGCCTAACCCGTCTATTAAAGCAATGTAGGAGGCATGATGTAAAGATGCTTCATAGAATATAAAAGTGCAATATTTTCATATTATTTCATTTTCAAGAGAAAATAACATGATTTTGATATAAATTGTCTTCCTTTCCTTTTAGACGTATCCAAAAAATGCATGTGCTAGTCAAACATACCAAAAATAGAAGCCATGATTTGCACATAGAAATTAAAATATGAGAATTGAAACCACGATATAAAATATGAAAAAAAGGTTATAATAATGTATAAAACCTCATTAAAATCAATATAAAACCCTACATAAAACACATCAAAATAAAAGTATGAAATTGTAGAAATGGATAAAATAGTGCATGCATGAGGTAGTTGCATTAACATATGATCTTAAGTGACATGAACTAAATGCATGCATGTGGGTGAGGTGTAGGATGTGATATTTATATGAGGCCCATAGATTCAAGAAAGGGTTAAAAATGAGAAATTACTAGGAAGCCCATAGAATGAGGATAAGGTTTAAAAAAAGTGAACTTTATAAAAAGCCCATAGAATTAGGATAGGGTTTTAAAAAGTTAAATTGATATGAAGCCCATGTGATATTATGGTTATCCATCAACTAATCATTTGATGTATTGAATTAGAGGCATGGACATACTGTTATTTATGGACACTACATGAAAGGAAATACGAGTACGTGATACCAAAAAAAGTGTACGATATGTGTGCATTATAAATTGTATGAGCCCATATGGGATGAAATTTAACCCATTCAATACTTCTCATTACCATACTTACCACCTACTAGACCACAAATTTTGGCCCCTAAATCTAGGGAGGCCCATGAGATGATAGAACATAATTATCAAACTAAATGAAAGCTTCTTCTTTATTAAATGTAAAAAATTATACAAAAATATCTCATCTCTATCCCGCATAACATAATAAATATGTTCAAGGCTCTAAACGATGAGTCAACATTCCACTTAAAAATTTTAATTGCCACTAACTATATTAAATGTCATTATCAAAGATTTTACAGATAAAATAGATTGAATGGTAGATAGATTTATTAAAGTAGTTGTATGCCACTATCCAATGTCAGTTATTTACAACTAATATGAGTAGTGCCCATCATGATCATGAGAATTTCTATCATTATCATATTCTTATGATGGTGTCATAAAATAACTTCTTCCACACATTACTTCTTAGTATGTAAGCTAATCCAATAGGTGTTTGGGATCTAATTCAAGATTTGAATGCAGATAATTACATAACTATACATAATTATCATGAAGATTGTCCATGTTGAAAGTTGAAATCTGATCACAAGGTGATATATACAAAAGAATATTTCTAGCAAGAATGTTTCATAACTAGTTCTATCAAAGTATCTGTCAAACTAAATTTTCATCATGGGATTCAAAGATATTCCATGTTGTAGAATAATTAATTGTGATAAGAGATTAGTCTTAAAAATTATATCTAGTGTTTCCATTTGTCAACATGACTAATTAAATTTTAACATATCCAAATTGAAATTATTATTAGTATTCTATCAAACCTTAGCAATGTGATTTACATGAGTTGCCCAAGCAGGTGGTAGTTAATAGAAAATTTCATTCAATTTGACTGAAACTTGATCAAAGTCTCTTCTTGTTACATCTTTGAGTTGGATTAGTAAATTCCATAAGTGATTGGAATGCCAATTAGAGAGGGGTTCTAAAAATAGCAACATACTATAAACAAACACATAAACCATAGAAAATAAATTATATATAGGATCCATTACATCTTGCGAAATGCATTCTTCAACAGAGTGATTATTGATCACCCAGTCAATTTTTTATAGATTATCAAAAGATTCAATGATTATCATTCTAAAAAATTAATTTTATAAATGTACTTTTAATAATGTAGTTGTGAAATATGTATCAATTATTTTTATAAAGGTGGAGCAAGACCACCATATAGACTCTATTGACAAGAGGATATTATTCAATGTAGAAACACCTCTGACATAAACATCATACTCTAAAGTGGTGTCATGCAAATATAACAAGACAATATAATAAATATCATATTAAAATTCAACACTAGTATTTTACAAGTATTTTATGGGCCTCCATACTAAGATGGAGCCATTATGTGCCTCTCATTTCCTTCAAAAAGCTTGGTTAAGGTTAGAGATTTTTCTTTTACACTTATACCAAAAATAGAAAAGACATATGTGTAGATTTCAAGCTAGTTCAAAGGAGATGCCATTTTGGTATCATCTAAGCTTGAAAGCCATCTCATTTGTAGATTACCAAATGTTTTCAAGTTTATACAATGTAGATGAAGCTCGAAGGATAACAATATTATTTTTAGACATGAGGTCATTTAAACTTATATAAATGATGGAAGGTTGAAATAAAGCCTTCATCAAAGTAAATATGTACATCAATGGAGGTATTGTTCTAGTTTTAGTAGATGCCTCTATAAAATTAAAGACTTGGCCATGTATTTAAACATCAAGTGTATACTTTAACCTAAGATTTAAGTGGGAAAGAAAGTCTATTTTTTGTTGTGAATATTGGATAATTTTAATCTCATTTAATTTGTATACCCTTTCCTAAAATTTATTAATAAAATGTTCATGATTGACCTCACAAATATTTCCTTGAAAATTTTTGATCATCTATTTCTAAAAAACTGCACTTCATAAATTCTTCAAATTTTAATGTGATTCACCATGAATTATTGAAAATTTTATGGATAAATATTTTAATAAGGTAATTAGAATTCAAATAAAATTTTAATATATTAATCAAATAAAAATATCTTTTGGATCCAAATTTACTAAAATATCTTACTCTCCCCTTCATTCTAGGTTTACAATGGAAATATTGAGAATATTATATACACAAATTTGGAGTATGAAGATGTGCATGTTTGTAAAGGTAGGGATAAAAATTAAATAAGTAATGTTGCTTATTATCAAATAATTTTTCACATATCATTATTTTACTATGATCTTCCCCTTCTTCACCAAATGATGATTTTTAGAGGCATGACTGTAAAAATAAGGAATGAAAACATAACTCATGACTATAAAATTGGGTTTTATATGATAAATTATAATTATTAGAGTGATAGAAAAAAAAATCAAGTGAAAAGTGTGTCTGATGATGATGTGTACAAAAAATGTTGAATATGAATAGATTCATGAGTCCCTAACATCTCAGTCCATCTTTAGCATCCATCTTCTCCACTACCTTTGTTAGCATCCTCCCAGCCTATGCTAAAATGGGAGCTTTAAAACAGGGTATGGAGTTTCATGAAATATTAATCAAAATCAGATTTTTAAAATATGATGTACTTGTAAATTCCCTAATATACATGTATGAAAATTGTGGAAGCATATTGAATTCACATGAAGTGTTTGAGAAAATGAATTAATAAGACACAGTTTCATAGAATACAATGATAATAGGGTATGCACAATATGGCCTTCTTAAAAAGGATTTAGAGACCATTAAACAAATTTAATTGAAAAGTATAAATCTAGACTCCATAACCTTTGCCAACATATTCCAAACATGTGGGTTATAGACACTTTGACACAACCAACCTTTATATATTAGATCATTCATTAGGAGCAAATCTAAATACAGATTTTCAAAGTGAACTTGTAACCAAAGATGATATTTTTATCACCACCAAACTATGAAATATGGATCACGCTGACCATGTTGGTGATCTCAAAGCTATTTTAAAGTATGATATGATTTATGTACTATTGTGTCACTCTTTAATAATATCTACATTTTTTAGACCTCCTTATTGTAATTATTTATCATGTTCAAGAATTTGGAACTACAGTATGTGGATTTGTATCTTATCCACTATCCAATAAAGTTTAAAAGAGGTGTTACACAACTTTACCATATTGAAGAAGAAGATTTTTTGCCCTTAGATTTA
Source organism: Torreya grandis (assembly GCA_037957365.1). Classification (NCBI taxonomy): domain Eukaryota; kingdom Viridiplantae; phylum Streptophyta; class Pinopsida; order Cupressales; family Taxaceae; genus Torreya; species Torreya grandis. The sequence goes on along the minus strand of JARHVA010002582.1, from coordinate 943,047 downwards.
AATTATACTTGGTAGGTAATGGAGCAGTGCATGGAGCTGGGGATTAAAAAATCCATTGGCATTAGTAACTTTTTGTATCAAAATATTGAAGACCTACTCATCTATGCCAAGATTCCCCCTACCATTGATCAGGTAATGACTTGCACAAAATATTTTTAGTACCTTAATTTTCATCCATATGAAGGATATCTATGTTCATTTTTTTCATATTCTAGCATAGCTAACCATTTTTTCAGATGACAAAATCAAAAAACTATACAGACTATTTAATTCTTACTCCTCTATTGGCTTATAAATAGGATAGTTCATCATCTCTTTTATTAATGGAAAGTTTCAAAAGAAAATAATTTCATCGTAGAGATTATCATTGAGTTTATCTCCATTTTATAATAAATATTATTCTTAATAACTTATTTATCACATTATATACTATGTCCAATTGGTCCCAAAGATCTAATCATCCTTCAAGCAAAACCACCTCTTCAATTCCCCCATTTCTTAATCTATTTCATTGACTTTATTTTTGGGTAGAAAACATTATATATTATACTAATCTATTTGTATCCATATGTCTTTAGTGTCTGATGACTATGAAATATAACTACAAGTAGAGATGCATCTATTATGGCAGGCAACATAAGTTGAGAGAGTTTTATGGGAAACATAATAATCATGTGAGCGCATGGTCTCTTTTTTGACAAAATGATTCAATAGGACACAATTTCATAGAATATAATGATAAAAATTTATGCACAAGATGGGATTATTGAAAAGGCTTTAGATACCTTTAAACAAATAAATCTAATTGACAAGTGTAAATCCAGACTCCACAACCTTTTCCATCATATTCCCAACCTATGCCAAAATGGGAGCTTTAAAAGAGGGTATGGATATCCATCAAAGAATAATAGAAAGTTTTTTTTATTAGATGTGGTTGTCACAAGTAAACTAATAGACATGTATACAAAATGTGGAAGTTTACACAAGACACATGATCTATTTGACAAAATGTGGGAGCTTTGAAACATGGTATGGAGTTCCATGAAATATTAATCAAAAGCAGATTTATAATAGAAGATGTATTTGTAAATGCCTTGATAGACATGTGTGAAAAATGTGGAATAATATTGAAGTTACATGAACTATTTGACAAAATGAATTAACATGACATAATTTCATATAATACAATCATAGTAGGGTATGTACAAGATGGGAAAATATCATGCATATTGTGCACACATGCATTTTTATAATTTTAATCTCATACCTTTTGAACAATAGATGATAATATATATATAATATAGGTATTATAAATCATTCATCACATACACACCAATCATATATAAATACATCTAATAACATCATAAATTCTATCATTTTTCAAATAATAATGTTTGCACCTAAATGATTTTATCAATGTTGGATTGCAACGTTACATAAAAGGTTACAAAACTGAATATTTGCTTTAGATAATCAAGATAAATACTCCATATGATAATTTTACCACAAACTTTCTTTTCAATGAAATCAATAAAAACTAAGGAAAGGCTTAATCATATTATTTATTTACTCTCATCCTTAGGTGGACAAATTCTAGAAGAAAATTCAACTAGCCACTAAATTATAGTTTTCAAATTTCTTGATCTAATATGTCCTCCATTCTAAAATATAAACCATTATAGTTTGACAAAGGTTGTGTTAGTTTGCTTATAAACCCATACTAAATCATACTTTTAATCTAGTGCATTCAGGCATCATAGAAGAAATAAACCTCAATTTGTGATGATGGGTAAACTATGGAGGAAATCCAAACTATTATCACTCACCCTTTTGTTTTCATTTTCCCTTCCATTATCATAGGATAAATGGAAATGGTTGACCCATATTTCAAAATTCGTCTGTAGCACATAGTGATGTTAGTAGTTAGTTATGTTAGCAGTTAGTGGAGATGACAATGACAGTCATAGGCATTTATGACTATGTTTGGTGGAATCATCAATGGTAACCATAGTGGTATTAGTTAATGTTAGTCAATAACCATTAGTGTTTTACTATTCAGGTGACAACTGACAATGATCAAGAGCTGACACTAACATGCCAATGGTTAGTGTGTGCTGATTAAGCTCATTGGTTAGGATCATCTAGATTATCATATTAAATAATGTAGATCATGTTGCATTTCATTAACCTAGATGAGGGTTGTGAGTAGTTGAACCATGAGGAGCTATCCTCTTGGGTGGATAAGGCAGGTAATAAATAAGCACCCATATAAACTTTTAAGGGGTTGTGACTATCAAGGAATATCCTAAGAGGTTATTTTATAATGTTAGTCAAGGATTAGGAGAAAACAAGGAACAAAACATGGTCAACCACTTATAGAACTAGGTTTATCAGGGTCGACATAGTCACACATGAATACAAAAACAAAAATGTGAAAAGTTATAGGGTCAACTTGGTCAAACTTGATGGGTAAATAAATGAAAATAATAGTCTATCTAGGTCAAGCTAGTTGACTCAGATGGAAAGGTAGGGAAAAATTTTAGTTTGTAAAATTGTAGGGTTGATCTAGTTATCTTATTTAGGTGGATAAGGAGAAATAATAGTCTAGAAAATAAAATGAGTTGAGTTATTTGACTTAGTTTGATAGACATGAAAAATAATAGTCTATAGAATGAACTGAATCAAGTTAGCTGACTTAGTTAGACATACAAGAAAAATAATAGTTGTAAAAATTAAATGAGTTGAGTTGGTCAACTTAGAAAATATAAGAAAAATGAAATTCTAGAGAACAAACTAAGTCTAATTGGTTGACTTAGTTGGATAGAAAGGAAAAATAATAGTTTGGAGAATGAATCAAGTTGATCTAGTTGACTTAGTTGGATCTATAAAAAATTTAATGTAAATTGAATGATGTATGAAAATAGAGGCAAATAATTAGAATGTAAAAGAATAAATAAAACTAGTCAACTTAGTTTATTCAAACACAATCAACTAAATCAATGATGGTCAATTTAGTTGAGTCACACAACATAGAATAGTGTCAACACTAGGTAACAAATTCAATAATATGAAAGATAAAAGCAAGAAAATAACATAAATAAAGTGTAAAACTAACTAACGATTTGAAAAGAAGATCAATTATATGTACTAAAAATATTTGATTGATTTTTAGGCTTCCAAAGATACTTGCTTGTCCATTGGATAGTGATGGCCCAATATTTCATAATACTAACTATGAAATATTAGACCTTACCCATAGCCAACTAAACCTAGTTTCAAAGGTAAACTAGAAGTAACTTCTTGATGCTAACTGTTAACTAATGCACCATAAAATCAAATAGATGGTTGGATTCCTAAGGTTCAATATAAATTAAAAAATTGGATATTTCCTAAATATTGTGAGGTACATAGAAACAAAATATTGTGTTTAGCTATGTATTATGGTTATCCATATTAGAGCAATCCCTTCATGCAAATATATATGTAAATTATATAAATTTATTGTAAACATAGTATCTTTGTATCCCTTCATTATATTAGCTAAGTAGTTTTAAAATTGTTGGTACATAGTTTCTAAGAAAATCAAGACAAAGTGAAAATAAAGGCAAATATCAAGTGGTGAAAACTAATTTATAGTTTTTGAAAGTAAATAAATAGGTAGTTAACTCTTTTCAAATCAAATATAAAATCAATTATAATTAAATGAAATTGAATTGTCTTTCTTGTGATAAAATTAAAACCCACATAATAATTTCGGCCAAGTTAATCTAGTTGGGTAAACATAACAAAACAAAGTCAGTCATGCCTATCTAGTTTGTTGTAAAAATAGGCCAAAAATATATAAGGTCAAATAGGTCAACTTAGTTTTTTTGATAATTTTATATGGTGGAGTTTGATCTTATTTTAATGTCTAGTTTTTGATAGGGGGATGTGGGGTGGTCATCGTAGGGGTCCAAAGGGGTGGGGAAGCAAAATTTAGTTAAAAATACATTATAAAATATTGTAATTTTGTAGTAAATATGGACCATTCACTATTAGGTTGAAAATATAATGGTATAAATTAGGTTTGTGCATTTTTTTCCTATATGTAACCCTTTTTTCATATGAGGTCATTATAATTACGGTGGCATGTTGTATGTGAGTGAAGAGGAGATTGTAGTGGATGTATTGCAAGTTTTATCCCTTCATTTTGTTGGATTGAATAAAGAGAAGAACTAATTATTTATATGTAGATGTGGCCCATATTAGGTGAACCATGTTAAATCTATGTCTATCTTGTATTGTTTTTTGTGCATTTTAATTCTATCTTTATTTCATTAATATTGCTTTATGTTTTGTATTCCTAACAGATAAGATAAAGAGACACAAAACTAAATTATAGAGTTCAACTTAGTTGACTATGTGATACAATTCTATCATAACTAAAAAATTAGAAATCATAGCATGAAAATATAAACTACTGGGTAATTTTATTGAAAAATACGAACATGAAACTAAGAAAATTGATAACTAAAGTACCAATTTAGTTATAAATAACTTGAATACAGTCAACCAAGTTGACTTAGTTTGATGAAGTTGAAGAGTGAAAGTTGAGATTTGTAACAAATGAATTTGGTCAACTAGCTTGACTTAGTTAAAATACAAAAAGTGCAAGATTTGAACATGACTAATCATTTTGACCTTGTTTATTGGATTGAATATTAAGATTTTACATAAAATGAACATGATAGACTAGTTAGATCTTGTTAGCTAGACTAAAGAAAGAGATTAACAAAAAAATGAACATGATCGGCCAACTTGATCATTTTTGGTGTGACTAAAAACCTAAAGACAGAGAATAAAATTAGGTTAACCAGTATGACTTAGTTAATTATACATCCAAATTCTGCACATAGAGAATAAAACTAGGTTGACTAGTGTGACCTAGTTGACTATAAATATAAAATTAAAGTGCAATTATTAGATTTTATGTCAAGTTTACAAGAATGTAAGTAAAAAATTAAGATATATCTATAAACTATCCTACTTAGTAAATCAAATATAGATAAATTAATCAACTAACATCTATTTTAATATTTCTTATATTAGGAACATGACCAATCAACTAACATCTATTGCAATATTTCTTATATTAGGAGCATGACCAAATTAGATACGCTAAGCTTAACTAAGGAAGTAATTATCACATAGCACTACAGGAAGGGATTCCAAATACTCTAGGAAAATAATACTATGCAATAACTCTATCTAAGTTTGAATACATGAAATAAAACTAATCTAGTGTTATCAAAGCATATATTACAAATGAGGATGGTTAAAACAAATTAAATAATCAAGGGATCATTTTAGGTGAATGGGGGCCTAGATTACCTAAGGTGGAAGATGGCAAGCAAAGAAAATCCTATAGCTATACTAAGTCTAAGTATAGAGGTAAATTGAGCAAGGAGGTAAACATTTAAACCTATTAACTTGTACATTATCTATCTATCTATCGAATGAAATAAAATTAAAAAAAAAAAACTAGGAATACTTACCTTTGAATAAAGTTATTGAGTCTCCCTCCCCCTTGACCAATGGTGCTTTTCAATAGATTACCGTGGCATTGTAAGGATCACACTGTAGAAATCAAGATAAGTGATATTTATAATGGGTTTAGATATGATAGAGTTAACCAACAATAATATGAAGCACTAATAATGTACCCACCCCTTTTTTGGTTGACCCTTTAAAGCATGCACTTAGAGAGATTGAAACTTGAGTAATTCATACAACAGAGAGTATCAATAAATAATAAAATTTAAAAATCTTTTGTATATATATAAAGTGATTCAAACTCCTCATATACCTAAAATATTATAGTTTTTTTATAGTGTATAAAATATTATAATTTTAAAAAATAATACCTTACAATAATTAAATGGAAAAAAAATTAAAATTATCCATTAATTATTATGGACTTGCCCATTACAATGGACTACAAATAATCGACCACAAATTACAAAAAAAATTATAGCTATAGTGATGGTACAGAAAGTAAGCAAAATGTAAGAATTATTTTTTTAAAAGAACTAAATTAGATAGGATTTTATATTTGTAGTAACAGGAGGTTATTTATAAAGGAGGTCGAGGGCTAGGGCTAGGGCCACAACTAGTTATGTTTTTGTATAGATGTTATCATTCCTTTTGCTTTCCACTAAAATATTAAAATTCAAACATTCCAAAATGGAGTTTAGAATTGATAAAAATTCAAATAATTAGAAGTGGTGGATCACTTTTTTGAAAAAAAAGAGAAAGAGGAAAATTGGCATTTCCACAATAACATGTATGAAATGAAATTTGTGATTTACAAATAGTAGAGCACTGCAGCATAGATCAGCTCAACTCCTCAGGATCAAAGATCTAAAAATAGAAGCACATAGTATCAAGTGGCCATGGAGAAAAAAATCCACTCAAACACCACCTCCAAACCATACATCCCACAAATAGGTATAGCTATACTATGATTTTATGAACTTTTCTATTTTTATTTGTCATTTGATGTTATAGGAGATGGAGAGGGAGAGGGAGAGGGAGAGTAAACCAAATTATGAGAGATGAAGAAAATATTTATCTAAAAATCATGTAGATATTGATGAATAATCTATTTTAGGTCCATTTATTCATTTTATTGTTTACATTACATATATTCCACAAAATTAATAGATCATGTGCAATCAAGATTATATAGATATTTTAAATTATAAGTGTAGTATGGAAAAAGGCAAAAATAGAAGGTGTAAGGTACAAAAAGTAGTTAGATAAAGCTATTAAATAAATAGACTCCAAAAACACTGCTATCATCACCTCTCTTACACACATCATAAATGGAAAAAACAAAGCTAAAATTGAAGTCCACTCTCTCTATCTTAAGATTACTAGTTGATTCAAATAGAATTCTAGATTAAAATACGAACTCCATCCTCTAAACAAGGAGCTCTAGATTTAGAGTGATGAAAAGTATACAAGATTGGCTTCCACTTCCTATAACACCTTTAAAGCTCATTTGGTTATCAAGAACACTCATATTCAAATGGGAAACATCGATAAGTACCATGATTTATCCGATGCATAGATGTAACTACTTGATGAAGTCTTGAGATCATCTAGTAATTGTGATCTAAAACCCAATTTAGCCAACATAAATGAGGCAAATGAGGCAAGTTTTACTCGATCATGGGCATCTATATGATTATCAAGTTAGATCACTTCAAGAAAGATAAGGCCTTAATGTTTCACCATGATTTGGATTTGAATTTTCCAACATAGACTACTTGATCAAGGTCGAGAGTATTTTTCCTTGCTCTTAAGATGACAAAACAAGATCTCATGAAAAAGACATTGGGGTTTAGGTTTAATCAACAAACATAAAGAAGTAGTGGATTTCAAGATCATATGCAAATAACAATGGTAACAATACCACTAATTTTAGGTTTTGTATCAGTATTACCAAGATAGTCAAAGTTGTTAAAGCACTTGCTCATCCATTGTTAAAGCTTGAGGAAATTGACACTAAAAAGAGCAATAAAAGTTTATCTAGTAGTACAAAAATATTTAATGATTTATATTTGTAGTTACATATTAAAAAGCTTAAGGTAATAAAGGAGAAGGATTTAGAGTTAGGCAATGCTAGTGCTAGTGATGGTGTTGATGTTGGGGCTAATACTAGTACTAATACTACTATTAGTTTGTCATGGGCAAAGGTGGACTTCTTAGATTTATTTGATGCATAGATGTAACTACTTGATGAAGTCTTGAGATCATCTAGTAATTCTGATCTAAAACCCAATTTAGCCAACATAAATGATGCAAATGAGGGAAGTTTTACTCGATCATGGGCATCTGTATGATTATCAAGTTAGATCACTTCAAGAAAGATAAGGCCTTAATGTTTCACCATGATTTGGATTTGAATTTTCCAACATAGACTACTTGATCAAGGTCGAGAGTATTTTTCCTTGCTCTTAAGATGACAAAACAAGATCTCATGAAAAAGACATTGGGGTTTAGGTTTAAGCAACAGACATAAAGAAGTAGTGGATTTCAAGATCATATGCAAATAATAATGGAAATAATACCACTACTTTTAGGTTTTGTATTAGTATTACCAAGATAGTCAAAGTTGTTAAAGCACTTGCTCATCCATTGTTAAAGCTTGGGAAAATCGACACTAAAAAGAGCAATAAAAGTTTATCTAGTAGTATAAAAATATTTAATGATTTATATTTGTAGTTACATATTAAAAAGCTTAAGGTAATAAAGGAGAAGGATATAGAGTTAGGCAGTGCTAGTGCTAGTGATGGTGTTGATGTTGGGGCTAATACAAGTACTAATACTACTATTAGTTTGTCATGGGCAAAGGTGGACTTCTTAGAATAGTTGGTGGGAGTAATTAATCATCTTGTTAAAATTGCATTGTTTATAAATGCTCAAAGATATGGATGCTCAGATATAAAGGATGATGATGGCATGAGTGGGCTTGCTTCTATTAGCCAACATAACTATACAGTAGTGGTGCCTTTTAATTTTGTTTGCAAGGATGACCAACATGAACATATATCCAAGGATTTTCCATTAAGGAAATGGATTTCTCAACCTTAGGATAAAGATATTCAAAACCATTTTAAATATGAGTTATGATTTTTAAGATAATGAATTAGAATTAGTGTAATTCACTTCTTAATTCTTACTAATCTTAATGCAATGTAATTTTCAATGAAAATGTAGGGATTTGATTGCTAGAAGTGCAAAATGTAATAATGCATTTCAACAAGAAAAGCCAACAATGTTTTTGAATATTTTCACATCTTTAATTAAAATAAATAGTTCAATGTTATTTTGGCATGTTAACACATTAAAATTCATTACAAATATTTTTATGTTTTGTGTGTAGAAAAAGGATTCAAAAATGAGGTGGCATGGTGATGAGGGTGAAACACATCCACTTACTATCACTAATTCCAACTCCAATTCTAAGATTTTTGACTTCAACTCCAACTACATTAAATCTACAATTCAACCCACTAGATCTAGATCTAGATCTAAATCTAGTATTTCTTATTCCCATTCCCTTCCTCATACATCAAAACTACCCAATAAACTCCTGAATTGACTACTTTCCTTTTCATGATTTGGTGATAATGAGTGGATGTGTTGAGATTGATATCTATTAATGATTAGAGTGTAAACAAGAAGAAATAAGAATGGGGTGATGTGATTCCTTTTTCAGTGTAGAACACACATTATTTTTTCAGTTATGTAAGAAAAATTTGGCATGACAAAAAGTAAATAAAATTTTGTAGAGTTAAAATAGAAATCTACATTTTCATTACTACCTTGGTTATGTATCATTTGAATTATTCATATGTTACAATTTCTAATTAAATGTTCCTTGTTTTGTGATCTTATCAACTACACAAACAATATTTAAAAATAATTCAGGTTTAACATGTTATCCTTAAATATATTAGTAATATAAAAATAATATTATTTTAAATATTATAATTATTATATTTTAAGCTTTGTTGAAATAAAGTATTATTCTTTGCCTACCCATGTCCCATTCCACTCAATCACTATAACCACTTAATAAAATTAAATGTAGGAGTTTGAAATTTGAATATTTATGGAATCATTTTAGTTTTGGGGGGAATAATGTGGTAGGTGAAACTGTTAGCAAAAAGACAAAATAAAAGAAAGACAAAGCAAAAAAAAGTGTGCAGAAAATATACTCTAAAAATATTTGTACAAATGGGGTAAAATCATTTGGACCCATGAATATCTATTGTGATAATCCTCAATGCTAAAAAAACCTCCACAATCCTACAGGAGATAAATACTCTTCCACCATCTATTGCAATAAAGGCAACTAATAACCCACATAAAAACTTCTACAAATGTGGAACACCTAAAACTATAATCTCAAATAAAAAATTAATAGTATATATATATACATATATATATATATATATATATATATATATATATATATATATATATATATATATATCATGACCTATAATGTATCTATGATCATCAATAAATATATATATATATATATATATATATATATATATATCATGACCTATAATGTATCTATGATCATCAATAACACTAATTTTAGTCTTTGAAATAATTTGAGTACTCAGTATCAACAATCTTAAAATATGACACACATCCTCCAATATCAAAATCATCTTGTTTGTCGGTAACGAGGGTGTGCAAGTATCTAAATCCAACCATTCAAACAAATCCATCATCTTATGAATATCATTTGGAATTAGGTCCAAAATACCTACATCCCCAACTTCACAACATCAATAATAACAACCTCCTTCACTAAAAAAATAATCTCATGCATGATCTTCATAATGTGATCATGGTGAAACTCTCGAGCTCTCAAATCTCCATGCAATCATATAAAAAATAAGTTATCAATCATAGTTAATTATTTTAAAATATTATATTATTTTAATTAAATTTTTATTTAACTACTATTGTGATTCTTAGGATAGTAGCATAGATAAAACCATTTTGTCCATTATAACATTATAGAAAAGAACACATGACTCAAGATAGAGCCACAATGAGTCTAGATAAGACTGCATTTGTTGAGACACTACCAAAAACACCCATAAAAGCATTAAAAATTTAAAAACAATAAGGATTTCAACCTAATTAATACTAAGGTCATGATACTCACAATATTGGGCTCTTCATTGGCCTTAATTATTGATAGTACTTTCTCAAAAGGGTGTGGGCATCAACATCTCCTTTGATGATTTTTATTTCTTTCTTAAGAAATTCTCAATTTTTAATTTAAAATTTTAATGAAAATGAGTGGTTAAAACTATTTTTACTATACTATTTAAATAATTTACCTTCCCTAAGGTAAATACTATAATTTTACTTTGCTCATTCAAATCACTATAGGAAAAATGAAAACAACAATATTTTGAGAAATATTGATCCAAATCACACCCCATCAGATTCATTATAATACTAGCAATATTAATTTTCATATGATATCACCTACACTATTCATGATAACATTATAAAAATATCACTATGTACTTATCAAATTTATATATTAATGGTATTACTAAAAATTGAATAAAGTTATAATACTATTATTTCACTTTCTTTTTTATGCAAACAATTAATTACTATCATCCCTCACCTCAAAATGTGGAGGGGGTCACAAAAAATAATTAGTACACACTCAAATGTTTAAAATATTCACACAGTAAGGTGATATGTGTCAAAAAAATCATGTCTCTTAACAAAACACTTAAAGTCTCAAATTAAAATATGCATAATCATTTCGATTATGATGATAAAATAAACAATAAAAATTACACATTATAGGGGAAATTATTTTTTTATATGCTCAATCTATAAAATTTTCAAATCCTTCAACACAAATACAATATATAAGGGGCATGATGTTGGTTCATGTATTCTTCTTTTGATATTCTACAAATCTCAAAATACTACTATTTACAATTGAAAGTTATAATTTTAAAATAATCACAAGTTCAATGGAATTCTATATCAATTCAGTATAGATATAGGGGGCATGTTATTCATTCATGTTCATGTTTCTACATTACAAATTACAAAATTGTCTTTTTCAAAGTACAAAAGTTCAAGTTAAAAAATTGAATCTAGATCTTTATATAGTTATGTGATTCATAAAGTGATAATTGGGCCACATTAGAGTCTAGTGACACTCAATGTCTATGGCTTCATGTTTGTGAACCTAATGTGTGGATCCACCCCTTATTTTTTATTTCATTTTCTCATCAGAGTCTAGTGACACTCAATGATTAGGATTTTACTATTCCATACAACACTTTTCACAAGTGAAAGCATACCTTTGTCTAACTCAAAATATTCACACTTTAAGATTTTATCACTCTCAATTTATCCATAGGTTTAAAATCCAAAAATTGGTAAGGTTATGGTATAATGATACTCAATGGATTTCCACTCATCCTACTACCAATTTTAATTTTTTTGGTTCTCCATGACATGGAAACAAACAAGGTTTAAAGCATATTATCTCCTCTTGAAGGTTACCATACAATAAAATCACTTACTCCTTCAGGTGCATTATTTTATTTACCTCTTTTTAAAATTTCAATTTTTTTAGGTATTAAATTTTCAATCTTAAAATATGAATAGTAACTACTTCTAGTGGCATTTATGCGGGATTTGCATCTTGTATAATAAAATATTGCATCAAAATATAAAGTGTATATTCATACTCATGTACATATTTATTCTTTTACTCTAGTATTTTCAATTCCCTACATAATAGAGTAAGTGGGGTCCAAATGTAGACATCAAAAATTGACACAAGCTCTTTTAAGAAATCCATCTTGCATAACCTTGCTTATTAGAACTAATAATGAAGAATGAATGGCTTGTTCACATACTCTATTTTTAAATCTTAGGATATGTTTTCCTTTATTTTTCACTATAATATATGTTTAACCTTATCAAACATACATTTTGGATCCCCAATCTCATTCTATGTCTTTACGTTTATGTTTTATGGTCTTTAGACAAGGTTTCACTTCATGGGCAAGGCTACATTTTGGCCCTATCTTTATAATGCATACATGTCCTAATGTGGCTTGTAAATTTTTTAAAAACATTTGTCATTAATGGTATATTTTGTTACCTTTTTTATTTTTGGTCAACCACCTCACACACCAATAGGCCCCCAAATTAAAAATTAAAGATTTATATATAAGCAAGGCTCTTGCTAGAGGCTAAGGATAAATTCATATCTATCAAAAATATAGAGAGAGTTTACATATCTTAAATTACTAGTTAATTTATAGGTTTTAAGGCTGCATGCATCCTTTTCATGCTTGTGTCAAGGATAATCATAGGCAAAATAACATCTAGTCTCACATCCACTATTGTACACATACACCTAGGTGAGAGAACTTGATCTAGGCATAATTATTATGCATCATGTCCTTCTAATTTTCCTTATAGTTTCACATTAACACATTTTGTATAATCCTATGCACTTTATACATTGAAATTTCAATCAATATCACACACCTCCTCAGCACTTATTCAAATACATACATGCCCAAATTGGACCATCTCGTAGTCCTACACACTCCCCTACACCAAGATTTATCATAGTCTCACACCCCACTTAAACTTATTTGTAGTATCTCACTTGATCTATCCTTAAACATACCATTTTGTGCCAATCTAATCACCATTTGTGAACATATACACTTACCTCACTCTATCATATCCATGTGGTATCTTTATATGAATATTTGGTTTTCCAAGTGGTGTTTATTATCCTAGATCATGTTAGTTATCTAATTGTTCAATCAGCTACCATATACCTGGAAGGTCAACCACTACCCAATTAGGAAGATGAAATAATTCATAACTTTATACTTTATAACCAAAAATATTTGTAACTACTTCTTGTAATACATGTATTAGAATTTAGCATATGCATTAGGCCAAGGGTCTATGCCATGCATAATTTTAATGATTGATAACATGATCTATGTATCTATTCTATCATACACACACACTATAATATGATGTACCATTCCATATTATTTCACATTGAATAAAATTTACATTTGTGAGAGCACTATAACACAATCCATTGACTATGTGTTGAATATTTTATCTAAATTATTCTACATGTATTCACTCTTTGTAACTATGAGTTACCTCTAATGCATAATTATCACTCATGAAATTGGTCCTAGACCCTTATAGTCCAAATCATTGATATCAGAGCATTACTCTTTAGTATCTTTTCTATGTTTGTAAACATGTGAGCATAATTAAATAAAGAATCTATCTTAGTTAATTCTATTTTAGACTACTGAGAGTAATGTTGTATCAAACTTAAGATGGTTGACACCTAAAAGTAACTAGAGGCAAACCACATTTTGAAGGGATCATTAATGATGCATTAGAGTCACAACACACCAAATTTTTTGGTTAGTTAAGTGAGTTAATGATGCATCTCAATCTAACACATTTTGAGCCTCCTTAAAAAATTTGTCAACATCAGTTTCAACCAAAAAACCCCATTCAAATTTAAATTCAATCTGGACACCACATTGTTTGAAGGAAAAATTATTGCTAACGTTTTGGATGCTTGGATTTGATATCTTTAGGTATATTTCTTAGTCAATCATTTCATTAATGTTGATAAGATCATCTTCGTAGTGTTGAATATGTCATTTTTAATGATACACTAGTGGGATAAATTTAGTGCATAGTGTGCACAAGAGTGTGTTCTAATAGAGTCTTGGAAGACCTTTATTAATGTGCTGAAGGAGGGGCACAACCCTCTCCATCACTTTGAGAATGAATATATGAAGTTATAAAGAATTCACTAGTGTAAAAATCAATCAATAGAATACTACATTGACATATGCCTTCAATACTTTATGTGTTTATGATAAAACTTAAGTAAATAACATAAGGTGTTAAAGTACATTAGCAAGATCTCACCTTATATCTATGTAAATATGGAATTATTTAATTTTGACACTCTAGGTGAGCATACCATAACTATACCAATATCTAAGATAAGGGGAATTTAAGGAACATTTTTCCATTCATCCAATACTATGATCAAGAGTCAACCCTCACAAAATTACTAATTTTATCCTTATGCAAAAAAGAAGATCACTTCACGCAAAGGAGGGTATATAAATAATAATGTACATAACTTAAAGGCTCTTACAAATTTTGATTTAGATAAAGGAAATAAATCCACTAATAATTGTTGCCATTGTCATTACATACATACCCATGAAAAATATGATTACCATAAAAAAAAATTGAAGCTCCCCATTCCCTCTTCATATTTTTACTACTTGGGAAGAACCTATATAAATTCTTAGTTAACTCTAGAGCCTCAACTAGGGTGATGTTCAATGGAATTTATGATAAATTAGGGTCGGTGCCTATTAATTCATATAAGGTAGTAGTTCAGTTAGATAAATTTGATGTTAAGGTAGTTGGCTAACCTCTAAACATGCATATGTAACTAGAAGCTAAACCTAGGGTTTAATAGTTAATGAATATCCAAGTGATAGAGATTACTTAAGCCTATGAAGTGTTCCTTGGTAGAGACTAATCCAAAAAACTAAATGGATACATAGTTGTTGACTTTTCACATATGTGGTTTCTTTGGAGAGGCATAGCCAGTAAAATCTAAGTGGATAGAGAACCTAAAATGAAACATATGTTCACTAAGTATAACATAGTTAATGAAAAGATAAACCTAGTCTCTTTTGACATAGACATCTAAACCTTGTCCACAAGGCTTGCTAAGGAAAAATATGATAATGATCCTGACTTTCTAGGTTTATGGTCCCTATAATTTGATGGGTCCCATTTGAATGCAAGGTTTTAGGGCATGAATTATCCTAATTGACATGCAATAGAGGTGACACTTAACTTTTTATAGACTACATTTCCTTTGTACCAAGAATCTTGTAAAATGCAAAGCTTTGATCTTTGGTATTTCATTTACTTTGAAACACAAATTTAAAGGACTAAAGGTATTTGGGGACTTTAAAATTTTCAAAAACCAAGTCAAGATAAAATTCTAGTGTAAGTTGTTATACCTTAGAAAATATAAACATAGATCATGTGAATTGATATAGATGTTTAATACATTTAATTAATTCCCATACCTAAAGAGGAAAACTAGGTGGTCAATTCATTGGTGTAGTCTAATACAAATATAACACCCTTTGATGACATAAGATTATATGAATTTTATTTTTAGCTCATCACATGTCCCTCAATCCTAAAAAATGTCAAAAACTTCTAGTTCTTCAAGGACAACTAATATATTTTAGAATTACTCAATAATAGTGGAGTATTTGAAACCCAAGTCATAGATGAAGCTAAAAGGGATGATTCAAGAGATGGGTATTATGAATAAGATGGTTTCATGAACCTTAAATCTAATTGAGTCCCAAAGGTAATGATATCCCTTGAGCGGTTATTTAATCTTGACAAGCCTACACACCTACCAAGAAACCAAGATCTATGGACTAGAAGTCTAAGATCATTAATCTTGGATCTTTGAATTATCACTAGGCCATGAATAATAACCTTTACTATACACAAATTGATACTGAATAACTCATGAGGATGTTAGTAAAATATAGGGATGTTATTTCTTAGGCATATGGAGACCTCAAGGTCTTCGACCCAAGTGTAATAACACATATTTTACCCCTCAATCCAAACCAAAAAAAATTAGACAAAGGTAGATACTTATAAACCTGATATTGGAACCACTCACACATAAGGATTTCACAAGCTCCTTTCATCTAGGATCATCTTTGCATTCAGTCACTCCAATTAGGTAGATAACCTAGAGCTAGTTTGAAATAAGAGTGGGGATATTTAATTGTGTCTAGATTTAAATAATCTAAACAAGGCCTATGATAAATATAATTATCCATTTCCCTCTCTATATGAGGTGATACCAATGGTAAGTAGATCCCAAATGATGTCTTTCCTAGTTGGATTCTTGGGATATAATCAGGCTCTGATAAACCTATAAGATATAACTAAGAGCATGTTCACAACGAAGTGGGCCACTTTTTCATACAAAAAGATGCCATTCAATTAATCAATGTATTAGAAACTTTTCATAGAGATATGGACTTCACCTTTGATGGTTTGATAGGAAAATAGATTGTTATTTACATGAATGACCTAAACCTTTTCTTGAAATGTATGTTTGATCACATTCACCACTCGTAAGGTATATTAGAGAGGTGAAGGAGGTAAATTATCTCCCTAAACCCAAATAAAAGTGTGTTTTGTATTATTGAAGGTAATCTTTTCAGTCACATCATCACATAGGAAGGTATCTATATTATCCCTAAATGTGTTGATGTTATCTCTAGGTTACTTATCCCTAGTAGTAAAAAGGAAATAAAATATTTATTTCATAAAATTAACTTTGTGCACAAGTTTATTTTTAATTTTTTATTATTATTTAAACCTATGAACATAATGTAAAAATAGGAGGTGAAATTAGATTGTAATCTTGAATAAAATAAAACCGTTCAAGGCATAAACAATGCCATCACACAAGCACATATTCTTATAATCCTATAATACACCAAATATTTCTACCTCTACTCTTTTTATTTTATTCATACCATAATTGTGGGGCTTACCCAGAAGCTAGTAGGATAATAACACCCAATCTATATCATGAGTATAGACTTGAAAAATGTTGAGATCAATTAATCCAATATAGAAAAACATGTCTATTCCTTGGTCAAGTTAGTAAAAGGGTCCATGATTTATATCCTTAAAAATAAAGTGCACGTTTTTGTCTCAGACCCACCCATTAATCTCATGTTGGGGCAAAACAAATTGGGAGAATGTAGGGGTTGGTAGATGACCAAACTACAAGATATGATCTTGAGATCAAATTTGATAAGTTGGTTAAAGGCCAAGGTCTCATCAGTTAATCTCAAAGTTTAACCTCATGATTAATATACACCAAGTGGACTAATCAAAATTAATTTGCCCAAATTGGTATGTGTCGGTCATCAATTACCTTCTCTATAGGAAATCCACCCCCTAGTCTAACCTAGACATAGATAATGGCCCTTAGTATAAAATAAACCCATTACATGTTGAAGAAATGGGTTATATATAGGAAAAAATATGAATTCATCTATCTTAGGTTCCTATTAGAAGAAGAGTCCAAGGAAGTCATAACCAGTTTTCATGAAAAGTTGGGTAACAACCATCCTTCTAAGAATCCAACTACACATAAAATCTTATGAGTGGGATATTATTAGCCCAATATATTTAGGGATGTCCATGAACATGTGTAATTATGTCACCAATTCCAATCCTTTACCAAATTAGATATTTATATTATAATGCCTTTGAAAAATGTTATTGAAGGAAGACCATTTGCCTAATAAGGATTGGATTTTGTTGGAGTTATCAATCCAAACTTTGTAGTAGGACACAAGTTCATACTCATGGACACTAATTATTATATGAGGTGTATTGAGGTAGTGGAAACAAAGACTAACATATCCAAGGATGTGAATAAGTTTTTGGAAGAGAGTATAACCACTTAGTTCGGCACACTAGTCTCCCTGGTCTATGACAATGGCCCCATATTTCAATTCACAGAGTTTGCTAAGTGGGCTTATGAGGTTGGAATCACTTTGAGAATATCTTCTAGTTACTACCTATAAATTAACCTATTGTTATATTCAAAAAATAATAAATTGATCAATGTGATCAAGAAGTCTATCGAAAAGAGACCTCAAGAGTGGCACTCACTATTTAAATATGTCTTTTAGGTTGATTGCACCTGGTATAAATAAGATCTCAAAAGCTCACCATTCCTATTTATGCATGGATTGTTGTCTATCTTCCTAATTACCCTTATATTTCATATTTAAAAGTTGATAAAAGAATACATGTATAATAATCAAAATAGAGACTTGAGGTTATTAGATATCATCAAACTAGAAGATGCCCAAGAGGAAGCCCTAGAGAACTTTAGTAAGCACTAAGATATTGTTAAACAATGGTTTGACAAAAGAGCTAAGGTCAAATCCTTTAGAATATCTGAATTAGTCTTACTATGGGATAAAGCCCATGAAAAGAAAGGACAACATTCCTATTTTAATCCACTTTGGATTGTCCCATACCATATCTCTATACCACTAGGCAAAAATGTATTTCACCTCAAATACTTAGAAGGAAACAATTTCCCATATATTATAAATAGACAATTATTGAAGCACTAATTCTCAGATATCTCTTCTAATGCAATCTTAGAGTATCCCTCTATTAATTTTAATGGTAATGTTTATATTAGAATATATCATATTTGGTTTTCTTATATTACATGTTTTATTTTGATTTATTTATTTCCATTATGTTGATTTTATTTCTTGATCTTTTGGTCTATGCATTTGTGCACCCTATGTCTGACCCTATCCACTTGCATCAATTTATCCCATCTTCCACCCATAGGAAGATCACCCCACTCTCAAAATTTAGAGTAGGGACTATGAGCTAAAAGGAATAAAGTATGGGTACCTGTATCACCAAGTTTTGATTGCTTTAATGGATGACAATCAATTGAAAACCCAATCATGGAATTGGAAAATAGAAGGTGAACTCCCAATATAAAACATATTAATGAGCAAGGTAACTCATTTTTATATACTAAATATATTAAGATCCACTAATTCAAAACTAAGCAAGTGAATTAAGACAAGTTCTACTCTGATAAAGGTCTTTATAACACTCTAATGAAAGAACATTGTGAACCACTAAGAAAGCAAGGATCATATGGATTTTAAAGGCTTGATGAACCAATCCATCACATTGGCTACATTGAACTCAAAACCTCATGGGTCAAACATCATAATAGCATAACAAAATAAGTCAAAATTTCATGTAAAATGTTAAGTTTCTTCATTAGAAAGAGTGATTTAGAAACTAACATATAGGACTTATAACCTAGTTGGCAATGGATTAACGCTTGAAAGTGGGACCAAAGGTATCACTATCAGGGATATAGATTATTGGCTAGAAATAAAGTAATACCTTGGCCAACCCTGGATAGCCAAGAATCTACAAAATGCATGCCCGTTTAAAATAATTCAAACATCTAGAATGTATTTGAGTTTACTCAGTGTGTTCATAAATAAATAAAAGGAATATAACACTATATCAAAAAGTGTCCCTTTATAGGAACCTTAGCCCATTATATCATTTGTTGAATCAAGCTTGAGCTATTTTAATTTATGTTAATTCATAAGAAAGAGTTTCACATTTTATGACTATGTTTTATCATAGAGGTCCACAATCTTATTAATAAACACTAGGGTAGTGTTTTACATGCAAAGTCACCATTTATTTTAGTCAACATGACCTTTATTTTAATAAAATAAAAGAGAACCCCTCTAAAAAATATCAACTCAAAATGTTCTTGGAGCTCAAACCTTTTTACACTTAGTCTCAGACTATATAAAACCTTGAACCCTTATTTTTCCTTGACCAACGTAGTATTTTGAAATATTTGTAATGGATGAATGGTTGTTATGGAGATACAATAATAGTTTATCCATTTTGTGTTTCAATATGAAGGTGTTCTAATACTTATAATATTTTATGCTAACTATGTTATTTTAAATAGTTAAAATTATGTAGGTTTTCCTAAGATGACATCACCCTAGATTCTTTTTTGGAATTTTATGGAGCTTTTATAGTAGAAAAGTAAGATTTAATTTGATTGTATGACCATTTTATGACTATGTAACTTTTCATAAGTCTTACAGGATATAGGCAAATGAGAAGTTGCCACATGGAACTTGCCAAACTGGTCAATATCTTAGAGGCATAAGAACTGTGAGAGACCTAAGAGTGCCTGATGAATGAAAAACTACCATGTGGAACCTATCAGATTGGTTAGTATCCTAGAGGCATTAGAGCTATCATAGACCTAGGAGATCCTAATGAATGAGAAGTTTCCATGGGTAACCTATTAGATTGGTTAGTCTCTTGGAAGTATCAAAGCTATCAGAGCTACCACATGGAACTTATTAGACTGGTTAATCTCCCTAAGGTGTAAGAGTTGTTAGATCCCCATGAGATCCTAATGAATGAGAAAATAAAATGTGGAGCCTATCATAATATTCATTGTTTCAAAGGCATTATAGCTATTAGAGCCCCTAAAGAGCCTGATGAATAAGAAGCTTCCACATGGAACCTATCAAACTAGTTAGTATCTTAGATGTGTCATAGTTTTTAGAGCCCTATGAGAGATTAACAAATGAAAAATAACACATGGAACCTATCAGACTGGTCAATATCCTATAGGTGTGTCAAAGTTATCAGATCCCTGAGAGATGTCAACCAACCATAAGTTACCATGTGTCACTTCCATAACAAATGATAGAAAGGGCATGAAGCATCTTTATTGATTCAAAAAGGAAGTTTATTTAGAGCCTATAACCATTCACAAAGTTACATGTGTCACTTCAATATTCCAAATGTAAAAATGGTTCAAAATTACTAAGATAAATAAAATAAATGTATTGAGATATAAGTTGTTGGGCCCCTTTTCATTCTAAGTATTAGATCCGTAACAACTTAAAAAACACCTAAGCATGAGGAAATCATGGAGGATGATTATTTTTTATGTTCTAGTGACACCAGCTAGATGGTGACTAACAAATCCATTTTGAATCTATAGGCATCAAGAAGTGGGTGCATGGGACAATGATAGGCCATTAAATATGAGTAGCTCCTTTTTGAATCAAGAAACATAGGGAAGTAGGTGCTTAGGAGAGTAACTATGCATTAAAGATAAATCATAGTGGAGGTGGTGAGATGTGTACCTCTAGTGCTAGCTCAGTGATCAGCATGCTCCTTTTCCCATGATCCTAGGATACACTAAAGCCTATAAAAGGAAGTTGATTTCTATTGAAGAGGGGGGAAAAACTAAGTAGTGAAGCTTTAGAAAAATGATGTTGGATAGTTTCATTTAGAGAGAGGATTTAAGTCGGGATGATTTTTGATGTTCCCCTTTATAATGCCTAAGACCACATGTGAGCTTGGGCTTTAGTAGTTTATGTTAAACCTTTGCTCGGTTTATATGAACTATGCATGTATTTTTTATTAACATATTTAATGAAGAATGCTTTACACAAATGGTTAATGTACTAATTATTATAAGTCTTTGAATGTTCATTGATTACATGTTTTATGCTATTGAATGTATATTAAGCTATCACAATTTTTTGAACCTGGCTCATTCATGGTGGGCCTATAACTAGTAATGAATATTACACCCATGATAGAAATGTCTAAGTGTGGTTGATACCCTGCACCTTGAATGATAATCATGCTTAAGTACAAGACCATGCCTAAGTCCCTTAACATGACACCCAGTTGGCCCTTAAGCACCTAAATGACATTAAACCCATAATACCTAAGGCTTGTACCAATGAATGCATAACCATCATTTCACTAACCTAAGCCCTTGAATAATAGACTTACACCATGGCACAACTAGCCCAACACAGACCCTAGTCCCTTCTCTACTACACTTTAGGTGAGAACATAAAGCTTTAGCCTTATGTATATTTATGCCAACATAGCTGAGTACTAAATGTTGATAGCCATAAGACTAGTCAGGGCTTGTACCCCATTGGAACAAGCTTAAAACTGACCTAGATAGCTAGGTAATTGTGTGACTAATCCCATGACTAAAAAGGCTACTTTCCTAAAACATTTTGGTTATATTACTAGGACCCATTGAATTTTCTTGTTGTAATGGTGTACCAAGATAATGCTTTGACTCTTCCTCAAAAACATTGAGTGCTGGCTAGAATGACTAGAAGACAACTTTATGCTAAGGCATCTGACTTGTAGATGGTAGAAACCAAGGAAGTGGGTCCAGAACCACTTTTATGATGCCCTATACAAGGTTTTATTTTGTAAACTACTGGAGCAAGTGTACCATTGGTTGACTTCATATGCAACTCATATAAACTATAGTTATGGGCAATGCCTCAAGTAGATGAAAGAGTGCATAGAGAGGTTCGATAAATTGGATACCACTTAGACTAGAGTCATGGATAAATAGTGATAAAGGGTGATAAATAGATACATTCTTGAGTTCATGGTATCGACATACTCCTACCATAAATAATTAGAGCACTAGTTCTTATGCAATCTTAGAGGTGTATTTATGAAAGAAATCAACATCAAACTCAAGAAGATGATGGTAGATTATAGTTTTAAAATAGTGAGGATGAAAGGCTAAAATATTCTCATGTATGGGTAGTGGAACATGCAATAAAGGGATGTGTAGGTTAGGCACAATGGAATGAGATGAGCAAATTGACAATTGAGAGCTTAGGAGATAGGCTTATAATAAGAGAAGTCATGGACTGATAGAAGATTTAGATATTGGAAGTGTTAAGAGGATCCATAGTTAATGGGAAGGGCATGGGGAAGTATCTCTTTAAAGGTAACCATGCCCAAAGGAAGGAGCCCTTGAAGTGTTGGAACAAGCTTCACATTTGATGGGTGAATACTCGAGGTCCCTTAAAACACTAACCATTAGAGATGTACCAAATGCACCTACCCCCTTTGAATCTATGGCATGAGCTCATGCACTAGATTCTCAAAAGTAAAATAGAAGATTGACAACTGACCTCATTGTCAACCTAGACTTTGATCATTTTATAAATTTGTACTAGCACTTTGTGATTAAATAAGTTACCTCATATGAAGAGGTAAGTGAAGATACGTCTAAACTTTGAGGCTCTAGCCTAACTAGAAAAAACATGAGTGTAAGTACCCCAATTCATCCAATGTCAATTGTGCATCTTAGTCAATAGCCCATAAGAAGTGGCCCTATAACACTAATTGGTTATACGATGCCATCAACATTTATGATACTAGTAGTAATCACCGAACTAGTGCCTGGCCTAGTGGCTAGAGGCCTTAGAGGACCAATGCCAAGATAAGCACTAGGAGGATGAGCACCTCAAGCACCAGTTATTCCCTAGCCCCAAATCTATTATGAGATTGTCATGCACCTACCATAGTATCAAGGCATGGAAATTTTTATAGATCATGTGCTCAAGTGTGAGTTAATGGCATGTTCAAGGAATAAATCAATCTAAGTACAAGGAAACTCAATTTGCAATAACCTTGCTTGATCATCCCATACTTGGTATAGGAAGTTTGATCCTAACCAAGATATGGTTGATTATGACACCTTGAAGGGAGAATTATTGAAGGATTTTGATATACTTGAGTTTGAGTAGTAGAGCAATTCCATACTAAAGGAGATCAACCAAGGATTATCAAAGAGTATGTGTTTTTACAATGCTAGATTTAAGATGCTCCTTTCCAAGCTCCCTTACAACATTTACCCCTCCCAACATGTGTAATGGTTTGTGGGAGGACTTATAGTGCCTTTTAGAAGGGCACTCTCCATGAAAACATTCACAAACCCTCAGGAAGCACTTGAAGTTGTGCTCAAGGTTGAGGTGATTAGGAGCATTGATATAGGCATTAGCCTATTTATGGAGGCATAGAGCATCTATGGCCTCCTAATTAGAGAAGCTAACTACACCAGTCAAGTCATCATAACCATCTACTATAATTTTTGTGACACCTACACTCACAACATAGATAACTATTGAGTTATTGATGAAATGCACTAGAATATGGAGAGATGTACATGGTAGTCCATTACAATAGCCTGAAGATAGGTTAACTAGGGAAATAAGGGTTATGGCCAATAGAATGCTAGATATGGGAACAAAAGAGGCACTAGAAGGTGAGGTGGAGGATGTGGTGGAGGAATATTCCCATTATGATCATATTATAAGTGTAGGTTGATCAAGCACTATCAATGCAACTACCCAACACATCCAATGTGTATGTATTATCAAGGACCGCATGTCATTGAAGAGTTTCATGACTTATATAAAAAGCTAAACCAAGGTAAAATAGGTGATGATAGGGGCACCAAGATGATAAGCCATGATATTAAAGAAACAAAAATCACTCTAAAGGTGAACCTACCATGCATAAATTAAATCAAGGTGTAAGCAATTACATAGAGTGGGTTCACCACTCAGCCACCAACTATGCCAACACAAGAGTTACACCTAGAATATGGTGAACCAAGTTACATCGAGTACATCATGTGGCTTGAGACAAAATTTACACCTTACCTTAACCCAGTACGTTAAAATGATATCCTACAATAAGCCATGATCATAATACAAAATTTATAGGGAGAACTTCAGCTGGTCAAAGATCTAGAAACATAGCCTACTACCTCACTTAAAAAGTAAGATAGCTAAGAGGTTGACATATAAGAGATGGCAAATATCTTGTGACTCCTACAAATGGATGGAATGTTCCCCTATTGAAAAACTAATTTTATATTATGTAAGGAGAAATCTAAGTGAATGTTTTGAGCCCCATATAATTGAAGTTGTTACATTGCACATGGAGTGAGTGCATAAAGTAAGGCATACTTAGAACATAGAGTATGACCAAGAGTTGATAGAAAATTCCATCATCAATGGTTGGTCCATCTGTGAGGTGCTTGTAGACACTAGAAAACTATAAATAATGGTTCTAGATGTCAAAATTCCTCAAGATACCTTAGGGACCACCTAACCCTTCTTAACCCACTAAGCAACCCATTAGACCTTAGGTGTAGTTAGCTAATTAGCTGAATAAACTTGATAATTCACTAGCTTAACCATTATCCAACCCATTTTAATTCACCTTGACCCATTTTCCTTTGAACACTTGACCATTGATGGTTAACTTGACCATAGATGATTAGGTTGACCATCAACAGTTAGGTCTTCCTCATTCTTACATAAATACTAGTTGTGTGCAAGCTAACTTGGCACAATTAAATATGTTCACCTTGCCTATTGATAATGAACTCCCAAGCATCAAAATCAATAATCCAACCTCCTAGGTAACCTTCTATCATCCATATCTCTTTTCCTATAAAATGAGGGGAGTAGGAAGTGAGAAGGGATCCATTAAGCATAAGCATTCTAGCACACAAGTATTCAATCCAACCAACCATTCTTCTTTCTAGCAATTAAAAAATTGTAATAGAGATCTCAAACTATGCCAAAATTTCTCTTGAGTCAAATTACCATTACTCTACCAAAATTACTCCAGCCATTAGCCATTTATCAAGTAATAGGTACAATTTTTATTTCAGCTTTGTTTGCTTAGTTTCTAAATTTTAGCCCTAAAACAGACCTCTTGTACCTATCTTTCAACTTCCATACCCCTAACCATACCCTCTAAAAACCCTTACCTGATCGTTAACCCATTTTCAACTCTTTTTTGAGTACCCTCAAAATCTATAGGCAACCACTGATGATCAACATAACCACTGATGGTCACCTCTAACCATTAACAATTACCCAACCACTGACGATCAACTTAATCTTTGATGGTCACCTTGACTATCAATGGTCACTATGGTAAGAAATAATATAATTTTATTTCCAACCCCTTACCCCCAACCAAATTTGACTTTTTATGCCCCTACTTGTTCACAGACCCCTTCCTGATTTTCTAAACCTGACTTGATCTATTATAGCACTAGTATTGACCCACTATTTCTATATTTAGTTATTTTCTCTAAAAATAATTAATTTCTTCTTACATTTCATTTCAATTACTTTTTTAATTTGATGTAAGTACTTTCATTTTTTTCCTTTCAACTTAATTTTTATCAAATTTTGGATTGATAGCCTCCTAACAAGCTCACATTTATTGGATCTAGCTCATGCTAGGCAGTCTACCTTACTATCTTTCTAAAAAACCCTTTTGTTAGTGTTTTATTATCTACAGGTCATCCTTTTAAGATAAAAAAGAGTTCTCTACACTCATCTATATCATGCATACACAACAACCAAGTTCTTCTGCCATACCCTTATTACTAGTTTCTTGTCTTCTTCTTTAATTAAGAAATGAGCATAAATTAAGAGAAACATTTTGGCACGCCCGATGGGACCCTAGTATCATCTAGGTGCCCTTTTCTTCCTTTCTTATATGCTCATACAATGAAATATAAAATTTCTTCTGGGCTTAAAATAAACCTTGCATACATTGATTGCTTGCTTGCTTTTAGTTCATCTAATAACTTAAAGGCAAAACTAATCAATCGTAGTTTCACTCTTGTTATCACACACTTTACCAAACCACATAATCAATCAACACATCAAAATAATTGACATAAAACCTTACTAGGATTTCATCACCTAGCATTAAACCTTACCCTTTGGCTATCTTACTTGGAGGTCATTACTAAGAGGAAAAACTAAAACTTAGCTCTTTAGTTGAGTTTAAACTCTAAAATTCAGTATATCTTGGCTAAGCACCTGACACCCTTATCAATGTGGTGTGTGAAGTGAGGGGATAGACCCCAATATCAAGCCATGTACTAACTTTCAATAAAAAAATTTGATAGCCTTTAACACTTGAAACCAACCTTAGACTTCCTTTCTAGTACTTAATCTACAAACCAAATTTCTTCTTCACACTTTATAAGGCATAATCTAAAAGCAATATAAAAATAATCCTATGTTTTAAACACACTTTAGTGTATGTTTTAATTTCCTTGAGATATTTTTATTTTACTTGATTTGTATTTTAGTTGTGATCTTTTCATCATTTCTTTTATATTCCTCACATGGTCTTTATTATACAACAGTTGAGTAAAACCAACCAAGAACCATATTTCCTCTTCCTCTTCTTCTATGGAGTATACTTCTAATGTTGAGAGTTATCCTCATCTTTCTCCACCTCCTACCATGCCTTGAATATTTGTCAAGGGTGATGTGTATTGTACTACCTTCCTTGATAACAACCCCATGGCCCTCCAACATTATCTTAGCACCTTATCTCACCACACCTCTATTGCTTCGGTTCCTCCTAGTGATCCACATTATGGTATACCTCCTCATTTTATTATTGGTGCTACCTCTACCCAACCTATGATCACCCAATCATCTTCTTCCACCAATACCCCATCCACTACCACCACCCAAACTCAATCCAACATCCCAACCAATAACCAAACACCCCCTATACCAAACAACACCTCCAACGTAGGGATAACCTCACCTCTTTTTACCCAAACTTCATACATTATGGGAGTATCTTCTACCCCTATTTCCACCATTCCCCTTATCATTACCAACCCACCAATTTCCACCCAACTTCAAAATTTGGTGTTTTCCATACCTCCTACCCTTCTACCTATTAGCACAAGAGTTACCATTCAACCCCAACCAATTAATCTATCCATGCCTCCAAATCAACCCATTTCAATCCCTCAAAAAATACCCATGACATCCTACCCATATGTTCCTAATCCAAAAGGATACATAACACTTTCTACCCATCCTTTTGTGCCCATCAACCCTTATGTGGCATCATCCCAGCCTTCAATGACCACAAACTAATATGTGTCATCCTCTCAACCTTCCATCACTTATCCATATATTGATGCCACCAAAACTCAACCAATATTACCACATAATTATGGAGCTTCCTAACCCAAAATAGATTTGGTCAAAATATTAATGGACAAAATGACCAACCTAGAGTCATCTATCTCTGGGGCTCATAACCTCTTGTCTTATGATCAAATATGTAATGAACCTATTCACCCATCTATCCATGTCCAATCTTATCCTCATCAATGGGAACTACCCAATTTTTCCAATTTAAAAATCAAGAAGGACCCCATAAAACACTTAAGAGCATTTCACCATTCTTGCTATTTGATTGCATATGATGATGCTCTTCTCCTTTGCACCTTTACCATGTCTTTATCTATACTAGCATTAGATTGGTATAATTATCTTATCGATCACTCCATATTTTCCTTTTCCAAACATTCCCAAATCTTTTTAGATCATTTCTTAGTCAATATATCTAAAAAGGTCTCTATTATCAACCTCTATTCCATTAGGCAATTTGAAGATGAATCAATTGCCAATTTTATAGATAAATGGAGAGGTATTATCAACCAGCTCTATTATTCTTTACCCCAACCTAAGTTGATTGAAATTTTATCTTAGGATTGTACCAAACATATTTACCCTACTCTTCAATTTCAAACTTTTAGGACCTTTGATGAGGCTTTCACCATGGCACGTAAATTAGAAATCAAAGCCATTGATGAATGAAAATTAAAAATGAGAAAAGATTCTAGATTTAAATCTAATGACCTTTCCTCATCCAAAACCACCAATCAATCTAACCATCCCAATACCAAACCAAAGGAATCCATAAACTTGATTGTCTTTAAAACTACTCCACCACCAACTGTCAACCTACCCAACCAAACCAATTCCTCTAACTCTTCCAACCAACAAAACCAAAATAAAAACTAAGCTTCCCCAAAACAATACACTTTGATATAGGAGTCTTATGCTTCAATTTTGGGCAAATTTCTCAAATCCAACATCATACAACTTCTTCCTATAAAACCTCCCCAATAATTTGATGCTTCTTGCCCTACACTTGATTGGTATAATGATAATGATTTATGTGCTTCCCATCATGTCATTGGACATGATGTTAGTAGATGTAACACCTTTAAAACCATTGTCCAAAACATGATTTATAAGGGAGAACTTGTATTTGATAATCCTAATACACCCCTAAATCAATCCCTTGACATCTTTCAAAAACCTTTCCCCAATCATGCCACTTCTACCAATTATGATGATAACAAACTAGAATCATCTCATGTTCATCAAATCCATATGGTCAATGTCATTATCATTGAGGAGATCATTACCTCAACTACCTCTTCCTCCATTCCACTCATTGAATTTGTGGACTCACCCTCTATTCCTTTGGACACCCAAATAGAGGAAGCAACCACCTATTTTTATTTACTTGATGAGACCATGGACCTATCCACATCTCCTTTGATAGAAATACCAAAGGAGTCAATCATTACCTCAACTACCTCTTCTTCCACTCCACTCATTAAAGTGGTAGAATCACCCTCCATTCCTTTGGACACCCAAACAAAGGAAACAACCATCTCCATTCCTTTACTTGGGGCCATCACACCTTCCTACCCTATCATAGAACCACCCATTCTCTCTTTGGAAACCATCCCAAAAGAAGAGATCACCTTGTCTACACCTTCCATGGATAAAACATCCTCCCAAATACTGGAAGCTTCTATCTAGGGCAAAGGTGAAAAAACCATTCCCTCACCTCAACCCATGGGCTTAATATTTAAAACTAATGAATAAGGGATCAAACCCATTTACAATCCTTTTTCTAGATTGGTCCAAAAGATAGAGTTCACTTCTCAACCCAATCTAGATAGAGCTACCTTTTGGCATCATCTTGGGATCCCCTAACAAACTTGAACCTTCAACCTCAATTGCATCCACCATCAAACCTATCATTACCTTAATATCTTCATCAAATAATTCTCCTTCCTAAACCATAGGGAAACCATCCAACAACCTCCATCTAAAATTATCAAATCATCTTACACCTCTCTAACCAAACCCATCAAGAATATAACAATACTTCCTAAACCTACTTTTTCTCACCCATATTTGAAGTTTGACTTAAGCCCATCTAGTCCACCAAATAAAACCCCAACCAAACCAACTAAGAAGGTGGAACCACCCAAAATCCCACCTTGAACCAGATCCATACCACCTCCTTCCCACTTACATTTTATCTTAGGACCCCATCCTTATACCATCTTAAGATCTCATTTTTATACCAAGAGGGTGAACCCTCACACAACTAACCAAACTAGACCTTATCCTTTCATTCTACCTTTACCTACCCCCACCAAATCATCAAACTCCCCATCATTCTTAACTAGCCTATCTATCTCTACCTTTCCTCCTATCTCTAAACCTTCATCATCCACCTCTAAAACCTCCACCTCAAAACCAACCATAACCAAGCAATCCCAACCAAAATCATTCCACCACCTACAACTTCCATGGTGAAGCCTACTTATAAGAAGGCTCCCACTCCTAAAACTAAAAACCCAACACCCTCATCACCTTTTCTCAAATCTTATTCAACCATTTTACAAAGGTTGTTGTAAAATTATTCCTTAAGCCTACCACCTATCAAACCCTTTAAACCTTTAAGTCTTAAGACACCCTAGTTCAATCACAATCTAATCTACTCCTACTATAAGATACCTGGACACAACATAGAGAACTACAAAGCTCTCCAAGCACTTGTCCATAACTTATGGGATGAGAATGATTTGTTATCAGATGAACATCCCTTGATCCCATTACAAACCCAACCACAAAATCAACATATCCAACATTTACCCACTCCCCCACTCTCATTTTAAAGTGAGGAGGAACCGCAGTAGCCATCTAGCCCAACACTTCCCATCATCCACACTATCCACATGGTTACCCAATCTTGGGCCCAAAAAAAGGATTAGGGAAAATCTAAAGTGTCCATACCATGGATATACCCTTCCACCCCTCAACCTTCCAACAAAACCCAAGCACACTCACATTTACCTTCATCTTCACCAAAACCCAAATTATTTATTTTGGGTGCCTATCCCTCCAACCCTTCTGAATATGTCCATCGAGTAGTGTTAAAACAACTTTACCAGACACCAATAAAGATTAGCCTTTATAAACTAATCAATACCTCACCCCATCATCACCAAGCACTAATAGAGACCTTATAATCAATATAGGTTCAACTAGAAGACCCTCAACCTCTTGTATCCTGTATTAGATCCCTTCAACTTTCTAAGTTTGTAATAATATAGGATTCTAAAATACCTTTTATTCATTTTTAAGATCCTAATCCTCCTCTTTTCATCATTTCATACATCAATCAAACCTACATCAAAATGGTGATGATTGATTAAGGAGCTAGTATTATCATTATCTCTTCTCATGCTTATGACCAACTCCAACTACCTAAGAATATCATGTTAGAAATTGTAGTGGTCCTCCACTCCTTTAATGATACTATGGCCACTACCTTGGGGACAATCATCCTCCACATCTGCTTGGGACCCCACATAATTAAATAACTCTTTTACATGGTATAAGGTAAGTTCCAATCCAACATCTTACTTATATACCCTTGGATTATCACCATGAGTTGTGTCCCATCCACCCTGCATCGATGTGTCAAGTTTAAATATAAGGGTCAAGTCATTACCATAAAATTTAACCCTAGTCCTTTCATATCTTATAACATGACACATAAACCCAATGATGTTCTTATTCCTCCTTCATCCACCTCACCACAAACCAACAATAACTTCACCCCTACCATCGATGAAGCTTCAAATAGACTAGCTATCCCTTCTTCTCAGATCCCCGTAGAGGACCCTTTGGAACCAATGTTTCAATGTCTCTCACTAAGGGAATACCATATTTTATCCTTGTATGATTTCCCTACTCCTCAAGAGTATGGGAACCTTGACCATGATCCTAGTTATGACCCTAACATCAAAACCATCATTCTTTTTAGACCTACCAACCATCAAACTAACTTAATCTATGGGGGATTTGATCTTCCACTTCTTGCTTCCACCACTACCTCTACCACCTGACCATTTACCTTTAACATCTCCTATCTTGAAAAACTAGCATTTTCCAAATTATACCTTCATAGGTGTACTTGTAAGGGATTTGGCCTTGCCCTTATACACATAGACCCCATGAGTTACCTTCCATCAAAACCCAAAAAACTTGTGAGCTATTTGGCCTTGGGTTCATACGACTAGAAGAACCCACTGATTCACTAAAACCCATTTCCACCATTGAGGAAAAAATCCCATCCTCACCAACCCGAAATCCTTTTAAGTTTGAGGATTTAAAAATCATTCCTCCTAAATTTTTTTAATTATTACTATTAGTTTAGGACCCTTGACCTATCAAAATGATGGTTAAATTGAAACCCTTCCTCTCATTAATCCTAAAATGGTAGAAAATGATTCTCCTACCATCAACACCATCCAACATCAAGACAATGATTTTATTCTCACCTACCTCAGTGTAGGGGATTATTCTATCCATAAATCCCTTCCTCTTGAGAACCAAACCATGTTGAATAAATCCACTATTGATTCCAACTTGGGTGCTCAAGATAACCCTCGTATTGTAAATATTGGTCAATCCTTAGATTCTATGGAGAAATAAGATTACCCTTATTTACTTCATGACTAAAGCATATAATTTTCTTAGTCCTATCAATATATGCCTAAAATTGACCCTTTCATAGCCCTCCACAACATTGTCACCCATCCTGATGTTAAGCCTATTCAATAAAAGCTTCATAGGATGCACCCTCACATCACCCTTCTATTCAAAGAAGAGCTTCAATGTCTCTTGTCTATAAATTTCATCCAACCCATAGACTATCCCCAATGGTTTTATAATATCATTCCCATCACCAATCCCATACGGGGACTTTTCCTCTATATTGACTTTCATGAACTCAACCTTGCTTGTCCAAAGGATAACATTCCTTTGCCTAGCATTAACCAACTTATTGATATTATATTTGGCCATGAAATGTTATCTCTCATGGATGATTTCTTAAGATATAATAAAATCTTTATTTCCCCCATGGATCAGCATAAAACTTATTTCATCACCTCTTAGGGAACCTTCTACTATATGGTCATGTCATTTGGTCTAAAGAATGTTGGAGAAACTTATCAATGTGCGATGACCTACATCTTCCATGATCTCATCCATAAAATCATAGAGGACTATATAGATGATCTCATTGGGAAATATAAATATCACAAAGATCATCTAGACATTCTCAAAATCATGTTTAAATGCCTAATCCATTTCCACATCAGACTCAACCCCAAAAAATGTATTTTTGGGGTCTTATCTAGAAATTTTCTTAGCTTTATCATCTCTCTTCGAGGAACCAAGGTAGGCCCTACCAAATTTAAAGAAATTTTGGAGATTACACCTCCAACACACCTTAATCAACTCCACATCTTATAGGTAAGGCTCCAAGCCATCCATCACTTCATCTCTCACTTATCAAATACATGTCAACCCTTTCAGCATATTCTCAAGAAAGATACATATTTTAAGTGGACTAAGGAATACCAACAAGCCTTTGATTCACTCAAAGAATACCTCATTTCTCCACCCATTCTAACCCCTCTTAAAGAGGACCAACACTTCTACCTTTATATCTCTACAACTAACCATTCCTTAGGGGCAATGCTCACTCACCATGATGAATAAAATAAAGAGCAAGTTGTCTACTACATAAGTCGAACACTTGTAGAGTATGAGACTTAGTACACCCATTATAAAAAACTTTTACTTAACTTAGTCTTTATGGCTTCCAAACTTCATCATTACCTTCTTAATCACAAAACTTTTACCATCACTAACATTAACCCATTCAAGTACTTACACTCTAAATCATACCAAAACTAGTGTATGGCTAAGTGGATCATGATTTTATCTAAGTTTGACCTTAATTTCCTCCAGTAGAAGTTGATTAAAGGGAAATTAATTATCAACTAATTGGCTAAAGATCCTTTACCAGACAACCAACCACTTCCTCTTAAATTTTTGAATGAGTCCATCGTGACTCTTTCTCAAGAGAATCCCACCTACCAAATGACCATGTTATTTGATAGCTCAAAATTCCAGCATGGTGAGGGTGCCAGAGTTATTCACATTCCACTCAATGTTTAACCTCTTACCCTTTCCTTTAAAATTTATTTTGAGTGCACCAATAATGTGGCTAAGTATAAATCCCTAGTAATAGGTCTCTAAACTACTCTATCCTTAGGATTTAAGATGATCAGTATCTTTAGTGATTCCTAGCTTATGGTCAACTAGGTTAATGGATCCTACCAATGTAAGAATGATGTCTTACAAAAGTAAAAATAGCTAGTAGATGTAATCTTAGCATCATTTGATCATTACCTTATACAGTCTATTCCATGACCTACCAACAAGTTTGTGGATACAATGTCTTCCCTTGTTTTCCAAATCACATTCACACCTACCTATTCTAAACTATTTTTCACCATCCACCACTTTATCACACCCTCTTATATCCATTCTAACTTTCCTAAAAATTTTAGTGTGGAGGAATCTCCATCAAACATATGGTATGAGTAAACATTCAGCTACCTCAACCTTGGCATCGTTCCTCCCAACCTCTCTAGGAATACCCGAAGAGCCTTTGTTCAGAGTACCTCTCATTACACCATACTAGGGGGAATATTTTAAAAGTGTGGTTTCAATGGCCTCCTTATTTTTTGTTTACATAGTCATGAAGCTTCTCATGCTATCAAGGAAATATATGATAGAATCTATGGGAGACACATTAATAGTTTAGCTATCACCAAACATACCCTTTACTTGGCTACTATTGGCCCACCCTCAACCAAGAGTATTATGATTATGTAAAAAGATGTGTTAAATGTCAACATCATGCCAATTTACATCATATACCAACCCATGGCCTTCAAGTATCCAAAGACTTTTGGCCCTTCTCACAATGGGGACTCGATCTCATTGGAGAAATATATCCTCACTCTTCATAGCAACACCAATTCATCATCACCACCATCAAGTATGTCACCAAATGGGTGGAGGTTGTTCCTCTCATCTTGACCAAATCTAAAAAGGTAGTTGACTTCATCAATTATTATATCATCTTTTATTTTAGTGTTCCCCATAAGATCATCACTGATAATAGCAAGTCTTAAAAAAAAAGCAAGTCCAAGGTCTTTGTGACATATTTGGCATCAAGTTAAGCTTTTCCTTTCTTTATCATCCATAAGTAAATGGACAAGAAAAAGCCTCTAACAAAATGCTCAACAAAATTTTAACCAAAGTAGTCAGTGATTCAAGTTGGGATTGGCACTTGCACATCCCTTTTTCTTTATGGGCTAATCGCACTAGAATTCAAACCTCTATGAGTGCTACCCCTTTCTCTCTAGTCTTTGGAGTAGAGGAAATCTTGCCTCTCAAAGTCCAAATTCCTTATCTTCACATATCCTTGTAAGACATCATTTCTAAGAGTTCATATCATCAAGAATCTCTAGCATGACTTGAGTTACTTAATGATCATCACCTAGCTATGCTTAACCATCTTCATGTCTACCAAGAATAAATCAAATGTGCCTATAAAAAGCACCTAAAATATTGATAATTCAATATCAAATACCTCATAGTAAAGGAAAATTAACATGTAACTAATATGGATAAAATCAAAAGAGAAAAGTTCACTTTCAATTGGCTTGGACCCTACATCGTAACCCATAAGTATGTATCAGGAGCTTACCATTTATCCTCTCTCAATGGCAAACTAGAACTTAAGCCTCTCAATGCTTCACATCTATGACCTTTATTTTTTTAAACAAGGATTAAACTCACCTTTTTGTCTAACTTAATCTCATCCCTTAATTAATGAGATGTTCAACTTTACTTACCTATCACTATCCCTTTGAGGACAACTGATTACAACATAAAACCATTTGATTAACCATCATAGTTATAGCCTAATCATAAATATGGGTAACATAAATCTACCCATATCATGTTTCTCATGGATACTTTCATCTCTAATCAAGACAAAATCCCATGGTCATTGTCTCTCAAAACTAATTTTTCACTTATTATTAACCTTTTTTTGCTAAAGTTCTGCCCTCATAAAGGCAAACCTCTAAGCCTATATAGACTTGTCCATGTCTAAACCTAGCATCAAAATAATTTTGGATACCAAAATATCACTTGGGTCACATGTCTCTAGCATTGTAAACTACTCCCTTGAAGGATAGCTACCCAAAATTAAATTTCTTAAAAGATAAACTGCTCCCTTGAAGGACAACTACCAGATAAACAAACCCAAACTTAGACCACTCCCTTGAAGGATGGATAAGTCAAATTTGAAAAAATCAATCATTAGAATCTTCTTGCATCGATAAAATTCACAAACC
The DNA here is from genome assembly GCA_037957365.1 of Torreya grandis. Lineage (NCBI taxonomy): Eukaryota > Viridiplantae > Streptophyta > Pinopsida > Cupressales > Taxaceae > Torreya > Torreya grandis. The sequence goes on along the minus strand of JARHVA010002582.1, from coordinate 906,419 downwards.
TATCAAAACAAAAGAAATAAAGGACCCTATATCAAAATTAGAACAAACTATTCCTAGAAATTTCTAATCAACTTTCATATCTATCATTAGTAGACTTCTCACATCGATCAATATACACATTACATGAAGACATGGACTTGTCTAATATGGTTCTTAGGTCACATATAGAAGGAGTAAACTAACCCACATAAGGTTACCTTAATTATGACCCATTTACCCTTCACCTACCACTTACCTCCCCTTTATACCATTTACAAATCAAACTTTGGTTTTTATTTTGTCCTTACTAATGAAAAGGCATCATGTTTTTTCTTATCCTCTCATCATTGGTTCATGTATACATATTTATCATGATTCTTAGCTCTTTTCCAACATCTAGATTATTATCTAACTTACTTTATGTGCTTTTATAAACATCATACCATAAACCACATCAATAACAATAATCAGACCACACATCATCATAATCACGTATAATCATAAAACATCATCCACATTCATCATATATCTAAGCTACTGAGTCCACATCTCATAAGTATAAAACATAAAACATCAAAACATGTACACCATGAGCCATGAAACCACATCTATATATCATCATGAGCATCATAAACATCATATACATCATGTCATTAAAATAAATAATACATGTAATATATATATATATCAAAACATGTACATATTACTACATTATCACATAGACCGATATCAAAATCATGTACATCTATACCTCTACATCATAGCATATCATATCATGCCCCTAGGGAACCACTACCACTAGACCCACCTGCACTACCATTACCATCCGGTGGTGGTCCTCCTAGGATGCCTACCTATCCACCCATCGAAGTGGTCCATTGACCTGGAGTCACCACAGCTACCCCACCTACTAAGTTGGCTCTATATTAACCCCATCAAGGTTATTTAGGACACTATTATAGTATTATAGCCTCATAATACCTCAACTCCTCCACTGTGTCCAAGTACTATGCCATAGGGATGATACATGGTGGTCCTACTAGCATTGCCACTACTCCTCCCCTTGATCTCAAGGTGTCCCTATCTTAGGTCACCAAGCCTAGTGAGGTCTTAGCTTGATCCCTCTCACATGTCATGATGGTAACCTGACCTTGTAATGTCAAAATATAGCCCTATAATATGGCCACCTATCCCTATAAAACTATAATATGTGCCTACACAATAGCCAATTCTACTCCTACCTATCCATCAGGACCCTATACCTATGGACCCCCACCAGTTGGATTGACATCCATGGCTTACCAACCCCCATCATCCCACCCAAAATTAGCCACTACATAAAGGGCTTGGTACCATTCTACCTAGCCATCAACAAAACTAGCATCATCAACCCTTGATCTAACAAGTAGCTCCTCATGATCTAAGACCACCTCCTCTAATTATGGATCAAGAAGCAAAAACTTAGCATCCTCCCTCCTATACTTCAGGAATAGACCTAGAATCCCCTACACTAGGCCAAACTACCTTTGAACTTTATCAAATAGGATGAGCTTAGTCTCACCCTCTCTCCTCTCGTAGATCCATCTCTAGCTCTATAATGATAATGTATGATAATTATAGAGGGCCCACCTTAGAAATACAACATATATCCTCCAAACAATATCCCCCATAACCAAGCCATCCAATGTATCCCTAAACGAGTCAATACCATTGTACCTCTTCTATCTCTTATGAGGGCATAGTCACCCCTCCATCACATAAATCCCACTCTAAAGTAAATATGGGCATAACCCTCCCATTATAGCCCTAATGGCCTCAGAACCTTAATATTCTCATAGGCCCAACAATGAAGCAAAAACCCCATGCTGATCCCATATCACTGGTGAGTCAAAATCCCAAAATCTCCCTATATATCTGAACTAACAAAACTAGTGCCCACCCAAACAATATCCTACCAAGCAAAATCTCCACCAACACTCATAACAGTAGATAAGGAAACCACTCATTACTTGAATCAATAAGTGCAAAACATGAGACTACCATCATCATCATTATCGAATGCCTCTCATCTCAAACCCTCTAGTACAATGGCCTATAACTGAAGCTATCGACATGCTAACTAGCAAGGGCCTGATCTTCAACATATAGAAGCTCCATCTACTCATCCTTCTCCTCCCTCTTTATAATATATATTAGTTCTACCTAAATGGGAAAATGTTTAATCCTATAAATATCCTCTAGTAGGCTGGTCATCTCTCTTATTAGTAAGAGGAAGGTATTCATGGCTGGATCTTGTCTCTCGATGAGAGCCACGATCATCATTGCATCTCATGACATGCATTGATAGTGTCTCATAAATCTAAGGTCAACATCCTCCATATGTGTCTAATCACCCCAAATCATCCCTCCATGGATCTATACAAAGATCCAAGTAACCTGATCCCTCATTTGAATCTAATCTCATGCCTATAAAATTTAAAGTTGGCATGCACACTCAGTTTTCTATTACCATTTCTCATTTTCATTCACTTCATTAATTCTACCCAAATCCACCTCTTTATCAACCTAAACCCACATAAATAAACCTATTCCAATACTAATTCATAACCATTGCCTATACATCATTACCTCTAGCACTTGAAAGTGATCCTCACCCACAAATAATTTAACACCTACCCTAACTTATCAAACCAAAACCTAACTCTTTTTTCAAAAAACACCTATTCTAACTAAAAACCATTTCAACACATCCTATCCTAGCCTACACTTAGAATTTTAACTACTAAAACATTTTAAAACCCACTTTCCTAACTCTATTATCAACCCACCTTCACCAATCACCTAATCATCGAAAACCACTATGATTATCGATGGTTATGTGACCTTTTGGTTTTGATAGTCAACCATTGATAGTCAAGTTTAATCATTAACAAATGGGTAGAACCATCGATGGTTACTATGTGTGACCACAAATGGACAATACCCACACATCCCTTCTAAAACAAGTCACCCAAAATAACAAATTCAATAAATAAACCACCTAACCCTACCCTCTACCCTACCCCTAACCCAAATAATCCATCAAATTTAAGTTTCAACTACTAATTTTTCCAAACATAATAAAAACCTAAATTAGGTAAAACCCCCCAAATCCTACCAAATAAGCAACCACCTCATATAATTTAACTATCAAAGAACCATACTTCACTAAACTATCAACTTAAAATACCACCTACCTCTTTCTTTAATCACTATCAAGCATGAATCCTACATCTTGTTGCTCTACTACATCTTTTTCCTCCTTGCATCTTTGGTCCTAGCTAAATCACCTTAGCACATGTCTCCCACTAATAAATAATCACCATGTTAATAAAACACTAATTCAACCCTCTCACACAAATCACCAAAATGCCAAATCACCAAATGCATGGAAAGCGCGATAGCCAAATAGCTAAAAGTAAAAATGAATTTTCATTTTCACATTTTATGTTTCACTATTTTAGGGTTTCCCATTGACCATTGATGGTTAGGTTGACTATCAACATTCAATTTTGGGACCCCTAACTATCAATTGTTAGGAAACCCACCTTTTAAACATTTTCTTTTTTTAGGCACCAATACCTTAGTGCCTCATTTTTTGAGATTACCTTCTCCACCAAACCAAAACCACACTTTAGAGAATACCCTATCCAATAAATCTACCAACCACCTAACCACATACACCTCAATTTTGGTGATTTTTGGCCCAAACTATCACATATTTTTGTGATGACCTTACCTTAGTCCTTTTTTACTACACCAACCAACCTTATCATATTGAACATTTAGATTTGCACCAGCTAGTGTAAACTAGACCATTTGTGTTTTTTTTAAGAACACTTCCTACCTTGGATACCTATAAAAATACCAACCCTATCTATGAGACTTGATAATAATGACCCAATCAGCTATGCTTAACACTATGGCCCAATTACCCCATCACCATTCCTTCTAGAACTAATCTTATTTACACCAACTATGGCAACTTTGGTCTTTGTGTGATCTAGGCTATCATACCTAGTCATATTTTATGTTCATGTTTGTGCTTCCAATACCCAACCACCTTTTTCACCAACTTTATGACTCATCATAAACTACTTATCAAACCATGACTTGATTTCAATTTCATCTCATCAACTTAGTTTGAGGGGGAACACCTCCTCCCATACTCACAATAACTAGACCTTCGACTAAAAATCTATTTTTTTTTGTATCTTGTTGACTCAAAGTTGCATAAAAAAGGGGAAAAAATGTAGACACTAAAAAACTAAAAATAATGGTTCTAGATGTCAAAATGCCTTGGGATACCTCAGGGATGACCTAACCCTTCTTGGCCCACTGACCAACCCATCAGACCTTGGGTCTAGCTAGCTAGTTAGCTAACTAAACTCACTAATTCACTAACTTAACCAGTGCCCAACCCATTTTAACTCACCTTGACCCATTTATCTTTGGATATTTGACGGTTAGGTCTTCCTCATTCTTAAACAAATACCAGTTGTGTATAAGCTAACATGGCATAATTAAATATGTCTATCTTACCCATTGATAATGAACTCCTAAGCATAAAAATCAGCAATCCAACCTCTTAGGGAACCTTCTATTCTTCATCTCTTTTTGCATATAAAATGAGGGGAGTAGGAGGTGAGAAGGGATCCATCAATCACAAGCATTCTAGCACATAAGTATTCAAGTTATCCAAGCAATATTCCTTATAGTAATTTAGTAACTACAACAGAGATTTGAACCTCTACCAAAATTACTCTTGAGTTAAAGTACCATTACTATACCAAAATTAATCTTGAGGAAAAGTACCATTACTCTACAAAAATTTCTCTGGCCATCAGCCATTTAGCAAGCAATACGTATAGTTTGTATTTCAGCTTTATTTTCTTAGCTTTTGACCTCTAGGCCTAAATCAAACCTCTTATACCTATCTTCTAACTTCCCTACCCTTAATTAGACCCTCAATAGACCCTTACTTGATCATTAACCAATTCTACAACTATTTTTTGAGTACCCTCAAAATCTATAGGTAACCATCAATGGTCAGTATAATCATTGATGGTCACCTCCAATTATTGATGGTTACCCAACCACCGATGGTCAGCTTAACCACTAACAATCACTTTGACCATCAAAGGTCACTATGGTAAGAAATAATAACAAGCTATTTCCAACCCCTTAGCGCCAACCAAATCTAACTTTTTGTGTCTTTACCTATTCACAAACCCCTACCTAATTTTATGAAATTGACCTAATCTATTTTACCATTGGTATTGACCCACTATTGTTATATTTAGTTATTTTATTTAAGCATTCATTTATTCTTGTATTTCATTTCAATTACTTTTTATTATTTGATGAGTGTACTTTTATTTTATCTATTTCAAATTTATTGTTATTTAAGAATGGATTGATAACCTCTTAGCAAGCTCGTGCTTTTTGGATCTAGTTCATGCAAGGAATTCCACCTTGCTATCTTTCTAATGACCCCTTTTGTTAGTTATTTATTATATATAGCTCATCCTTAAAAGGTAATAAGGAACTCTCTACACTCATCTAGATCACATGCACACAACAAATAAGTTCTTTTACCATACCCTTACTACTAGTTTCTCATCTTCTTCATTAATTAATAAATGAGTAGAGATTAAGAGAAATAGTGTTGATTGACATTGGCACAGGGTTCAATAACCTAACCAAGAATGCATGGGATAATATGGGTAGGCCATCCTTGAGGCCTTCTCCCATGTTATTTTCATGGCCTACAAAACTTGAGTTTAGCTGATCATAATTTTTTAGGGTATAATTTTAGATATTATGGGCACCAAATTCCATGTTGACTTCGAGGTTATTGAGTTAGTAGAACATGATAACTACCTAGTGCTTCTAGGAAGCCCTTGGTGTTCTACCAAAAATTTAGATATCTACTTCAAGAAGTGATATTTGACCTTCAAAAATGGTAAGGAAATGGTAGTAATCCCCCTTTCAAGTGACCAAGGACCCCCTATATAGATATCATGGTTTCGGAGGATGATATCAACCATATTTATAACATCATAGTGCAAGGCATAAAAAATATCTATCCCTCTAATCAAGGAATGATTTTCTAGGAGGATGGGTAGTTAGCCTTAGACACCATCAATATCACTTATAACCAATGGGTTAAATAAGATTATGAGGTCACTGGTTACAAATGCTACTTGGTACATACAAAGAAACCAAAAGCTAGTGAGGACTGATTGGGTCCAAATTGATTATGCTCTTAAATGATGGGTCCTACGCCAGGAGAAGAAATACAAAAGGGTACTCTACTTCAGCAAAGGCAAGTTTTAATCACTCTCAAAATTAAAGAGAGTAACCTAGTAAAAAGGTATGTCAATGATCTCAAATATTACATTCTTAAAGAGATAGACATAATGGGCACACTTGTGTACACCTTGAGAATCACTAGGACACATTGGTGGGTAGTGAAAAGGTCTAACTTATCAACTTGGCTAGAGGAAAAGGTGTCCATGTGCACTAAATTTAGGAGTAATAATAATTTGGATATCTCAATGTATTCTATTGACTCTAACTTTATGGTGCATATGTGCCTATGTTAAGATACATGGATTGACTATGGTGTGATAACCCCAAATATCTTATGGGTGTATGCATTTTATAGGACTCTAAATACTGGGCATGAGCATGATGCCTGGTCAACAAGATGCACTAGGAGATAACCAATGAGGAGGCCCTTAAGGAAAATTTTGTGCATACCTTCTCCTTTTCCTCATAAAACTTGGAAATAGTAGATTCATTGTAATTAATTTGAAGGGTAGTGTTTGAAGACTCTGAAATCTTCAAGGAGTACTTAAAATACATGTTTAAATAAAAAAAATTGTCACTCCCAACCTTCTTTGAGGAATAAACACTCAATAGTAACCCAAGTAAGGAAGATGATTAGATATGTAAAGAGCACTACTAGAAAATGTTGATCATCAAGAGAAATCTAGTATGCTAAGTAGATGATAGCATTCCTAATGAAGAAGACCCCACACATATTCATGTTGAGACAACAGAGGGAACTTCATAAGTTGAGGACTTACACTAGGAGAAGAATGAACCATATTATACCCTATTTAAGACCATTAAAATGGATATCAATGTAGAAAGAGAGCCATAGATGGCTACTTTAGGTGCCTATTAGTCTAATGCAAAGCTGGTATGCATCATAGATCTCCTCAAAGAGTTCCAAAACTTATTCCCCAAGACTTATCAAGATGTGAAGGGCCCCCACCCATGCCTTGGTAATATGAGTATAGAGTTAATCAACAGTACAAGATCAATCAAAAATTTCCCATATAAGATGAATCCCAACCTCTATACCAAGTTCAAAATAGAGATAAATGTTATTCTATGTGCAAAGGTCACTTACACTATGCATGAGTCTGAGTGGGTAAGCTCAGTATTAATAAGCATCAAGAAAGATGGACATATTTGCATTTCCATCAATTATATAATGTTGAATGCTTCTTTCATCAATGACACTTTCTTAACTTTGTTCACTAATGAAGTCCTAAAAGGAATTATAGGCTACAAAATCTACACCTTCACTGATGGGTTTTTTAGCTACCACTAAGTCTAGATTGATGAGGAAGATAAGCCCAAAACAACATTTACAATTGAATGGGGTGATTTTGATTAAAACATGATACCCTTTAGAATCAAGAATGTGCCAATCATGTTGTCGAGAGTGGTAATAATCACATTCAAATATTTCATCCATAGGTTCCTCTAAGCCTATCTAGATGATTGGACAATGTATGGCCTCATCAAGGACCATTTTGATAACCTACACCTAATGTTTGAGAGGTGTAAGTAGCTTTAGATATCCATAAACCTTAAAAAGTGCATCTTTTCAACACCATTTGGAATCCTTCTTAGGCACATCATCTATAAGGATGGTTTACTCATCAATCCAGTGAAGATTACCATCATCATTTAGTAGTAAACTACTTCCACATAGAAATACATTTTCACCTTTCTTGGCCACTATGGATAGTACAAAAAATTAATAAGGAGTTATATGAAGATTGTCATGATACTAGAAAAGCTTTTACACAAGGATATACCTTTCTACTAAGGCAAATTACAAGAGGATAACTTCAAGACCCTAAATCTTAAATTAGATAGTGCACTTATGTTATAGTTCCCCAATTGGACAACACCTTTTCATGTCCATGTTTTCACTTTTGGATCTATGATTGGAGTGATCTTGGTGTAGCATAGTGAAGGAAAATGGATCATCCCATCTCTTTTGCTTTCATAAAGTTAATCTCAACCAAGTAGAATTACATAACCATAGAGCATGAGGCACTCACCATGGTCTATTCCTTATAAAAATTTAGACAATATTTTTTGGCAACCCTATTTATCTTTTTTATTGATCATGAGGTGCTCAATTACCTCATGAATAAGCCTATTTTACATGGGCACATATGCATATCAATAGTTCTATTCTAGGACTTCTAGTTCTCTATTATAGTTAATCCTAAAAAGCAAAACTTGGGGCCAAATCATTTGTCTCACATTAATTTAGGTGATGTAGTGGTTCCTATTAAGGATGACATGTTAGACACATAATTTTATATAATCTAGCACATCCCAAAGGCTTTGGCAGAGATCCCTACCTATCTAATATCTAGAGTTACACCCCAGACTATGACAAATAAGGAGAAGAAATAACTAGAAGTTCATGCTACCCCCTTTCAATTCATTAATAGAGAACTGTATAAGCTAAGTAGAGATGAAGTGTTGTGATGATGTATCTTGGATCATAAAATAGACTCCATCTTTAAAGAGGTACATGAAGGCCTAGCAGGAAGACATTACACTAGAGATGCAACAATAAAAAAAGTGATACAGTTAGGTTTGTGGTGGTAAAGCATATTTTAAGATGCCAAGAACTATGCCAAGGCATGTGACATATGTTATTACACTAAAACTCCCAACCATTAGGATGAGATGCCTCTCATCCCCATTCTTGCCTAGGCATTGTTCAAGAAATGGGCCATTGATTTTGTTGGGTTGATAACTCTAGAAACATGATGTATAGGTGCAAGGTATATCTTGGTAGCCATAGATTATTTCACCAAGTGGGCTAATTTTGTGCTAAAAAAATATTGCACAACCACCCCAGCAATGTGCTTCATCTAAGAAAACATAATAAGTAGATATATGTACCCTCTCAGTCTAACTAGTGATAGGGGCCTCACTTTATCAATGAAATGGTACACATCCTATTGGTTGAATATATGGTGTTACACCATAAAATGACCCCTATCATCCAAAATCAAATGGCATAGCTGAGGCATTTAATAAAATACTAGGAACATGCCTTAAAAATATATGTGATGTTGGTTACAAAGATTGGGATGATCGAGTATTAGTAGTAATGTGGGCATATCACAAAACCTACAAGCACCTAAATAAGGCTACACCATTTTAGTTTGTGTTTAACACTAAGGTGATCCTACTGATGGATTTCATGGTACCATCACTATGTATCATGTACATTGGTCAGCTAGATGACCAAGAATCACTAAATATAAGGCTAGAAGACTTGGATCATTTAGATGAGATGCATGACCAAGAAAAATTGGAGTCAACAAATGGAAAAGGCATTCCAAAAGCTCTAGCATGACAAGCATATAAAGAATAAGGTGCTAATAAAAGGAGCATTCATTTTGTTCTATGACTCTAAATATTTCAAGCACCCAGGAAAACTATAGATAAAGTGGATGGGTCCTTACATCATCCACCACATATTGGATATAGGTGCATGCAAGTTGGAAAAATGCTCCCTAGGCATTTTAATGGAAATAGGTTGAATCCATATTTTCAATAGGATGGTGCTTGCACCATGCAAACACTAACTTCTTGGTCACTAGTTAGTTTGATTTGAGATAACCAAACTAATGTTTAGCATAATCCAAATAGTTCATTTTTGTTTTATTCTTTGAGAAATAGTGTAAAGAGTGAATAAGTAGCACTTTGAAGTGCACTAGGACAATCTACAAGCACTTCACTCATAATTCTAGCTGAATGAGTTGAGAACTTGTTATTTCTAAGAGCTTGAAGCTAGACATCTTAGTTATGAGTGAGGATTTCCACCATCAAGTGCAATAGACCACCATGTACCAAATTCTATATGAAGAACATTTTAAATCCCCTAGGTAGACATTCATTTGGCCTCTCATGCATAAATCCAACTAGGTGAGTTGAGCCCTTACACTTTCTAAAAGTTCTTAAGTTTAGACATCTAAGTGGTCAGTGCATAAAAATTTCTAGACTCAAATGAAGATACACAATATGATCATGCATCATAAGATTGGAAAAAGAGAATCAAGCACTGGAGGGATAGTGCAATGGTTTTATACGGGGTAAGACAGGTTAAGGAAAGATGAAGGGAAATAAACTGACAAAGATAGATAAGTGTATTTGAAATAAAATTACAAAAAAAAAGAGAATATGGAACTAAGGAGGCTGAATCATGTGCTTTTGACATGTTGTGCCTAGGTTACCATATTAAAGGGAAAGGTCATGCCAAAAGATCTAAATGCAAAAGGAGAATCATCAATGATAGATGGCACCCACCTAAATTTGAGTGGGAAGTGACTATTTGAACCATAATTCACTTTACCAAAATATCATTAGGAGAATTGAATGAGGTGATGGTGGAGGCACAAATATTTGCATTAAATAATTAGGTGGTAGAGGATCTTCATGGATTTCATGGAATTTTATAGAGTTCAAGAAATCTAGATGTTTTCACACCATTAATTCACTTGTATTAAAGATGGTAGATGGAAGTAGGGTATAAAACATAATATGGTAGACAAGTTTTTATTACAAACATTGGGTAAACTTGAGACATCAAGCAAACTAGAGTGAACTAGTGAACTAGAGAACTAAATCATAGAAACCCTACTAGAGTGAGAATTTTAACACCCTCAAGCACTTAAAGTGAATGATTTTGAAGCTAAATAAATCATGATTGGTGTAGAGAATGGTGTGGAAAGATATTTCCATTGGAACCAATCGACATAAAAGTGAGTTTCCACTAAGGATGCCATTAATGGACTATGAAACTTGAAATCAAAGGTATAGTTATAGGTTTCATGACTATAAAGTACTAAGAACCATTCAAGGCTTTGTCAAACCTAACCTACAATACTTCAATACTAGTAGGTTCAAGATGGGCAAAAAGTATAAGGGAATGGGTTTGCAGCAACAAATTCCAAATTGGGCACACGTAGTGATAGAACTAGCCCTTATAAGAATAATAGTACCATCGATAGAAGGAGTCAGTGTTGCACAAGTTGACACTGAGGCACTAATAAAGATGTATTATCAAGTGATACAATTTCCCCCAGAAGTCTTAGTAGGGGAAAATTGGCATTTCTTTTCACACACCTACCAGTTAAAGTAGTATAACCATCATACTTATAGCCATGTGCAAAACCTAATAGTGGATTGGAGGGTTGATACAAAGAACAAGACAAAATAAGGCACAACATTAATTGATGTCTCTATTTGAAATAGATTGACAACCTTTGATATAACTTAGTTGTATAAGTTGCAATGCTTTGGAAAGCCAAAAGAACTCATTCAATTTTTTTTATCATGCATTTATGGTGACCATATATACGTTATAGGGAGGAGCATGAGGATATCAACACACCTTATAAGAAGGATAATTTCGCTCTCAAACATTAGAAAAGACATTCATGAGATGATAAGTGATGACAAAGAGGTGGATCATGTGGTAAAGCTCTTGAGTTATTATAAGGGGGGATTCACATTCCCCATTAAAGAGTGTAAGGACCCTGGCATGAGGGTATCATCATACCTCATGAGCTTGAAACTTTACCCCAGTGGTCGATGGATTGATCTCATAAAAACATACCTCTACATTGCCTACCATATGGCATAGGGCATGAAGTTTAACATTGCAAAATTTATGGCAGAGGAGCTTGACAATAATGTACTAGAATGTCACATGATTAAGAGGACCTTCAGGTGGGGGTCCATTTTAATTTTGATGGTCATTAGGGAAATTGGGATTCCAGATGGGGATGAGGACAATCTTTAGATTTTTCTAGACCATAATGACTCCCAACATAGAAATATAATGATTTCACTTACCCTAGTTCCTTCAATGTAAATTAAAAAACCTACATGATGGGGTGGTATGATAATTATATAGTGGAATTTAGACTTGAGTGGTGCATCCCCCAAGATCTCTTTAAGAGCATGTATGGAATGACAACCTTTGCCATTATGTAGTATTTTTACATATTCCACCTAGTGTTGGTCAATGGTAATAATTTTGATTGGTTAAAGCTCCCATACACTTTTTTGGCCATGTATTTCAAGGATGTGCTCAGAAGGATCCTCAATGCTCAACAATTATATTTCCTAGTGAGGGAGATAGACATGGAAAGGAATAGGTTGTGGTGTCAGTTCAAGCACCCAGATGAAAAAGAGACAAGGGATGAAGAGGATGAGTTACATTGCACTGACTTCCACCCTCTTCAATAAATAACAATACTCAGGCACATCCAAATACTATACAAGGAGATGAAGTGAAGGAGAAAGGGCCCTAGTGCTAAATAGGTCGATGACCCTCCCATCAGGATTGGTGATGAAGGAACATCAATGCCAATAGAAAAGAATAAGTCTTCCAAGAAGAAGAAAGGGGAGACACTTAAAGAAATAGAGGAGCACATAAAGTTTAAAATCACCTCTAGTGATGAAGCCTCTTCATCATCCCTAAAAAATAAATGCATAAAATTCATGACAAAGACTTCTCTTATCTCAAAGGAAAAGTAAAATAATCCAAAGTTTCCATATGTGATGCCCACCATCACACTGGTGGACATAGAGGCATAGGAAGAATTAGATAAGGAGGTAGAGTTATGAAAGGGCATATATATTTTTCTTGATGAAGACTCCTCATCTAGTGAGGAAACTCCTATATCACCCCAAAGTGAAGAAGTGAAGCAAGAAAAAGCATCGAGGAAGCTTCATCTTAATCACACAAAAATTTAAAAGGTGCAGTAGCTACAGAGGAGAAAATAAGAAATGAAGAAGGGAAGAATGATGGAGGAAAGGATTGAGAGAGTTAAGGCTAAAAAGTGTATGGTAAAAGGAGAATCTAAGGAATATCCCAACATGGTATAAATACATGAGGCTCTCCAAGGTAGACTAATGTCATGCATAGAGAAATAGGACCATAAAGTGCACTAATCAAAGAGCCTACAACACAACCTCTACAGATGAAGAAGAGTTGAGGCACAAATGGGAGAATTTAGAGTTGCATCACGAGAGAGAGGCCATGAAGGCCAAGGCCATGACCCAAGTAGAAATCAATAAAGTATGCATTGAGTAAATAAGGGTCAAAGATGAGAGAATTGTTGTAATCATGAAAAAGAGGAAGGTATAAATAAAGAAGACCCAAAAGGAGAAGGTTAGGAAAGAAAAAGAATAAAAAAGGGTTATCATAGGAATGGAACCCATAAAAGACAAATTAATAAAAGAACCTAGTACCCACACTAGACTAACAAAAAAATCTATAGAATAGGTGTGCCCTAGTACTAAAGGGGAATTTGGAGATAAATAAGGTGATTTTGGCACCTCAACATAACAAATAGAGAGGGAAGGGAAAAAGTAGGCTAGTGTCGAAAAGGAACATATGAAGGTTCATGCCAAGGAGCCATAAGAAGAAAAAGTGGATGAAGGGGAAAAATACAAAGAAGAAGAAACCCTAGAAGAAAGAGAAGAAGAAGAAGGCACAAAGGAAAGGAGTAGCACCAGTGAAGAGGAGTAGGAGCAAATAGAACTACTCTTGAGAAAGAAGAGTTTGAGCCAAGCTACAGGGAGAAGGTGCAGAAGGTGTATACCCAAGATGAGGATTTCTACATGTTAGAATACATGCCCTCCATAGATTCAACAACATTGATGCACCATCAAGTGTCCTTTTCACTTTATTTCTACATGGATGAGCCTATTAGCATAATTTCTATTACATTGTTTAGTATAATAAATAGTTACACTAGTTTTATTTTGTTTTGTTAATGCTAGTTGGTAATTTAGTTTTGGCTAGGTGTCATTCATTTGGGAAGTATGAAGAAAGTCTAAAAACTCTACAAAGTGTCATGACAATCCTGGGATAAAATAACTGTTACAAAATATGCCTCTAGTTAGTTTGATGCTATGTCATTGTAGTACTTGATACTATGATGCAAAGAGTCTATTGAAATTCATCATAGAAGTGTAGAAGATTGAGATGCCTACATAATAGCAAAGAAGTAGATGGAAACGAAAATACATGGTGATGCCTAGGAAGGTGTAGCTTAAATAAAATTCTTAACACTTTGATTTGAATTAAAGCAATGCATTAGAGAAACCTACTCATAAGGAGAACATTGGAATGAAGAATAGTGGATAAAAGCTTGATAATTTGCATCCATAAAATTATGATGCTAGTGGAAGTTGCAATGCTCCTAAAAAAATCATCAAACTTATGGAAAAGTTAAAAGCCTTTATGATATAGAAGAGTGGAAGCCCGTGTAGAAGTGAAAGTTGCGAAGTAACTCATGCCTGAATCCTGATTCTATGATAGTAGAAAAAGATGCCATTTCAATAAGGTACATCCTTGTAATATGGAAAAAAATTGAAAATTTAAAACCATAAATATTATTCTTTATTGTATTTTCTTGCAAAAGTAAAGTAAGAAAACACACATAAAAATGTCGACACCCAAGTTGTTATTTTCAGATGCTCAGCTCTTGAAAGGTCAAAATTTTGCCACTTGGAAGATGAAGATGCAAAAGATTCTTCAATTTGAAGAATTATGGGGCATCATCATTGAAAGAATGAAGCATCCTACAAACTAGATGAGAAAAAGAAGTTCAAAAATTTGGATGTGAAAGTGCTCATGTTGATAACTCTTAATATTGATGATGAAGTTCAACTGCATGTTCACGATGCATAGATATCAAGAGGCATGGGACATTTTATCCATAATTTATGAGATGAAGAACTAGACTAGAATTTTGCATTTAAAATCACTTATTTGTACACTCATTATGAAATTAGGTGAAAAGGATAAAGATTTCTTATGTCAAGTTGTAGAACTGTGAGCAAAATTTGTGCTCGAAGAAAAGATCAATGATGAGATGTTGGTTCCGATCACACTAAGAGCTCTCCCATCTCAATTTTTCACATTCATTATGACACTCAACATTACCAATTAATTAGTGTCATTTGAAGAACTTATCAAGTCTCTTCAACAAGAAGAAGCAATTCAATCCATGCATAAATAATTTGAGGATAAATCCTTGATCTCCAAGAACTAAGGTCCAAAATTCAATAAAGGTCCTTAGAAGTAGCCATAGCCACATCAAAAATAGAAAAATACTAAGAATAAAAAGTGGTGGTGTTACATTTTCAAAACCCACATGCATGATATTAATCATTACTAGTATAATACCTTGGCTCAAGGCCAATCTAGTCATGAGGGGTCTTCCAGTAAAGAAGATTCAAAGAAATCTAAGAGACATCCTCAACATTGGAAGAAAAAAGGGCATGTAGTATCATAAAATCAAGAAGAGAATGCATCAAATGATGAAATAGTAGAATAAATAGCATATAGATCCAATGATGATCTTGTACTAGTCTCCCAAACCTTGACATTAGTGAGCAAATTTTGGTTAATAGACTCTGGTGCCAGCAAGTACATAATTAGATGTAAGGAACTCTTTGATTCACTGATAACTCACCCAAATAAAGATAAAATTTGAATTACTAATGATAAAGAGTATGTTTTAGAAGGAATTATATGTGTCACCATTCCTCTCAAGACAAGATGCTATGTTCTCAAAAAGGTACTCTATGTCCCTAGTTTGACAATAAAACTCTTATCTATCAATCAACTATTGAATCATAAGATAAAAGTAGAGTTTTCTAGTCTAGGAAGGCATCAAATCATGTCTCATTTCCTAAGAAGATTAGATTCTTACTAAAGCCTTCTTAATATTAGTTATTTTCCCTAGATGTAGTTTCAAGTAATGTTACACTTGTTGCCTCTATGATAGAATCCATTGAACTTTGGCACTACCGATATGGGAATCTATCTACTAGTTCCCTCTTCTAGCTTAATTCTAAGGCAATGGTATATAGAATTCCTCAACTTTCCTATTCTTTTCTGATATGTTCTAGTTGTATTACAAGCAAACAAAATTGGGTTCTATTTGAGATTATTTCCTCACATGCCAAGGAATGACTTGTTGTGGTGCATACTAATCTATGTAGACCCATGTCAGAATCCCATCAAGGATTCAGGTACTTTTAGTTGTTTATTGATGACTTTTGCTACAAGACTTGGGTGTTCTTTCTCAAAAAGAAGAGTGAAGCTATTGCACATTTCAAGACCTTCAATTAGCATGTTGTTACATAGTTTGGGAAGAAACTTTAACTCCTCCACTTAGATCAAGGGGGAATTCACATCAAAAGAGTTTTCAGCATTCCTAAAGTAACACAACATCAAGCATCACCTGACTGCTCCCTACATGCCTCAATAGAATGGAATAGCAAAATGATACAATCATTTAGTCATGGATATGGTTTGTTTCATGCTATCGATTGCAAAGTTGATGACATAATTATGGGAAAAATTAGTAAAAATGGTTGCTTATCTTCTCAATAGATCTCCAACAAAGATATTTCTAGACAAGATACCAAAAGAGGTATGGAGTAGTCGTAAACCATCAATTTCCCATCTTTGAGTATTTGGTTTTACTTATTATATGCATGTTCTAGATAAGAAGAGGAATAAGATCAAACTAAAGACCCTCCAGTGCATTTTCTTAGGGTATATTAGTACCTCCAAATCATACCATCTCATGGATCCTAAGATGAATAAGATTTATCAAAGTCATGATGTGGTTTGTGATGAATCATCATTTGACTCATTGAAATAGAAGGAGATAGACCAAACCACCTTTCATGGACTCTTCCCATAGTTAAATGATGAGCATGAAGAAGGTGAGATGAAAGAAGGAAAAAATTTCATTGATCTTGGTAATTTGCAAGGCATTTCTTCATTACATCAGTAGCCACATCAATGTCCTAAATGGCTAGATTCCATAATCAAGGACTCACACCTGAGCTCTCCTCTAGACACTTCATCAAGAGTTAAAATAAGAAGATGGTGAGAGATAAAGTCAATATTACACTCATGAGTTTAGTGGTTGACAGCACCAAACTAGAGATAGTTTGAGAGGAAGTCAACCTCAATGGAGAAAGCTATGGATGCTAAATATGATGCCCTCATCAAAAATGGAATGTGGGAACTTGTTGATCTACCTATAGGGAAGAAATTCATTGGTTATAAATGGATTTTCAAAATAAAGTAAAATGCAGATGGATCCATCAACAAACACAAAGCATGACTTGTTACAAAGGGTTATGCTTAGTAAAAAGGCATTGATTATGAGGAGACCTTTGCACCCACTGCAAAGAGCAAGACCATCAAAAAATTTTGTGCACTGGTAGCATAGTATGGATGGGAACTTCAATAGATGGATGTCAAGAGTACTTACTTGAATGGTGATCTAAAAAAAGTATACATGACCCAACCAGAAGGTTTCATCGATGACAAACATCCACATAAGGTGTGTCATCTAGTTAAGTATCTTTATGGACTTAAACAAGTACCTCATGCATGGTACATAGAAATAGATGATCACCTATTGTATCATGGTTTCATTCATAGCCCCTTTGATTCTAATTTTTATATCAAGAAGGTTGGTATAGAAATTTTCATTCTTGTCTTGTATATGGATGATCTTGTGATCACTGGTAGTTCAAATGATCTTGTTGATGTATTAAAGGATGACTTGAAGAAATCCTTTGATATGACTGATTTGGGGATACTAAATTATTATCTTGGTTTGGAGATATGGAAAAAATAGAATGATATATTTATATCCCATATGAAATATGCCAAGGCACTCCTAGAAAAGTATAAAATGTGAGACTGTAAACCTCTTTTGACATCGATGGAGAAAGGTTTACAACTCTCTCATTTCTAGGATTTCCCTCAAGTGGATGCAACTCTCTATAGACAACTCATTGGTAGTCTCATCTACTTGACCTACATCAAGATAGATATATGTTTTGTTGTGAGATATCTTTCCATATTTATTTAAGATCCAAAGAAATGTCACTGGGTTGCAGTAAAAAATGTTTTGAGATATGTCTGAGGAACAATTGAGTATGGTCTGGAAGCTAAGAAGAATAATCAATTCTTCTTCTAAGTGTATAATTACTCAGACTATATTGGATCTATTGATGATAGAAAATCTACTTCAAGATACATTTTTCATCTCAGATTTGGACCCATTTTGTGGATTAGTAAAAAATAGTTAGTAATTGCTCTCTCATCCATGGAAGTAGAGTATCATGTCACACAAGGAGTTATGTGCAAGGCAATATGGATACATCATATTTTGTCTGATATGAAGATTCCTAAAGATCAGTAACCAATTCTATTTTATGATAATCAAGGTATGTTAAATCTTGTGAAGAATCCAATTTTTCATGAATAAACTAAACACATTAAGGTTTAGTGTCATTAAATCAGAGAACAAGTTTTGAACCACCATATTCAGCTCTAGTACTACCTGATGAATTCACAAATAGTAGATATTTTCACCAAGTCTCATGGCAAGGTGAAAATTGATCTATTTTGGGGGTATATTTTTAAAAACAATGTAATAAAGGGGGGAATGTTGGCATAATTTATATTACATTATTTAGCGTAATCAATAGTTACGCTAGTTTTGTTTCATTTTGTTAGCACTAGTTGGTAATTTAGTTTTGGCTAAGTGTCATTCAGTTATAGTCTTATAATTATATTGTATTGGTATATATTTTTGCTTCTCTACTTTGGATGAATCAATCAAGGCCTCAGTTTCTTCTTTAGAGCCTCACTTCGAAGTGCCAGTGAAAGCAATATAGAGCACTAAAAAAGTAGAAGAGGGGCATGACTACCAATTTGTCAACCCTTGGGACATGAACCTAATAAGTTTATCTAATGCCCTCTTTAAAATGGCCTCTAACATAGTATGCAAGAACATTTTCAATAATGTTTATACCATAAAATGGAAAGATATAGAGCTTAAGTTAGAGGAAGAACTTAATGCCATGAAGCTCAAGTTCTATCAATTAACCAATCCCATTGAAGAAGTTGAGCCATACCTTTTAGATGGTGTTAACACTTCTAATCTTTCAAGAGTGGATAAGGTACTATTAGAATAGATGATCCCTCAGATAAAGTTAGTGTATGAAGATGAAAAAGACCCTTGTGAAACCATAAAGATAGGTCTCAACAAAAAGATTGATGAGGTAGAGGACCTATTTATAAGGTTGGAATAACATGTGGATGATGTTGATGTCATCTTTTTTAACTTCTCTACCTAGGCATCAGTTATCGGTACACACCTCCAAAAGGTGAAAGGGGAAAGGACACATTGATGAAGCAAGAATTCACTATAAGTAGGGATATTTGCATGTAGATATTGGTGTAGGTTAACACTTTGACCACCCAGATAAAAACACAAGAGCAATACCTAGAAGATCTCTTCTATGCCTTCCAAACAAAGGTGAGCAAGCAAGGATCCATCATATATGGTAGGGTCTAAAAATCAAAGGAAAGGCTAAAGGTCTTCAGGAAAAAACTAACATGCTCATGCTAAAGGTTTCCTTTATGAAGATTTATAGTGCCATTAAATAAATCAATCTCACAATCTAGGGCTTCAAAGACTTCAAGGTAAAACTACAATAGAGCACACCCAAATTTTTCATAACTAAGGTGTTGTAAGGGTAGTCTGAGAGAAAACTAATGTTTTTGTATGGGGTAATATTGGGCCCCTTTTTACGCTATGTAGTGGATCCATGTTAACTCAAAAAACACCTAGGTATGAGGTAATCATGGAGGATGACTATTATTTTGTCTTCTAGTAGCACTAGTTGGATGGTGGCTAAAAATTTTATTTTGAATCTATAAGCATCAAGAAGGTGCATGGGATAATGATGGGCTATTAAAGACAAGTGGTTCCTTTTTAAATCAAGTAGCATCAAGAAGTGGGTGCATTGGATAATGACTATGAATTAAATATAAGGTGTAGTGAAGCTGAAAGGATGTATACCTCCAACGCCAGCTCAGCAATCAATGTGTTCCTTTCCCCATGATCCTAGGATGGTCCAAAGCCTATAAAAGGAATCTGAGTTTAGTTGAAGGGGGGATGAACTAAGTAGTGAAACTCTAGTGAAACAATATTGGATAGTTATATTTAGCAATAGGATTTAAGTAGGGATGCTTTTTGATACTACCTTTTATAATGACCAAGCTCACCTGTGAGTTTGGGCCTTAACAGTTTATGTTGAACCTTTGCTCAATTTATATAGACTATGTATGTATTATTATTTAACGTATTTAATAAAGAATGTTTTACACAAATAGTTAATGGACTAATTATTTTAAGTCTTTGAATGTTCTTTGATTTCATGCTTTATTTTGTTGAATGTATATTGAGCTATCGCAAGTTTCTAACCTAGCTCATTTATGGTGGGTCTGTAACTAGTATTGAATTTTTCACCAATGATAGGAAATGTCTAAGTATGGTAGATAACCTATGCCCTGAATGATACTCATGCCTAAGTGTAAGACTATGCCTAAGTCCTTTAACCTAACACCTAGTTAGCCCTTAAGTGCTTGAATGCCATTGAACCTATGAAACCCAAGGCTTGCACCCATGAATGCACAACCATCATTTCACTAACCCAAACCCTTGAAAAATAGAGTTATGTCATGGCACAACTATCCCAATGCAAACCTTGGTCCCTTTTCTGTTATACTTTGTGTGAGAACATAAAGCTTGTGCCTTATGTATATTTATGCTAGTATAGTTGAGCGTTAAATGTTGAGTTTCATAGGACTAATTAGGGCCTACACCCCATCCAAACAAGCCTAAAAATAACCTGGATAACTAAGTAAGCATGTGACTAGGCCCATGATCAAAAAGGATACTTTTATACAACATAAACCAATTGTAGAGAACCATCTCTACTTGGAAGGTCTAAGTACTCTAGTACATAAAAAGGTAAAAGACTGATGTCCCAACTATGCATAGTTGGCATAGCCCCAAATAAAGTACCCAAATACTAGAGGACATGTGTTAAAACTAGAGGATAATTGAGGTGCCATAGGGTCTAAAGTTTGTATGTGTCTACCATTCCCTTACATTAATCAGTTTGGATAACTAGGATCTAATTTGAAAACTTGTATGCATCCCCTCACCACCACATATGAATTGGGAATGTGTTTCCAAAATTACTCAAATTAATTCCAAATCTAGAAATGATCGAGTGGATTATGCTAGCAACTAAAATTTGAACTTGTACAAGGTGAGCCTCTAATCACCATTAATATAGGTGATATTTGTAGATCCCTATAAGTCCAAAAAATAATCTAATTTACCATCACTGATCCTAAACCAAATAATCCTTCCCTTCAAATCATTCTCATGCTTTTGATTCTTCCCTTGAGCCCAAAATTCCATGCTAAGTAGATCCCAAATCTCAACCATGGCTGCATAATCTTCTTACCCCAAACCTAAGCCCAAATATAGAGATACCACCTTCTCAATGGACCCAACCCATTTTAAACATTACAATAAAATGTTTAGGTAAATTGAAGATATATATAAGCCCACATTAAATGATGATGAGGATGAGATCGAGTTCTTTGACACACTCACAATCCTTGAGAAGTAAATATTTCACAAGGCTATATCCAAGACAAAATTATTTTCATGTGTTTATCTATTTGGAAACATGCTATGAAACTTTGTGCTCATGCATGATGCTACCAAGACTTGGTGTACTATACAAGGTCCTAGAATAAAATTATGGACATCCCTAGAGTTACCTTCAAGAAATACTACAATATCTAAGAGTATTCCCTAGTTTATGACTAGAATTTAGTAGATATCTAGACCAAAGCCCATGGGATATATGATGTCCTAAAATATTGGGCCATCAAATATAATAGGTGGGTTAGGAAGGAATATATCAACTCATTCACTATTCACACCTTCTAGGAAGGAGTTCACATTAGGGTTCTCCTATTGAATAGATTACTTAGATTGAGAGATGTCATGCATGTCAACCTTCTATGGGTGCCCCTATTCAGCATCTTCCTCAAATGAAAGGAAGTCCCATAACACATTAGCATCATCAATTTCAACCTAGTTAAGGTTGTCATCAAAGTGAGAGGATGTGTATACTTTTATATGATGATTTATCTTATGGAGTCAGTATATGTCATCCTTATATTCAAGCCATATGTATTTCCACCACGGATCCCTTATATATCTATGATTAACATAGTCTTTTATAATATATATATAAACACCACTATAGGAATCACATCTAGGACATTTTTGAGTCCTTATACCCCATGGTATACATGGTCATTAATGAGATGCCCATGTTTTGACTCTTAGATAAGATAAGGAAGATGTTCCTACCCATAGGTGCATATTGGTACTACAGGGATCACATCATCATCTAGGTGGAGGGCATCCAAAAATCCATTCTTCTCTTACCATACCAAGTCTAGATTACCTCATAGAGAAAGAGATTACTTATCATATGGTTTAAGGTGTCATGGGTTACTCACTTTATCACTGATAGAATGTGTGTCCAAACTTCCAAATTTCCATTCACCATTAAAAATACAATAATTTTCCTTTACTATGGAAGATGGCACAAAATAATAATTCTTATGCCTTGGGAAGGGTAGAGCACAGAGAATGGGATCTCCACGGGGTTATCTACACCCATATGGTAAAGTGCATGGCCTAGCTAAATATCATATATAACCATGAGCCTCATGAGGATAGAGATATTCATCTTAATTTGGCCAATGATGTTTAAGTTATATAATAGGTTTAAGTGGAAAAAAATAAAATAAATAGGGCCCAATATAGGCCAGTCCATGAAAAAAATCCCATGCCATCTCCATAAGATCCTATAATGCAATAACCTCCACCCCATCAAGCCCTAGGGACCATTTTAATTCATATATGAGAGGAAGTTTAGGCACCCATGCACCAAATTTAAGGAGGAATCATAAAATGGGTCTTAATTCCCTCACCTCGATAGGCTTCACCTCTCCCAGTCTTAGTTATGGTTTTATCACCTTCACTTCTATGGGTCACTCAATTGTAAATAGCACAAGTGTTGCCTTTTGACACTGATAACAACCCTAAATTGAGCCCATAATGGGAATAATAAGATGAATTATTATATCCCAAATTTTCACCCTAGATAAGTCATGTATACCTTATCAAATTTGGGATAACATGGAACTATCTCTACAAATAGGCAATCTACTATAAGAGATAGATCTCTAGATTTGAAAGGGCTATCTCCCTTGATTTATCCTTTAGGCTCACACACTACACTAGGATAATCATAATTGGGGGTGCAAAAGGAAGAAGGAAACATAAAACAACCTAATTTAATGAAGGTGATACATCAAAGATAACTCCACAAACATATTTGTATTTTCACTAAGAAATAAGACTATTAAAACTGACCTTAACTCAATTTCCTTCTAGTATAAGTGTTTCTACATGGAGATAGATTGTTATGCATATCCAAATGTGGGTGAAAAAGAATTATAATATTTTACACTATTAGTCTCTCTCACACTTCAAAACACACCTAAAAAACACATACACTTCATGAGACCTGTTAGAAGAAATGTTACTACTCACATAATGCCTATAAGAGTAGAATGGAAACAAAGAAAAGATAGTCATCACTTGTCATCCAAATACACTACTTGACATACTTAGGAAATATTTTTAGATACAAAATCAAATTCATAAATTTATTCAAATATAAATCAAGATGTCAAACCATTAGGGCTTCATCATACCAATTATGGATTCATTACAATGCCAAAAAGGCTAGAATATATAGAGCATAAGAGATAAGAGGGAAAAATTTAAGTTAGATAGTCACAATTCCAAGTGTCAATATGTGAAAACTATTTAAAATTCAAGAAAATAGAGTTATATAATAGGTCATGAGTTCCTCTTAGACACATGTCCATTTAAAGCACATCATTCTCCTAAAGTTGGCATAAAGACTCTTCATGTCCTTAAAACTACCCTTCTCAATGATGAGTTCACTTAAATACCTTTAACCACCTTGTAAATCTTTGACACATATCATATAACATAATAATATTGAAATAATATCATTTTATATCCTTATACTCTTTTCCAACTGATGATCTTCCTCTTGACACTTGTGCTACTTATTTACAATCACTCATTAGTCCTCCAGGCCTCAATATTCACATTTGTCACTAGGGTGACCTACAATTGCTCATGGATATTCATTGTAGATGTGTTTTAAAACTCATTAATGCCTTATTTGTCTTCTAGTATATCATATAATTCAATGAAAAATTCAAACCATACCTCTCATCTCCACTTAGGTAGTCACCCTATTTCTCACTATCTTGTCTAAGATTGCCTCCAATAGCCAGCCTAGCAGAGGAGTTTTCATGCATTAATATGATGATAATTAGGTATTATGAGTTATAATAAGTATCCACACACATTTCACAATGGTTCTCACCTATCCATTCTCTTATGCACCTTCAATTCAACTCAAATCCTACAAAAAAACATAGTATTAGACATGTTCATATAAGTGATAGTACAAAATAATTAGATGTCAAGGAGCTTGGGAGAGTGGAAAATAAGTCAAAATCATCTTCTAGGCTAAATTAGCCCTTATGGATGCATTACCATTCATGTCTTCTCCATCAGGTGTATATAAGGTTTTTAAGAGGGTTTTGGGTCATTTAGCTTCTTAGTGATGATTCAAAAAGATTAGATGTTTAATCTTCAAACCAATTCCACAAATTTAGATTATAGGACCCCCCTCAACTATTACTATATGTTTAATACACATGTATCTTGTTCATACATATATGATTGAAAGAACATGGCTCTCAAACTCTTACTAGGCATTATGGACTCCTTGAGAGGAAATTAGGCCAAAAAGACCAATCCTGTGTTTTTTTCTATAAATTGATGGATCCAATTGACTCTCCAATTTCCCATTAATGTTCTGAAATGGCTTATAAATGTCATATTAATGAATTTAGGTACCTTGAGGGTTTATGCCTAGTTCTAGGCCAAGTAAGTCTTAACTATGTTTGACTATGTATGACCACTTTTGAGTGTTCACAATGAATTTAGGTAATTATTAAAAATTAAACATATTCAATTAAACCTTTTTAATCATCCTAAAATTCTTTAAGACCATACCATTCCATTCATTTACCATTTATATATTAAACCTGTAGGTTGGCTTCACTGTGGATTGCCCTCTATCTAAGATAAAATAAAGGACACTTCCCCTATTAATATGGTCAACTAAGACAATAAAGGTATTTATAAACTAATGATTATTCTTTGTGTCAAGTTTCAAAGTCTAGTAATTATATAATATCCCTCAACATCAAAATTTCTCATGACTGGTTTCTAGAGGTATGACTGTGTGCAGGGTTTTAAATGATTGAGTGTGAGGTTTTGAAAACTTAGTTTAGTTCAATATTTACCTCTAAAAATAACATTAAAATGTGATATTATCATTACAATAATGGTTTCAACATTTTCACCTATCCTAAACCTCAACTTAATTTCTTAAACTTGCACTCTCTATATGCTTAGGCTAGTCTATGACTGTGTCAGACTATAGGTGGCAATTCAGGAATACAAGGGATTCTTGTAGGTCATCATATATGTCAAATATTTATACTTCACACATTTTGATCTCATCTAAGTTAATTAGGCCATTTCACTCTTGTATTATTTTATCTCTTGACTTGATACCATGCATCATCTCTATTAAATAATGCACTAGGAGTTACTTGTAAGTTACATCTTCATTTAGACTAAAAGGCACTATAGCTCTCTAAGCATTTTTAATAAATATTTGTCTAGCTTGAAAACCACTCAACCATCATATCCCATGACCTATCAAATTTTTATTTTGCTCAAGATACTACCTCTAGGCTTAGGCTATAAAGATGAAACCATTATGCCTATCTAGATCTCATATGCCTTCACCAACTAGTGACATTTGTGGAGCAGAGTCTTTTTTTGAAGTTAAGGTAAACTTCTCATTATCAAGTTTCTAAATCTATGGACATGGAGATAGGTCTGACTATGTTTAATGGCCTCACCACTCATATAGTGATATTATTTATGCTCTCAAACTCGTTTCAATGTCTCAATTAGATCCAAATCCCTTTCAACACTACTCTGCCTCTTTTGTATTAGCTTCATACCACAATTTGAGACTACATGTATGTGTGTAGATATAGGGCCATGTACTATATTATAACTTCACCATCACCCTAATAAACTTTCACTAGGTTCCTGATCTTTGTTTGAAATCATAATTAGGTTCAAAGCCTTTAAAAACCATTATGTTTCTTTTCTTCAGGTTGAAATTGGAGTAGCCTTCAGACAAGCCTGTAGATGGCCCTTTTAGGGATATTTGACTATATCAAGTGTTTTAGACATCACTTTCCATCCATGATCCTCTTCAACACAAACCTTCAATAAATAATATGACAATCCATGTTCTAACTAGTTGAAACAAGTGCATTACTTTAACCTGAAGCCACTTATAAGGAAATGAAACTCTATAACTAGCAACTCTATTTTGTAGACTTCAATAGTGCCTTCTTTTATCATAAGAGAGTGATCTTGTTTATCCCTCCATGATCACATGTTCCAAATGAGTTAAATCTAATATGGAAAGGAATAAAATTCTCTTCAAAACTAGATACATCACCTAGTTCACACAAACCAATGTAAACAGATGATAAAACTAAGGTGTTGGGGATATGCAGGTAGTTTGAAGGTGCTAACAATCTTAGTGATTGTTCATGAAGCATAGACCACTAATGTTTGACCTATGACCATGGACTGGAAGAACATAGGGACCCCTAATAGTTACCAAGTGAATTCATTTCAACTCCTCTCCTCTTATTTGTAGCAATAGAAAATTGTTTGACCTTCTTGACCTATTTAAGGGAACAATAGGAGAGAGAAACTAGTTTTTGGTAGTTTTGATCCTATTGAAGCTACTTTCACCTAAAACTAACTTGTGTGAATCTTAATAAACTTCCTTAAATCCTTCACACATGCCATATATGTCATATAATCTGTACAAGTATTTTAAACTAACTTTGGTTGATGATCTTTTTATTTGTACATTAGACCTATAAATTTTTTAGTTCAAAACTATCCTTCTAACATTATTTGACATGCAGGATATTAGTTAGCTTTTTGACACACTTTTCTTTTATGTAATTCACATACAACTCCCTAATATGGCCAAAAGGTGGCAAAAAGGTCATGAAAAAAAATGACAAACATAACAAAGTTTTAAAACACATTAAGTGGCATTCAAAAAATGACTTAACACCACTTAGGACAATGGTGGACATTTAAAACTTAAAAGGACCTTATAAATAATTTGAATATAAAATGGTGTTTGACCAATTTGACCTAGTGTTAAAAATTGGTCAACATTTTGGTGATTTCCTAAGGGTAACATGCCTACTATGCTAAGGACCAGTTGCCTTATCTTATCCTTGGGTAATGGAATCACATATATAATATAATTTGATATTGATAAAATTCTAAAAAAACCATAAACTCACACCAAATAAAATAGGAAATAAACACACAAATTAAGATAAAAAACACACAATTATGCACTCATGAACACTTAGGGAAAAACACAAACAACTCAAAAGAAACACACCTATCCTAATATTTAAAAGATCTCAAAACACTTTATGTGAAGAACAAATTCTTTCATTGATTCAACTAGGATTAAAGATAATGCTTCTATAATCATTGTTGCTCCATGAAAATAAACTCTCATATGATGCATACTTGTTAATGAACACTTGCTTATCGAGATATTCAAATGGCTTACCATTGTTGGATCTTATATTGACTACAAGTGTGCCACTTGGAGCTCTCATAAACACTCCATCTATCCCTCATAGAGTCTTATTTGACTTTTTAGCTTATTTAAACTCTATAAATTATAATTGACACTCCTCAATCTAATCATTGGGAGTCAAAAGAGCCTTCTCAACTTTAGATGTGTTTGACTCATGATATGTCTATTATTGGGAGTGATTAGTAGTTGATTCACAATTAGATATACATATCTTGGTCAAAATTATAAAGGAGGGTAACCATGGATATGTACCTTTTACCTCATTTAAATGTCAACCTAGGGATGTAGACTTGATAGGATGACATCACTGTATGTGCACACTCAATCTCTAATTTGGCATTCTGCTGATTATATCTAAGATGTTAAAGTGCAATAAATGAAATTATTGAAATGAAACATAAATGAAGTACATTAAAATAAATGCTTATGCATGGAAGCTTCCTCAAACAAATCATAAACAAGGATGTAACTCACACAATTTAGAAATGAAACACATAATGCTTAAGGAAATTAAATAACATGCTTAGCTAAACAAATGGGTTGGATTCTTGCTACAGCCATCCAAAAGGGGTCCTTCCTCCTTCAAACTATAGCTTAAAACCTTCCTCTTACAACACTAAATTGGACTTAGAATTTCTCACTCATATTAATCAAAAGTGTAGCAATGAATTGTTTCATGAAGTTACAATAATAATTACTTAATACAATGTACTTATAACAATCTCTACTCAATAAATACTATTTTTTATATCTATCTCAACTATATTGCTATATATTTATATACCATAAGGAGATTGTTTTATGAAAAACAATAAATACATTATATTCTAAGATATATTTGAATTGAAATAACCTAATTTGGTTCCTTTATCTAAAGACATCCTTCATGTGAATCTTGTGACTTTGTTACAGGACAAACAAGGTTATTTTGTTCTTCAACTACTTCCTTATTGAGCTTTATGGAGGTTAGAGTCATTTTTATGATTCAGTTGGAAGAGAGTCAAAATCTATTCATCTGTGGTTTTGGTCATGTAGTGGTTGTAGGATGGTATATGTAATGAGATTTATTTTTCTGCAAGATGCTCTGTGTTATATACTTATTTCTCCAAAACATCTTCAAAACACATTTATAGAAAAATCATCTTAAAGCAACAGACAATCATCATTTATTTAATTCCAATACATAATTTAAATATTTAAAAGAGTTTGAAAACATAATGATATATGGATTATGAAAGTAGGAAACTTATATGGAAAAGTATTCAAAAGCACGGTAATCAAACAGGATGAGTACAATAGATGGACACAATAACAGGACATTTATGGGGCTCGTCAGAGAGTCTTCAAGGTTGTATTCTTGTTCACCAAATACTTCCTAATATATCAATGTTATTTATTTCTTGGTAGAGACACCAATCTCTTCTTTGTGTTCATTAGGAACATGGTTAACATCATCATCAAGTCTTTACTTCTTT
Source organism: Torreya grandis (assembly GCA_037957365.1). Lineage (NCBI taxonomy): Eukaryota > Viridiplantae > Streptophyta > Pinopsida > Cupressales > Taxaceae > Torreya > Torreya grandis. The sequence continues at coordinate 876,732 of JARHVA010002582.1, read as the reverse complement.
GAAAAAGTTACAGACCTACTTACCTTTTTAAATTCCTACACTATGGCATTGAATTATTGCACACATAATCCATCTCTTCATGATGTTCATGTTCATGAGTATTATCTTCTTTTGCAAGAATAAAATACTAATCTATAGGATTGGCATGGTTTGACACATTTAGGATATAGACCTCATCCTCTATATGTAAGAGATAGTTTCCCCATCTAACTCATTCTAGAGTGTCATCAGAATCTGCCTCAAGAGCTCCATCACATTCTTCATGAATTATGTAAGTACCAAGACCTATTTCTTCAAGTCCATATTGTTCATCTCCCCATTCATCAAGGTAAAAGTCATATATGACATCAAGAAGTATTAAAGGTTATTTATGATTAGGATGATCTTCTTCTTCAATGACATTATAATTCATGTTAAAATTATAAGGCACATATATATCTACATGAGAACTAGATAGAGGTTCAAATTTGATTAACACTTTATCACCATACTTAGTCTTAAAATCCATGTAGGATAAATATGAAGTTAGGTATCCTCCAAACTTAGCAGTGAACTCTCTTGACAAACAAAGTGCAAAATGTGGTAGCACATCCACAACTAAAACATCATGAGAAATGGTTAAATTAGGACAAGAATGAAGAACAAGTTTTAAACCTTTTATTATGCCAATGGTCTTGGCAGCTAACCCATCTAAGTATAGCACTCCTTTGGCATGAGGCTCATACTTCAAGTTCAATTTATCATCTACTTGCTTGGGCAAGACACAAGTACTAGCTCCACTATCAATAAGACAATTGTGTACCAAAGAATCTTTAATGATGATGGATAGATAGAAAGGAGGAGGTTTATGTACCTCTTCAACTTTGTTTAACTATCATTCTCTAGGATTCAAGGTGTTTTTCAAGGTTACCTCTTTCCCACTAGGTTGTTTGGTTGCTAAACTAAGTTTGGATACCTCTTCTTGGAGAAGGTTTGCTTATCTAGGTATTTCCAAGTATACCACATTGACACATTTACATGAGCGTTCTTCATTTTCTTTATAATGTTAGTGAAATAGCCACTAGCCTTAGCTTTCCCATTAGTAGTAATAGTATTGCCTATACCTTGAGAATTATGAGGTATGAAATCAATCTTAGCATTTTTATTTCTTATATCTACTTGAGTATTTATAACTATATTATACATACCTTATCTTTGGGATATTTTAACATTCATTGATGAAACATTATCAGCCCCTTGAACCTCTTCAATTTTTTTCCTTTTTGATCTTATGTTTACATCTATAGGAATTGAGTCTTTGCTTGGTTTCTCTTGATAATTCAGAGCACATAAGTCATCTTAATTATAATTCACCAATTTAGACCCCACTTGATCACTATTCCCATTGGTTTCTCCTCCATTTAGTACCTCATCTTGAGTCATAGCTGGCATAGTTCCCAAACTTGTCATGAAAGCTTGATTTAAGGACTCATTGACATATGTATATGGATAATGAGGTTGATCCCATGAAGGTTGACCATTATGTTCTTGGGAAAGGTTATTTTGAGTAGTAAATAGTTTTCTATGGAAGTAGCATTTATATTATAATTATTGTATGACTTTGATTGAAGTAGTTGACCTTGACCTTAAAGATGACCTTAGAAGGGCAGTATATTACCTTGATAGTTAGGATAGGACTGATTAGGTTGATAGTGTCTTTGAAAAGGCATTACTTGTTTTTTTCTGATCTTTGTCAGACCTAATCTCTCTTACCCCATAGCTCTCATTTTTTTCTTCATTGGATTTACTTAGTTGACTAAGGGTAGTAGGCTTATGTTTAGGTGTAGGAATGGGAGAAAAAATAAGTGTAGGGGTTTTTAAATTAGGTAATAAAGGCATGGGAGGTCTTGGAGAAATATTACTAACCTAAATAAAATAATTCTATGCCCTAATGGCCACTTCATAACTATTAAGCAAAGTGTTACCTCCCATATATTGTATCATCATTGAAATGTCACTATCAAAAGCTTTAAGATAGTAAAGGAAATCATGGTGAGTTGTGGGTATTACCAGGATTGGGATCTTATCCCATGTATTCTAAAATCCTGTATTGAAGTCTTAAATGACTTATTAAGGTGATCTTCTTATTTGGTCAATTGCTTGGTCAATGACAAGTTATCGCTCTTATCTTCAAATCTTCTCCTCAATGCATCTCCCAACTCATCACATGTGGTGATAGATTTAAGTGCCAAAGTGGCATACCAGTCAAGAGCTTTCCCTTTGAAAGAGACATCTAACAAATTTATTTTTATGTTCTCCTCAATGATGTGATGGATATTGTAGACATTGGCAATGTTTCTAATATGCTCAATAGGGGTAATGGAAGTCTCATCAGTGTATGAGGGAATAATTTTGAGGAAAGACATGGGAAAGTCATCATAATGGGAAAGTTTTATAGGATAAAGAAATAAAAGGTAGGTTATTCTCCATGGTAGTTTTAGGACTTTGCAAGAATGGGCCAATCAAAAACTTTCTTATAGCTTGTGAGCAAGTTATGACTTCTTTGGGTAAGGATGGGTATTAAAAAATCTATTTGCTTTGTATGAATAATGATAAAGTTTCTATAACTCAAAATGAATGCCTTTGATAAGATATCTTATGTTTAAATTAGGCATGAAATTATTAGATTCACCAGATATTGCAAGAAGTGGATTATTATAGACTCCTTATTGTCAAACCCAGCATCCACCTTGAACAACCTTATTGGACTTTATGTCCCACCGAACATGTCAGAACTATTATATCCCAAATTTGAACCTTAGATAATTCAAGTAGACCTTCTCAAATTTTAGATAACATGAAACTATCTCTACAAATAGGTAAGCTACTAAAAGAGGTAGATCTCTAGATTTGAAAGGGCTAGCTCCCTTGATCTAACCTTTAGGATCACACACTACACTAGGCTAATCACTAGTAGAGGTAGAAAAATAAGAAGGAAACATAAATAAACCTAAAATAATGAAGGTGATACACCAAAGATAACTCCACAAACATACTTGCATTTTTACTAAGAAAGAAGACTATTAAAACTAACCTTAACTCAATGTCCTTCTAGCATAAGTGTTTCTACATGAAGGTAGATTGCTATGCATATCCAAAGGTGGGTGAAAAGGAGGTTTTATATGAGACACTAGTATTCTCTCTCACACTTAAAAATACACCTGACAAACACATACACTTTAGGAGACCTATTACAAGAATTGTTACTACTCATATAATGCATACAAGAGTAGAATGAAAGGAAAAGATATTCATCACTTATCATCCAAATACACTACTTGACATACTTAGGCAAGAGTTGTAGAGATCAAATCAACTTCATAAATTTATTCAAACAAAGATAAAAATGTCAAACCAATAGGGCTTTTCCATACCAAATTTGGATTCACTATAATGCCAAAAAGGCTTTAATATATAGAGCATAAGAGAGGAGAGAGAAGAAGTGAAGTTGGACAGTCACAATTCCAAGTTTCAAGAAGTGAAAACTAGTTATAATGTAACAAAAGAGAGTTATATAATATGTCATGAGGTCCTCTTAGATACATATCCATCTGAAGTACTATTGTTAATTTGGCATGTTAAGGCTAAATACCAATCCTTGTAATTAAAAAAATTTCCCAGCCATCATAGTGTCCTTAAATATCAAGTGAAGAGAGAGTGGTTTCAGTGTTATGTCAATAGTGTCAGATGGCATTCTAAGGTTTTAACGGAGTTTCAAATGGTTATATGATCTAAAAGTGATATGATGAATATGTTGAAAAGAGGGTAGTTGATGACTTATTATGAAATTTTATATCATAATTTGGTAAATGGAAGGTATGAAATGAGCTTATATCCCTATATTGGTGGTTCTAAGTCTTTGGTTGTGAGTAAAAGGTGAAAGTAAGGCTATTCCATGTATTTTTTATGCAAAAATATAGATTCTACTAAATTTTCCATATAGATGAGGCCTAGATATTGAAGAGAGGACATAGGAGGTGTTCATGAAGAAATTTAAGGTAAAATGATCCAATACAAGACCAAAACCACTTCCCTCCAATCATTTAACTTCTTTGCACATAGTGAGAGCCCTTTATATTTATAGGTGGTATGAAACCAAGGTCTAAAATTTTGGACAAAGAAATTAATCTCAGAAGGATTATATCTATGACAAGTGGTTCTCAATTTGTTCCTCTCTCCTTCATGAACCATCCCTTTGAATTCAAGGAACTCACTATCTCTCCTTCATCCAAGCAGACAGTTAGTTTTCTGTGTTTTCTCTTCATCAGGGCATCATGGAAAAAAAATTCAAGATTTTAAAGCTTATCAAGAACATAATCCACATTTTTATGGTATTAAGTAGTTCTTTTTATAACATATTAGGGTCATATAGATATCATTAATGCATAACAATGTAAATATATAGTTTACAAGCATGTAAAGAGAGTTATACGGTCCAAGATAGAGAAGGAGCATCAAAGTATTCTTCGATTATTGTTTCAAAGGTTTTCATACAAGTTTTATCTACCTCATTAAATATTATTAAAGGTTTATTAAAATATTAATGACAATGAATCCATAAATCTATTCTCAAGAGTTCTCTTGGAGTTATTGTTTAGCATATTTTAAGGTTTCTTAGCACTTGTTAAGGATCTTAATAGACTTCTAGGTTTCAATTTTAGCATCTTATGCTCCTTCAAAGGCCTCCAAATTGATATGTCTTGTAGAGGATATTATAATGCTTACATAGGACCCTAAAAATGGTCTTCACAAACTCCTCATCTTTATTTTCACCTCCATCTTGGTTCATCCCCATATCATAGTCTTTCACTACCATGTCTCACTATAACAAAGCTTCATTTTCACCTCCATTCAATGCTCCCATCATCCTCCATTCACATCATACTAATTTCATTCACCTCCATCTCATGGATCCTCTATCATAAGGATTAAAAATGGGTAGAGGCTTTTATGTTCATTTAAGGATGGTATGCAAACCATAGAACCCTGCTAAGATTGAGTGAATCTCCACCTACAGTCAACAAAAAGCATAGTCATGAGTTTACATGAAAGTATAAAAGAATGGATATAAGATATCCTATAGAAGGTATTCGTTTCATTCCTATCTCATCAATATGAAAAATGTTGAAGGACAAGGATCATGTTCATGTTTGGTGACTTCCTTAAGGCCAAATTTAGACATTGTCCATACAAGCATAGTCACCTACAGTTGTCAAGGAAGGACACAGCCATGTTGAAGATAGGTCGTGACATCAATATATGAGTGAAAGTGAAAATAATTATTAAATAGTTATTTACCTATGATTGAATTTATTCATGGCATAATCCCAAGGATGCATCCATAACCAAATATTTAAGTGTCTCATAAGAACCTACAAGCCTATATTCAAGTTAGAACATACAAAAAGTAAGTTTCTTGGTAGTATTAAGACCTGTCTAAGTTCTTGGAGGCTAGTTGGATCAGCCAAGTGCATAATCAGTATTATATTAGTAACCTTAATTAGTTATATCAATAATAATACAATTTTAAGATTAAGAACCATTAGGAAACACTTTAAAGAGAGACATATAGTCATCTCAATAAAGACACAGTTACAAGGTCTATTTTTAATATAGTGAACAATGCTATGAAGGATATTTTCATTGGGTTGACCTTTAAGTAAGGTTTTTAAGACTATGGAGATCATATCATTAATTTATAAGGTTTTATTTTCACATCTTGTTACCAATACTATCTCTCTATCCTAAAACTATGCACATTTCGTACAAGAGTCAAAAAAGGTCAAAACACAGTCAATAAGAGTGAGAGAGAAGTTTATTCTTAAGAAAATGGTGGTATGGTATAAATGAGATAATTTATCAAAGATATGGATGTAAATTTTTAATTAAGGGAATAACATAAATGAGAACTAAAATTAGTTAAACATATATTTATATGAAATCACCACCTACAATTGGGTTAAAGGACTCTTGAAACATGTATATAATGTGTCAAACTATGACTGTGAGGTCTTATTATATTATTTAGGTTCATAAGGTTTACTTTATGTTGAAGAGTATTAAATTGGTCTGATTATTTATATTAAACCTTTAATATCCAATGATACACAATACTTAGTCATACACCTCATAAACTCCACCAACATCAATAAATACACAGGTATATCTCCAAGATCATGAAGGATGAGAGCATGGTGGTCTAAAAAAGAGTTTCATGATAGTATGGAGGATTAATAGCAGAAATGGATTTGAATGAGGTAAATAAAATAAATATGAGTGATATAAACTAGTATACATTCAAACTCAACCTTGAAGTGAGTGTCTCTAGCCATACTAAAGATAATCCCATTGGCATAGTCACATATCCACTATAGGTGCAATTCAAGATAGACTCATTCAAGAAAAGAAGAATGTGAATAAAACTTTAAATTAATTTGGTTATTAAATATATTAAAACATTAATCAACATCATTTATCTCTATTAAATTTACTATCAATTCTTGACAATACACATGTTTGTTGTACAAACGAGGACTATGTAAAGCCTAAAAACATTGTCAAGAAGAGTCAATATGCTAGAAAAGAGGTTCTTAAGGAGTTTTAAAAAAAATTAAAGGATATTAAAGGAAAAAATAATGGTTTAATGGACACTAAACATTTAAAATCTCTCATAAATTCATACCTATAGTAGTGTTATGGCAATCATGTCATAATGAGGTTCCTTGAAGAAGCATGGTATGGTGATAGGTTGCATAAGTCTACAAGGTGACCAGTCAAGGATGATACCATTAAAAGAGAGATTTTAATGGCATATTAAAATCATATCTATCATCATAAATCACAAATAAATGTTAAAAATATAAAAAATTAATTTTAAGACTTAAAACATAAGTAGCCTACTGGTAAATTTTGGTAAAATGCACCTACATGCCACTATATGTAGAATTCAAGTATGAAACTTGGTGGAGATTATCATAATGAGTTGTTATAAATAATTATTATTTTTTATAGGTAACTTAATGAGATTAAATATTCAATATTTTGACACAATTAACCCCATGTCTATTGACAATCAAAGAACAAGCAGGCAAACTTTTTGAAGTGTCTACAGGTGTGGCAGAGGGTTTAAACTTAATTGGAATGTTTGATGAGAATAATAAGGTGATTTTAAATCTTAAAACATATTTTAAAATTTATCACACTAAAAATTATATGCAAACCATGCCCTTGATGGCTAAAATAGGCAGGCATGCACCATACCTTTGAGAGACATAGTCACCATTTTGAACTATTTAATGGACTTGTTATTCATTTTGTGGGAATTAAAATAGTATATAAGGTAATTTAAACCTTTTAGGAGATATTAAATTTAATAAATATGTAGAATTTTTTTTTTAAGACCCCTCAAGCTTCTTCTTTACACACATAGTCCATGACTAGCTCTAGAAGAACATTTTCACCACGTAGACATCTTGATGCACCTTTTATATGGGGGATCATGCTATCATGTTTGATGAATGGATAAATTTAATCCATATTCATGTAAATTGGTTTCCCATTGCTATGAACAATCATGAAGAAGCTATATACCCCTAAAACCCTTACAAAACCCTCATAACCACCTAATGGAGAAAGAAGCCAAATTATGCATCCAGATGGTATGTTTGAGATATTAAATTAATTTTATAGTATTATAAAATCCCATAAACACCTCTATGACCTATTAATTAGCATGTAAATTATATTTATTATATGAACTAGGCCAAATATGTCAATTTTGAGATTGAAAGCAAAGGAATGAAGGGTAATTACACATTAAATGAGTTTTATAATCAATATGGGATACTAAAATCCCTCAATAACACTTCCAAAACCATGAATAGGGATCATTTGGGTCATTTCCATAGGTAGATAGGTCTGTAATTCAAAGCAAAGATTTGTTTGTATGTAGGGTGAAGAAGAATGGCTTAAAAGATTATTCCATGACTCCATAGAATCCTATATAGGCTATTAATGTTTTAAATAGTATAAAATATCCTTTAAACTCATTATAGAGTCAAAATGTTGAACTATTATGCATACACCTATACTTAGCTCTTGACATCACTATATAATGCCATCAAAAAAGGGTAGCAGGAGCCAAATTAGGGTCATGAGGGCACTTCAAATCACCATGAACATCATCATGGGGATGTAATAGATATGTGTTCCATGTTTGAGCCACATGAGAATCATAAAGTTGATCATCTTAGCCAAAAAACATGAAACACTATTTAGAAGGCATGTTTTCCACTCTGAGAGGTGACTTCACATGCTCACCATGGTACACACCTTTTTCATGTGAAGATGAGTACTTTGAGGGATTTATAGGGCATAATAAACTAATGTTTTTTGGCATTGGTTTAGGCATTCAAGGCCCAGGCTTTACGAATAATCATTAAGAACCTAGAGCACTCTAAAACCCTTACAAAACCCTATTACAATCTTATTTTTGAAGAATTGAATAAATATGCATCCAAAATTATTTAAACCTCCTAATTACCACCTATATCATCAATTAAACTCTGATATATTCATGTTCATGACTATTTTTTGTATGGATGTTGTACAAACATTGCAAAAATAGGATCTTAAGAGAAAAAACACACAAAGAGAGGTACAAGGTACTTTAAAGAAATTAAAAGCATTTGAGATAAAATCCTAACACTTTTTATTCTTCCTAAAATCATCAATGATCATAAATATTCCCTCAAGTTCTCTTGAGATCTCATCCAAAATAACCAGTCTACAAAAAATGAAGGAAAAGCTAACCTATTTAACTAGTTTGACTAATTTACAGGTGTTGCTTATCAAGGAGGACTCATTTCATGATATAATGCATTGGTTCATTTATTTAATTCATCATATTTATATGATTTTAAGATTTTATTTAGGATCTAATGGCCATCAAGCATAAATAATTAGGCTATTAGGCCTAATTTGGCCTAGTAGACATATTTACTCAATCAAGGGGAGTAAGAATGGTGTAGAAGATAGTTATAAGAGATAATGTGGAGTTTTCATGCCTTTCATCTAGTAAAGATCATGAAAATATTATAATTTATGTCAATTAAATGCTTAATTTATCCTTGTGATGAGTTAATTGGCCTTCACTTGCTTCAAACACATGCATAACTCATCTTGAGTATCAATGCAAGAGTTAGCTTTCTTCAAGTGCATTTGTCAATCAAGATATTAAATAACATGCTAAATAAGGAGATTATACAATTAAAATAGGTCCCACCACCTTGTTTTCAATGCCAAAGAGATCATGCAAAGATCATACAAGCCACTAGACACAAAGAGAAGTCTTAAGGACTATTATTTGTAAATTGTAATTAAAATTTGACTTCAGTTAATGATTAGTTGACTTTATCTTCTCTGTTGTATGTGACATTGGCTTATATTATTCTATTTTGATATATATTAGGCCTTTAGACCATTTTTTAGGATCCTTCAGGCTGGTATACATAAGCTATACTAAAATTGTAACTTACACCTAAATTTAATAAAGAAATTTTGTTACATATTCATTCATTATTTTAAGATGTACTTTTGATTGTTGATTTATATATAAGTGTGATAATTATATCCTTTTTTAGGTCCTTTATTCACCTATTACTATGATTTCAATCTCTACAAGTCACCTAAAGTGTTAAAAATAGAAATTGTATTGAAGAATATTAGTATGTAGTGGTCTTTAGAGACCATTCCTCATCCTTCAATTTTCAGACCTGATATTAAACCTTCATCTAAAACACTTATGTCTAGGATTTTTCTAAGGAAGTATTGTTGACAAATTGTTCCATTTTGATTCAAAGTGTGTCCAAGTTCAAGTTTTACAAAGGATAATTCATCATTCAGGTGCATCACCATCAATAGCATAAATTTCCCTTTCAATAATATATCTTCCCTCTTTTCACCCCAAAATCAATTAGGTTTAGTAATTGATCTAAAATTAAGATATTCAAAGGATCTAGCCTCACAAACTAGAGGTCTGATTTATGTATAGGTATCCCACAGCCTTAGACCATTCCAATGTTAGTCAAAGTATTAAGTAGATCTAAGCAATCTACTTTAATAGGGTACAACTTGGGTTGCTAACAGTTCTATCACACCTAGTAGGACTACTTATTCATAATATTTGGAGCATACATTATCAAATTTGAGTATAGTATCAAGATTAAAAAGTGTCATATTCATAGACTAAATTTTTTGAGTTATCTTTTCAATTAGCAAAGAAAAAGAAGGCTTCTCAATCCAATCCAAATCCTACACCACATATTTCTCCTATTTTTTTACAAATAACTCCTCATATTCAAAAAAATATTGTTCAACTAAATATTTTTGTAAACCCATAATCCAAATGGCTATTCCCTAAAGATAATATCTTGTAACTTTCAATGGTGGTAGCCCCCTGAACATCAATTAATTTAATGATATTATAGATGTTACCCTAAATATTCTTCCTTATTTTATAATATAAAATAAAATTAATCCTATTAAGCATATTGTAGATATATTTAATCTTTGTTCAGTGCACAATGTGACTCAAAAAATTTTGGCTATGAGGTTGTTAAAAACTTATTTCAAAGACAATGCACTCCAATGGTATAGAGGGTTGATTCTTGCATCCATTAACACTTGGGATGAGTTTGGAGAAGTCCTATGTAAACAATTTGAGGACAAAAGTGATCATCTTTCCTTGGTGGAGAATCTTACTATAATCAAAAGTTTCCCTCATGAGTTCATGGTGGATTTCAACTATAGGTTTCAAAAAACCTAGAATAGCATTCCTAGAATTATCAAACCCACTCCTAACTATGCATTTTTTAACTCCTCTTAATCCTAGCATTTCTCTAATACAAGATTCATCTAGTCCTCATCAAATAAAAGTTAATTAGGTAGACATATTGGGAAAGATAAAGAGTCTACTTAAGGCTTAGAATAACAAGTTGGTGGTAATGGAAAGGCAACAAGTTCAACCTTACAGGCCTTACCAAGCTCCTACTCAATCTCATCAATAAAATAAGCCTCCCTATCCACCCAATCATCAAGGACAAGGGTATAATTCATAATCAAGGCCATAAAATGCTTACAATCCCAATACTTCAAGTAATTCCATAGCTTTAGTTCCAACTCAGAGCAATTATTCTTAAGAAGGATAGTGGAATAATCAATGGGATCAAACAAATAACATGGCAATGGCTCCAATGGGTGAGGGTTATCAATAATATTTTATGCAATAAGGTTTAGCTCTTCTACCACATGATAATCAACCACATTCTTAACACAAGGAAGCTTCTCTACCACATGGAGACATTCCTTCATTCATTAAAGCTAAGGTGCCAAATCAGCAAGGAGAAGATAGTAGTAAAACACATCCTGAAACTATATTTGCTGATTTCCAAGAAGGTGAGAATTCTTTTGATTAGATAGAAGTAAATCAAGGCCAAAACATGTCTAATGTTGGTAATTTAATTCTTGCTCATACAAGTTCAAAGAGAAGGGAAATTGGTGATGGATTGGGTCTTGAAAAGGCATCTCCTCTTCCTTATTAACTACTCATAAGACCACCATTCAAGATTCACCTCAATAATCATCAACTCAGCAAGTACATGATGGTAAGGGGAAGAATTTAAAGGGTCCTTTCATTTCACAATTCACACAAAATTTAAGTAGAACTTTTTCTCCTAAATTTTAGCCTAGGATAGCTACTAATCCTCTTATTATTGTGGATAAAAAGAATAAGGCCTCTATTTATATTTTTAAATGGGCCACACTACTAATTCTAGGTCAAATGGACCTCCTGCAAGAAGAGCTTTCAAAGCTACATGTCTCAGATAAATAACCAAAAAGAGTAAGTGTTGTTATAAAAAAAATTAATCAAGTTCTTGAGCCTCAATATCCAAAGGTGATTAATCCACCTCCCTTATATATTTTAGTTTTCATCGGATATTTTCTTGTTCATAATTGTATGATTGACAATAGGGCTAGTACCTCGATCATGCTTAAATTCATAGCTGAAAAATTATTACTTTAGTATAAGCCCCATGAGAAAGGAGTTTTAAAATTATATTGGTCTCTTACTAATATGGGTGTTCTTAGATATCTTAAGGTCATACTTGTTGTTTGTCCTAATTTAACCATTTCACAAGATGTTGTAATTATAGATGTACCTCTCTACTTTGCCTTATGATTATCTAGAGATTTCACTACTAAAATAGGGGGTTATCTTTTTTATAATTGGTCCTACATGGTTTTTAGAACTACGTATGAAATAAAAGTCACTATAAGGTTTGAACCTATATCTAGATTCCATCTAGAACCTTATATGCCAAACTTGTCAAATGTGAGTTGCACTATCTCAGAAGAAGATGAACATTTCAATGATCAAGAACCTTTTAAGTCACTTGAAGGAATTATAGATCTACTCTTTGATGAGTGGGTAGATTATAATAATGGCTATGATCACTATAAAATTAATGAAGAATCATTTTTCTGTGTTTACTACATGCACAAAGAAGGTAACATAATGCCTAGTCTCACTAGCTCAACATAGGATCAAGGAGTGTGGAATTTATACTTTGATGGATCAAGATCAAATAATGGGAGTGGGACTAGTGTTATGCTTGTTTCTCCTAAAAATCAAAGGTATTACTCTTATGTAAGATTTTAGTTCAATTTTACATCTAATAGAGCAAAGTATGAGGCTCTTATTCATGGTCTACATTGGGCAAGAAAGAGGGGTATTAAGCTTCTATAGGTTAAAGGTGATAGTGAATTGGTAGTGAAAAAAGTAAGAGGTTTGAGTGAAACCAAGAATCCACTTCTAAATTCCTACAAACATAGGGTTTGGGACCTTATGGAAGACTTACAGGCATTTGATATTCGATCCATTCTTAGAGGAGCCAATCAACATGTACCTAGGCTAGCTTCCATTGGAGTATAATATGATATTATTGATCATTTCAAATACACTAAATAATAGTCCCAAATAAAGGATATATTTAATCCTTTAGTTCTTAATAATGAGGTAAGCTGGAAAAAAATTTATAGTGATAAACAAATTGTTTATTTCGTACAAAATGAGGTAGAATTATGCCTAAAGAATCATGATAAATTGCAATACCAATATGAAGATCATATTATTCAATTAAAATAAAATAATTTACCTAAATTTTTGTTGAATTTATAAATCATATTTAATGAGGATGATCATCAGAGAAAAGATAAGGTAAGCATATCTACCATAAAAGAACATTACGAGAAAATTGCCATAGTTGAAGGTAAACTACTCAAGTTGGGAAAAGTGAACACTAATAATGAGAGAGAAGATTTCATATCATTGTGCAAGGATTTTATGGATATTTTTGCAAGAAAATATCATGATTTTAAATTTTTTGATCCCAGGTTAGAAAAGCATACTATTGATTTTGAATAAGATGCCAAACTAGTGAGACAGAAGTAAAGGCCAATCAACCCCAAGGTTGAGATCCTTATGAAGAAAGAAGTTACAAAGCTGATTGAATCCAATATACTCTTTCCTATAAAAAAATTCTACATGCATTGAAAATCATGTACCTTTGTGGAAAAATAATACAGAGATAAGGTTATGTCTAGATTTCAGAGATCTCAATAGAGTGTCATTGAGAGATCACTACCCTCTTCCCTCCATGGATCAGATTTTACAAAGAGTTTCAAGTTCACAAAGGTTTTATTTACTTGATGGATACTTATGTTACAATTAGATATTAATGGAGCAATATAAATACAAAATTACCTTCATAACTAAATCAGGTGTGTATTTATATAATAAAATGCCTTTTGGACTCTCCAATGTTGGAACTACTTTTCAAAGGGCAATGGATGTTTCTTTTCAAGGGATCTTAAGCTAAATAGTTCTTGTTTATATTGATAATAATACAAAAGATTCATTAGTAAGTGGCATTGTCATACACACTCCCCCTCAATGGCAACTCTAAGAGGCCTAGCAATACATGAAACTACCAAAACTTGGTAGCATCAAGTGGCTTTATGATGATATTTTCCACTAGTTCTTCCATAAGATAAAACTACATATCTATATCATCATTAAGGACTTTCTCTTAAATAAAATGCACATGAACTTCAATATGCTTAAATTATTGGCATTGTGCACCTACATAAAACTTAAATATATATCCAAAAATAGATTCATGATAGCATAGTATGGTTAACATCACAAGAACCACATACATAAAAATATGACATATGTTTATCTATGGTAAAACACATTTAAAATAATCAAGTCATATTTTAAGCAAACAAGTTCACTGCTTTGATTACAAAGTTAATAAAAAAACATAAATTATTATATGAAATTCATTATTAGACCTCTCCAATATTGATAAGATGAGTGTCTCCAATTATCATGCAATGCACATACTATAATTTACTACTAATATGATGCTAAGTCTAAATATTAGATATCCTATTAGCAATAACTCATTTTATCATTTGAGTTTTATCATAACTTTGAAGTGTAATATGCTTCAAAAAAATACTGAGGTATAACCTCTCATACATGAAATATTGATAATTTTAGCATGAAATTCCATCATCCAATCAAATAGATATGAGACTAAAATAAATGAGTATAGAGATGTATGAATAGAATGCTTAGTAAATTTAATGATGAAGAGTTAATAATAAAAACTCTATTTACACATTACATTTTATAACATATCTTATTGTCAAATGAAGAGTACAAGAATGTTATCATAAACAATCAAATGATAGAATCTAAACAATTGAAACACACAAAATCCAAAATCACTGAGCATGATCTTCTTACCAAATGCAATAACTAAACATGATCATCTTTATCATATTAATCATGATGTTATGCATATAATGTATTTCAATGCTAACTAAATTGAAAAATATAATGTCAGTATATTTTATTCACTTTCTTATCTAAGAAAAATATATCTATTGTAATATATTTATAATTAGAAACTGGCAAGAATCAAACTAGATAGTTTTACTAACAAATGTAAATGTAGTTGAGACACCAACAATTTCATTAGTTGAGACACTATCAATTTAGTTAGTAATAATACTATTATATTGGTAAATGATATCTCATGAACATATATGTATTTTGGTATATAAAAAATTAAAATATTTAGTAGGGACTCTATTAAGAATATGAATAGAAGTATTCATGGCTTTGGTCTATAAGAACTTAAAAATATTTACAGAATGAGACATTGTTCTAGCCATCTTAATAATGGAACAATTTTTATTTTTAGCAATACCATTTTATTGAGGGGAATAAGGAGTTGTTATTTATTTTTAAATACCATAACTAATGAAAAAAAATTAAACTCCTTACGAATGTATTCACCACCATTATCAGATTCTAATCTATTAATATAAAAAGTAGATGCATTTTAAACAAAAGATTTAAATTCCTTGAATTAAAAAAACACTTCAGATTTATTTTTAATGAAATAATTTTAGTATAATCATCTATAAAAATAACTTCATACAAGGAATAATTAAGAGATAAAACTTCAAGAGGTCCCACAAAATCACTATGAATCAATTCTTAATGATGTGAGGAATTTGCATCATGATTCTTGTGAAAGGGGTTAATATGTTCATTACCACATAAGTAACCCTCACAAGTTTTATGATGAGAGGGGATAGAAGTAAGTCTAGCAAAAATATTATTTGTAGACATATTATATCAAGTTCTAAAAATTTACATGTCCTAATTTTTCATGCCATAATTGAGATTCATTCTTACTACGCAATGAAAAAAACGCGTAGGAGATAAAATATATAAACCATTGTTTTGAATCCATTCAACAATCAGAGACCTAGATTGGTTTTTAATGGACCAACTATATTTAAGTAATGTTATAAAAAAATTATCATTAGTAAGTTTTAAACAAGATAACAAGATCTTTTTGAGCTTTGGTACATAGAAAACATTGTTAATAATAACCTTTGAAAATTTTTATTTTTCCTTTTTTAGCTGCTTCATTTTTATTTTTATTTTTTAGATATATCTCTAAAATTACATATAATATTAGATAATCAAGGCATATGATGAGATGAATCACTATCTAAAATTCTTTCATTTTCATTTGAAGTAAATAAAGAAGGCTATAAAATAATAACATTTTGATCCTGATCAGGGTTTTGATTCTTTTGCTTGTTTTGATTAGATTTATTCCCTTTATTATTTTTAGAAGATTGATTGTTAACTTTATCTTTATTTTTATAAAAAAATTATATTTTATGACCAAATTTATCACACAAATTATAATTCCTATTAAACTTAGGTTTATAATTCTTATTACCAAATTTCTTTTTATATTTGAGTCAAAAGTAGAATTAAAGTTAGATTTATAATTTTTATTGTTATTAAAAATAGTATTTAAGGTGATAAGCTCCTAAGTGAAATTCTCTTTAGAACCAAAATTAGTCATAGCTTGCTCTTCTTGAATTAAGAGGGTAGACAAAGTGGTTAGGTCAAGGATATCTTGCTCAGTTTGATACTTATAATTCAAAATTGAAATAAAATTTATAAAATTTTCATGAATATTTAATTAAATGATAAAATAAAGTAGTTGATATTGAATCAAATTACATTTAAAACTATTTAACTAAGTTTTAATATTCTTAATTTTAATGATACAAATCACAACCTTTTCATCACCTTTCATAGGTGTAGTTAACAATTCAATGATTAACTTAATAATTTTTGAGAGGCAAGAGCCCTCATGCATAGATTCAAAGAGTTTTCAAGAATAACTAAGATACTCCTAATTACCAATGTGGAGAATTAATTCATCCTTCACATTTTGTAAGATAATGGACATAACTTCCTAATATTTCTATTGAAATATATTAGTAAGCTCAGGGGTCACATTCATCCAAACAGGGATTTTTTAATCCTAATGACAATATTTCATAATTTTTAAGCCATTAATTACACTTTAATGCAGATTTTTGAAATATTATAGATATTACCATTAAGCAATTGTGATTTATCTAAAATAAAACTAGGCAAAGCCATAACTTCCTTTTAAAATTTATAGTAAACAAATACTTAAAATGAAACCTTTTTAACGTTAATTTTAACTTTATTAGAAAATTAAAAATATATTACAAATGTAAAAACACAATAATTTTTCAATTTAATGCTAAATAAAGTAAGAAATTATGAAAGATAAATAAGGTGTTTCAAGTGTCACAAAAATACACTAATATAAGCAAAATTGTTAACAAAAAAATTTAATGATTTTTTGAACTATTTTCCAAAATAAAGTGAATCACACATGAAAATATACTTAATTACACAATTTATTTGACAAATAATATAAAAATTTGAATTAGAGCTATATTAAATTAAGTGTCAAAAGAATCATACTCAGAATAACCACCTAGACACTATTATTTAAAAAGTTGTAAAATTAATAATAGGTGGTTTAAAAACATAAAATGGACCATGTATATGCATCCATAAGGTGTTAAAACCTAGGGATAAATTAGTTACATGACTATGTTTTTTAAAACATTCAATAAGTCAAAAGTCAAAATAAGGTTGACAAGTCAACCAAGATTTGTATACGTGAGAAGTTGGTACATAAACCAAAAAATGGAATTCAAATTAAACTAAATTTGAATAAATTAAAAAATAAAAAAATTATTTTAGAAGTTTTGAACACAAGACCACCCTACTTACAAGATTTTTGCAAAATGATAGCCACCAGCCCTTCTAAGAGCCTAGTGGAAGATTTACATACACAAACTAATATTCATATATTTTTTATAAGATTTTTTAAGTAATGTGTGTGTGTGTGTGTGTGTGTGTGTGTGTGTGTGTGTGTGTGTGTGTGTGTGTGTGTGTGTGTGTGTAATTTTAAAACTAAATCAAAATTATGTTCTTTTAACTTTTTAGATTAAAACAACTATTTCCTAATGTGGGACCTTGGTGGCTTGCATTGAAAACTAAAATTTTAATAAAATCAAATATTTTTAAAAAATATTACCTACTTTAATGGATGCCTATATCTTACCATGGCATAGGGGAGGATCCTTGAGGATGAATACAAAATTATATAATCCATCACAGGGCTTAAAATTTTCCAAACCTTCCTGAGTCCTTATAATGAAGCATTTGGAAGCTTTAAAATCTAATTTTGCATCCAAAAAGATCCACTTCCATACTTTTGTGGTTGTTCTATTCAAAAAAGTTCACTCCAAGTGAATATTAAAAATTCCATGGGATTCAAGAAGCCTTCATAGGCTCTACACATAGTCTGAGTTGTAATTATTAGTGTTTTTAGAGGTTTAAAACACTAGAAATGGGTTTTAGAAGATTCAAAACTAATTTTTTGATTTTTCCATGCTCTAAAAATACCACAAAGCCATATAATGCATTTTAATACTATTGTACATGTTATATTGAATCTTATTTGATCACAAACACTGATATAGAGGGATAAGTGTGAACATAGGATTGTAATAAAGGAAGATTAGTATTGTATTAGTAAATGAAATCAAAATCAAATAAAACACACTAAATGCTAACACCTTAAGCCTATCTCAAAGGGGGATCTTAGTGAATTAAAAAAATTAACAAATCACAAATAAAATGCAAGAAACACACATTCCTTACCTTCCTTGATACTCTAAGAGTGTGCTTTGATTAGCTTGCTCGGTTTGTGCTCATGAAGTCTTCATCAAAGGAGGCTTGGCTATCTCCTCTTCTCCTTGTCAACTTGTGGCTTGGCTAGTGTGAAGTTTCTCTTAATATTTTGGAATTATAACACTAATTACAATGGCTTTTAGAATCATTTGTGCATTATAACTTTGCATTATCCAATCTTAAAATTCATGTGGTAAGGCCTCCTATTTATAGATTTTTACAAATGGGTAGAATCAACCTGAACCATCCATCTCATGATTGAGATGTGTGGCTAAGAATTAATCTAATTATGCAATTAAAATTGATAAATAGTCTCATCAATATTTGGGATAGAGGAGCAATTAAGAGGCATGGAGGGCATTGATGAGGTATGGGAGGTATGAATCTTAATATTTGTGGCATTTATAGCCTAGGGATGTCTTCCCAAGAAATGAGGTCACCTGATGATGTAGATATTTAATATTCATTTCTAAAAACAAGTATTTAACAAGTTTCCATGGAATTCTTAATTAGGCTCTAATTTAGTTTAACTAGCTCTTAAGCATGATTAAGCACTTTATGCACAAATTACTTAAATTGATCAGAATTCCTTATTATTAATCTAAAATTTGATTAGATTATAATTGAAAGTCAATATCAGATGCATTGGATCTATTATCCCATTTAGGATGTTATCAATATCAAACAATAAAGGCATGTGTCTTGTGTAAGAGATTTGATAGGAAAGAGCAACCCAGAGCACCTAAGTACAAAATTAGCATTTTGACTCAAAATTATTTAATCAAAGTTAGTTGGCCTATAAATTTCATTACCCCATTTAATGATACTCTAGATAAAATTGGTAGTTGAATATGTCAGTTTCACATCATTTAGTGTGTTTTAGTGTTTTTAGGCCAAATTGTGCACTTCGATAGAAATTGGTCAAAAGCCTAATTAGAAGTTATTGATGGCTAGATTTAGGTGTTTATAGTTTACCCTTGTTTGGGAAGGCATTTCAAGGTATAAGCATAGTAACATCTTCTCAAAGAATGAAAAGGTCCTGCATGCCTACAACTTCAATGATGATAAACTAAATGTAAGATATCCCCTTAAGGGAGAGATTGGCACAAGTAGGTCAGAAAATGGTCCCTCAAAAAGAAAGAAGTGAAATAAGGGGACCAAAGAAATAAAATATGATGGGGTGAAAACATAATGATATTGAAAAAATAGACAAAATCACTGAGAATGCAAATGGGATGGTGTACAATGGTTTCTCCAAAGGTGGTTATAAACATTGTACTCTAATAGTGGCAATGTGGTATGATAACACAATGATTTGCCCAAATGTGGTTATAATCATTGAGAAGGTGGAACTACCCCAATTAGGATAGATAAACAAGATAACAACATACCCTTGTATGGGTGAAAAACATACAGTGGTAACAACATAATGATTTTCCCAAAGGTGGTTATAATCATTGAGAAATACAAGTGGGATGGTGTGCAATGATTTGCTCATAATTGGTTATAATAATTGGACCCCGATTATGGAAAACATGAAAAACTTGGTTGAGGATGATGATACCTTAACATAGAGGGTAATGATGAATTATCACAACCCACTAGTAAAGAGATGCTCATCTAAACTAATAAAGTTGAAATTCTTTCATGGTTAATTACTTTGTTTGGGATATGATTGAGAGTGAATCGAGATGTCGGTACTGAAGAGATGTCGATGTCATCATTGCTAAATAGACTTCTTAAAGCTAAGGTTTATTGTGGCACATTTCAGTAAGAATCATGGTATAACATCATGAACACTTGGCCAAAATATGCATAAGGACTGACTCCCATAATCGAATACTTAATAGAAAATAATGCACCGATGATAGAAACCATGATGACAATGTAAACATATGAATATGGATGGACTCAAGTGTAAGGATGGTCAAGGAATCACCTAATGAACACACATAAACTGAATCAAAGAAATAGTTTTGAAATTAAACAAACAAGTAGACAAATTTATTTATTTTAAAAATAGAAACAAATAAACAAATAATGAAATAGAAACCATACAAACATTGCCCCTAAAAAATAGGTGACAACTTAACAAATGAACAAAATGGGGGAATAGAAAAAAATTAATGGGGTGGCTAAGTTATCTCTATATGCACTAGGCAAGTGGACACTACCTATATAGTTATATAGATGTAATATCCAATAAAAAACTTCAAGTCAAATATAGTTCTCCCAGGGAATGGGAAGAATGTGATAACTGAGGAAAACAAATAAAATGGATGGCATAAAAAATAGGAATGGTCTTGTAAAATGGCAAGTACATGAGAGAAAATGCCAAAAAAGATGAGAAAACTAAGTGACAATTGGTTTGCTTACAACTTAGTAAGGGTTTCTAAAATCTTTAAGGCAAGGAAATGGTCAATGTTTTTGGTTTGTTTTTTTAATCATTTTTACAAATGTTTTTGGAATTTTTGAAGTATCTCAACTTAATCAAGAATGACGAGACACTAAATGGTTCAATCTCATAAAATATCAAGATCATTTAAACTTAGGTTTCTCATAAAATGGTGAGAGATTTCAAACATAGGTTGCTCATAAAATAATGAGAGCATTCAAACTTAGGTTTCTCACAAAATGGTAAGAGTGTTTAAAGTTAGGTTGCTCACAAAATGGCAAGAGCATGGTGGAAAGGGTGACTGTGATGACTTCAAAAAGTATATATCACTACCTACATAATCATAGAGTAAGACCTCAAGTCACTATAGTTTCATCCTACAGTAGAGGAATTTGACTAGCATTGCAATCAATTCAAACAAAATAGGCATAGTTGGTAAAAAAGGCATAGTATGACATAGGAAATGGCAAGTTGGTATGTCAAGGCTTAATAAACAAATGTTGCCCCTATTTTTCCCATAGGTAGTTATAACTAAGACACAATGGTATAGATCAATGGTACTAATTTGGTCAAAGGCAGTTATAATTAGTAGTAAGATCAATGATAAGAAAGGAATAACAAATGAAGGAGGCAACTACCAAAACTTTTATCATACTACTCCAAAATATGATCTATATTTGAAGTACTTGAAACAAATGATGAAATTGATTAGATTCCTCAGTGCTAAAAATGTGTAACAAATGGAAAAAACTAAGGTCAAATGGGCTAGGTTTTTGAACATGTTTGGTCGATAGATCAGAAATGTAAAGTGGATACAGCTAAGAGGATGGATAAGAATGATACTCATAAAAATAAGAATAGGGATAAAATGGCATAATAACACTTAAGGTAAATAATATTCATCAGTTTAGGAAGTTTATCTCCATTTGGTGTGGTGAGCCTATATGCTCCTGATCCATAATTTTTAGTAATGATGAAAGGCCCTATCCAGTTTGGTTTGAATTTAACTTTATGCTTTATCCATGGTATTCTTTTGGTTTTCTTTATGAATAATATCACCAAGTTCAAATATTTTATACTTGACACACTGATAGTAGTGGCCTTTGAGTCAGTTCTGATATGCTTGAAGATTATTAAGCGTAGCTGTACATTTTTTATCAAGTAGGTCTAGCTCATGCAGGTGAGTTACTCAATAGTTAGGATCATCTAAGACATGATTGAAATATATGCATAGTGAAGGTGACTCAACCTCAATGAGAAGGATGGATTATGTACCATAAACAAGCTAATACGGAGTGGCTCCTATGGGTAAGGTGATTGGTATGATATGAACAAATGGCAAGGAATATATGAAGGTGCCAATCATGACCAGCATTATTGACAATCTTTTTAAGAATATTGACAATGGTTTTATTTTATGTTTCATCCTAGTCATTACCTTGAGGGTAATATACTCTAAAAAAATGTTATGTGATGTTATATTTGGTACATAGCTTGTCAACATCCTTGTTCTTGAATGATGCTCCATTATCAGAAATAATGTTGAAGGGGATACCATAGCTTTAAATGAGATGGTTGAAGATGAATTTGGAAATTTGCTTTCTAGTCACATAAGTGAGAGGTATAGCTTCAACCCACTTAGTGAAATACTCAGTGGTGGTAAGGATATATTTATGGCCATCAGATGAAGTGGGGTTGATTTCTTAATGAGGTCGAGTCCCCACGTAGAAATTGACCATGGTGTCAACATTAGTTTTAGGGTTTGGGCTAGGGCATAAATCAAATTAGCATGTTATTGACACTTGTCACACTTCTTTACATACATATTTGCATCAGCATCTATCATGGGCCAATAATAAAAAGTACGTAAGAGATTTTTGGATAGGACTGCCCTACTAGAATGAGCTCCACATACCCCTTCATAAACTTCTCTTAATGCTAACATAAACTCTACTGAAGTTAAATAATGAATCAAAGTTCCATCAAAACTATGATGGTAAAGGGTGGATCCAAGTATATTATAATGAGTGGAGTGATGGATAAAGGCTTTGGTTTGTTTTCAAGATAAGTTAAGTGGTAGAACTTGGTCATGAAGGTAGTTGTAAAGGTCTGAGTAATAGATAGAATTAGGACCGAAAATATCACAAATCATTGCAATGGTTGAAAGTTCATGAGGTAGTGTGACCAAATTCTTGATGAAGAACTAATACTCTCTATCTTTGTTTATTTTTTGAACTAGAAATCCAATAGTAGCCATGGCATTTGTATTTCTATTACTAGCCCTTGGTATATGCTCAAATTGGATATTTTTAATTTATTGCTTTAGGGTATCGACCATAGCCTTATATCGAACTAGATTGTCATCTTTAGTTTGGAAATGGTCTGTGACTTGATTGATGATTAATTGAGAATCACCATAAACTTAGAGATGAGATATGTTCTAGTGTAATGCCTATTGAATTCCTACGATAAGTGATTCATACTTGGCCATGTTATTTGTACAAGGAAAATTAATTCTAAATGATTTAGGGATTAGATCCTCCTATGGTGTAATAAATAAGAAGCGTACCCCCGATCTATGTGTAGTAAATAAACCATCAAAATATAGATTTTAGTGTTGTTCTTAAAGATGTGTGTCAATGATAGTCATTGTGGATTCATAAAGAAAATTAAATATGAGTGGCTTTGTGTCTATAAGGGGTGCTTTAGCAAGTTGATCTGCAAGGACCTATCCTTTGATTGCCTTCTAATTGACATACTCTATGTCAAACTCACTAAGAAGCATGATCCATTTGGCCATTCTACCATGTAAATCTATTTTATATAGTAGATACTTGAGTGGATATACTTTTGAAATAACCATGGTCTTATTATTCAACATGTAATGGCATAGTTTTTTAGCTATGAAGACCATGGCTAGACAAACTTTTTCAATAGATACATAGTTATGTTCATATGCGACCAAGGTATAACTTAAATAGTATACTGCACACTCTTTTCCATTGTTATCATGTTGAGCCAAAAGTACCCCTAAGGCATTGTCGGTAGATGATAGATACAACAAGAATGGCCTTCCTAGCATAAGAGGTAATAAAATAGGTGGATTAACTAGATAGTCCTTGAGTTATTGAAAAGTTGTTTGGCAGTGGTCATCCCAGTGAAATGCAACTCCCTTCTTTAGAAGATGTTTAAATGGATGACATTTTTATGCTAACTAATAGATGAAGCATCTAATTGATTGGATCTTACCCTACAAACTATGGAATTGCTTCAAATTGGTAAGTGGTGACATCTCAGTGATAGCATGGACTTTGGCGAGATCGACTTCAATGTCTCTATGAGACATAATGAAACTAAGTAATTTGCCTAAGGTTACTCCAAACACACATTTATTTGGATTGAATCTGACTTTATACCCCCATAATCTTTCAAATATCCTATGTAGCACTATTGGATGGTTGGCCTTGGTCTTGGATTTTCCTAATATGTCATCGATAGAGTCTTCAACAATATCATGCATCATATCATGGAATATGATAGTCATGGCCCTTTAATATGTATATTTAGCATTATTAAGACCAAATAGCATTACTTAATAATAAAATGTTCCCCATAGAGTGGTGAACACTATTTTATGTTGGTATTTTGGTGTTATTTTGATCTGGTTGTATCCTGAAAAGCCATCCATGAGTGAAAGCATTTCATAACCCACTATGGAGTCAATGATTATATCAATATTAGGGAATGGAAAGTAATTCTTAGGATAATTTTATTTATGTCTTGGAAATTAGTACAGATTCTAATTTTTTAGGTTTTTTGCTAAAAGGTACAACATTAGATATCCATTTTGAGTAGTCAATAGACTAGATACATCCTGCTTCTAAGATGTTTTCCAACTACTTCTTTACCAAGATAGAAATGTGAGGATGCATCTTACGCATCTTTTCTTTCACAAGTTTGGCATTAGGATTGACCATAAGGTGGTGTATAATTAAGGCAGGGTTTAAACCTTGCATGTCAGAATTAGCCCATGCAAAGATATCTACAAATTCTCTCAACAGAGTTGTAAATACTTCATGTTCCTCCTCAGTGAAGGACAACTAATTTTATCCATTTTAGTTTCGATCGAGTCCCAATGTTTACCTCTATTATATCTTTGACAAGAAGGGTTGAATCATCTTCTAGGATAGTAGGCAAAGACTTAAACTATTGGACTATATCAGGGTCCTATGTTAGGACTTGATCTTCAACATATCCTAGACATGATGAATCTGATTTTCCTAATGGGAGATCTATCCATGTGATAAAAATAGTCAAAAATTATTAAAGAATTTTATCAAATACTTATTTTTGCATAAAAATAAATTCAGAACCATAGGCAAGTTCATCATTGGTGGTCTCCTAATTTAAATTCAAAGAAAAATAGGTTAAGTGGTATTCTGGTGTTATCTAGTCCCACATCTAATGGCATCTAAGATAGGTTTTCACCACTAGACTAGCCCTTATCTTTACTTTTTCCCTAGTCAAAAAGTGCCTCAAAGAATTTTTCACTTTGGGACCTCAATGTTTTATTTATTTACTTTTAGCTAAGGGTGTTCACCCACTCTCCAAAATAGGCTTCAAGATCTAATGTAATTGAGAATCCTAATTTATGATCTCCCAAAAGAACGTTGTCTCTAAGGCCTATAAAATCATAGAAAGCCTCATCATTTTGAAACTCATCAACCAGTAAACTAGATTCTTGTTGGTCCCAATCTATCAGTTAGGGATAGTATAATGATAATGGGTTGTACCAAATAATTGGGTTAAGAGTACATATGGCATTATTATCGAATAGGTTAGTCTCAACTAGGACATCAAAGGTGAGGCTATGATTAAACTCTACTTCGCTATCGACATCATCATCACTAGCCACTATTTATGGAACTTGAATAAGATATGTGGGGTAACCCCTAGGCAATTTAAATCCAAGTCCATAAGGTCTTTTGTACTTAGTCATAGAAATTGGCTCAATGGTTACTTGTTAATTCAATTTGAGGCCTCTTTCTTCATAATCTTTATGTTCCATGATCCTATTAGGAATATGATACTTTACACTTTTATAACAATCATCTTGTTTATCATTGTATAACCATGATTCATCCCCTTCAAGAGGGCCTAGTTCTAGGCTAGATGCTGGTAAAAACATGATAGGTACCTTATCTTTGTTCTTTTGTTGCCAATGCATGTTTGGGGTACTTTTAGGTCATCTAAAGGTCTTTGATTTCTGAGGAAGATTGGTAATATAGAAGGTATCATGGGTCACATACTGCCTTGGGCCATTATCTAAAATGGTGAAATGATTGAAAGCTTTAAGAGGTGGCATGTGGGAAAGGGAATCCAAGGTATTAATATCTATGCAATTATCCTATGGAGGATTAATAAGTATGGCCTTTCCTTTGTCCTACTTGTAACTTGAATTCATGCCATATTGGTATGTATAGCTTTGAAACTCGACCTCAAGATGTTTACAGTGTTCAAATGGGTGTAAATCTCCTAAAATATTCACTTCCATCCTTGAGTGGGAGAACTTGTTACATTCGTGCAACGTTTTTGAGACTACATGAATCTCATGTAACCAAGGCCTACCTAGAAGCATATTATATGAAAACTCAAGATCAATTACATGGTAAAGTGTATCATGAGTTAAAGTCCTAATTATAAATGGTAAGCTAATAGTTCCTTGTGATTCTCTTTCTTGATTATCATAGGATTTGATAGTTATTATTTCTAGATAGAGATTTGTCATTGTGTACCCAAGAAGCTTGATGAGCTTTAGAGACACTATGTTGAGGCTTTAATCATTGTCTATAAGGACACATTTCAATTTATGTCACTTTATATAAAATTATATGTGCAATGGATTATTATGGAGCAGGATAAGGGAAGACATATCACTTTGGTTGAAATGTGACTTGTTGGGCTGGAGCTAGGTGTCCAACCAAAGCTTGAAATTTATCATGGGATATGTCATTAGAAATAGTGGATTGGGTTAAAAACTCATTCAAAATGTTCTTATAGATTGTTGATGTTTGTAGCAAATCTAAAATAGAAATTTATATTGGTGTCTTCTAAAATTATTCCACAATATCAAGCTTCTTGTCTTGGTCAATGGTGAATGGTTTATTTTGAGGCTAAATGGTTGGTTGGATAACAAGCAAAGTGGCAGATGGTTGTGGGCTTGAGATATTAATCTTTGACCTCTAAATTGTGATTTCACAAATGGGATTAGATGTTGAACCATAATTGCTAACAAATGTTGAGAATGGTGTGGGACTAGATAGGATAAGTCTCGATTGTTGGTGCACTTGTATGTGGTCACATGGCAAGGATGAGTTATTGGTATAAGGTTCAAAAGTGGAGGTATTGATTTTTTGGTTCACCTATGTGACATCCCCAATCAAGGAAGCATTATCCATGTAATTTGATTGAGTGGTATTGTTTATTAATGGTCTAGATTGAGTAGTTCTTGATCTATGATTAATGGAGATGGTATTAACACTACCCTTGCAATATAACCTACAACTATGTTGTAGTCATGTGCAACTACATGGTAGGTTTGTTTGTTGTTACCATTTTGACCTTGGTTTTATCCATTATTTTAATGTTGTAGGTTTTGCTATTGATTCTATTGATTCTACTGGTTTGGCCTTTTATTTTGATACTATTGATTTTGTTGTTGCACCAATCGGTGTTATTGTTATTGTTGTTGAATTTTATGTTGTTGTGTGTTATGTTAAGGAAGGGGATTTTGATAAATCCCAAGAGTTTTATTGGAGGTAGAAGCACCATTATCCAATGTTATCTCCCCATTCTCCAACATATTCTCAATTAATTCTTGACTTACACACATCTTTGTAGATTATGCCCATTGACCCGATGATATTCACAAAATTCATTTTCATGGTACCAATCAGGATAAGGAATGTCTTGTGGATAATGCTTTGGTATAGTGAAACTAATCAGATTAGCAGTGGCAAGTTTATGAAATATAGACTCAATAGGCTCTCCTAGGTCACTAAAGACATGATGCATAGACATAGTTCTCCTTGAAAGAGGGGTTTGTAATAGTAAAGGTTACTACATTTATTGCATGTATCTTGGTTGTTGTGCTTGTGATGTGGGTTGAAGAGGTTGTTGGGTAGGATTAAGATGAAAAGGTGGTGTAGATGATGTTTGCACTATTTAGACATGATGTGACTCAGTTACTTTGCTTCCCACAACATTCTTATTGCAGTTGAATTGCATTGGTCTATCTTGGTTACTAGCATCTGCCAGTTGTGATGCTTATACTTGGATTAGATGTTGGTTTTGGCCACTTCCCTAATTAGTACCTTGATTCTGATTAGTTGAAGTAAGCTTGATGATCCCTTTATTAATAAGGGCTCGCTCAATAAAAAAGCCTTTATCAATGATCTCCTTGAAAGTATGTGCACATTGTAGTTTCAGATGATAAGCTATCTCATTATACAAATTTTTAGTAAAAATAGTGGCTAATTATTTATCTAGTAAATTATGGGTGAATTATCTTGAAAGGCTCTCCATCACTATAGATAACTTGCAAAAATCTCACCATTATTTTATTTTTCTTGTGTTAATCAACTAATGAAATTTCATGTTTGAGATTATAGGAAAAGTGTTGCATAAACTTATCAGAAAGATCATCAAAATATATTACTAAATTATTGGGAAACTTTAAGAACCACTCTAAGGTTTGTCCAACCAAGCTTCTTGGAAACAACAACAAAAGGTATATATCACTATATGCCACTGGTTGACAAGAAATAAAGAACTCAGTTAAATGGGCCTTAGGGTCATCTTTCCATTTGTATTTATAAAATTTTGATGGTTTGTATCCTAGAAGAAATGGTATCTATAATTGCTCCATGTTTAATAGATAAGAACACACGCCATCCAACTTAAACTTTTTAGTCTGTTTGCCAGCTTGAATGATTGTAATTGCATCCTTCATCTGTTGTAATTCTTGGGATACAAAACTAGAAGGAACATTAGTTTGAGGGAGAATATTGGTTTGGGTAAATGGTTGGAAGGTCACAAGTTGGCAACTTTTATCAGATAATGATGGAGAGATCTATTGGGGTATATTGGTTTGGTTGGGAAATGGACCAAAAATATGCATACGTGGATTAGGATGTACTTGATATTACACATTTGGTTATGTGATATTTTGGTTTAGGTTGGATATGAAGGCTTGACTTGGAGGATTTTATGGTTGGGATGAAGGGATATAACTATACTATCCCTATTGTGGTTGAAAAGGGACATGTTATCGAGTAATCGAACCTTGTTATTGAGTGGGAACTTGTGAACCAAGACCCTATCTCTAAACTTATGGCAAATTTTGAACTAACTGTTGTCTAGTAGGTACTTGAGAAACATGAGAGCCTCCCTATTACATGAATCCTTGTTGGGAAGTGAATACATGTTAAATATTTGGCATCTATCATTGACCAATATTTACATATTGTTGGCTAGTCATCAATTGATTTTGGATTGGTACACTAGTCTACGACTGAAGAGGTATGTTTATAACTACTTGACAAGGTAGAACATTAGTTTCCCATTATTTGTGGTAATACATTTGGCCACTATTGTGTTGGTACACTAGATTATGCCTTGTTGAGGAGTAGGATTCATCACATTCTATTGTTGAGGCATAACTTTGGTTGTTAGTTGACTACATAATCCTATTGGTTACATAGTTGATGAAGTAATTGGTTGAGGTTGGGATGTATAAACTCCTACTCCCTAGTATGATGGTCCACTCATGGTATTAACTACAAACACATGTTGTTGACTAGTTGTTTATGCATTAGTACCACTTTGATCTGGATTGGAGATTGCTTGCACATTGTCCACTATATTTTGCTCATTATTCTATGTAGAAGCAGAAGTCACTTCTTCAATAGTGGAAATATGCATCAAGTTTTCTACCAAAATGTTTTGCATGAATGGGTCTAAACTCTTATTGTCTTGACCAATTAACTTTATCAAAACTCTTGTTGAAGGAACTAAGTCAATAAGAGGTTTGCTCACCATTGTCATCTGATTGAAATTATGTGCTAAATTTAAGTAGGTTTGATATGCCATCTCCATTTGGTTAAAGTGGTCTTCCATGATTTTTTTGCCTATGTTAGGAATATTAGGGTCTTGATAAGTTGTTTGGATTAGAGCCAAAGGATTGCTAAAAGAAAACTGTTGACCATAAATTATGTTGTGGGGCATTCTTACTAGGTTTGGTAAATTCTCATAGGGGAAGTATATTGGAAACTTGGCCCCTACCTCTATGGATATAACCAAAATATCATCTTTGTTCTCCAATAAATGATGATCAAATAAAAATATATCATATGTGGAAAGTGTATTAGTAGATCATGACTATTTTAGAACTAGTTCGTCAGCTATAGGTATTATAGCTAGGTATTGTGCAATTTGTTCTTGGTCTTGTTCTAAATAAGGTGGTGTATTAACCAAATAGTTAGAGAATGGATCTTAGCTTTGTGACCCTAATTGAGTATTATAATAGGGATATGGATCCATCTCATAATCAATTTATCTGCATAGAGATCTTGCACCATTTTTTCTTTTGTAACCACATTACTAATCCCTAAATTTTACATGAGTCCACTACGAGTGTAGGAATACGTTTTGGGATCCATAATCAATACTTTGTGATAAAGGGAGGTCTTCAAATTCTAAAAATACATTATCTAAAAGTTGATGTTCAAACTTGGTCTAGATTTGAAAAAAGGATCAAAATTTTTATGCAAAGATTTATGATAACTCAAGCTAGTGTTAAGTGTCTAACATTACACATCTTACATAAAAAAAGATTAAGTAAATAAACCAAAAATCAAAATTCCAAATGATAAGGTCAAAGTGTTTCAAATCAATCTAATCTAGGAAATTAAAAATTACTAGGTCTTTTGGCCAAATGTGGTGTCAAAAGTTAGGCTCAAATAAGGCATGCACTAGGACTCTTGTTTAAATAGCGTCAAAAGATAGAATTTGAAAATAGATGAAATATTTAATCTAATGGATTTAAAACACTTCTAAAAAACACTAGACATTTGATTCTTGGACATGGACTCAATAAAATAGGTATAAGGTATGAAATAAAAGTCACTTTAGAGATAGTTTATTATTCTCACAAATAATGGTATAAAACTTGGTTCTTTTGACAAATAAGCTAGACAAAAAGTGAAAAATGTAATTGGGCTAGACAAAGGTTCACAAAGGTATACTCGAATTGATTTGAAAATGTAGGAACAAATTTGAATCTGTGTAAGAGGGCCTATGAAACAATATGTAAAATGTTTTGGGTAGCGTAACAACACTAGACTACCTAAAAGATGTAACAAAATGCTTTTTTCAAAAAATCTCTAAGGCAAAGATAATTTCTAATAAATTTGACAACATAACACTACCTTTCTCGACTCAAAATGTTGTGGTGCATAAATTCAAAGTGCACGTGTTTAACACAAAATGACTTAAGTCTATCAAGTGGTGATAACGATCATAAGTCTTAAGTGGCCTTCAACTCATATTGGAAATTGAACCTAAGTTCCCTCAAGTTTAGTGCAAATGGCGAACCCATTTAACACATCAACCATATGAACTTATGAAAGTGAAATTTTGAATTTAAATTATAAATGAAGGACTTAAACAAACTTTGGCAAGAGTCTAAAATCAATTGGACAACATAACTACACCAAAGTGGATGATATGACTCCAAGTTTAGATGAAATTTGAACAAGGAAAATTGATGATTCACATGGGTAGCATAACATCTCCTTGTTCAAATAAAATTGGGGACCATGTGTTTGGTTTACATTGTTTGTTTACACCAAGTTTTGACTCCAAACAAGACTTAAATCTAGGACAAAACCAACTAATTAATCACTCTTAGATCTAAAACTACAAAGGTTGCTTAGTATTGTTAAAATCTATCAATATACATCATTTGAGAGGATTTTAAGTGTTCATCCAAAAGCAAATATGCATTATATAGTAGGGTTTTTATACCCCCCTTCTCTTAAATGAAAATACTATGACACTTACCTTAAGGTGCACCTCACACCAATAATACTTTCATGTCAAGTGGGGATTTGTCTAAGATCTACAAGTTTTTGAATGTTCTAGGGGAATCAATTACACAATGACTTTCACATCAAAAAATGAAAAATAAAAGCATGGATTTTGGGTCTGTATCACTTGGCTTATTGCAAAAAGGTCTAGTCTTTTTTGCAACCACTACATCCTATTATTCCTTAGTGTAGTGCGATGTCCAAAGTGTCAACACATCCCATGTGCAACTCCAATAT
The DNA here is from genome assembly GCA_037957365.1 of Torreya grandis. Lineage (NCBI taxonomy): Eukaryota > Viridiplantae > Streptophyta > Pinopsida > Cupressales > Taxaceae > Torreya > Torreya grandis. The sequence continues at coordinate 844,166 of JARHVA010002582.1, read as the reverse complement.
GGAGCCAAATGAATTCAGTGCTAAGAGGTGAAATTCAAGGTCAAAGCTTCCCTAAAGAACTCATGGGAGGTGATGACATTCCCCTCACAAGCCAAGTTTACATGAAATAAATAAAGCATAAAATAGAAAGACTTTAGGGTCATTGTCAAGGTCACCCAATATTTTTGTGATTTTTTGGGGAGTGTTTTAGATGATGTCCTTTCTATCCATTAGACTAGGCAATTTGCAAATAAGGAAAGCACTTTTGATTCCAAGGGTTCCCTAAAGGGGACAAATGGAAGAGTATACATGCAACATCCTTGTATTTTGTGAAAACAAAGTGCTAATTGAAACAAGTAGTGAACACAAAATCTTTGAAAGATGAGTTCATTTTTAAGCCTCAAATCAAAAAGTGTGGTGGTGTTCTTTTGACCCTTTGATCTTAAAATTGTGAACTTTGAAAACTAATGCTCAAAAATACTTAATTAAGCATCTAAATGTTACATTAAACACCAAAATAATGCTCTTAGTTCATTTTAAAGGATGAAAAATATGATCTAAACATGTTTTAGCAATTTTCCAAGTTGGTTCTGAAATGAAAATGTTAGTATGCCCTTCAGCCTTGAAGCTAAATTTAGTTTGAAACAATGAACTTTGAAAAATGAAGTCTCAAGTTTTTTTTGCACAGTGCAATCCCAATACTCCATAAAGTAATACCACAAGTTACTGGACAATCCTCAAAATTTAAGATTTATGGTATTGTAACCAACTACTAATGATTTTTCATAATATTATCCCATGAGCTACAAAATGATCTCGTAACTTTAAGATTTGTGGTATTGCATACAATAATCCTGCTACTCAGGGTCACAATCTTGATACTTGGGGTAAAATGAGGTTTTGTGAAAAAACCATACAACTTTAGGCTAAACTAATGACATATTGTAAAAATTTAGGGAAAAAAAATGGTTTTAACAAAAAAATAATCAAAAATAGAGTCTGATTGACCCCAAATGAAGCTCTATAAAATGGCCTATTTTGCACACTACAATACCATGACTCATAGTGACAATCTCATGAGTTTTAGGACAATCCCACCACTTTAAAAGTAGCAGTATTATCTCTTAACCTGCTAGGGGTTAGAAAATACCACAACTTGGTTTTATAACCCCATGAGTTGTAGCACAATCCCGCTACTAAGATAATAGTGGTACTATTAAACCTACATAAAAACACAAAGTTAGTCTAAAATAAAAATAGTTAAGCACAATACTATGAGTTACAGGACAATCCCACGACTCAGAGTAACAACATTTGACCCTGTCATAACAAACTTGTGACTTCTAGAAAAATATGTTTTTACTCAAATTTTCACTCTTTCTGGCTTCTTACTTCAAGAGTCTACAAGTAAAAAATTAGTAGGTTGCTTTAAAGACCTTTGTGATCATTTTTTTGAAGCTATTCGGTCCCACGAGGGATGTCATTTGTGAACATAGGATTGCAATAAGGGGAGATTAGTATTATGTTAGTCAATGAAATCAAAATCAAACAAAACACACTAAATGCTAAAGCCTTAAGCCTATCTCAAAGGGGGAGCTTAGTGAAGAAAAAAATGAATAAAGCATAAATAAAATGCAAAAAACACACATTCATTACCTTCCTTGATGTTCCAAGAGTGTTCTTTGATTGGCTTTCTTAATTTGTGCTCATGAAGTCTTCATCAAAGGAGGCTTGACTACACCTCTTCTCCTTGGCACCTTGTAGCTTAGCTTGTGCAAAGCTTCTCTCAATATTTTGGAATTATAACACTAATTTCAATGGCTTTTGAAATCATTTGTGTAGTATAACTTTGCATTATCTAAGCTTAAAATTCATGTGGCAAGGCCTCCTATTTATAGATTTTTGCAAATGGGTAGAATCAACCTAAACCATCCATCTCAAGATTAAGATGTGTGGCTAAGGATTAATCCAATTATTCAATTAAAATTGATAAATATGCTCATCAATATTTTGGATAGAGGAGCAATTAAGAGGCATGGATGGAATTGATGAGGCATGGGAGGCATGAATCCTAATATTTATGGCATTTATAACCTAGGGATGTTTTCCCAAGAAATGAGGTCACCTAATGATGCAGATATTCAATATTCATTTCTAAAAACAAGTATTCAACAATTTTCATATAATTCTTAATTAGGCTCTAATTTGGTTTAACTAGCTCTTAAGCATGATTAAGCACTTTGTTCACAAATTACTCAAATTGATCAAAATGCCTTGTTATTGGTCCAAAATTTGACTAGATTGGAATTAGAAGTCAATGTCAGATGTATTGGATCCATTATCCCATTTAGGATGTTACCAATAACACATAATAAATGCACATGTCTTGTGCAAGAGATTTGATAGGAAAGAGCAATATAGAGTACCCAGGTGTAAAATTGGCATTTTGACTTGAAATGATTTGATCAAAGTTAGCAAGCCCATAAATTGCATTATCCCATTTAATGATACTCTAGCCAAAATTGGCACTTGAATATGTCAATTTCACATCATTTAGCGTGTTTTAGTGTTTTTAGGCCTAATTGTGCACTTTAGTGGAAATTGAACAAAAGTCTGATTGGAGGTTAATGGTGGCCAGATTTAGGTGTCTACAATAATAAATTTTTTAATTGAGTTCCTTCCAAGGTTGTACTATAGCCATACCATTCCTCCATATGTCTAGAAGAAAAAATTCTTGGCTGAGAAGCTTATGGGTATATCATAAAACTCTTTCAATCCATCTTGCCACTAAATCAACTCATCACAAGCTCTGGTACCATGATAAAATTACTAGAATATATAACATATATGTAAAACATTTAAATATATCTAGATGAGACAACAAAATCAAAGGCATATTACACAATCATATTACATGACATAATAATTTATTGTGGGAAAACATGAAAGAGGTAAAAAAAAATCCACCAATGATGATTATTCAAATTATTGAGAAACTCTACACCCAATACATTAACTTCTCCTTCTCACTTCTTCATGCAGTACTTCACAAAACTCATAAATTAATTATGATCAAATTATTTCATACTCGTGATATGATTTCACAATAGGGGTAAAACCTTGTTTATATTGAAATACCTAGGGATGTGATCATTATAAAAATAATGGGTCCATCCATCTTGATAAAGTAATTTAATTTAAATTTCATAACTATTAAATAATTATAACTTTATTATTTATTTACATATTATTGTTTAATTAATTACCAAGGCTAAGGGTCAATTAAGCCCACATAGAATTAAATGATCTAATAGCTTATCCATTCATACAATATTAAGCTCAGTAAGTTTTATAATTAGTTATCTTTGAATAAAATTCTCTTGTTTAAGTGGATGTTCATATGGAATTTTAGAAACTGTGACTACTCTATTGGTATGCATGTATTTAATAAACCCATGCACTATGGAAGGTATTGTGAGGATTGTATATATCCAAGGTTATCCCAATAACATAGAAAAGACTCACATGTATGGTATAGCTAAAAAGGGAATGACCACATGTATTGGGCCAACCTGTAAGGGTAAGTCAATCTTACCAATAATGTGTTGAGAGGTCCCATCGAATGCCTTGACCATTTTGGTCAAAGGGTATAAATCATCATGTTTATATCTAAAATTTTCAAGTAATGTCATGGTGAAAATATTTTTACTATCATCATTATCAAATCATAACACTATGAATAAGTTATTTATCAAGGTATGCTCAAATAAATAAAGACTAAAGATCTGAGTAATCATCTAAAATCTCACTATCATTGAAATTAGTAGAGGGTATCTAAACCATAGGAGGTATATATCATGTGTAAGTATCAATTTTAGACATTTATTTATGGCCACTTTCATGCCTAAATTAGCATTTATTTTAATTTATAGCAAATAACATATTTTAAGCCTAGAAATCACCTGAGTTTCCCATTTTTTTTCGTATAAGAGATTTAATTACCTAGAGACATGATGAGGTTAGATTTTTTAGTGTATTATCTTATCTGCATCACTAACTTAGTTTAGTTATAACCCTATTAAAATTTTGACCTAGTAATATGGCACTTTTGGCATGCTAATCTATTAATTCATGACATTTAAAACAATTGTCAAAAGCTAAAAATCACTAATCAAGACTAATTATACTACAAATATTAACTAACTTGCCTAAAAAAATCCAAATCAAATTAGTGAATTTCATTTACTAAAAAAGGAATTTTAGCCAAATATGAAGTCAAAGAGTCAAATGAGATAATAAAGTGATTTATTATCTCATAAATATTCAAAAATATGACTCACATTTCACAAATATCTAAAGTGAGTTGTCACACCTCATAAATATCTAAAACTGAGGTGTCAAGATTACATGGATGCCTTAAACCCTCTCAGAGTTAGACTGACTTAAACAAGATTAATTTAGACTCAACCCAAGCTAGAATTTAACCTAACCTTCCTATCATTAGATTTAGTTCTTTGAGCTATAAATACAATTGCCTATGTAATTGTTTAACAAGATTTTGTGTGTAAGGTTATCATGTTGGAATACCTTCTTGAAGTCTTTGAGAGTAGTGTTATCATGCTAAAATAATGTCAAGATTCACACCAAGCCACAAGTGACTATTGAAAGATGATACCATTAAGGAAAAGAATTTTTAAAATATGATAATCATCATAGACTAAGCACAAACATTATTATTCCAACAAGTAAGCATCATATACGATAAATGAGGTAAGAAAATTGAATTGTCTTCATCTCTATTTTGTGATCTTGCTTATTGTGTTATGCTCCCCCTAGTTCTTAGGCATGAGGGTTTAGTCTTAGTAAATTATTTTTATTAATGTTTTCTCATTTTAGACTAATAAGAAACTAATATACATATTGTTTCCTCTATGGACACCTAACATACATAATGACATAACCAGTTTGACCAAACATCCCATATGGCCAAGGAGATTATTATACTAGTCTTAGTTTTTCTAACAGATGCATTAAAATATTCAATTTCAAATTTTGTCTTACAATTTCATGTTGATTTTTTAGATCGACGTTGATTGTAAGAATCTACCATGATCTTTGCATAGAAAAAAAGTAAATTAATAACATGGCTAAGAATGTTTTTTCTTGCTTTGTATTGCCTTTATTTTGGGTTTGATAGCCTATTTTTTGTCTATGTAACACTTTTCTTACAAATGATATGAAATATTTGTGTCCTAAGCTTATTTATTAATCATTTTTAATTCAAAATAGAGTTGTTTTAGTGTGTTTGTAGAAAACATTGATGATCTAACTGAATCGATGTTAATTTCAGGAATTAGCATCAATCTCTATGTGATCATTGTCAATTTTATCTGAGATAAAAGTAGAAACCTGAGAGATTAAATTAAATTTGTATTTACTCACTTGATTTTGGGATTATAAGTAAGAAAAACCTCTAACAATTTATAGGACCTAAGGTGGAGAGAGGAAAAGTTTAATCATTGTTAAAATCTCACATTAATTTTGTTTGGTGCTTAAAATCCCCTTGGTTGTTTTGTCTTGTTATTTGTTTTTGAAAATTTTATAAGTGCAAATGAGGCTAAGGGGCCAAAATTTTAATCATACTTTAAACTTGGTGCTATTAAAAGGAACACACATTTTAGCTAGATCTCCTAAGAATCTTTTTCATTTTATGTTCTTTTTTATTATTAGCTAAATTTTAAAGTTCTTAGCCTAGTTTCTTTGTTTGTGGAAAATTATGAACTATTGTGTGTATGATCTCCCCCCAATCCCATTTATGGAACTCAGGTGACCAAAAGCACTTAGCTTATTTGCTCTATTTGAAAGTTGTGTTGGAAAGAATGTTGTGTATGTTGTCCCCAAACTTTGAGTGACTTGGGTGATATAAAAATGACCTCTAAAGTCTTTTCTTTTTCATTTATTTCTTTTTATGCATTTGTTTTATGGGTGAGATTTCATCACCTCCCCATAATTTATTTAAGGGTGATTTGACCTAGAGTTTCATCTCCCAACATTATACCAACCTTGCTTCATGGTGGGGTATACAAATCAAAGCACATGATACTAAGATTGCTAGGGGGATAAGCGGCTATCCTTTCTAATCCTAATGAAATCCTAGGTAAAGTCTAGATAAACATCAAACTCCACTACAATTACATAGATGGAGATGATATGTAAAGGAATAAACTCTTTCATAATAATTTATCTAGTATGAACCCAATTGACATGATTTCACACCTTATGTTAGCCACACTTGGGACCATCTAGTACACATGAAACTTATAGATTTTAGACAAATCCCCCCTTTCCATGAAATTTCATGCCAAATACTGACTACTCTTCACTCTAAGTTTTTTCCATGTATCAATTCTTGAGAGACAAGGGGGGCATAAAAAACTCTACCTACACCTATACTTTATTTGTTAGATTAACGCTTAATTCCTCACAAGCATTAGTGTATTGATGGAAACTTTCGTTGAAGCTATGCACATCTATGTTAGTTATAGGGAATAGGATGAGCCATGAGTGATATTTTTATTTTTATTTGATTTAAATGTGTGCTTTTAGAATAAAACTATTTATTTGTATTATTCCATCAAAATAAGTCCAAAACATTCACATTGTTTTTACACCCCTTTGGCTTAATAAGTGTTACTCTATCCATTTTTGTCACATCTTTTTGCCTTGGATATGTTTTCTAAGACCATTTGTGTGTATTTTGTTTAAATAGGGCATCATTACACTACCCATTTCATCCCAAACTTTTGCCTTGGATATTCTAGTCCAAAACCATTTGCCATGTCATTTATTTAAAGGAGTATTGTTACGTTATCAAATTTATTCCAATATCCTATCAGTTCTAAAACCAAGTTCCAAGCTATTGTTATACCTCTATTATTTCAAATGCACGCTTACACTACTCATTTGGGTTTAGCCTCTTTGCATTAAAACATTTGAGTCTTTTTTCATTAAATTTTAAATTCAACCTTTTGAAGTCTAAATCCTAAACTAATCAAGTTCACATTGAAGCCTCATCTAATTTGGGATTAGGTTCTCTACATTTTATGTTTAGATTGTGTTACTTGGGTTGATTTCATGTTTGATCTCAAAGAACCCTTGCCTAGACCTAGATATTATTGTTTATTTTGTGCTTTATTTAGGGTGTCTTTTTGAGCCAAGTTGTTGCCATGTACTTTGTCTAAAGTTTGTCATGCTAAATTTTTGAGTGTCTTAGTTCCTTTGTACCAATATTTTTAATGAGTCAAACTTTGAGTCTTAAGTGAGCCAATTATCAAGTGTCATTCGATCCAATAACCTTAGTTTAGTTTTTTTTTGAGTTCTTGTTCACATTTTGTGTTTTTGAGTCTAACCTTATTTATAGCATGATTATAACCACCTTTGGGAAAATTGTTGCTATCTCTTGATCCTATTTAGTAATTATTTCACTTTGTTTAGACACTCTTGTGACTGATTATAATTGCCTGTGGGCAAATGAGTACTTTATCCATAAATAATTTTGAGCCTTTGTGTTACTTTTGTTGTTGATTATAGTTGCCTTTGGAAAAATTAATATCATTTTATTAGACCAATCTCACTTTTTATTTTGTTCTAACTTTATATAGTTTAGTTATTTATTCCTTTATGTCTTTTTTACAAAACCAAAGACCCTTTATTTTTTAACCTCAATTTTTTTTAACTTTAGACCCTTTGTTTGTCACGTGACCTATCTATGGATCAAAATTTACCTCATTACACACGTAGAAGGACTATCTATAATCTTGGCTATGGGAACCTTATGACTAATGACCTTTTGTTTAAGACTAGTATGATGGAATCGCTTATGAGATGGATTCTTATCCATTTTATAACATCTTATACATTGAAAAAAGGCATGACCCTTTAGTGTAGTATTTGTTCACTGTACTTCCCTATCCATGCTAAGAATGAGATAAAACATAGTAATGCCTTGCTCAAATGATGCCTAACATTGAATAAAACCAAAAACAAGATCCCTATTATGTTATGATACCCACATAAACTAGCTATGATCCTTACTTATTTGAACATCATTTGTTGGAAAACAAAGATGAAGTGATAATTAGAGTTGTTGAAGTAGGAGCTAGGTTTTCACTAGATTTCCCATAAGAAATTTTTAGTGTGATTATAATGCCTATACATGCACTAATAATTCAACCATTCAAATAGGGATCTACTATTTATAGCCAATATTTGGTATAAATGACACAACAAGACTAAAATACACTTGTAAAAGGAAAAGGTATTATGGATGAACAAATAAAATAGGTACAGCAGGCATACCAAACCTATTTCAATCTAAATCATAACCTCAATAAAAGGGATATTTCTAACATGCCACTTATTGAGATAGATCCATCAATAGGGTAATAAATAGATGCATTGAGCTATATAAGTCAAAATGTAGACCCCTTTATCTAAATCACATTGATTGGTGATATGTCTAATGTCCATATTTAAATGGAATATAATGTTTCTCAAATAGAATACCACACCCAAAATATTTTAGATAGAATGCAAGTGCATTCCAATTTAAACCAAAGTGGGTCTAATTTACCACCAAGCAATACCTAGAAAATTCCTCTAAATAACACCATGAGCAGGTTACAACAATAAGGAATGGGTATGTTTATTTTTCCAAAATCAATAAGCAACCTCCACTCCTCAACCAACTACTTCATCAAATGTGTAACAAGGGAAACAAGCCAAAAATAGACCAACTTACCACTACAATAAGTGTAGAACACTATGCTGCTTCAACAAGTGATAATGAATGTTCTACCACAATGATCATAGACCAATGTACCTTATCAATCATAGACATTACCTAACCAAAAATGTATTTCTATTGGCCAAAATATTCCAGTTGGTCAACAAAAACACTTTCCAAATCAATAAATACAAAACCCCCAACAAATGCCAAACCAACAACAAATCCCAAATCAACAACAAGTGCCAAATCAATAATTTCCAAACTAATAACTATTATTTCAACAACAAGTACTAATCTAAAAATAGGTGTCTAGCCAATAACAATGTTTTCACACATAGTAAGTACTAGGTACTCAACAAAAATTTCCTTTCACCTAATGGGTATCACATGTGCAATAAAGATCTAAATACCAAACCTTCAATAGTAGGGATATAGTCAACAACGTGTTCCCTATATCTAATAGGTTTTAACAAGTAGATAACAAGTTCCCTCCCAATCCCAATAATACCAACATATTATATATAGCCAAACACCATGGCCATAGCCATAATTCATTATCCACGCTTATGTAGCCAACCCAAACTAAAAATTTATGCAACATCAATGTATGTTGTAGCCATAATATAATCTTAATAAATAGGTACACATACCTGGTCATATCACCAATTCAACTAGCATCCCATAGTATAACTACCTCAGTCAAAGTATTCAACCTTTATCTGTGCAACCTCAGAAACAAGCCAATCCTAATTTCTAAGCCCAATATTTGTAACAGATGAAGGATGTAATTCAAGAAATGCAAATTGGAAAACAAACAAAGAAATTCAAACTGAAGGAGATATGTTCTTACCCATTCAATATGGAGTATTTAAAATTATCATTTCTATCAAGTTATGAGACACCTAAATTTGAAAAATATAAAGGTAAATGTGATCCTATATATAATTTAAAGGAATTATTTTTTTCCTACCATCTAGTGGCCTACAATGATATATATTTTCTTCTACTCTTCCCAAGGAGTCTAGCTAGACAAGCCTTGGAATGGTTGTCAAAATTACTGAAGAAACTTTTACCTAACTTTGATGATCTCTCAAATAAGTTTATACAACACTTCTCACACAATATTGAGCATGAGATTACTATTATAGATCTAGGCCAAGCTAAATAGAAAATTGGTGAGAGCTTCACTCCATAATTACAATGTTGGCTATGTTATTTATAAGGAGCTTACACAGTGAGATATCCTAAAATATTGAGTTACAATGTGCTCATACATTTAAAGAGGTTATATAAAAATAAATATATATTGAGAAATCCCTTTTCAACAAAGGCATAATCAATCTATCCTCTTCCGATCAAAACCAAAACCAGAATCAAGTCTAGAAATATAATCAGAACCAAACTCAAATACTAGATTCAATGCCACCTCAAGCCAATGAAAGACCCAAACCCTATAAAAATAATATGAATGTTATTATCAATGGGTTTAATGAATCATGACATGTTTATATGGTGCATTTTTGACACTCTTAATTCCATGAGAATGTAACACCTTTCTCTAGGAAATGCATAAATGGATGCCATTTATCAGCTAATTATGAGATGAAGTGTTTGATAGATTGAATCTTGCCATAAAAATATAGATATAATTCAAGGTAGATGATGGTGGAATTTATATAAATGTTAAATATTCCACTATAGTTCTTGATGAATCCCTACAATGAGCATTTCATATTTGATGATGTTATTGGTATAGGGAAATCTAATACAAAATGACTTAAGAATGAGATCCCCTTGTGGCATAATAAATAATATTTTGGTCCCTGATCCATGAATTATGAATGATCCATCAAAGCACATCTTCCACTATTTAGCCTCAAAAGGTGTATCTTCTTCTTTAACAATCATGATGGCCTCATATGAAAATCCAAATGTAAGAGGTTCACTATCTTGAAGAGGAGCTTCAGCAAGTTGATCTATAATTGGTTTCCCCTTAATGGCCTTCTAGTTGGCATATTAAATTTCAAACTTGTTAAATATCATGATCTATTTTGCTATACAGCTATATAGATCTGATTTGGAAAGTAGATATTTGAGTGGATCTATTTTGGCAATAACAACAGTCTTGTTGTTTATCATATAATGATGCATTTTTTGGGTTATGAACACCATTGCTAAACATGATTTTTAAATCACCGTATAGTTATGTTCATATATGACCAATGTTTGCCTCAAATAATACATGGCATGTTCCTTTCCCTACTCATCATGTTGGGCCAAAATTACCCTCAGAGCATTCCCAATTATGGATAGGTAAAGAAGTATTGGATTATTTGGCTTTGGTGGTAACAACATGCTAAACAAGTGGGTTGAAAAGATATTCTTTAAGCTAATCAAATGACTTTTGACACTCTTCATTCAAAGATAATTCAACACCTTTCTTCATCAAATGCATAAATGGATGGCATATATTAGCTAATTATGAGATGAAGTGTCTTATAAATTGAATATTTCCCTATAAACTACAGAGTTGCTTCAAGGTAGATGGTGGTGGCATTTATATAATTACGTAGACTTGGGTTGGGTCGAATTTAATACCCCTGTGAGAGATAATTAAACCTAGTAGCTTGCCATAAGTGAATCTAAATACACATTTACTTAGATTAATCCCAATGTTGTACTCATGAAGTCTCTCAAATATTCTTCATAGTATGACTGGGTGATTGACATGGGTCTTTGATTTACCTAAGATATCATCTACATAGTCCTCAACAATATCATGCATCATGTCATGAAAAATCACTATCATAGCTCTTTGGTAAGTGGCTCTAGCATTCTTAAGTCTAAATGAAATTACCTGATAGAAAACATTTCCCATATGGTAGTGAACATTGTATTGTGTTGGTCTTTTGGTGCTATGCTAATCTAATTATACCCTAAAAATCCATCCATTAAAGAGATAATTTCATAGCTAGATGTTGAGTTGACTATCATGTTAATATTAGGAAAAATAAAGTCATATTTTGGTTAGGATTTGTTAATGTCTCTAAAAGTAGTGTAGTTTACTTATTAGCACAAAATTTGAAATCCACTTTGAATAGTTGATTGACCTGATGTGTTTCACATCTAATATTTTTTCTAACTCTTTATTTACTAACAAAATAATATGAGGGTGCATCATATGTAACTTATGCTTAATAGGTTTGGCATTAGGATGTACAACAAGATGGTGTACAGCCAAGGTGGGGTCTGAACTTGGCATGTCTAAGTAGGCCCATGAAAATATGTAAACAAATTCCCTTAAAAGGGTAGTAAAATATTTAGATTCCTCTTTAGTGAGAGATGTACCTAGTTTAATCCACTTTGGGTCCTATAGAGTCTTAATATTTATCTCTGAAGTGTCCTCCACTAAAAGTGTTGAACCATCATCAAGAATGGTTGGCAAGGAATTGAACAAGAGATTAGCATAAGAGATTAGATCAAATACTCATTTAGAATGTCTTTGTGGATGGTAGATGTAAGCAAAAAATCCATGATGGAGATGTGTGTAGGTGTATTTTTTAGTTGTTATATAATATCATAGGCTTTCCCATAAATTTTATTAGTTGGTTTATTTTTAATAGGAACATAAGGTTAATTAGGCTCATTAGTAGTATTTGGTTATGGTCCTCTAATGGTGACTCTAGCTTAGCAAGTCATGATTGTGAAATATCTATCTGGAACTTGGATTTGGTAGTTGGTTGGGTAGGTAGTGAGGCTTGGAATGATTATTATTGGATGGTATGGTGCCTGATTATCAACATGACACATAGAAGAATCACTGCCATAAAGAGATTGGTAGGCATTATTAAAAAAAATAAGAATTATTATGCAAAGGTCTGGGTCTATTTATACTTAGTCTATTGTTTATAGTGATGGTGGAAACATGATAATCTAAAATGTGTCCTAAAATATTATTGTAAGTGTACACAATGGCATGAATACCTCCTTGGTTGGTTTGATCATTTTAACCTTGGTTCTGACCATTATACTATTATTGTTATGGTTTGTATTATTGTTTTTGATTATGAGGTGGAGCTCTTTTTCATTGTTATTTTTGTTGGTACCGCTACTAGTTGTTATTATTTTTATGTTATAGAAATGGATTTTGTTAAACACCTGAGTTATGATCATTCATATAGACATGGGTGTCTCTTTCTATCTCTCTATCCATCATGTTTTCAATCATATGTCTAATTTGGATACACCATCTAATGGAATGTCCTCTAATATGATGGTACTCACAAAATTCATTTTTCTTGTACAAATAGAGAAAATAAGTATCAATAGGAAATGGCTTTGGTATAGGCTAACTAATCATATTTTTTTGAGCCAATCTTTAGAATACAAAATTGATAAGCTCATAAAGGTCACTGAATTGTTAGGTGATGAGTGGTCTTCTCCTTGGAGGAGGGATTTTTAATTGGTTTTAATTTTGTGTTGGTTGGTTTTGTGGAGGTCTTGGTTGGATGCATGGGGGAAGTGGTTACTGAGTGGGTAGAGATATATAGAAAACTAGTGTTTTCACCATCTAAACTTGGCATGATTTAGTAACCTCATTGCTAAAAACATTCTTATTATGGTTGTAAGGTTTAGCTCTTTTTTTCCTCCCATTTCTAGGAGAACTACATTGGCCTAAGATCCATACATATTATGTAGGTATCACTTGGATACATGGGGTATCTTAGTTTAGCTCAGCCACACCTTCCTTTATTTTTTTACCACTTCTTTACCTTAAAGATCCTAGGACTCTTAAATACTTCACGAGTAACCATTATCATTTAGTTTCCCCATCTTTAGTGGCCTTAAGCCCTATGTTCTTGCCATTTTATGAGCTGATATTATTACGTATTCAAATTTGATACACTGATGACCACTTGGATTCATCTTATGCTCTTGCCATTTTATGAGTACTCTTTGTCTCAATGCTTTCACCATTTTATAAGATCCTTCTCATTCCAAGTCATAAATGTAATAGAAACTATAAATTACTACTTATGTTCATTAGTGGTTACCTAGCCCTTGACTTTTAGTGTGGTTTTAACCTAAACCATACTTTCTTGTGCTTGCATGATTTATTTGTCTTGATGTTTTCATGATGGTGAAATGTCATCCCTTCTTCTCTTCCACACTCATCATTTTGAAATATCATTCCTATTTTTATCTACACCTCAATCATATTTTCTTATCATCCATTTTTATTCTATCCCATATCTTGGGAGAATTACATTAGGCCTAAATTTTATACTAGATCTTGTTTTCATAGAACTATGTAGGTAGTGTCCATTTTCCTAGTGCATCTAGAGTCATTTCTACTACCTTTCCTTTCCTTTTATTCCCTCCTATTATGTTTGTGTTGTTGTTTCCCTATAGCCTAGGAGAAACCATGTGCCAATTATTCTTATGTTTTAGTAGTTTCATTGTTATCTAGATTAAGGGTCACCCTATCACCAAGAGTAACATCTTTATTACACATGCATGAACAATTTATTTTTTGATTGCACTAACATTATGATTAACCATTGTTTATGTTATGTTCAGAATAATTTGTTTACTACACTTTTTTTTGCATTGTATTATTATTATTATTATTATTATTATTATTATTATTATTATTATTATTATTATTATTATTATTATTATTATTATTATTATTATTATTGTTGTTGTTGTTGTTGTTGTTGTTTTGTTCACTTTTTCTTTTTGTGTTTTGTTTATTTTATTAGTGTTTTGTTGTTTGTTTTTATTGGTTTTTTTTTGTGTTTTTGTTTTTTTATATTTCATTTGTTTTTATCATTTTATTTGTTTCTTTTGTTAATTTTTTCTTAGTTGATGTATGATTATTACATTTTCTTTGCACTTAAGTATTTATTATCCATATCATGTACTTAGGTTGTGACTTTTTGTATTTAGTCTTACACTTAATTTATTTTTTCTATTTACACTTGGGATTTGATTATTCATGTCTTATTCCTTAGTTATTTATATTTACATGTAAATTGAGTTTTCCATGCTTAAGATATGAATTATCATTTTAGTTATCCATAAATATCATTCATAATATCAAAAGCTACAAAAAAACCATTATCATGAAGTCATCTAGCAATGGAAACATCTCTTTAATAGTCACAAAACTAGCTAGCTACCCAAATGTGTGCCTCAATCCATGAGTACTAAACAATTACCACAATTATTTTTTTATGTGTTTATATAGATGAGTGTCTTTGAATAAGCCTCCATATGAGTCATGCAATATAATTAGATCATAATCTCAAATGAACATCTCATAACCTTAACCATATTTTAGGCCTCTCCCTAAAACATGTTTAACAACACAATTTTTCAATTTATATCCCATGTTCATTTGAATGCGCATCTTTTAACTCACATTTATGTTAGAAATGTGTTATTATCCTTTTCTAGCACCATCCTTTTGAGCCTCCCCCTAATACCTATTTAACAACATGATATTAGGAAATTTAGGCATGCATGTTACCTTATAGCCCATAATGATGCCCTCAGTTTGAGGACTTTCCCTATGTCTCTAATAGGGCCAGGTCTAGATTGGTATAGCTCTAACCCCTAACACTCTCTATTTTCCTTCAAAAAATGAGCTTAAATTTTCTTAGAACACTTTTCAATTAATATTTCAAGTAAAGTAACCATCACCAACCTCTATGCCATTAGGTGATTTGAAGATGAATCCATTATGGACTTTATGGCCAAGTGGTGAGGCTTTATAAATTAATTAACATCCTCCTTTCCTCAACCTGAATTGATTTAACTATTTTTGATCTCATGTGCAAAATATATCTCATCCACACTCTAAGTTCAATTGTTTAAAACCTTTGACAAATCCTTTACCATGGCTTGTAAGTTATAAATCCAAGCTTTAGAAGAAGAGAAAGTTAAGTTATGAAATAAAAAATTTAATCCTGATCCTTCTAAAGAGATAAACAATAATAAGCCAAAAGTCACAACTAATGTTGTTGTCCTAAATTTAGCTTCTCCATCAATGACAAATCAACCAATCTCTTTCTAGACACAACCACAAAGAAACTTAGGCTAATTTCCACCCAAGTAATACATGCCTTTGGGGGAATATTATGATACTATTTTGTAAAAATTATTAAAATCAATAGTTATTTAACTCCATTCAATCAGACCTTTGATTACTCTTGATTGAAACCTAATTGGTATAAAGAAAGTGATTTTTTCACTTATCATCATGTACCAAGTCGAGAGATCAATATATGTCACTATTTCAAAATATTTCTCTATAACCTCATAGATAAAAGGGATTTATAGTTGGATAATATACATGCTCCTCAGAACTGATCCTTCAACATCTTTAGGTAGCCATTCCCAAATTATTTTTCATAATCTAATTCTATACAAACAAATATGTAAGGCACCCTAGATCAAGATTCCCATGTAATAAATACTATTCATGATCAAATTTTACCTAAAGAAGTTGATAATACACCTAAATAGTCTTCCATAGTATTAATAATACTAGACCTTACAAGAGATACTTTTAAACCATTTGAACCAACTAATGCATATCCAATCACAAGATCAATAGATGTCACTATTTAAAAATCTTGGTCTAGATCCTCATTGATAGAGGGAAGTTATAGTTGGATAATCTACATGCCCCTCAAAACTAATCCCTCGACATCTTTAGGTAGTCATTCCCAAATTATTTGTCCTCATCTAATTATGTACAAACAAATATGGGAGGCACCCCATATCAATACATTCATATAATAAATACTATTCATGATCAAATTTTACCTAAAGAAGTTGAAAATACACATAAATATTCTTCCATAGTATTAAGAATACTAGACCTAACAAGAGATACTTTTAAACAATCTAAACCAACTAAATCCATTTATACCATCCACTCATGCCTTCCAGATATTACATGGGATCCTTCAAAAGAAGGGTCATCCAAATACATTAAAATTTCCCCACAAAAATTGGAAGATAAAAATGTTATTCCAACCACATGGGATAAGTTCCTTAGTATTCCAAAGGTTAAATCTTTACAACATCCACCTATAAGGCTTGAACTCCCCCAAACATCCAAAAATGAGTCCTCATAAAAGTATTCCCACAATGTCTAATTGTGTTCAAAAAGGGAAAATGACTATACCCCAAGGTCAAACTAGTCCATCCATATTAGGACCCCATCCTTAATCTAAACTTAAAATCAAAATTATAGAATCATCTCTCAGGGGATCTAAGCTATCTCAAAACCTCCACCTATACTACCAACACAAATACCTCATACTAACCATGTAGAATTTTATTATCCCTAGAACTTATCTAAAATACCCTTACCACCCATTAAAACCACTCATACCACAAACACAAAAAAGGAGAGTACAAAATTAAACACAATCCAAAACCTTATACCCCAAAAAATGACAAAACCACAACAAGATATTTTGTAAGGATCCTATTCCACCATCCTCGATCAACTTTTTCAAACCTCCCTTATCACATTACCTCCTATCAAACCATTTAATCCTCATATACAAAAATTAGTATGGTATAGGGATAATAAGGTATATGATTACCATAGGATACCTAGACATGAAATTGAAAGTTGTAATGCTCTTAAAGTCATAATCTAGAATCTTTTGGATGAAGATGATCTCTTGATAGAACAACCTTGTCATGATCCCCTCTTTGACCTAAACACTAAAACCACCACCATTATTGAGACTAACATAGTAAATACCCTAAATCCTTTACAAAGAAAATCAAAACATAAAAAATCATGATTAATAAACTTTAATCTATCCTTGATCAACCTCTTTCTAACTTCCCCTCGGGACCTTCAAATACGAATAACTCAATAACTTCAACAAGTGCCCCACTATTTAAAATTGATACAATAAACATAGCCACATGGTCTCAAATGTAGGCCCATAAAACCCAAAAATCAAATAAATATAAAGTTTCCATATCCAAATACCCTATCCAAAACATATAAACCTCTAGACCCTCCATTGTAAAACCAAAAATATCCATTTTATGGAAAACACAGAATCCTTGGAACTCATACATATATCAATTTTGAAGCAACTCCAGCAAACCCCAATCAAGATGTCCCTAAATAAACTTATTGAGAATTCCCCAAAACATTTTCAAGCCATGATATAAGTAATTAGTCCATCTAAGTGTAACCTTTCAAATCCCAACCTATAACATCATTCACTAGAGTTTTGAAAATGGCTTCATCTATTAGTTTTAATGATTTAGAAATATTCCCATTACCATCTGAAGACCAAGACCCACCTTTATTTATCACTACTCAAATTTAATCAAATCTGGATCAAAAGATTTATGATTTATAATGGGGCTAAAATTAACATTATCTCCTCACACACATTTATGCAACTCCAACTTCCATAAATAGTTTTGGCCCAATCCCTAAATGTCTTGTTAGCTTTTAATGATACAATGGCTCCTACTCTAGAAACCATTGCCTTCCCTATTTTGATAGGTTATCATATACTTCATGAGTTATTTTATGTTATATAAGGTGAGTTCTAATATAATATCCTCTTAAGACATCCATAGATATACACTATGCATTATGTTCCATCCACCTTACACCGATGCATTAAATATGAGCATAAGGCCCAATTCCATATTATCCCAACTAATCCTCATCCATTTAAAACTTGAAACCTAACCTTTCAACCTAATAATGTTCTACCCCCTATAAAAAATGTACCCCCTCTAAAACATCAACTAGTTCGATAACCTTCATCATAAATCCCTGATAAGGATACCCTAGATTTCATGTCCCAAAAACTCTCAGTAGGAGAGTATTAGTTATTAACACTTAACACCCTTCCTACTCCTTAAGAGTATGGGCACCTAGATAAATAGTGTAACTATCATCCTAACCTTGGAGATGTTATTCCATTCAGTCCTCCTTTCCTCTAGACTCATTTAGTCTATGAAGGGATAGATTGATCCTCCTCATGTCTTGATGTCCAATATTATGATAAGAAATTCTCCTCAAATGTATTATTCCTTGATAAACCACATTTTTCTCAAATGTACTTACAATAAATCACATTGAAAGGCTTTGGCATGGGACGTAATGAGAAAGGACCACATGATGTCACTCTAGGAGATTTTAGGGAACCCCATGAAAAACATGGCCTTGAGATTAATAAAATCATTGAAGCCATTCCTCAAGTCACCCCTTTACCCAATTTTAAATAAAATATTATAGTGTCACCATCTAATGTGCTTCCTAATATAGATGATGTTATTTACATCCCCCCAAACTTTTTTAAGTCAATATTTTCAACTTAGTACCTCAAACGTATCATAACAATGGAAAAAGTAAATCCATTCCCTTACCTACACTAAAATGGTAGATGAATATTCCCCTACCATCCCTATTCTTTAATGTCAAGATGATGATTCTATCTTGACTTTCTTAGGCACATAAAACTCATACCTATGCAATTACCCGTTAGTTGAAACATCTATCTTATTGAACAAAACTACCATAAACATTAACATAGGGTCTCATAAGGACCCACACATTATGAAAGTTAGTAAATATGTAGACCATTAGGAGCATCAAGACTTCACCACATTATTATCAAACCATAGTGAATATTTTGATTGGTTTTATAGTGACATGCTAGGTATCGACCCTGCTATCATCAATCACGATATTGTCACCATCCCTAAAGCTAAACTGGTGAAGAAAAATTCTGAAAGATGCATCCTCACATTGAAATTTTAGTCAAAGAAGAACTACAACACCTGTTATTTGTTAATTTTATTTAGTTACTTGATTAACCTAAATGGGTGTATAATATTTTTCCAATAACAAATACCATAGGGGGTCTTTACCTTTATACCTATTATCACTTAGATTTTTCACCTGTCTTTATGTGGTAGTGTGTTGTATAGTATGGGTTGTAAACTATGGGAAATCTAATGACATAATGGGATCACCTCCAAGATATGAGACCTTATCAAATAAAGATGAACCTATGGAGAATGCTAGATTCATTTCACTAAGTTTAATGGAAATGATGTATTACTAGTTCATGTTAAAATACTACTTATTAGTGATGTTGCTCCTAACTAGTGTTTGACTTGTGAGGAAAAGAGTTTTAAAATGAATTTTAAATTAGGAAATGGTTATTGCCCCATATGATTATAGTGGAAATTAATGCTTACTTTGTATGAACATGATATAAAAATAAATATACCACAATATATTGAAGCACAAACTTATACAAGTATGAAACTAAAGGTAATATTAGGCACTTATCATATAAGGAACAAGATTCTTTATTTTCCTCAAAAAGTTTTGAAAAGGGTATAAATGAATACCATAGATGAATCTATATGATTTAAATAACATTTAGATCATTCACAAATATAATAAAGAGCCGTTCATACACAAAGATAACATAGATAAGGAAGGCAAAACTTCAATATATTATCATTCTCCAATTTACAACATGTAGATCAATTGTTCAAAATATATAATAATTTATCCAATATCAAAAAGATACATGGGCTACACTTGGGTACCCATATTTATAAAAAAATCACTCTCTTGAAAGAGAGGAAGTTAAAAAACCTTACGCCCATTAAAAGAGCAAGAAAATATATGAACTTCATGCAAATGGCATCCTCTTCAGTTTGGAATGGCATCCTTGGGGGAATAGATGGAGAGAAAAGAAACATGCATCTATGGGGAACTTTAACAAGTGCTGGAGGAGTGGATAAATCCATTAGAATATCCATGCAAACATCCTCTTCCTTGAGTTATGCTACTGTTATCTCTTCCAAGAAATGGGGTGCCAAAATGAAATATTACTTGGTAAAGTTGAATGTTTTTAGATATCTTAAGTTATAACTTACAAAACCTAATTTTTTTTTTTTCAATTGAGACTTTTACAACCTTTTAAATCATTCAACTTGACAAAAATTAAATTGCAAATTACAACATGAGTTTTTTCAAGTTAAGTAACTCAAACTTTTTCAAAAGGAAAAGTGCAAATTACAAGTTTTAATTTTACAACTTAAGCCTGTAAAAAAGATACTTGAAAATTTCAAGTGGCTCTTTGTCAAAAAGAGATGTCAAAATGGTAGTTTCAAATTGTAACCTACAATTTTACAATATTTATTACAACAAAGAAATGTAATTTATAGAATGTACTTTTTACAATTATTTTGAAATAATTAGTCCACAACCATGACCTCTGAATATTCCTTGTCCTTTTTTGCTTGTATCTTCTCAATATAAGCATCAAAGCTGCTAAATATCTCTTGGAGGCAATATTAATTAGGACCAAGTGAATAAAGGTCTACCATTACTTCAAATAGTTCCCTAGATGTAACCTTGTATACTTGAGTGTCTTTCCCCATCTGATCCAATGTATTATGATATCTAATGAATCGATGAATGAAACTCAAGTTGAATGTTGTATCCCATGTTGACTCTCTCTTGACTAATCCTTTGAATTTGTATTAAACATATTGAATTGAAAGGGTTTGATCTTGATCATCTATTGCATCACATGACATTCTACTGAGTAAATCTTCAATGTCATATATTGTATTTGTGGACTTGTCACATGTACCCTTAGCTTTATTAATATTCTCATTGAGTATCTTAAATTTGAAATGAGCTACCATGTTCAGCTCTTCATACTCTATATAACTCTTCAATATATATTTTTTATATATAAGGGTGTCAACCTCAATTAGGTCAATAACTTATAACTTTGGAAAGAATAGATTCAATATTTTAATCTCCTCCTCATACTTGCTTATTTTTACTTTCAAAGATACCTGATCATCCTTTAGAGTCATGTCATAGTTTAATGCTAGATCTATCACTCTATTTCCTTTCATGATGAGTTCCTCAACTCAGTAATTTATGCCCCTTCCCATAGTTTTAATCTCTATCATTGCTTCAAATGTTTCTTTATCAATGAATTGAGAAAGAGATCATGTTGGTTGGCCTACTAGCTTTATGAACTTCATTAAGGCAATTGTCAACTGATCAACTTTATTATTTAATTCATCTTTTATGACCTTAATGGTTAATTTAACATCATGTTTCATCCCTTATCTAGTTAGATGACCTAGGTGCACTTTATATATTTGATAATCCCCCACCACTAGATCTTCCTTTTATTTATCTAGTGGGGGGACTACTATTTCCACATATCTTTCCCCTATTGAATTATATGATATTTTGGATAATGTCCTAGGGCGTGTATTTGATCTTTTAGAAGCCTATAAAATACCAAAGTCTAGAGTTCTAAGTGACACCATTTGTTTCCATTTATTTGTTACTAATTATGCTAGCTGACTAAGAGTGGTAGCCTATGAACCTGGCACTATCATCTATGAATCTATAGATGAATTTTCTACACTGGTGTTTATTATGATAAATATCCTATTTTTCACTGATGTTGTTAAATCCTTGGTTGATGATTTTACTATCTCTTTCCCATTTGTGGGTTGAGTAGCTAGATTTGTATTAGTGGGTCCTTTTATCTCCACCTCTTTCATGGGGGCTTGGGTTACCAATGGAATGGAATAAATGGGTATTTAAATGGGTGAAGTGGGTACTTATGTGCTTAGTGATGGTATGGGAGCTAAGAGTGACACAAGTAGATGGGTAGGTAGTTAGAATAGGGGTACATGTGGAAGTGTGGAATCTAAGGTAGTGAATGAATCAATTAATGTGGTAAGATTACTCAAAGTTGATGAAATGGAGAGTGTGATGGGAGATGAAAAAGAAGTAGTAACTACCCCAGTGGTTGGGATGGCTAGTTGGATTGAAGTCTAGATGACTGAGTGTCCATATATGTACTATTGGGTGGTATTAGTGATTAATGGAGTAGTAGTGGATATAGGGGATGAGGTGGAAGTGATTGTAGAAGAGGGAGGTGAAGGTATAGCCTGAGTGTTCACTTGTATTGATTATATTACTACCAAGGGAATTACACTTGCATAAGTGGGTTAGGTGAAGGTGAAATCACTTGCACTAGTGAGAATAGGATGGTAGTTGTTTGAGATGATTGGGTAGTGGAAGTAAGAGGAGGGAATACTATGGTTGGTCAAATAACAAAGATAAGAAGGGGAACCATTTTTGCCATTTGAATAGTAGTTGTGTCCTCTATAGAATTTGGCACTGGTTGATCCATCTATTGTATTTTTATCTCTTAGCTGTTATAAGGACATATTTTATCTTTTTGATTCTGTTTTCACTTGTGTGATATAACTAGCCTATCTACTTGATCTACTTGGGTTCCACTGTTGGATCCCTCTACTATTGTTTCCAAACCCTTCTCCTTCACCTCTCTCAACTTGTCATTGATACTCATGGTCTCTTTAGTAACCTTGACCCCTTTGCTTCTTAGATAATTTCTTGTTATGTTTATTACATGGGTGGTCTTATCCATCAATGAAAAAGATTCAGGTATAGACCACCTAACTAGTGGAAGAGGTTGGAGATATATCTTATTATCATAGTATATCATGTTAACTAGAGACTCGTCATCTTTTAAGTCCTCAAGTACTAGTACCATGATATAAGTTTTAATTTGTTCTAGGGTAATCTTGGAATAATCTCTCAACCTCACTTCCTCTTCATCTTTCATGTCTTCCTAGTAATCTCTATAAAAAGTAACATGGGAATATGTGGTGATACCCATTATACTAGTAATATGGCCAATCACATCATATAATGGTCTTACATCAAGATATCTTAAGTTCATTTGATTCATCTCAACATCTGAACATTTGGATTTTGATAGGGAAGGGTAAGTATACCTCCTTATGCTAATATAGAAGTGGATCTTTGACTTATGCTTACTTGACAAGAACTTATGGATTTTTACAAGTTGCCTCACAAGTTCCATCAGGGCCCATTTGTCACTAACATACCTTGGAAGGGATTAGGGATAGCAACTAAAACCACTCACTCTAATGTATGAATATGTTGGGAATTGAATGAAATATGATCCCCAGTTTAGGATTTTAGATGCTGCAGCATCATAAAATCTTCTCTTTTCTAGCTCCTTGTCACACATAATTATGATGCAATATATGAAAGCATCATTGACCCTTCTAAAATGTTATTTACTAGCCTCAAGGGTGAGGTCAGGATAGTATTTAAAAATATTATTGGCTTAATTAGGCAATGTGTTTAATATTGGGAATGCCCTTCCCTTTGATAATATGTAGACCAAGTATGAGGTCATGTAAAACTTGCATTTTGTTTGGTCTTCCATCAGTTACTTATGGATGGAGTCAAAAATCAACTGGGCCTAGCGGATATACTATTTGTTTTGGTAGATCACCCAGATATATTAGCACATCCATCTTGGTAATTCTTAGCATTTGGGTTCCATGTAAATCTATGCAAGAGTATGATAATGTCACCTACTTCATCTTTGAAGTCTATTATTACTAGGGGTTTAGGTAGTCTCATGGATTTGGGTCTAGATATTTTATCCATTATTTGTTTAGAACCTACAGTCATAAATTATTATTATCTTGATATAACTATTTATAAGATTCAGTGGTTATATCTAGATAACTCTCATATTCTAGAATTAGGAACATAGTATCTATGAAATCAAGGTCAAGGTTTAGAATCTTTTCCCCTTTATCATTTACCACCTCCCTCTTCTTGACATCATAGTGATTTTCCACTATGAACACAAGCTCAGGGATCTATAATAATAGTGGGAAGGTTGCTCTTGGGGGAAACCCACTATCGTACATACTTTGAATCAAATCACTCTTGAATTTAGTGTTTATTCTATTCTAGATATCAGCTAGGTTAGTGTGACCTAAATCTGTGTTAATTATTTCATTCATATTTGAGCTTAGGATGAATGGGACATCAAGTCCCTTAGACTTAAACTTAATTTCCTTTCTAGACATATATTATGTGGAAAATGGTGTGGGAAAACCAACTACAAAGTTGGCAAGCTTTAGTCTTATAATTGCAGGTAAAAATTTTGGCAAAGATATATTATGCAATTATGACTAAAAATTTTGATGGGGTTTAGAATTGTAATTTGCACTTGTAAATCTTGATGAAAAGTATGGTGATTTTCAAACATGAAATTTCCACTTACAAAGTTTGATGAAAGCTTTGGCAAAGTTTAGGTTTGTAAAATCAAGTTAGATATCTGACAGGGATTTGGAGTTGTTTTTTATAGTGGGTATTTTTTTGGGGTTCAATCTTGCAAAATCAAAATGAGTCTATATGGAGAATCTTATGGCAATATTCTATATTTTCAAAATAGGACACAAACCCTCTTTTTTTGCTATGAATGGCAAATGATTGCGATGATTTCTTAACAAGCTATCAAGAATGTAGACATGGAATGGGAAAATTCAATCAAAAGGTAAACCCTACAAAGAGAAATAGTGGCATTAATTTGAAGGAAAATGGAGGAATACTATGTTTGCACATAGAGGATATCAATGGTGAAGTGTGGCATTGATGAGGCATTATTTGGCATTAGCGAGGCATTTTTTGGCATTGACGAGGCATTCAAAGGATTCTTAAAAATCTCTAATTTCTAATTTTACAATGTTAAATAAATGACCAAAAACCCTAGTTTTATTAATAAAAAACCCTATAATTAATGCTAATTAGGGTAGTAGTTGGGTATATAATGCGGAGCCAAATTTTGGATTCATCATGCACTTTTTCAAGTTTTTAAACTTGTTATTTGTGTCTAGATATTTTCTTTTTTCTAAGTTTCTTAGTGCCATGGAAGTGTGAAAGTGGAACTTGAGTTGTACTTTGTAACTTTGCAAGTTGCAAAGTGTAATTAGAGTTCTGGTTTCCACGGGTAGGGAGAAAGGGCAAAAAGTGGAACTTGAGTTACACTTCTCAAGTTATAAAGTGTAGGAAAAGTTCCAATTTTCATGAGTATGGAAAATGGCATAAAGAGAAACTTTGATTTCACTTTGTAAGTTGTAATGTGAAATTGGAGTTTCAGTTTATGTAAGGTGTGGTGAATGGTGGAAGGCAAGATTCCACTTGCACTTTAAAACTTTGCAAGTTGTAAAGTAGAGCCAAAGTTATGATTTTTAATAGGCATTGGGTGAGTAGAAAGTATATGTTGGGGTGATTTTTGCAACTTTTCAAAGTTGTAAAGTGAACTCAAATGTCCAGTTTCTACTAGGTATGGAAAAAAGTGTCTTTGGTCACCTTAAATATTTTTCCCAAAAAATTAATGGGTCTCCATTAGGGTACAAGATGTTTTAATCTTTTTTTCTCAAAAATATCAATAAAACCTATAGAAATGGCCAAAATCATAACCAAAACCAATTTCAAGCATAATTGTCAGCACTAGCCCAGGCCACTAATTACAAAAAATCAAAGCAATGCAACTATAACAAGAATGTTGTTGGAAATGTAATAAATAAGTAATGTCATGTAAAAATGGTGAAAACATCATCTACTTAGTTAACACCACAAATTCAAATTACTTCTCACCAATAAGCTATTTAGCAAGCACAACCTTTATAACAACCTAGACCAACTCAACAAATGCAGCAACCATTGCCTTTGTAAACCCCTCCTTCAAGGAGAAATGTACCTACTTGTAGAATTTTTAGTGACCTTGGATATCCCATTTAAGCCATATTTTGAAAGTTATCCACCACTAATTTGATTAGTTGGCTAATATTGAAGCACTATCTTGAGGGCATTCTTTATTCAAATCGATATCAAGAAAATGAGTTCTATGAATACCATCGAGTTCATGGACATAATCTACCTCATTGTGTGAAAATCAAGCACCTCATCAAAAATATATTGGAAAATAGGGAGATTACATTGGATAATAGAGATTTTACATCTAATCAAAACCCTTTTCCACAACATAATAGTAATAACCTATAACATCAGTAACAAAGGCTAGAACAATAGAAACAACAGTATCAATAGCCTTGACAACAATAATAATTTTAGCAATAGCAATAATAATGTTATCTGAATGGATGGAACCAAGGCCAAAATGATGTTAATAATTGATATACTTACCATGCAATTACACATGAATACCAAAAAATTATAGCTCATCCTGCATGAGGTCATATTTCCACCATCACCATTAATCCAAGATTTAGTTCTAACCAAACAGGACCATTGATAAATAATTCCAATCAACCCACCTATGCCATTAATCCTTCCTTGACCTAGGACTATATGTAGGCACACTAACAAGTAGGGATTACTAATTTTGGACTCTATACTAGTAACTCATCATTACCCCATGACCATATACAAATGTATCAGCAATCGAGACTTATCTTATTTATCCCCTCACCATCATCATTTTCTAGTAACAATGGTCCTATATCTAATATTTATTATGCAATCACAACTTAGTAGTCAAAGATTACCATCCTTGGACCATAGCTACCTACCATCGAACCCATCAGACCCACCATTCTGGATAGAAACAAGCCATATACCACACTGAAGTAAAAGACATTTGATATTACAGAACAAATTTAGAAGATGCCCTCATAAATTTCCATTTTGGATTTGTTATATACATCTACCATCCACAAAAACATCTTAACAGAGTTCCTAGACTAATCCCAAGCTCCAAACTACATAATCCTAGACAAATTCCAAACTTTGGTTGGACATCTAGCCCCAAGCCAATAGTTAAACTTCAACCAAAATGATATGTCATCCCTTGACCCTCTCTACAACAATCTATTATACATTGAAGTTGTGATAATGTGGCATAAAGTGAAGCATGCCCTCATAAATAATGGGCTAGGCCTAAATATTGTGTCTCTGAATCTCATCAAACATCTCAGATGCATAATAACCAATCTCTATTAAAAATGATCACTATCAAGGCCTATGACAATGAAGAGCGAGAATCATAAGGCACCATTAGCTTGTCAATTATCATTGGACCCTTAACCCATGATACATTATGCCATGTGTTAGACATGGAGCTATCATATAATTTGCTTCTAGGTAGACCTTGGATACATGATATTCATGAAATCCCTTCCACATTAAACCAATGTCTCAAGTTCTCTCATTTAGGTATGGAGGTCACTATTAATAGAGATTTACAACCCTATGAACATTATAAACATTTGGAGGTTGAGTATAAAATCTATAATTATCTTTTTTGCTTAGATCTAGTTCCTAAAAAGGATAAAGGGAAATAAATTCTTGTTGATTTTTTAAAGACCAATTGCATCAACCCAAATAACCTTGATTCATCTTCTATTATACCACCTCCTAAATTGTCTAATCATTCTACCATCTCAGCTAATGGCCTAGGATAATATTTGACTCATAATACATTTCATAGTTCCAAGCTTCCATAAAACCCTAAGTCTTATGGAAGACCTAAATTCAAACCCCCTTACATGAAATGGCAATGAAAAGGAAAGGGCAAACTACATAGTCTAACTCCTATCCTTTTCACATTAGCCACTGGCCACAAATAAGACCCACTTGCAAATGATGAATCTTGATTATATAATGACAAATTGGCTGATTGTAAAAAGAATACCAAATACCCCATTCCCAATAGGATCATGGAAAATCAAGCCTATAAATGAGGAGGCCTCAAGCTAAATCAACAAGGAACACTTGAGCCAATATCTATAACTTGATATAAAAGAACCTATGGTCTCATATTTACATTACCTAAGGGTGACCCCACATATCTTATTCATGTTCCAAATTTAATGACTAGTAACAACAATACCAGTAATGAAGTAGAGTCTAATCACAACCTCTATGAAGACCTGGGAAATACCAATTTTTTTGACATTCATTCCATTTTTACTCTTACCTTAATTAATCAACATAATCTACTTCCTCTTTATAACCCTCAACTTATAGCCTAACACCAACTAGAATCCATAGTGCCTATAGATGAGTTTGAGAATCATGAGGCCTTTTGAAATTTTCTAGCCCTCAAAGATAATGTTTCATTGTGAGACCACAAATAAGGGTTCTCAATCAAACTGGACCCTACATCCTATTTTGGATAATGGGTGAACACCTTAGCCATAAATAATTAAATAAAACATTAAGGTCCTATCAGGAATAGCTTTTACATTAAGTGAATTTTTGTATTTACCATGAGGTAAATAGTAAAGTTGATATTTACGGGATGGTAAATAAGTAACAGGTTAGTGATTAGTAAATTAGAATATTGTTATATATAGCAATATTATGTTAGAATATATATATTGAGATATATTATTTATATTTTTATAACAATATATCATGTGTTTAATTATAGGGATGTCAAGAGAGAATATTGGGGAGAAGTTATAGGAAATATATTTCCTATATATGTGTGTAATATCTCAAAATGTATTATCAAAGGATTTAGAGAATAAAAGTGTGAGATATAACTTTTTGTGTACTATGTTCGGCTTTGTGTGTAAGTGTATGAAGTAAATCTTTATTAAACTCCTTTGAATAATATCATTGGTATCAGAGCAACGTTTGATCCATGTGATGGGAATCTAATAACTTCACTAGGGACTGTCATACTGGTCATTGCCCTATTAGGTCCTGTTGATGTTTAAAATTATGTTTCTATTGATTTGTTCCTTTACATAAATTAATATATCTTTGTAGTTGTTTACATAGTTTAGTAGTCATCAAGATCAAACTTGTCAAAGCATTGGACATCATAACCAATGGGTTTTGGCATCAGCTAGCATTTACCAGGACTAAGTATGCATCTAGGTGTATATCACAGCAAGTCAAATATATCTCATATTGGTGAATGTATCTTCTATATTCAAGTTTTTTCTACATACAACTACAATTTCTCATGCACCTAGTCTTCATCACCCATCCACCTTGGCTAAATCATAGACATTGTCTACCTGCTAGCTGATAAAACATTTGGAGAGGCATTCAAGAAGATCTTTTCTTGATCTCTTAATTAATTCTGATAAATTTTCATTCCTAACAAGCTTGCTAGTTATGAACCTGCTATGGGATGTGTCATGTTTTGTTGAGGGATTGTATACATTCAAGATATTGGTGAGTTACTTATCATTCAAATCTACTATTCAAAGAGGGGCAATGTATGATGCATGTTAAGTATTCATTCTCCATCACATGTAATTGTGCCTTCTATTACTCTTGAACTTGCATTAAATTCTAGCTGTTAATCACACAGGTCAACACTATGTCAACCCAAACTACATCAACTTCAACATTATTTTCAGCTCCAACCCAATGGTTTGAATAATTAATAATGAGTTATATTTGGGTACTCGAGTCTTCTATTTAAGTTTAAATGTTTTAATAAGTCGATTAGAGTTATTTATTAAAGTTTGTTGAGTTAAGAGATGTTAATAATATCAAATAGTGCGTCAAGTCCATCAAATTATCATGTCATTTTCTCAAAAGTTGGTTTTATGTCAAAATTTCAAAAGTGTCAAAGTGGGATATCAAATAAGTTTTAGGTTTTGAGTTTTATTTTGAGTCTTGTGTGTTTATTAGTTTTATGTCATCAAAAGATTATAGTTCAAACTTTTGTTATGATTCAAAATAAAAAATGAGTTAAAATTTTATGGTCTTTTTTAAATTAGTCATATAAATTAGACATATTTTTTCAAAAGTCAAAATTGTAAAAAAAATTGCCTTACAAACACATTTTCGCTTGTACACAATGTCTAAAAAATGAGGGGGTTCCAATTTATGTGGAAGCAATCAATAAAGAACCTAATGGAACCATCGAATCATCTCATCGACGTATCACCTGAGTAAGTGTATCCAATACTAGAGGATAGAGGATACACAGAGGAAGGAGGTCTTTCAATGACCTCTCATCAGTTACCAATGATGGGGCTACACCAATGATGTGGTGACATTTAGTGTGGTCTAATTTTTTAGTTTCTGCTATGTGTTTTTCAAAATAAGAACAAAGGAATAATGCATGTTCATATAATGTAATTGTGTGTAATTATAAAACATGATTCCCTAAGTTGAAAACATGTGAAAAGACAAAAAACACCAAGGTAACTCAGTTCATGGATCTTAAAAAGGTTTGTGGTAGAGATCCAGAAAAACACTAGGAGGTGAATAGTAGACAAAGGAGTTTCTTTTCAAGTCATGGTTTGTGGTAAATTGATAAAACCATGGGAGGAGTGAGGCTCTCTTTATATCAAGGTCATGAGCCACATAGTTTGGCATGCTATAGGAGGTGAGCATATTGTAGATAAGAGTGTGAATGTTTTTGCACCATGTCAAAACTATGGGGGGGTGTATTAGGAATAGCTTTTACATTGAGTGAATTTTGGTATTTACCATGAGTTAAATAGTAAAGTTGATATTTATGGGATGATAAATAAGTAATAGGTTAGTAATTAGTAAATCATAATATTGTTATATATAACAATATTACGTTCAAATATATATATATATATAATTTATATTGTTATGAAAATATATCGTGTACTTAATTAGAGGGATTTTGAGAGAGAATATTAGGGAGAAGTTATAGGAAATACATTTCCTATATATGTGTGTAATATCCTAGAATGTATTATAAGAGAATTTAGAGAATAGAAGTGTAAAATATAACTTTTTATGTACTATGTTCAGCTCTCTGTGTAAGTGTATGAAGTAAATCTTTATTAAGCTCCTTTGAATACTATTAGATCCCAAAGTCAATACCTATTTGAGGTACTTTTTTACCAAGATGAAAGTAAAGAGAAAGGCTAATCTTCTAGTGAAAACCTATTTTAGGTGTCATTAAATGGGGGGTGTTCACCTTTTCTCAAACATAGCTTAGGAGACCACTAATAATGAACTTACTTTTAGGTTTGAGTTCAGTTCTAAAGAAAAGCATGACTTTGACAAAATCATCCAAGAGTCTCCAATGGTATTTTTGACATGGCCATCCCTACCATTGGGAGACTCTGATTCATCTTGTTTAGGAGAACTTGAAGAGATAGTCCAAATAGAGGAATTTGACATTGCAAGCCAATTCAAATCTTTGCCAACTATTTTAGAGGATGGATAGAAATATATTTTGGAAGACACTACCTAAGTCAACATCAGGACTCTAAATGACTCAAAATGGATCAAATTATGTGTGTCCCTCACTAAGGAGGTACATGACATCTTTGTAACCCTTTTGAGGGAATTTGTTAGCATATTTATTTGGGCTTATTTAGACATGTTAGGTTTGGACCCTACTTTGGTTATACACCATATTACTATACATCCTAATGCCAAACCCATGAAACAAAAATTATGCAAGTTGCATCCTCGCAATATTGTATTAGTAAAGAAAGGGTTTGAAAATCTCTTAGAATCAAAATGTATTCGACCGATCAACTATTCAAAGTGGATCTCAAATGTTGTGTCATTTAATAAGAAGAAAGAAAAAATCATAATCTATAATGATTTTAGAGATATAAACAAGGCCTATCCCAAGGATAACTTTCCTTTACCAAACATTAATATGGTAGTTGACTCCAAAGTAGGGTGTGAGATGCTTTCACTATTGGATGGATTTTTAAGATAGAACTAAATCTAGATTACATCAAAAGACCAACATAAAATAGCATTTGCCACTCCATGGTGAATGTTTTGTTACTAGGTTATGTCATTTAGTCTCAAGAATATTGGGGCCACTAATCAAAGAGATATGACCATCCTATTTCATGATATGATGCATGACATTATTTAAGACTATGTTGATGACATATTTAATAAATCAAAGACTAGGGCTGATCATATAGCTGTACTAAGAAAGATATTTAAGAGGATTTGTGAATACAAGGTCAAACTCAATCCTAAGAAGTACATTTTTGGGGTTACTTTAAACAAATTACTAGGCTTCATTCTGTCCCACCGAGGTATTGAAGTTGATCCTATCAAATTATGAGCCATTGTTGAGATGCGACTACCTTCCAATTTGAAGCAGCTCTGTAGTTTGTATGGAAAAATCCAATCTATAAGATAATTCATTTCTTAGTTGGCTAAAAAATGTCATCCATCTACACAATTACTAAATAAAGGTGTCATGTTTCATTGGAATGAAGAATGCTAGAGAGCCTTCCAACACCTCAAAGAGTATCTTGCCAATTTTCTTGTTTTATTACCATCTATACCATGAAAGTCATTCCTAATGTACCTATCTATAATTGAGATATCCCTGGGGGCACTTCTAGCTTAACATGATGACAATGTAAAATAACATATTGTGTATTATCTAAGACATACACTGGTCACATATGAGTAAAACTATATGCCCATTGAAAAATCTTGTTTAGTTATGGTCTTCATAGCACCAAAATTATGGCATTACATGCTAAACAACAAGACCATCATTATTTCCAAAGTAGATCTACTCAACTATCTACTATCCAATATATCTTTACAAGGCTGAATGGCTAAATGGATCATGCTTATGAGTGAGTTTGAGATATAATACATTAACCAGAAGGTCATCAAGGGATAAGTTCTTATAGATCAGCTTGTTGAAACTCCCCTTGCAGATACCAAACCTCTAACTTTCCAAATCCTAAACAAGTCCATTATGACCATCATTGAAACACCTCCTAAGGAGTAATACTGGAAGCTATATTTTGATGGATCATTCATAATATATGGATCAAGGGTAGGCTTATTTTTTATTACACCATTAGGGGATCTCATCATTAAATCATTTTGTATCATCTTTTCTTGTAATAATAACATGGTTGAATATGAAGCACTCATTGTAAGGATTCGCCAGGTAGTACAATGGAATATTCAACATCTTAAGGTTTATGGTGATTCTTAGTTAATCATCAATCAGGTTATAGACCATTTTTAGACCAAATATGACAAGCTATTGCCATACAAGGCTATGATCGATACTGTCAAATAGTAGATTGCCAACATATAATTTGAACACATAACAAGGGCTAGTAATAGAAGAGTAGATGTCATGACAACCATCATTTCTTTGATCTATCACACAAACAAGGGAAAATAACATGAATTCCTCATTGAAAATATTCTAGTGCCCGCTCATGAGACCTCAATGATGTAATGATCTAGGATATTATTGGCCCCATTTCTACATGGTATTCAAACCTTTTTGCCTACCTTTACATCCATATCATTCCACCTAACCTATCATGTAAATAACTAAAATCCTTTACCCACCAAGCCTCATTATATATCCTACTTGGACCCACCCTTTACCACTACAATTTTGATAGAAATCTGATTCATTGTTTAAATTTAGCAAAATCAACATTAGCAGTATGGGAAGTTCATGGAGTATGTGGAGCCCACACTATTGGGTCCATCTTATCCAAAAATCTCCTACATACTATATATTATTGTCCAATGATGGATATAGATGTAGATACATATGTTAAAAGGTGTGACAAATGTCAAAGGCATGCTAGTTTGATTCATTCCCTAGATAAAACACTCAAACCAATGCTTACACCATGGTCATTTTCTACATGGAGCCTCCATCTCATTGGGAAGATTAACCCTACCTCATTCGATGTCCATAAACATATCCTTACTACTATTGAATATTTCACTAAGTGGGTTGAAGCTATACCCCTCACTTATGTGACTAGAAAAAATATTTCCAAGTTCATCTTCAACCATCTCATCTACCATTATGGTATCCAATCCAAAATTATATTTGATAATGGCAGATCATTGAATAACAAGGATGTCAAAATTTTATGTGTTGTTTACAAAATTACTCAACATTTTTCTATGACTTATTACCCTTAAGGTAATGGCCAGGCCAAATCATCCAAAAAAAACCATTATCAACATCCTTGAGAAGATTGTCAATGATGTTGGCCAAGACTGGGACCTCAAAATCTTCCACACCCTCTAGGGATACTAAACTAATTACCATACCCCAATAATAGCCACTCCATATTCCATTTTTTATGGCATTGAGGACATTCTTCCTATTGAGGTTGAGTTACCTTCTTTGTGCATCTTGTTGAAGTATGTCCTAGATGATGAAGATTATTGAGTAGCTCACCTACAAGAGCTAGATCTACTTGATAATAAATGGATGGTTATTGTCAATGGCCTTCAAGCATACTAGAATAGACTCCATGGGCACTATAACTAGTGGGTCAACCATAGAGAGTTTGATCTTGGGGAACTTATTCTCAAAGAACCAATAAAATACCATGGTTGAGAAGAAACACAAGGGTAATTTTAAACCTAACTAGATAAACCCATACATAATTATTTCAAACTATGGCTCCAGGACATACAGGCTCACTACACTAGATGAGGATGAACTTGATGAGCCAATGAACATTATACACCTCAAGAATTACTCCACTTAAGAAACCAAAAGTATTTTCTATAAAGCCTATTTATTTTGTACTATAATATTGACATTCTTCCTTGTACCATACCATGTCATTTTACCATACCTTTACTATCGACAAAAGTTGCTTTTACCCTCCCTAACCACCCCTTTGACCTTGGTTCCATTCTATTGGTTCTTTGAGCACCTTCAACAAGGGAATTCAGATTAAGTTATAGTAGTTGATTCAATATTTTAGATAGATGTAGTCTTTTAGACCAGTATGATAACAATCTGGTAGTTACATCCTTCATCTATTGTTTTATTTTATTCTGAGTGTTCTTGATGATAATCACCCTTGGGTAAATCAGAGTCTCGCCATCATGCAACTAGTTATAACTACCTATCAAAAAATTAGTATTATTAACCTATGCCATTATTCCTTAATTATAACTACCTATGGGAAAATTAAGAATAACACCTTTATCCTTCATGCTTTTAATTACTACTTTGCCATTCATATGTCATACTGTGTCATTTACCTAATCTACCTATTGTTTGAGAATTTGTTACTACCTACTCAAATTCTTCCATTATAAGGCATAAATACAATGATTTAAGGTCTCATCTTGGGATAATATAGGTAGTGCTCAATTTTCATTGAGGATAGCTCAGTTATCCTTTACCAAGATCTCACCATTTTGTGAGTAATTTCTAGTCTAAACACTATTGCTATTTTTTGAATTAGACAATTTAGTATCTCATTATTCTCTATTGAGTTGAGATGCTTTAAAAATTCTAGAAACATTTGAAAATGATCTAGAAAATCATAAATCACCAAATTAACCACTTTTTATCTTATAGATTTTGGGACCCCTCGTTATTTCATAAGAAACCACTTGTCATTTAGTCTCCCCATCCTTAGTGGCCTAACATCCCACACACACCATTTTGTGAGACCCTTCTCATTATTCCTCTACAACATAAATCATGTTTTCTTCTCATCACTTTTCTTCTATCCCATCTCCTAAGAAAACTACATTTGGCCTAAAATTTATGTTACATCTGGTATCCATGGAACTATGTAGGTAGCATCCACTTGATTAGTGCATCTAGAGTCAGCTCAACCACAACCTTATTTTTCTTCTATTCCCCCCATTTTGTTTGTTTATTTCATTTTCTCCTATAGCCTAGTGGCATTAATCATAATCTTGTTAGTTCTTTGTTTGCACTAACTTTATGATTAACCATCGATGTGTTTATTTCTTTTTATTTTTATTGTTTTGTTTTCTTTTGTGTTTTTTATTTCTTGGTGTTTTGTATTTCTATTTATTTACTTATTTTCTTGTTTGTTTGATTTATTGTTTTGCCTTGACCTAATATATCTATATTCATTGGGTGATTCCTTACGCATTATACTTAAGTCCATCCATATTCATAAGTCAACATTGTCATCCTGGTTTTTATCATTAGTACATTATTTTTTATTATTTATTGGATCATGTGTCAGTCCTTAAGCATATTTTGTCTAAGTTATCATGGTGTTTTATATCATGATGCCTACCATCATGTGCTACAACAAAACTCAGCTCAAGAAGTCTTACAAGCACTAAGACTGCAATACTTCTACTTGGCACCTAAAATATTCTCGATCTACCTAAATCAGTTCCCCAATAGAGAGTAATTAAGTCACAAAAGAATTTTAATCCTTGATAATTAGGATGTGCATCTCCATCCTAATAGGTTCCCTAAATTCATGTTTCTCCTTTGTACCATCTTACTCTTACTCCATGATTATGGATTCAGTTTTTAAGCCTCATTATCCTATTTTTCATATTCCTTCACTTAGTCAACTAATGATTATAACCACCTCTATGTAAATCATTGTGTCTCATACCACTTATGATGTTAATGATTCTAACCACCTTTGGGAAAATCATTTTGTATTGATCTATCTATATGTTACATATTATAATCATCTATAGGCAAATCCTTATCATTCTCTACCAAACTGGGGCATGTTTTCATTTTGATAATTCTTATAACCACCTTTGGGTAAACCATTATCTTTGTCTACCCAATTATGTCATGTTTTTATCCTACCAATGATTATAACTACTTTTGAGAAAATCATTCTCTTGTTACCCTTATCCTTTTTTTAATTATTATAACCATCTCTGAGCAAATCATTATCTTTTTTATCCCACCTGTGCTGATGATTATAACCACCTATGGGAAAATCAATCTTTTCCACCCCATTTTACCTTTTGGTCCCATCATTTCCTTCTTTTAAGGGATCAATCGTCAACCATAATTTCTACTTTCTCCCTTAAGGGGGCATCTATATCTCATCTATTAACATTGAAGTATTAGGCATATAGAACCTTTTCACTCTTTGAGAAAACATTACTATGCCTAAGCTTGTAATTCCTTCTCAAATAGGGGTAAACTATAAACACATAATATTGGCCACAACTGGATTTTGATTGGACTTCAGACTGATTCCTACCAACTATTACATATTAAGCCTAATAATCATTAAAATGTCATAAATTTGATTGTGCATCATTCATCAATACTCAGAATCATGTTAAGACATCACTAAGTGAGGTATTATATCGTATGCAATAATAACCTCTCATAGATTCATCCCTAATCACCTTGCGGCATCACAACTATCAATTTAGCTTATAGACATATTGATGCCTAAATGTGTACCATAGGTGATCAAAGTGTTAAAAAAATACTTATCATTTCTAAGATTCTAAGAATCTAATGCATGAGTTATAGATTGTGATAATCTTGTTATTTTTTGGTGGAATAGAGGTAGAACAAGTGATTGTTTCACAATATTTATATTATTTGATGGTTGGGATCCACCATGGCCAAATAGTAGATCTATGTAAAATATGAAGTATACTATGCTAAGAATAGTTAATTATGATCAAGAAATAATCTAAGATGGGTACTTAAAATGATAATTAAACTAAAGTGATCAGGTTAAAAAGAAGTAAAAGGAAGGGTAGGATAGAAAGAAAGATGTTGGTCTTGTTCCAGACATTATGACAAAGTTCAAATATCATTTGAACATGCATTTAACCAATATATGAAGTGAAATATCTTAAGCAAAAATCACAACATACATTAGAGAAGCTTTTAAGGAAGGTATGAAATAATGCAAATAGGAACCAGGCTTACTTTATAGATTCACTCTTGCAAGCAAACAACATTAGCCTAAATGCAAAAGAAGTGTAGCAAATGAAATAAGCCCAATAAATTTCAACTAATATAGCATTGGCACAAATTAGTAATTATGAATTCAAGATACACATCTAGAATCTATAGGAACCATTTAAATATAAAAGTGAAACCAGACAACTAAGAGAGAAACCATATAACACTTTACACAAGCAAATATTAGACAAACTTTGTAGAATTCCTTGTTTATATTAACTACTCAAAGTTTACAAATTAATTTGGTTATAAGAAATATCCTCCTCTTTCAAATTGACAATACTCCTTTTATAGGATGCAAGGAAGCATGTTGATTAGTATTAATCCAATGGCATTTGTACAAGTGTATGAGACAATTGTCCTTTCCACAACATTTTAGAACAAATGATTTTTTCCTTTTAATTGACTGACCTATAGACAATGTATTCTTACAAATTGCACATCTATACGAAAAGAATATCCTATTTTAGAATATTACATAATATTGGTTACAAAAATAACATTCTATTTCACCTAATTTTGGGGCCTACTGGCTACTACAAGATCTTTATGGTTCCTTGATGCTCCTAGCCTAGTTAGTTCAAACATTTCTAGTTTAGACCCCAACCCTTTATATTACTTGGTCTGTAAGGTCTTTAATTTGGCTCATTGCACTCATATAGCTTTGACATGGCAACTCCATGGTGTCCTAGGTCATTTTTTTCATCACTATCCAAAACTGACCATTGCCTTTTAAAATTTTGATCCAAGTTTACTATTTTAAAATTGATGTCCTCATGATTATCATTTGATGTCCACAGGAACATCTTTAATAGTCATGTGATCGTCAATTTTAAACACATGATCTAATCTCTTTACTATGTTAAATTTGGCATCCTTATGACCATTATTTGACATTTATGGGGACATATTTGACAGTTGTGTGACTATCAAATTTAAACACATGATCGAGGTTTTTTACTATGTTAAGACTGACATCCTCATGACCATTATTTGATGTTCATGGGAATGACTTTGATGGTTACATGACCATAAATTTTAACATAGTTATGGGGACTATCTACCAATCCTACCACTTGTCATATTTCGATTTGCTCTTCATTCTACATGTGCCACATGGTAGTCCTATGTTAACTCAAAGCTATGTTTGAAAAGCCTTGACTTGATATGCTCCATTCATCAGGATCTGTATGCTAGAATGCATACCATTGATCTAGAAAAGGCATTTGATGTTTAACTAGGGTCTAATACTTTTCATTATTTATCATGTTCCATTCGATTTGGGTCCTCTCCTTAAATTCATGATGTATATTGAGATACGAGTAGTTAAATGTGATTGGTCCATGCATTTTATAAAAGATTAAGTTAGGCCCATGAGTATGTATAAAGAACCTAGGATAAAAATCATTAAGCTAAGTTCTAAACATAATATACGGGACCCCATGAATTTAAAAGGACTTAGGCACAAATATTTTGTTAGGTTGTGGAGCTAAAAGCTTCACTGATGCAAACAGAGGAGGAGGTTGCTAGAGGTTGCTGAGTGTCATAGACACCAGCGTCGGTCAGGCCAACCGACGTCAGCAAGATTAGATAGGAAGAGCAATCGACGTCAGTCAAGGATCGGCTGGCGTCAGTCACCTTCAGGCAGATAGGGACCGACGCCGGTCGCCTGTGCGATTCAGAACTACAAGTTTTATAGGCAGTTAGTTAACGAACCAAGTGTTTGCATGTCAAGAGCCAAATTTAGACTAAAAGCTATGGATCTAATTATTGTAATTTGATGTCTAATTAT
The DNA here is from genome assembly GCA_037957365.1 of Torreya grandis. Classification (NCBI taxonomy): domain Eukaryota; kingdom Viridiplantae; phylum Streptophyta; class Pinopsida; order Cupressales; family Taxaceae; genus Torreya; species Torreya grandis. The sequence continues at coordinate 803,971 of JARHVA010002582.1, read as the reverse complement.
TTTTTAGATGAGATCTATATAATAGACTCATGGTCTGTATTGTAAAAGTGTGTTAGAGAGTAAGAGAGCAAAATATTAGCTCCTTCTGTGTGTGAAGAGAGCATGGTGTGTTCCTCCTAGTGCCACAGTACCAAGAGTGGGTGCTGGTTTGGAGAATCAGTAGGATTCTTCATGTATGTATGATCTTGGTTAGCAGGTGTGCATGGCTACATTAGGAGATCTGCATGGTAAGTAAGATCATTGATTAGTAGGTGTATGTGTGTGCATGATCCAGGTTTGCAGGTGTGCAGAACCAGATTGATTTATAGGTGTGCAAGATCAGGGAGGACAACAACATAATAGGGAGCAGGATCAGGTAGGATCTACTTGGAGTACAGTGTGTACTCAGAAAAAGAGCAAAGAGGAAGGCAAGGAAGATCCTTCCATAAGTAAGATCATTTGAGTTGCAGGTTATTGTAGGTTTAGGGGAGATCTACTTGAAGTACGATTGTGTACTTGTGGAGTGCGTGGAGCACTTGTGGAGTGCGTGGAGCACTAGAGTACTAGCAGTAGTAGATATTGATTGGTTGGAGGTGAACACCAACTCTGTGTTTGAGTTATGTGTTGGGACCATAAGAGAGAGAGCTTTGAGGGAAGATTTACTGTTTATGCCCTAGAGGTGTGGGAGCCCTAGAGCTGTGTAAGGAAGAAGAATTGTGGCAATCTTCTTTGTTGTATTTCCTTCTGGAAGAGTATTAATACAATTGTGTATTATCTCTCATATTATGTGTTGTTTCTGAATTCTAGTTACTTGTGATTCTGGTTTAATTCTGCATGTAAGTTGCTTGTATTTGGTAATCAATTGTGTGCTTCTGTATTTCCCAATAGATTTTGGACCAATGTTATAAACATAGAATAAAATTACCCCCACGAGTAATTGAAGGAACTAAGCATAAAGAATTTAACCTAAGCATTTTAAGCTAGGCTAAACATAAAAAGGACCCTACAGAAAATAACTTAGCATAAGGTCATAACCTAAGCTTTCAATATATATATATACAATGGAACTTTTAGATAAGGCCTTAGGCTAAGTAATAAAAGTGGCCCTACATTTTCACTTGGTAGGGCATTTGCCAGGGACAAAAGTCCTGAAGGGCACATCTCATGGGGGAAAGGGAGCTTTCAAAAAGTCTGAAGGATAATTGAGGAAGGTAAAGGAACATTTAAAAAAGATTGAAGGATAATCTTAGAGGGTAGAGGACCATTTCAAAAAATCTAAAGGGCATTCCTTTCATGAAACTTGGTGAAGGGAATTGACGAAGGGAATTTTTCAAGGAGATTGGCTTAGACAAAATGTATAACACATTCCCATTGATGACCAAATTTTGTTGAACTAAAATTTCAAAGGAAATGGAATATTGAAAACAAAAGTCTTGAAAAGGTAGATATGTCAAACAAAATGTCTAAAATAAATATTGGACAAAATGTCTAAAATAAATATTAGATAATTGGCTTAAACAAAAGGTCTGAAGGAAAATTGACCTAAATATAAAGTTTGAAGGATATGTTTCCAGGGATCAAAGGATATTTTTTATAAACCTGAAGGGTATGTTCCCTTCACAAAAATCATAAAGGATAAGCTTTGGTAAAAATGCTCAAGATAAAAGTATGAAAGTACTTAGACAAGGTATCCAAAACATAAAACCTGCTAAGTAGAAATATAATAAAAGGACCCTACGAATAATAGATAGACTAAAATGGGGGCTCAGGACATAAAAGGTACTAAGGATGGATGTTAGACTAAAGTTTGGTTGAGTTGAAAAACATGATTTAGCGTTAGGAAATAAAAATAGACCAAGCCCATAGCACTATTTAAAAGGTTCCCACGTAATAAACTCCCACCAAATTTAAATTTGAATTTAAAAGGTCTAGGTAAAACATTAGGCTAGGGTTTCAAAATATTAATCAATTATAGACCAAGGCTAGTAAAAGATCAATTAAACATGGACGCATAAAAACCCTAAGCTTGTTCATTCTCAGATGGTCTCCATTAAACCTATAGCTTGAAACACAAATATCTAATGTCAGCACTTTAGATAAGATTAATCTAGAACCATGAACAAATAAGTCAACCAAACCATGGTACGGATGACCTTTAGATAAAAATAATGTGCAATCATGCTATTGACACTTTGATCAAGTGAATCTTCAATTTTAAGGTATAAATTTGCATAATTTAACACATGGGTCCCCAATTTTTAAAAATGGGAGTATGTTGACCTCGATAGAACCTATTAAGTGGGGAACTTGAACAAATATAAAATCTTGAAAGAGCTAAAAGGCTAATCAAAATCAATTAACAAACTAAATAATATTAAAATCCTAGTTGAATTATCCATTTGGAATTAATGAATACCTAAAAAATGAATTATAAAAATTTAAAATATCCAAGCCTTTCATCATTGCCTTTATGAGTTAAGCTCTTTGAAAATATCCTAAAATATCTAATTTGAGAGCCATGTCTAGTAATTAAAAATCATAATTACATGACAACTATTAACTCAATAGGAGTTAGTTTTAACTCACCTAGTTTTAGTTTGAACCCATTCCAAGCCTAAAATCAACCTTAACTTACCTTGGGTGAGAGTTAATTTATAAGGTTATAAATATAGGGCCATACCCCTTCTTTTCTAAGCTTGGATATTGTATAATTATTATGCAGGATTTCCTCCCTATGCCTCATGCAAGTAGTGTTACCATGCCCAAATCTAAATCGAAGCAATCATAAAGTCAAGGTGTCAAGGAGAGAAGGAGCCAAACAAGCATCATTGTTAAAGAGTTCTTAATGCACAAGTGGAGCAAGCCATTCAATAATCCATTTGGAGGCTCCAAGGAAGTTAAAAGAGTTGTTTCTTTTATGTTTTGATTGTTCTTTAATTTAGTTTTGTTATCTAAGCTCTCCCTAGTGTCTAGGCTAGAAGTGTTAAGATTTTATTGTGTTCATTCCATTTGTTTTATAATACTAACACAAGACTAACCTCCCCTCTATGTTAAATCATTGTTCACAGTATGTTATGTGGATGATGTGTCATTATGTGAGTCATTTGTATCCATTATATGTTGTATTTCAATTTTCAATGCTAAACATGAATCGGTGTGGTGCCCATGCATTTTATGATATGCACAATAATATTTGGATCCCCTTACTAGGTGTAGGGTTGATTAACTTATCTTTAATCATTTCCCTTATTATCTAACTTGAAATCTTATTTGACCTTTGAATACCTTTTGAATCACTAGTTATAAATGTACTTTTTTGTGATTTCATGTTTTGATATGTAACATTGTTTACCATAAATTAACTAGGTGAAGATGTATGTACATGATTTACACTATTATGTCTTGTAGGCCTTTGTCTTGTAAATTGATTTTACAATGTTGTAATATTTTCATGTAATAGTTTATTATAATTTTGTAAACCTACAATTATCTTGATCATACTGATAATTTGATCACATAGAGTCTCACAAGTGCAAACCCTAGTTATTTTTTATTGAACATCTAAGCACACAACCTATAAGGAAGACATGTGAATAGGCTAAGTATGGGTAATAGTGACATTGGTATAAGTTTCTTCATATCATGGAGGAGTGATAGCATGGACCTAGTTAGAGAGAAAGTATATATCACCCTCATGGAGATGAGGAGAATGAGATTCTGTCATGTGTATAATATATGACAGTGAAACGTGAAACATAGTTGTTAAATTATATATTAAATCCTCTATGTGTGTATGGGTTTGATTTTTAATAGAATTATACATAGGAAAATGATAACATTATATGATATATGACATATATTCCAATTGATATAAATCATCATAAATACATGTGTTTATGTCTTTTTTGAGTTCATTCTGAATTAAAGGGAACAAGCATGCAAATGAAAGTATTAAACTTTGTAATAAAAATTGATTTATTCCTTATGTCATTATGATCATGATTATATGAAATACAAATTAGAAGATATAAGGATTTGAAATCTGATTTTTAGAAATGTAAACCTTAGGTTTATCTAGGGTTAAGGTTTTTGAATTAGGGTTGCTTTGTAAAAATTTAAATTGCATTAAATAAATGAAACCCTAATGTGATATTTGATTTAATGAGCTAAGTTATGACAAAAATCAGAAAAATAGAATCTTATAACCCTCATTTATTGCAAAAAAATTTAGAAAAGGTAGACTAGGGTTTGAAGCAATATTTGAAGTAAGTCAAGTGCACCAAATGATTTAACATTTTGGGGGTTTACTAGGTGTAAATCTTAAGTTAGATTAAAGGGTTGAGTTGTATAAATCAATGAAATAATATGCAATAAATAACCATTGATTTGTTATAGATTTTGACTTTATTTGACTTTATAAAATAGTAATAAATATGTACAAATAGAGACTTATCTAGAAAACAACTATTGTGGAAGATATGGGTGTTGAAACTTAGGTTATGGATAGGTCTAAATGTCATCAATATGATCCCTAGGTTAGATTCTTCACTGGATAACAGTACCCCACCTAGACAATAGTGTCATGTGGCTCTAGTGTCCTAAAAATGGTGATAGTGTCCTCTTTTCAAGACTGTTCTTAGTTTTTGGTAGCACCTACACTTATATTTCTAGTTTTTATTCCTACACGCATGAAATCTAAAAAAAATCATTATGCCTGTAATATCTAATTTAGTATGCAAACCTTAATCCTCCTTGAAAGTATGACATGATCTAAAAATGTGTGTTTGTTAGTAAGATAATATATACATCCTCAACACCCCACTATGAAGAGAGTTTCCTACATACCAATACTCCAAGGAGGGATCAATCCTAATGTATTTCTCGCACCTAGTGCTTAGTGCAAGTACAAGTGAATGCTAGAATGATAGTGGTTTTGAATTCCTTAAGTGTGCTTGAGATTGAAAATATTTTAAATCTAGGCTTAGGGCACCTATAGATGGTAGTATTCAGAATTAGGGTAGAATAGGGATTAATAACCTTGATTTTTCTCAGCTTGTTTCTCATTTGAATAGGTTTTTTGCATGTATTTTCCATCTAGTGGATAGAGGTATAATGGTCTTGTATTTCTAGTGATCTGTAGCTTATGCAAATAATAAAATTTGTTTAGGCCAAACTTAGGATGGCTACACACTTAAAAATGTATCCATTCAAGAGGATTTAGGGTAAGGCACACTAGCACCAAATTGGGGGCACTAGCACCATGTGGCTCTAGTGTCCTTAATGTGGCACTAGTATCCAACTAGTAGGTTATTGGGCATAATAGGTTAAGATCTAGGAATGTAGTTCTATTACTATATTTGAGCTGACTAAAGATGTTTGTGGTCTACATAATTACCGAAAAAGTGTGATAAAGGCTTTATAATAGGTTTAGGGATAAGCTAGGAATAGGCTATCTCAAGCAACACTCTTAGCATGTAAATACCACTTTTAGGTGATTATAGATGTTATCTTTGATTTATCATGTTGTTTTTAGTCCTCTAGGGTGTCTTTGGGCTAAAAAAAGTGTGATATGACAACTATGACTTCATGGGTATCCTTAGGCTACTCCTCAAGCTTTATTGGTTTACTTTATGCCTCACATTCTTAGAAGACTTTGAGGTACTATTGTCATTCCTAATCCAAGCCTTCTTTTGGATTCAATAGGTTATGTAGGATAGTGTTGTTATAGATATCATATTTCTCTTTACCTACTACAACCTCTTTTATGTTTTTATTTTGCATCTTAGGAACCATTGGTTGGCTTATAACCTCAAATTCTTGAACTATGCCAAAATACTTCTACCATGTATCATCAATATTCTCTCTTGGCCTCAAGAGATCAAGTAAGAAGGGGTATTCATCCTAAACATAATGAATTTTTAAAACCTCACCCTCCACAAAGTCCTTAGAACCAAAATAATAGTAGCCCTTTGCCCATTACTCAAATGAATAATTAAGAGGCTCTTCAGTTGGTATAACAATCCCATGATGAGTGATATCTTCTTGTTAGTGTGTTTATCTCTATAAACTAATCTTTAGTTGATCAGGGCATTCTTCTTGAATCATGTACTCTTCTTGAAATTTTTGTTCACCCTCAAGGTCCTCCTTCATTGCACAAAGTGGAAACTCATCAAACAACTTGGCAGCTCCAACCTCTCTCTCCTTTTTTAACTCTGCTCTTGAAGTAGGAAGAAATGCACTTACATCTTCTTCAATGGAGAAAGAGAGTTCCCCAAACATATTATAAGTTTGAAAACATCTTCATGAGGAAACTCTAACCCTTCATCTTTGGGGACTACTTCCTTCTCTAATAAATATTCCTTGTGTGTTTGTGTTGGTATGAGAGGAGTGTATTTAAAATTGTTTGGCATCTCAAAATTAGGATGCTTGGTACAAGAAGGCTTCCAAGGTTGATAAGCTTGAGGCTATTAAGGAAGAATAGTATTTTCAGAGGGTTTTTTTTAGGGATAATAGGCTAAGTTTACATAGGTATAGGCTCTCTTAAAGAAAGGTAACCTCTAAAACTTGGGATTTTAAAACAAGGAAACTTACTTGAAATTTCATAGGGTTTACCTTTCTTGAAGTGTGGGATTTTGACTATAGATGCTTCCCTTTCCATAGGTTGGTATGTAGTTGTAGGAGAATCTTATTTGAAATAAGGGATGAGAGGGATTGCTTGGGATTTAATCTCTTGTGCTTGCATAAGTAGTTGATATTCTACTCCTCCTTAGCTACAATTTGTCTAGCCAAGCATTCTTCAACATACCTATCTTATTTCCTCATCTCTTGCTGATGTGTGTAAGCTTAGTGAGCAAGTTCTCCATGTTGTCTATTACCCTCTAACTCTCTATCAATCTCCATAATATATTTCTCAAAATCAAGATGTATATCATTGATGTTTTTTTAGGATGATTAGGAACAACATAGCTTTCACAAGGCTGGTTAAAAGCATGAGCGAGCTGCCAAAAGGGATGAGTTAGGATAGGAGGGAGGTAAAAACTATGATGATGTTGGTATCTTATTGGTTTAAGCCGATTTTGGGTGAAACCAAGAGTATTTTCATCATAATATGGAAAAGAGGAAGGCATAACAATAACATTTTCAAGAAATGGGGGCAAAAAGTCATATCTTTAAGCACTTAGGTTTCTTAAGCTAGTATATTTTATACTTGGAATCACCATGGTGTTAAATAAAATACCTTGAATGCCAAGATACACTTTAAAACACACCAAAAAACTTTAATGTATGATGTTAGGATCACTTAAATGTCCCACTAGGTGTGCCAAGAATGTTATCATGTGGGACCCTCAACCCCTACCAACAAGATCCCCCAACCTCTACTAACCTCTCTACTATAACTCTCACTAATAGTTCAAAAAAAATTTATAGTGGTAATTGGTCTATGTTAACAAATTGGTGATTCTATTAAGGATTCCATTGGTGAGGGTTTCAAATCTTTCCCTTAGGAATCTTAACTCACCTCATGGTTGACTATGTCTAATATAAACCTCTCAGCTCAGGAGGATAAATTATTATCATGTGGGACCCTCAAACCCTAACAACAAGCTCCCCAAGCCTCTAGTAACATCTTTGGTCTCACCCTCACTAACAGTTTGAGCTTTTGGTGTAGTGGAAATTAGTTTGTGTTAATAGTTCTTCGAGTTTTTACACTATCAATTTTAACCTTTGATCATAGTATTTTATTGTCTCCTTTTTCTATATCAATTCCCTCATCTTATTGACTCTTTCATTTGGAATGTTAGGATAGTTAAAATATCCTTTAAATGATTTATGTACATCATCCCATGTAGTGGTGTGGTTGAAATAAGTTTTCATATACCATTTATGGGCATCATCCCTCAGTGTTCCAAAGAAGTATATCACCCTCTCATCAATAATGTTATGACTCATCCAATATGATTCTAATACAAATAATTATTCTTCTTCATCCTTCATCTCTTTGTCGAATAGTGGGATCTTCATTCTATTTTGTGTCATTATGGTTTTCTTAGGTGGCATATGAATAACACTAGTATTAATGTTACTGCTATTTATCAGATTGCTTGAAGTACTTTCCCCTATGGTATTATTAAAAAAAATTGTTATATTTCTATTTTTTAACCAATTTTTATTTTTTTCCCTTATCTCTTTTTAACTCATCTTGAAATTATATTCTTCCTAGTACTTTTGTCTAGTTTCTTACAAATTATTTTCTATTTTTAACCTCTTCACTAAAATTTTTATATTTATTTGATACTTATCCAATATAAATATATCTTCATCTAAGATATGGATTTTTACATCTATTATAAAGTATCATGGGGGATGTAAATAGGTCCAAAAGGTTCCTTTCTCTCAAGGCCTCTTGAGGTTGGGTTTAGAGGGGTTGTGTCACTTCGAGTTTCTTCTTCATTATCTTATATCTCTAACTAATTTTATTCTTCCATGTTTTCATTAACTCATATCCTATATATTAATTTATCTTCCTCATTATATCTATTTTGTGTATCTCTAGTATGAATACTAACATTTATTTCTAAATTCTCTTTCTAGCTTACTACTTTCAACATTCCTTTTAACATATTTTTGCTCTTCTATATTATCTGTATAAATTTATTCCTTATTACTTCCTATCATACTTCCTTATATTTATTAAATTTCTTACTTTGGTTCCACTATATAACTAACACCTTCTATCTTAATAATATTCTCCTCATCCCATCTTCTACTTCTTTCTAGTCTTCATCCACTCTAGGCTAAACTTCTCTCTATCAATTGGTCTTTTACACCTAGGGTTTTGAATAATTTGGGTATTTGTAATAGTGTAGATAAATATATTAACCCTTACCATGTTTCATTTGTGACTTTCTTTAGTGTATGATATAATATTTCTTCTATTTTACTTCTTTCACTTGCCTCCTATGTGCCTTCTCATAGTGTTAATATTATTTGTTTATTTTTTACAGAGGGATAATATCTAGATTTTCAATATTAAGACTTTAATTGTTAGAGGATAGATTGGTTTCATCTGGTATCTTACGTATTTATAATGTTATTATTATCTTTATTTATTCAGTATCTATTTCTTATTATCTAACTGAATTTTCTCATCCTCTATTAGTTTTCTTATCTCTTCATTCACCATTTTCTCCTATCTTAATTTATTCTCTTATTAATATATATTTCTTAATTAATTAACTTAATTTTATCTTGATACTTTTTTATCCCCCTACATCTTATTTAACCTCCTCCAACAATTTAGACCATATATTTTTAGTGGTCACATATTTTAAAGATAGCCCTTCTTTATCTTTGCCATCCCTTAGGTCCATGACCTTTAAAGTAACTATTTAGCTTATTTTAATAACCCTCAATCCAAAAACAACTTATGGATATGGAGCAATAACTTTTCCAAGAAACATTTTCATGTGCCCTCAATAAACTCAGCTTTATTTGCATCAAAACTTGTCCAACTATGGATAGCCCAAACTACGATAAAGGAGTCAAGTGTAGTCTCAAACCAGTAATAAATATCCTAATTTAAAGGTACACTAAGGCATTAGATTGCCTCAATATTTTATTCCATCCATCATATGGTTAACTTCATGTGAACTATAAGGCCCCTATTTTGTAAAGTGTTCATCTTTGACATTCGATAACTATAAGATTATGTCCACTCTGAATTTGGTTTAGGATTTATGTTGTTAGCCATATCCTACTAATGCATGCAAGTAATTTAAGGTATTTATGAAGACCTATCATGTTTTGGAAACCATGAGAAAGACCCATTATCAATCATGTCTTAATTATTTACTTATAAAAGTATAATGCTTGCAATTCATTTATGTGATGTTGTAATATAGAATCTGATTATCTCCATGAGAGATGTTGACTTAATGGTGTTTGAATAATTATTCACTCACTTATCTATTATAAAAGGCATGTGTAGAGTGTTATGTGGATCTATCTATGTGGACACTTATATCTTTGGATATGTTGATTGCTTATAATTAATTGAGTGTTATTGCTTTAATTTGAATTTTGTAGCTTCAACTATTAGGCTAAAGGAATTTGATGTGTGCATCGAGTGTGTAGGAATAGGGAAGGGTTAATGAAGGAATAAGATTATTCCAAGCATGGTTATTTCACTAAACAACATACCTTGAACCTTAAACACTTTTTAAACCCATCCTAATTAGTTGATGGTCTAGGATTTATTTGTCTTCCCTTTCAGACTTAACATGTTATTTAGGTAGCTAGCTTTTACTTTAGTTGGTGAAACTTATTATCTCCCTACCTTATGACCCTGTAGTTGAGTAGACCAATGTCTAAAAATTCCTAATGGTATATTTAAATATTATCCATTAATTTCCTAAGTCTAGAATCAAGTGAGAGGGAGGTGAGTTAGTCTAAGAAGCAACCATAAAAGCCTGTAGAGCCACCATGCACCTTAATGAACTTGGAAAATTATGCTCCTTAATGAGGCATGGGCTGGTGAGTAGAGGGTGGTTGGTAGATTCTATTATGTCTACATTTAGAATTCAAGATCTCCATTAGAAGTGCTTTTACTAATGAGAGGGAGGATAGATGAAAGAAAATTATTAAAAAAAGAAGGAAGGGTAGTGAGTAGAAATAGTTGGTTAAGGAAGTCGAGCCTTACTCAACTAGTGGATAGCATCCAAGAAGTATTATATTCAATATGTGGGCTCCTATTAAATTGTTTTATAACTTATTTCCTTTGAATGAAATTAGTTGTGTTTATTTTGTTTGATTTCTTAATCTGTGGAGAATAAGACCACTTGGATTTATTCTACCTAGTTTATTGTCTTTTCCATGGATGTGCATTGGCCACCATGTATCTATTTACCCACTAATGGGCCTCAGTTATTTTTTTCCCTCTTTGCTTGATTATAATGTTTCAACTTTCTTGATTGAATGTCTTAATGTTATTGTGAAGCCATATAGTGGTTATTTATGATCAATACTTTCATGGTGGAATATTTTCAAGCCCTCGTATGATGGGCATGGTGGAAGATTATTTATCCTCCCATGAATGCCATGGTGGTAGATTGTTAAGCTCTTCCTTGTTGGGCATGGTGGAAGATTGATTAACCCTACCATGACTATTAGATGGAAGTAACTAAGTGAGGTATCCTCTTATTATCCAGTCAAATAGTGGGACATGTTTATGTTGTGAAATATTTCTTTCTAGTTTATATATTTATAAATGTTCAAATCCATTTTAATGATCATTTTAATGTTTGTCTAATTTGTATTTGGGACTAGCACTCTCTTTGGGTAATAACTATGAATAGGACTATAGGCTGGTATACAGTCATTCCCTTAAGTTATATAATCCTTGATTAGATTCCCATACTTTCATTACCATTATGTAAATATGCTCGAAGTTGGGAGTCTCAATCTCGAGGGAACCCGAAACAATAGCTTAGTGATGGCAAAAGGTTTGGAAGTGATCTCTCCTTCAAATGACCTATAGTTTCTTTGGAGTGGACATGAGCCATTATTAAAGACTGATTATTCTTCCATTATAAAATCATACCTATAATTATGCCTCTACTTATGTAATATATGGATGAAATCTCATGCATTGATAATGTTAATAGTAGCTAGTCTGCTTGTAATAATCTTGTGGAAACTAGTCATATATTTAATGATCCAGTTATGGGTGAAGATTTATGTTATCTACTATTAGTGTAGGTTTTTATTTTTCCCTATTTATTAATCAGGTAAATTGTATTTCTTGTGCATATATGGAGTTTTCCTACATTTGTGGGATAGCCTAGCTTATGTGGAGGTGTGTGTCATAGATGTGTCATAGGTGTCATAAGAATGTCATAAGTAACTCCCTTGATGGGAGTTACTTCTCTATTCTTAGCACCTTGTCACCACCTTTCATGGAGGAGTTACATTCTATTCTTGGGGTGCCTTGTCCACCTTTTGTGGAGGAGTTACTTACATACTCTCCTATTTGTATTCCTCACTTTGGCCATCTCATGCTAATCAGATTTTGGTTTTCTCCATTTTGTCTTGTGCAATTTATCTTCTTGTGTAATTTCAAATTGCTTTAGTATCTATGTGGTGTGCACTTACTTCATCTCATGTGATCACGTCTCCAGTGCATTTGCATTATCCAGATTCTGGCAACAACTCTGATATGGTATCAGAGCAAGAATGGTAATCATGTGTCTGGTTATGCTTTTAGTTCATTTTGAAATCAAGAGGAGTGGAGTTCTCTTTTTTTTTTATTTTCTAGATTTGATCTAAAATAAAAAATATAAATCAATTCTGGTTAGTTTCCTTAAAAATCCTTGGCCTTTGGGTGTCTTGGCTGTCTTCACTTCAGGAGCAGCATTCAATAGCAGAAGAAAGGAGCAGCATTCAACAGCAGAAGGAGGAGCAGCACTCAGCAACTCTGCGCCAACCTTCTTCTGGTCTGCACCTAGTTTATGTCCTTCTACAGCTTCCTCCATGCAGCAATAGCAGTTCTTTCTATTTTTCAGGCACAAAGCTAGTTTTACGGCATCCTTTCCAATAGCCAACTAGGCCGTATGGCATCCAGGTCTGCTATTTTTTTTTTTTGCAAAAAAAAATTCAAAACTGCGCCCTTTTTTGGGACGCCACTGCTGCATTTGTTTTACTGTCTGAAACTTGAAGTGCGCCCTCTTTTTTGGTGAAGATATTCTACCACACTTCCTTCCAGTAAGGTGCCTAAGACAGTCTAGCAGGTGTGCATTATTTTTGTCTTTTTTGCTACAAATTTGGACTGTAATTTCTTGAAAATGGCACTCCTTTCATGCTTGGCGTCCCATGTGGACCCTTAAACACCTTGGGAATCCTTCAAAATTGTCTTTGCTTTTTTTTTTAGTTAAAATTGACTTGATAAAATAAAAATAAGTCAATTTGACTAAATATTCAGTTTTATAGATAGTTTTGTATTTCTGGGGTTTGAATTTTAACTTGTATCTTCGACCTACGAAGACGAAGGGTGAGGCCCAAGTTAGCGGGAGGCCAATTCCCCCTCACACAAACCTCTTTTAGATTACTCATTCTGTGATAAATCTAATGAGTGGTTGGAAGGGCACTTTCTCTCCCATAACAGGCATTTTTTTAATGTTTTAGTGCTTTTTTTTGCAAAAACACTAGATTACGGGAAAATTGTACCTTTAATATCTTGCAAACGGTAGCTCGGTTTTGTGTGCCATTTTTTGCAAAAATATTTGTAATTAAATTTTTCATAGTGTAGGCTTGTTATTTGTAAAAATTCACTAGTTTATAAAGTGCAAAAAAATTGGGTCTCTCGGGACGCATTTTCTGCTGAGTCTGACGTCCTGTTTGCTTTAGTCTTGCACTGATTACTCTAAGATGCATTTTCAGTTGAGTCCAATGTCTTTTGAGCATGAACTTGCATATTTTGGGGGGCTCAATATTTTGAAGGGGTGCGATTGATTTTCACAACTTGTAGATCTTTGCTTTTATTCTCCTTTCTGCATAATTTCACAACTTGCAATCAACACAACTTCACCTAAATTCAGCTAAAAAATGGATTATTTTCAACTTAAACCCCTAACACACTTTAACTATCATGAATGGAAGGTTAAAATGTCAATCATTCTTAGAAGCAAAGGGTTGTATAGGATCACCATGGGCACTGAAGTAGAACCCAACACTGATGCTGAAAAGGTCAAGTGGTACAACCGTAGTGATGAAGCCTATGGATTACTGAGCTTGTTTGTGTCTCCAAAACTTCTCTTCCATTTATAATCCTCCCAGAATCCTAATGACATATGGGACACCTTAGAAAATTTATTTGGGAAGCTTGATGAGATGAGAGGTCATGAGCTCAAAAACAAACTCATAAGTCTAAGTCCTAGCAACTTTGACACCCTACAGGACTTCTTTACTCATTTTAAGGCCCTTAGATTGTAATTGAAAGAATGTGGGATAGAGAAGAAAGATGATCAACTCATACTTTTTATTCTCGCAAATTTAGGTCCAAGCTATTCAGTCTTTGTCTCAACTTTCCATGCCACAAAAAGTGCCCTTGGCACTACATGGAAAATGCCTTCTTTGGATTCATTCATTGCCAACTTGACTAAGGAGCAAGATAAGATAATTCAAATGGGCACAATGAAGTCTACTCAACCCCAAGATTTGATATCTAGAAATGGTAAGGATAAGACTTCAACAAAGGAGAAGAAGAAAAAGAACAAGGACCAGGAAAAGAAGAAAGAAAACACCAATCTTACCAAAAACAACACTGAGTCTTCATCCTCCAATGCTAAAAATAAGAAGGAGAAGGTTAAGTGTGCCTATTATAAAAATATAGGGCATAATGAAAACAAATGCATGAAGAAACAAATAGATCACCTAACTCATCTTCTAGAGAAGAACAACATAGGTGTTCCTGAGTCCATCAAGCAGAATTCATCTACCCAGATTCTACCAAGGCAAAAGACAAGGGTAAGGAGAAAGAAAAAGCAAGGCTCTTGTAGCTACAGTAGATTCTACATCTTCATGGGTCATAGACTCAGGTGCTTCTCACCACATGGGTTCTTCACTAGTTGATTTTTCATCTTTAGAGCCTTGTAGCATGACTTCAATTAGTTTGGGTGATGACAGATCAGTTTCTGTTGTAGGGAGAGGGTCAGTTGAAATAGAAAGAGGAACATTCAATAATGTTCTAAGTGTTCCTTTTCTTTCAACCAATCTCCTATCAGTGTAACAAATCACTCACATTGGTCAAGGCATGAGAGTTGAGTTTTCACCAAATTCAGTGGCTATCAGGGAGTTGCATAGTGATACTACAGTGGCACTGGGTAGGGCAGATCACCAAGCTAGGTTATACACCTTCTCACATTTTGCATCATATTCTTCTCCAACAGCATTGATGACTCATTCAGATGGAGTTAGCAAATTGTGTCATGAGCGGTTTGGCCACCTTAACTACCGCTACCTTGAGCAACTTTGCAAACATGACATGGTCATTGGCTTGCCTCGTGTCCAATTCTCAAAAGGACTTTGCGAAGGGTGCTCCCTTGGGAAGCATCCTGAAGCAAAATTTGACAAAGGCAAAGCTTGGAGGGCTTCACAACCTTTGGAGTTAGTCCACAATGATGTATAAGAACCCTTTCCCAAACCATCTTTCACAAGGGCCAGGTACATCCTCACTTTCATTGATGATTTCTCTAGGTACACTTGGATATATTTTCTCAAACAAAAGTCTGAAGTGTTTGAAAATTTTCTAGACTTTAAGGCTTTTGTTGAGAAATAGAGTGAGAAATCCATCAAGGTTCTTCGAACTGATAATGGAGGGGAGTATGTCAGCATCAGGTTTGAGCAATTTTGCACCATAGAGTGGATTGATTTACAGCGCACAGTCACTTACAGTCCTTCATAGAATGGGGTTATAGAATGCAAAAATAGGTTCTTGAAAGAGATGGGTAGCTGTATGATTCACTCCAAATCCTTAGCACCACATTATTGGGTCAAAGCCATCAATTGTGCTTGCTACATTCAAAACAGGGTCTTCACAAAGCTTTGAAAGGGATAACACCCTTTAAAGCTTGGCATAAAAGGAAACCTGATGTTGAGTACCTTAGAGTTTTTAGATCCCTAGCCATGGCCTGCATTCTAAAGAAGAAATGCAAAGCTATGAAACATCAGTCCAAGCCTTACATCTTTGTAGGATATCTGGATGGTATTAAGGGATATCGCCTTCTAGATCCAATCACTCATGAGTTGTTCATCCAGAGAAATGTCCATTTTTAGGAGAGTCCTAAAGACTCAACACTTGACATTTCTTCTCCCTCATCAGATCTACTTCTTCATGATGATTCCTCATCAGATTCAAATCAACCACAATAGGTTCTCGAGCTAGAGACATCTTCTTCTTCTTCGAGTTCAGCCAGCAAGGACAATGATGTAGGGTCATCCACCTCTAGTCAGTTAGAGGATGAGGAGTTAACACCTAACTCACCCACTTTTGGGCCACTATGGACTAGACAGACACTTGAGAGTGTTGGCACTTGGGTAAGAGATCCCACGGATGACAAACGTACTAGGGGAGATTTTCAAAGAGATCCACATGCCTTCTTTGCTTCAGTTTCAGATCCACAGACTTTTTGAGAGGCATCGAGGGTACCTGAGTGGGATAATGCTATGGAGGAATAATATTCTTCCTTAATCAAAAATCACACTTGGGATTTGACTTCACTTCCTAAGGGAAGAAAGATGGTTCGATGTAGGTGGATATATTGGACCAAGTTTGCAGCAGATGGGTCGGATGATAAGTACAAGGCACAATTGGTCGCCAAGGGTTTCTCATAGGTGGCAGGCATTGACTATTTAGAGACCTTTACACCCGTTGCAAAGATGACTTCTATCCAACTCACCTTGGCTATTGCCACAACACATGGTTGGGATGTGCATTAGATGGATGTGAAGAGTGCCTTTCTTCATGGAGACCTAGAGGAGGAGATCTACATGGAGTAGCCGCTAGGATTTGTTCAGGATTCTTCCTTAGTATGCAGACTTAAGAAATCTATCTATGGCCTCAAATAGGCCCCTCGGGCTTGGTATGCCAAGATGGATTCCTTCCTTCTCACAATAGGTTTCACTAGGTGCCATTCTGATCCCAATGTCTACAACTTATGGTAGGATGATTCGCTCTTGATTTTGGTTCTATATGTTGATGGAGTTTTGATCATTGGGAGTTCTTCATCAGCTATTGCAGTGGTGAAGGCATCTCTTCAGGATAGATTTGACATGACAGACTTGGGTTTGTTGCACTACTTCCTTAGCATCAAGATCTCACAATCAAATTTAGGGATTTCTCTTGCATAGCCTAAGTATGCTCTTGACTTATTGGATCGATTTCACATGGCTGATTGCAAGCCATTTCCAACTCCCTTTCTATCATGAGTCAAGCTTGAGGCTGATTGTTCTTCACCATTGGTTGATGCCACTCGGTATCGACAACTTATTAGTATTCTCATCTACTTGACTCACACCAGGCTTGACATATCATATATAGTGGGACTTGTCTCCAGATTCATGCAGGAACCTCATGAGCTGCATTAGAAAGTAGCTAAGAGGATCTTGCATTACATACAGGGTTCACATAGATACTGGATTCATTACAGATTTGGCATAGAGGTTGACTTGGTTGGATTTATAGATTCAAACTGGACTGGTGATTCACAGACTTACAAGTCCACTTCTGGTTACAATTTTTCTCTAGGTTCTATTCCTATCAGTTGGTCTAGCAAGAAGCAGAATGCTATTACTATATCATCCATAGAGGCAGAGTACCAATTATTTAGCTTTAGGGGATTCTTTCTAAGTTTAGCATTCCTATCAAGCAGGCCACCATCATTTATTATGACAACCAAAGTACCATTCAGATTTGTAGGGATCTAGTTCAGCACCAGCAGACCAAGCACATAGAGATTCACATGCATTTCATTCGGGAGCTTATTCATAGTCAGGTCATCGACTTGATATTTTGCCGGTCTTCAGAGCAGGTTGTAGACATCTTCACCAAACCTTTCACTGAGAGCAAGTTCATTCATCTACAAGCTCTTCTTGGGGTGAGGTCCACATCTGCAGTAGCATCATCTTTTGGGGGAGCCTTCTAGCCTCTTCTTTTCTTTTATGTCTCTCTTTGGGGGAGGGGGAGTTTTTTCCTATGGGTTTTCTCCTTTTCTCTATCTTATGGGAGATTGCATTTTTACATGGGTACCTCATCAGGCCTAGTTACCAGGACCCATTTTATATTTCTACACTGCCCACCTAAGTTGTGCTTATGGGGGGGTATTAGTGTAGGTTTTTATTTTTCCCTATTTATTAATTAGGAAAATTGTATTTCTTGTGCATACATGGAGTTTTCCTACATTTGTGGGATAAGCTAGCTTATGTGGAGGTGTGTGTCATAGATGTGTCATAGGTGTCATAAGAATGTCATAAGTAACTCCCTTGATGGGAGTTACTTCTCTATTCTTAGCACCTTGTCACCACCTTTCATGGAGGAGTTACATTCTATTCTTGGGGTGCCTTGTCCACCTTTTGTGGAGGAGTTACTTACGTACTCTCTTATTTGTATTCCTCACTTTGGCCATCTCATGCTAATTAGATTTTGGTTTTCTCCATTTTGTCTTGTGAAATTTATCTTCTTGTGTAATTTCAAATAGCTTTAGCATCTATGTGGTGTACACTTACTTCATCTCGTGTGATCATGTCTCCATTGCATTCGCATTATCCAGATTCTGGCAACAACTCTGATAACTACCAGATGAAATATATTTTAAAAAATGAGATGTACTTAGATGGTGTATACTCTAAATGTAGATACTTTTGGAAATGATTTGTTATGTAAAGGAAACTCCTTAGGCTAGATGGCTTTACTAATAAAATGATAGCACAATTCACTTACTTAAATATTTAATAAGATCATCCTATTGAATACATATTATCTCTTCATATATTTAGTTATGATTTGTCTTGATGGACTAAGCCTATCCATATATGAGTTTATATTAGATAAATATATGTGTGATTTTTATTAGGAATAACAATATATCTTAACTATAAAATCTAAATATTGATGTTATTCTAGTAAAGATATGTCTTGTGGAAAAGATCCTTGATTGAATCATTAAGTAAGTTATCTATTATAGGATTTTAAAATAACAAGACCAACTAATATTAAAAGATAATTTTAAAAAAATTGTGATCTATTTTTATAGTAATGATAATGTAATGTAACCTTTAGGTGTCTTTGAGGTCACCCTTGAAAGGATTAATTAATGGAAGAAGAGAGTTACGAATACCAACACTTGATTTTATGCTTATACTTTTGATTAAGATTTTCACTATTTTATTCTCTATGATGTAATGAAGTGGGTCTATGTGTTAAATATATAATTTTTATCTTCTATGGAATAGACTAGTTGGATTACAAAATTGAGCATCTCTTTAAGAGATGTTTTGCTAGATCGAGCTTGTCTAGTGATTTGTTAGTCCATTAAACCAATAGAGTGTTGGTTTAATGTCAAGGGATCAATGTGTTGTCCCCCAAAAATATCACTCATTTTTGGAACAACATTTGAACTATTTTGGTCTTACAGACCAAAATTATCTCTTCCCTTTTCAAAATTTGTCTTGTGCATTCAAATTCCTCATTTTTCAGGCTTCACGGCTTCTGTAGGTGGGTTCAATCAAAAGAATCAGTTTCCAACAATTGGTCATTTTCAGAATTGGTTCATCACCTTGGTTCAAATAGAAATCTCCATTGGCAAGCATCAGTAGTAGGTTCAACATTTGGTTCGTCCTTTGGTTTGACATCAAATGTTTCAATGGCTCGGTTCAACCAACTGGTTCAATGCTTTATTTCACTCAGGTGGCTCATTCCCTTTGTTTCAGCGTCTTTTGGTTCAATCAAAGGTTTGTCAGTCAGTTCAAAGCTTTGTTTTAATCGTTAAACCAAAACTTAGTTCAACGGTTGGTTCAACGTCTTGGTTCAATGAAAAGGTTCAATGTTTTGGTTCAAAGACATGGTTCAAAGGCAATTTCAATGTTTGGTTCAATACTTAGTTCATCGGCTTAGTTCATTCAAATTGAGCCATCGACTTGAACCATTTATGGTTCAACCAATTGGTTCAATTGAATGGTTCATCACCAAAGATTAAAAGGGGTGGTTCAATGCAAAATGAAGCTTTCCAAAGGACAAGTGCCCTTACGGAGGACACTTAATCAATAAAAGCACCCTTCGAAAGGGTCATTTTCAAGGAAGCCAAAAGGTAATTCTTTCAGATTTGTTTAAGGCATTTAAAATTGGTTTTGTGGACTTTTCATCTGCGGGAATTTTCCCCAGACTTTTTGTCTACGGGAATTTTCCTCGGGGAAAATGTCCGCGGGAGGAAGCATAAGAAAAGCCCAGGGGAATATCCAAAGGGTCACCCAAAGAAGCCCGAAAGGCCATTTAAAGACTACCCAAAGGATAGATATCCTTGTGGGAGGCTATTTCGACTCAAAATGGGTCATTTCTCAAGGCCCGAAAGGGCAAGTCCAATCTAGAAAAATACCAAGCAGAAAGCTGAAAGAAGACCAAGGGGTGACATGCTCGAGGACGTCAAATTCAACACAGTGAAGTAGTCATTGAAAACATAGTGATGGGTGCACAAACATAAAATTAAAAACAACAAAATAACTATTGATCAAGACCAGAATGCATTACCAAAATTCAAGGCCAAGACCAGCAAAAAGCGAGGAAGAATAGAACAGTAAACTAAATCCAGGACCCAGTTCAATTAACCGTAAAAGGAGGAATGATGAAGATAAGATCAGATCACCAGGTGGACATTGAAAGTTGAAAACTTTTAATAAGCGTGACTTGTTTCCCTGCATTGATAAAATCAAATGGGTAAAATGCCCCTAAGTTCCAATGTGTCTTCTTAACAGATTCCAATGCAAAATGATGTATTTACTATTCCTGAGCCCTTCTTGAAGAGGTTATATAAGGGACTTTCTTCTATTATAATAGATATCTCTTTTTTGACATTTAGAATAAAACTCTACCCAAATTGTAAGGCATTACTGAGACTTTGAGCTTAGATTGTTGATCATATTTTATTACTAGAATAAAAAAGAAAATGGTTTTTCAGACTTTGTGATGTAATATCTTTGTTGTTGAGGAAACTATTCTTATGTCTTTTTATTCAATATATTTTTTGTTCTTTTAATTCAACAAGCAAAATTAGTGATAGTAATCAAGAAGATGTCCTAAAGAGTCAACTGTGGAGAGACTTTGTGCCCCCATAATTGCCTTTAGTGTGTTTTCTTTTCATTTCTGTGTAAAGGACCTTGGGGCAACCTTATGCCCTCATTGTCCTTCGTATCTTACTCTAGAGCAATCCAGGTGAAGACTTTGTGCTGGATCTTGATTTGCTGGTTATTACATCCTTTGTTACTTTTTGTTGTTACTACTAGAAGTATTCTTGTGGTTTGCTGAATAGTACTTCTGAAAGAAGAGGAGTGTTGTCTATTATTTCCATTGAGTTTTTCCTTTGATTTGTATGCATCATCTCTAAAGAAAGAGAGATGGATGGTTTGTCCTACCCTTGAGTATTATTTTCTATTTATATATATATATATATATATATATATATCATACCTATAGGGAACCTCCCCTTGATGAGAGGAGAGATCAGTCCCCTTCTGATGTGTTAAAACTACACATTTGGACGAGTAATCTTCCTACTTTGGCTGATCAGACCTATTTTGTTTATCAGTACGCTGATCGACAAAATATTCAACCAACACAATGCAGGCCTTCAAATGTCCCTTTTTGGATCATTTTCATGTGAATTTATGCTTATTTTTTGGTGTGTCAATAGCAACAACCCACTAAAGGCATATTTTATCATGCCTTAGCTTGATCACATTCAACAAGTTATTCTCTTAATTTGATTTGACTTGTGCCTTAGTCAATTTTCTAAGTCAACTATTTTGGTATTTTATTTATGCTTTATCTATTTTTTATTTTGGAATTTAATCAAGTCCTACCTTAACTAATTATTGTTTTTCTAGACGGTTTTTTTCTTTAGTTGAATTTCCATGACAACTGACTCCTATGTTTATTTCCTACCTTCATCATTTATCACTCTAGCTTATGTTAGTCAATTTTTTCTTTCATTGTTCATTACTTTAACTTTTTCCATTGTATTTTGACTTAGTATTTTTTTTATTTTTGCAAGTTGGCTAAATGAATCCATGTAACATCATTCTAGTTGTTCAGAGAGTTAGTGGGGTAGTTAATCCCTTAATGCCTCTAGGGTCCTAAGAAACTTCCAAGTGGTCTCATTTTGGATCTCAAAACCCCAAGTGGATTAAACCATTAGGATATAATCTTGTAATACATTTGGGGTTTCAAAGACTTGGGAGGTTTCCAAGTGGAAACATTACAAAGCTCAGAACCCCAAGAAGATTAACCCATCAAGGATTAATCCCCTAATGCTTACAAGGTTCTAAGGGGACCATGATGCTTCTAAGTGGTAACATACCATAACTTGAAATATGAGCAGATTATTTATTAGAGTTGGACTGAAGGACTCATAATCATGACAAGTGGCATGACCACGACCCCTAGTGGGAAAAGCTTCAGCAGACCCAAAGTGGACATGGTGTTTGACTATGTTAGTGATGGCCTTAGACTAAATTTTATGGTTAAATTAATGTTTTGGATAAATAACCTTGGGTATAGGCTAGAAAATGAATTATTTAGAATCATGGCCAATTTTTTGGTGCTTTTTGACCTCTTGATCAGTGGCATGTACTTGATAATTAAATTATAATAGTTAATAAGATGTGTGTGTGTGTGTGCATGCACGCACATGCGTATATCAATGTGTATAGTATTATCTACTCATGTTTTAGATGTGTTTATACACAATATGATTGTAATCATGTATATTTTTGAAGGAAAATGGGCATAAAATTTTGGTATAATATCCCAAGTTACTACATCAGCATCTTTGGGTAATTAGTTTTGTTTATGGCTTTTTCATTTCCAAATGATCTCTGACATCTATCCTATTGATGTGTAGGATGAGGAGAGTAAATTTACCACATCATGATGATGGTCATATTGGTGAGAATGAGCCTCCCAATAAGACAATGCTTGATGATATAAGACCCCAAATTCTCTTGTCCATATAGGATATGTACAATGTCTTGTAGGAGAAATTGTCAATATAATTGAATGAGATTGAGAAGCACTCTCCATAGCACTCTTAAGATGAGTAGAGATTAGTTGGGAGATATAGGTCTTGAAGTCTTTCCCATCACCATTTAAAAGGTGACAGAGGTGAGTTGCATCACAATGGTGAACACCAAGAGAGATGAGATTTAGACCATCCTCTTAGGAGTGCACTTGGAGACCAAGTTAAGGACTTCATTAAATTCTACTAAAATGATGGTACTTAGGAGGGATTTGAAATATAGGCTTGATTAGCTAGTATGTGAGGATGTTTTACACTTTATGACTATGAAATAAATGGGAAGGCCCATTTAGGAACCCACCTACTTATATATGTAGCTAAGATGTGGTGGGAAGGAGAGGATCAAAATATCCCTTTAACAAGGCTTCCCCCATTTGGTAATTATTCAAGGATAATTTTAAAGCATTCAACCTATCCCCTCATTATGTTTAGAAGAAGGTAGATGAGTTTCATGATCTACAACATGGGAGTGGCATAGTGTCACAATATGAGTTCTATTTTCTTGACTTAATTAGATACATACAAGCTACACAGATGAGACTATCCAAGTAATCAAGCTCATTAGTGTCTAAATTTGGAGCTGGATAGTGTAGTACACATTCTTGTTCCCACAACATTAATAGTTATAGTAGAAAAGGCTTACTTTCTCAAGGATTCTCATGGAAAGACTCAATATTTTTGAGAGATATCTTGGAGTAAGATTCAATCATAGCATGACTCGAGGGCATAGGGTGCACAACCTACATCTAGGGGATGTTTAAGGCCAACACAATCTAAATATCAACTCCCTCGGTAATAATAGAAATAAGAGAATAATTATTCAAACCATGGCTAGAATAGAGGTTTTTATGATAGATATCACTAAGGATGAAGTGGTGTTCAACCTTAGGATCATCAATAGACTAGACTTGTACAAACTTAGTAGTTGGTGTAGATGAGACCATCAAGGTCCGACAGCATCATTTGGTGATAAAACTCCCTCAAGGTGAGACTAGTGAAGAGGTGTGTGTTTTATGTGTGGATCCCCTGATCAGTTTGCATGTGATTCTCCTCTAGGACCACAATCCACCAATAAGTATAAGGCTCTAATGTCAAATTAGACAATGGATGATGTGGGATGAGGACATAAAATATATGTAACAATGGATGATCATAAAGCTAAGAGCAAGGTAATGGTCATTAAGACCATAGAAATGATTGATGAAGTTTATATAAACATATTATTTTATTCTATAACTTTGGACTCCTTTATTTCCCATTTTATCATAGATCATTATGTGTTTGTGGCTATTAAGAAGTTGGAGAGTTAAGTAGTAGAGTTGGCCACATGGGCCAAGATGTTCATTAGCTCCTTGGTGAGAAGTTGTATTTTAAACCTTGGTGTCTTTTCCACCATGTTTTATTTGTGTAATATACCCTTATGCACCTCTGAGGTTGTCTTAGGAATGGAATGGCTTATGATTCATAAAGCCAATTTAGATTGACATGACAAGATGATTGAGTGTGTTGATGACATTGGGACACCTATGGTGATATCCAAGGTCAAGAGACTCATTTCCCTTTCTATGATTTCCATAATGGATCTCAATAAGATCATACACAAGGGTTTTTAGATGTTTTCTATCATGGTGATTCATGGGTTAGAGGATTTAGAGAAGGATTCTCTAGATGACCATCCCATTTTTTGGGATTTTCTCAATGTATTTCCAGATGGATTGTCAGGTATGTCCCCTCCAAGAGACATTGATTTCCAAATTAACCTAATACCAAGGGTTAAGCCCATATCAAAAGCACCATATTGAGTGATGACATTAGAGTTGTGTGAACTTAAGATGTAGCTTGATAAACTATTAGATAAGGGATTGATACATCCCAATGTGTCCCCATGAGGAGCACTTATCATCTTCATAAAGAAAAAAGAGAGATCCCTTTGTTTGTGCATGGATATCCACTAATTGAAAAAAGAAATGATTAAGAATAATTATCCCATACCTAAGATTGATGCTTGTTTTGTAAAATGTGGGGATCCAAGGTTTTCTCCAAGATAGATTTTAAATCTGAATACTATCAGTTGTGTATCATAGAGTCAAATATCTATAAAACTACATTTTGAATGTGAAATGGACATCATGAGTTTATAGTTGTGCCATTTAGTTTGATTAATGCCCTATAAAATTTCATGAATGCAGTGTTTCACACTTACTCTGACCATTTTGTGTTAGTATTTCTTGATGGCATATTTATCTATTCATAAAATGAGGAAGAACATGAAGACTATTTAAGACAAGTCTTGTGGGTTTTGAAGGAAAATCAGTTGTTTGGTAACTTGGATAAGTGTGATTTTTCACAATCAGAGGTGCAATACCTTGGGCACATCATCTTAGGGGAAGGTATTTTAGTGGACCCCTTGAATATTAGTGCCATTATGGAATGGATAACGCCCACAAATATTATAGATGTTCATAGCTTCATGGGTTTGGTAGGCTATTATTGACACTTTGTGGAGAAGTTTTCTCACATTAAAAATCCCATTATTTCACTATAAAGGAAGGGAAATAAGTTTGTATGGTCATCATAGTGTGACTAATCCTTTTAATTTATAATGGATCAACTCATTAGTACTCCTTTTTTGGTTTTATCTAGAGTTATTAGTTTTTATTGATTCATCAAAAGTATGATTACAATCTATACTCATGTAGGAGGGTAGAATAATAGTGTATGAGTCTCAAAAACTGAAACACTATGATTTAAAGTACCCTAAGCATGATCTAGAGTTTGTAGATATCATTCATACTTGTCTGAGATGACAATACTTCTTTTTTGGTCACTACTTTTTTGTAAAAACAAACCACTCGAGTTGCCAACACTTATTCAATCATCCTAACCTAAATATAGTTAAAGGCATTGGATGGAAATGTTGTGTGACTATGATTTTGATATTTTATATATCAAATGGAATGAAAACATGGTTATTGATTTCTTGAGTAGGAGGCATCATGAATTTGATGTAATGAATTTGAGCATTAACTTGTGAAGTCATATTTTAGAGCAACTTCTTGAGAACAACTTCTACTAGGAAGAGTGAAAGATGTTAGATTCTGGATTGATTCTAATAGGTAAATTGGAAGGTTATTCTCTTGAGTCAGATGGCCCTTTATGTCATAAATGGTGTATCTATGTTCCTACAGTGAGTGGTTTTCATGATCTAATTTTATCTAAGTCACATAGAGCTCCTTATTGAACACACCCTATGGTTAAGAATATGCATGTAGAGTTAAGGCAATTATATTATTGGGTTGGTTTGACATATGACACTGCTGATTTTTAACTCATTACCTATAATAATAGAGTGTAAAGTCTAATCATCAAAATCTAGTAGGATTTTAATATCCTCATGAGATTTTAGAATGGAAATGAGATACTATCTTCATAGATTTCATATTAGGTTTGCCTATCTCATCATATCATCATGATGCAATCATGGTCACTATGGATAATCTTACCAAAGTAGCTCACTTTTATCCTAAAAAGATTACCTACAATACCACTTCATTGGTGAGATTTTTCTTGTAATATATTGTTCAATTACATGAGATTCCCTATAAAATTATCTCATTTAGAGATCCATATTACACTTCACACTTTTGGACTTCATTGTCAAAAGGCATTGGGCACATAGATTAATTTAGTACGTCCTACCATCCTAAAATAGATGGATAAACTAAGAGAGTTAATCAGGTTATTGAAGACATGATTCACATTTATGTTATGGACCAGTGATTCTAGGGGGATAACTATTTTTATCTTTTTGAATATGCCTATAATACCAACTTTCATAGTTTAATTAATATGGCACCTTTCTAGGCTTTGTATTGACAATCCTATATAACCCCACTAATTTGGGATTGACTAGAGGATAGAGTCATGATTAACCCTACTATGTTAGATGAAAAAGTGGTAACTAGTTAAGATTTTATAGCACCTTGAGATTGCTAGGGGTTGACAAAATAATTACGTTGATGCAAATAAGGATGAATGGCATTTCCATGTTGGTGATAAATTCTTCATGAGAGTGAAACTAATAAAATCTCTATCCATTATGGAAAAGGTTTGAATTTTTCACCTTATTTCATAGGACCATTCAAGATCTTAGAGATCATTGGCCCAATATCCTATCAATTGGCTTTACCACTCAGTCTATCTCATGTTCACGATGTATTTCATGTCTCAAATTTTCATTAATATGTACCTAAAATTGCACATTTTTTGGCTTGGATGGTCGTGTAGGTCGAGACCAATGGATTTATAATTTTGGATCCTATGAAGATTATAATACATAGTACATTGGCCCTTTGAGGTAGATACCTAGACTACGTCAAGGTCTAGTGGGACAAATATGATGAATCAGTAGCTACTTGGGAATATGTAGCACCATTGAGTGTTTGTTACCCTCACCTCTTCTAGCGGCTTCCAAGAGGAAATCTACATAAGGGGTGGGTATTTGAGGCCCTTATTTTATATAGTGATCATCTTTGGCATTTGATGATTATGATATTGTGGCCACTCTGACTTTGGTTCAATATTCATGTTTTCAGCCACTTCTTATTGAGGTGTACAAGGACTTTATGAAGACTTAACATGTTTTAAAAACCATGAAAAAGACCTATTATCAATCATCTATTAATTACTTATTTATGAAATTATAATGCTTTAATTTACTTTATGTGAATTTTCAATATGGAATCTGATTATGTCCATGAGAGATGTTGACTTGATGTTTGAATCATTTTTCATTAACTTATATATTGGAAAAGTCATGTGTATAGTGTTATGTGAATCTATCTATGTGGATGCTTATAACTCTTGATATGATGATTGCTTATATTTGATTGAGTATTCCTATATTAATTTGAATTTTATAGATTCTACTATTAGGCTAGAGGAATTTTATGCATGCATTGAGTGTGTAGGAATATAGAAGGACCAATTAAGTAATACGACTACACCAAGCATGGTTATATCACTAAATAATGTACCTTCAACCTTAAACACTTCTTAAACCCATCATAATTAGTCAATGGTGTAGGTGATATTCACCCTCTATTTTAGACTTACCACACTACTTAGGTGTCTATATTTTACTTTGGTTGGTGAAACTTGTTATCTCCCTACCTTAGGACCCTACATTCAATTATCCAACATCTATAAATGTCTGGTGATTGATTTCAGGCTTGTCCATTAATTTCTTGGGTCTAGAATCAAGTGGGAGGGAGCTGAGTTAGTTTAGGAAAAAACCACAGAAGCCTATAGATCTACCATGTGCCATAATGTACTTGGAAGATAATTACCCTTAATGAGGAATGGGTTGGCAAGTAGATGGTGGTTGGTAGATTCTAGGACATATACATGTAGAATTAAAGTTCTCCATTGAAAGGAATCTTTCCAATGAGGATGAGGATATCCAAAGGAAAAGAAAAAAGAAAGAGAAGGAAGGTCAATGAGTAGGAAAAGTTGGTTAAGAGATTCTAGCCTAAAACAACTATTGGATAGTGTCTAGGAGGTCTTGGAGTCAATAGGTAGGATCCTATTAATTTGTTTTACAGTGTATTTCCTTTGAATGAAATTAGTTCTTTTTCTTTTGTTTTATCTGTTAACCTATGGAAAATAAGACCACTTGGGTTTATTCTTCCTATTTAATTATATTTTCCATGGACCACTTGGGTTTATTCTTCCTATTTAATTATATTTTCCATGGATGTGCATTAGCCACCATGTGGTGTTTTGTCCACTGATGGCCCCAAATATGTTTTATTTCCTCCTTCCTTGATTAGAGTGTTTCAGCACTCTTTCTTGAATGTCTAAATTTTGTTTTGATGTTATATATTGGTTGTTTATGAGCAATACTTTCATGGTGATATATTATAATGCCCTCCAATGTTGGGCATTGTGGTAGATTACTTGACCCTCCCATGAATGTCATGGTGGTATATTGTTAAGACCTCTCATGATGGGTATGGTGGTAGATTTCTTAACCCTCCCATTCCTATTGGATGGAAGCAACTAAGTGAGATATCATCTTGTTATCTAATCAAATGGTGGGCCATGTTTATATTGTGAAATATTACCTACTAGTTTCTATATTTATGAAATCTTAGCTTCATTTTAATGATTGTCTAATTTATATTTTTGATTGGGAGTCTCCTTGGGTAAGAACTAAGAATAGGATTGGAGGTTGGTACTCGATCATTCCCTTAAGTTATGGCACCATTGATTACATACCTATATTTTCCTTCTCATGATGTAAACATGATTAGAGTTCAGAATCTCAAGCACGGGGGTGCTTAGAGCAATAGCTTAATGATGGAAAAAGGTTTAGAGGTGAACTCTCTTTCAAATGGCATGTAGTTACTTTAGAGCAGACATGAACCATTGTTGAAGACTAATTGTTATTCCATTATTAAATCATTCATAGAGTTGTGCCTCGAGCTTATTTAATAGATGGTTGAAATCTCATGCATTGATAATGTTAATAGTAGCCGGCCTGCTTATAATAATCTTTTGGAAACTACTCTTTTATATAATGACATCACTATGGGTGAAGAGTTTTGCTATCTACTTGTTGAAATATCTTTTATAAACTAATATTTAACTGGATGTTGTATACTCTAAATGTAGATACTTTTGGAAAGGATTTGTTATGTAAGGTAAACTCCTTAGGCTAAATGGATTTAATAATAAAATGGAAACATGATTCACTTAAATATTTAATAAGATTAGCTTATTGAATATGCATTATGTCTCTCTGTATATCTGGTTGTGATTTATCTTTATGGATTAAGCCTATCCATTTATTAGTGTAACTTAGATAAATAGTTGTGTGATTATTATTGGGAATAAAAATAAAGATTAACTGTCAAATCTATATATTGATATTATTCCGATAAAGATATGTATTGTGGAAAAGATCCTTGATTGAAGTATTGAGTAAGATATCTATTGTAGGATTTTCCTATAACAAGACCAACTAATATTAAAGGAAACTTTTAATAGAGTTAGGTTATATTGTTATAGGAATGATAATGCAATGTAATATTTAGGTTTGACTGAGGTCACCCTTGCAATGATTAATTAATGTAAGAAGCTAGTTCTGAAGACCAACTCTTGATTTTGTGCTTATACTTTGATTAATTTTTTTGTTGATTTCTTCTCTATGATTTAATAGAGTGGGTCTATGTTCTAATGCCATAATGTTTATCTTCTAATGAATAGATCTTTTAGCTCACAGAATTGAGTAGCTCCTGAAGATATGTTTTGTTAGATCATGTTTGCCTGGTAATTTATTAGTTGACTAAACCAATGGGAGTAATGGTTTTGGTGTCAAGGGATCAATTTAGACCTCGACACCTCCCTTTTTAGATCATTTGTATGTGAATGTAGGCTTAGTTTTAGGCATGTGAATGGAAGTAGCCCACTAACATGTGTATTTTATCTTACCTTAGCCTAATCATATTCAACAAGTCATTCTCTTAATTTTCTTTGGCTCGTGCCTTAGTTTATTTTATAAGTCAATTGTTCTAGTATTTTATTCATGCCTTAGCTATTTTCTATTTTAGATTTTAATCAGATCCTACCTTAGTCAATTACTATTTTTTTAGATGGATTTTTGCATTAGTCAAATTTCCATATCAACTGATTGATGTGTTTATTTCTTTCCTTTGCCATTTATTGCTCTAGCTTATGTTAGTTGATATTTACTTTAGTTGTTTATTACTTTGGCCTTTTATGTTAGATTTTACCTTAGTCTATTTTTATTTTTTAAATTTGGTTGAATGAATCCACATGATATCATTTTGATGGTTTAGAGAGTTAGTAGGTTGGTTAATCCCTTAATGCTTTTGTGGTCTTGATAAACTACCAAGTGTTAGCATTCTAGAGATTGTAACCCTAGAAGGATCAAACCATTAGGTTTTAATCCCCTAATGCCTCTGAAGTTTTGAAGACTTGAGAGGCTACCAAATGGCAACATTCTAGAGCTCATAACCCCAAGAGGATTAACCCATTAGGGTCTAACCCCCTAACTCTTATGAGGTTTTGAGGGGCCCATGATGTCATCAAGTGGCAACATCCTAGAACTCAAAAACTGAGAAGTTTGTTGATTGGAGTTGGACCCAAGGACCCTTTATCATAATAAGTGGCATGACCACAACCCCTGATGGGATAAGCTTGAGTATATCTAAAATGGCCACGTTGTGCTTGATTGCATCATTGATGGCCTTAGGCTAAATTTGACTATTAACTTAATGTTTTGGCATAATAACCTTTGGCATAGGATAGTGAATGAATTCTTTAATGTCATGGCTGAATGTTTGGTGCTTTTTGGCCTATTAATTAATGGTATGTGCCTAGTAATTAAATTATATTAGTAATTTCTATGTGTGTGTCTGTTGATTTATATACATATATTTACTCATGTTTTGGATTTAGTTGTATGTAATATTCTTTTAGTCATGTCTATTTTTTATGGGGGAAATGGGAATGATATGAACTCTGAAAACAATTGTATGATTAGCTTTTTGTAATATCTAGGACCATAAGTCTTATGTAAGCATGACTTAAAATTCCTCTTATTTAGAATCAAATAATGATGCCTAAATTTAGGTAAGGACTCACCCATTCATTTTGTCTCATAATGAAAAAAATAATTTATCTTCCCACCATGCTTCTAGTTTTTTTAATGTTGGTTTCTAAAACTCCAATGGATACCTTCCTCTATACATTAGTTAAAATAAGTATGTGTGATTCCACCAACTTTTGATATAAAATATCAGCTAGTTACATATGGTTTATGTTGATTTAGTTACCTTTAGTTAGGACTAATGTGATGCAGGGGTTAGTATTTGTTAGAAATAGTTATCTTATGCATAAAATAAAATAATTGGGTATGCTCATTCACAATGTTTAATACATAATACACTGTAATTCCTACTCTAAATTATATTTATATAATAACCACAAAATAAAAATTTCTTAGATCTCTTTACACTATACCACCTTATGTTATTACAAAGGTTACTTTTCTTTGTAACCTCTTAATACTCTTCACTATCACTCTTCAACTCTCTTTTATGTTATATCTACTCTATTAAAAGGTTGTGGTATAAATACAAATTCTATAACTTAAAATATGATGGTCATGTATGTGTGAGACATGCATTTTTATAAACACCTTAATTTGGTTGAACAACCACAAGTACTATGTCTTTTTTTGATCTTTCACATGAAGGTCTTAGTGATGAATACAGTCCCTATTCACATGGTGATTCTAAATCTTTTGATCTTTTTTATGTCTTATGTTCCCTATTTATTTCACCCCCCAATGCTCCTAAGTCACCTCCTCCAAGTCACAAGGGCCCCTAGCCTATCCTTCTTGGTATTAGATCTATTTTTAGGCCCCATGACACTAACACCATTTTTAGAATCGTATCACCATGTGGTGTTAGTGTCCAATTATGGATCTTGTGTTTGATGGTCATTTTCTCCTATGTTTGGGTCCTAACCCTACTTTGAGCCTTCTCTTATGTTTTTTATCCCTCTTTTACAACTTGTTAGCTAAAAAAAAAGGTCTTATATTCAAATCAAAGTTCCTTATATATAAAGAGCCCCACAAGGCATTTTATAGCTAGCACGTACTATTTTGGCACATAATTACATAAAGTCATTCAATAGTACAGCTCAATACTTAGCATATCACATCTAGATGTTACATGCTTAATCAAAGAAGGGCCTAAGTGAAATTAATTCTAGCATACCAATAAAATTGATTATGTATTCTCCCTAAGGGAGAACTACATGCAATTTGGGACCCCTTACATTGGGGTTCATGTAGGCAGTGACCAAGACAATATGGGTTCTGGTCTGCATGATGGTAACATCCCACAATCCAATTTTTCTCTTCCTTTTTTCATTTGATCCAATTTTTGTTTCATGTGTATAAGTACTCATTATTTTTTTGGTAAGATATTCAATTAAAATAGTGACATGGGAAATCTCTAAAAAGACATAAGACTACCTATAGGACCCCCAAAATCTCCTACAACTTCCCTGAAAGTTTCATCTAATTCCTACAGGAGGGACACTAATGCCATAATTGGGCATTAGTTCCATATGGAGATATTGTCTTGATATTAAAGCTACTATTCGAGATAATATTTTAACCATAGTCATAGAATGGAAGGTGCTTACCTATTTCTCTAGCATGTTTCGGCTCCCTAATTTACTAAAAGACCTATTTTATTCTAGATAAGTACTCTTTCTCTTTATACTTGTTATTTTGGGAAAAGTTTGTTAAATCAGTTATTTCTAATTTTCATTCCATATTATTATTATTCTCATCTCATTAAAAACATAGGATTTACATTCACTAAGTCATAAAAGGTTAAAACATTTGGTAAACCCAACATTCTTTGAATATTTCTTATAACCCTAGTTTTACCTAGGGTTTACCTTCTAATTTTTTATGCAGTAAATTAGGGTTACAAACTTCTTTTTTTATTGATTTTTGGCATAACATAGCTCATTCAAATTAATGTTATATTAGGGTTTCATTAATTTAATGTAATTTAAATTTTTGCAAAACAACCGTCATTCAAAAGCCTAGATCCAAATATTAGGTCCCTATACACCCAATACTAACAATTAGGGTTTCACTTACAATCTTCATCTATTTTACACATTGGGTTAAAAAAAATCATAGTTTCATATATACTTATGTTAGATTAAATTATACCTCTTGTGTGATTTTTATTCATTATTTGCATTATCTTCTTTGGCAAGTTTAAGATGACATCTAAGAAGTCTTCTACCCCTCACCCAATTGATGAATTTTTGAGTTTTTATCATAATTATAATAATGAATGAATAAATTTTAAATATTTTACATTAGAACATGATAATGAATTCATTTATAATGATGATGATGGTTATGACTATTTTTATAATGATGGATATGAGGGCTACTATGAGCATGACAATGAAAATGTATATGAGGATATATTAGATACATCTTATCTTTCCCCTCCCTCTTCTCTTACACCTAAAAATCAAACTAACAAAATAATTCCAAAATATCCTCTTATTGGTATTGATTTGTTCCAATGTGATCCTATCTTTTCAACTACTTTCACTACCTCCTTATTCAAATTAAATCAATATAAGTGCAATATATGAAATCCACTTTTGCATGATTCAATTAAAGTATATAAGAACAATCCATCTTATTTACCCTTCTTAGTTAAATTTGAAAATTCATGTACCAATGATATTACACCCTTTACCAATCCACAAACTAAGGTATATAAATTATTTTATCACCTTATTTTACACTAAAATCTCAATGCAATGATTCTTTACAACAATTTTATAATTACAACATCTCTAACTATTCTTTTACATGTCATAATATGCAAAAAGAAAACATGATTGCTACTTCTTCTACCCTTGACTCCAAAATTGAAAGTAATAATCATTCATGCATTTTGCACATTTTTAGTGAAAAAATGAATTTCATTACACCTACACGTGACGACACATTGCATAATAGTAAAATGTTAAAATATTCTCCTACTCTCTCTCTCTCTTAGTGAGCATGTGGATGATACTTCTTCTACTCTTAATTCTACAAGTGAATTAAAATTTTATTTTGATGAACCTTGGGATAATAATTATTATTGTGATTATGATGAAGAGGACATGGGGTCTACACCTTCTAGTTCTCCTCCTACTTCACCTATTTATCTTGTTCAAACAAATACTAGGTCACATGTATAAAAACACAAGGACACTTATTCTTATGTTTATAACTTACATTTATTTAATAATAAAGTACCTTATAATCAATTAGAATGTGATACTTCTTTTAAAACTAACAAAATAAAGGATACCAATGAATCTCCCTCACCCCCCAGCTATAGTAGAACTTATTTCTCAACCTAACTTAAATGAGGGTGATATCTCATTTCCCTCTAATCAGGTCTTAGTTATCACACCTCCAAATTTTACAGAGAGAAAACCAACCTCTAAAGGTTCCCAATGCAATATACCAATGGATAAGATAAAAAAACAAAATTCAAGCTTTAAATGAACCCCTTGATAATGATAATATACCTTTAAAAGTGCTGATTTCCTTGATGCATGTTGTGGGTGCATTACAACAACAAGTACACCATCTCACATTGGAGAATAAATCATACCAATCTTAGGATGATGCTAATGTTATCCATGGAAACCCTATTCCATGCATAATATCCACTATAAGGTTACCATCCAACTTTTATATACTAGTATTACCTATATTTTATGAGAGTGGAGACCCATAGTTTCACCATTAGGCTTATGAGAAAGCCATGACACATGTCACCAATAAGTTGACTCTACTACAATTATTTATAATGTTCCTAGATGGGGAAGCATTAAATTGGTTCTAGTATACAATCCCTAGTGGGTCACTACATACACATGAGGAGTTAAAAGTAGTCTTTCTCAAGCACTACATACAGAATAAGGGACCTCAAGCCACACATAAAAGGTTACCTTCATCACAACAGGGTAAGATAACCAAAAACAAAATATATTTTAAGATTCAAATCATGTTTGTATTAATTGATTTACTAGCTGATAGATTTAGAGGTACAGTACATCTTTTTTAGAGGCCTAATTTTTTCTCTTAAGGAGAAATTATTATATCAGACATCAAACTAATTTTTACATCTATGTAACACAGTTATAGAATTAGAGGTAGAATCAGGACTAGTGGTTCACATTCAGAGGTAGATTTGGTTGTAGGTCTCTCAGATCTCCAATCACCTAACATGCTACAAGAACTTTCTCCACTTATGATTAAAAAGTCAGTGGATCAAAAATAACTAATAAATATACTCAATAAGGGTAAATATCCACTTCACATAGCACATCCTATAGTGAGTAGAGGATAGGATGCACATATAGGGGTTATATAGTTTTCAAATAGGGATAGGCCTTATGACATCTTGCTTACATTATTAGATAAGAAGATGATCACACTTATTCCTACTAATCATCATCCAACACACCATTTGCATAGGTTACACAACAATCCATATTACAATTTTCATAAGATCAATGGGCATTCAAACAATCCTTGATATGCTCTCCAAGCCCACATTGACTAGTATGTCAATCCAGGCATTATAGCATTCACATAGGGCTATCAAGATCTAAGGATTCATATTCTCCTAGATCACACTCCTCTATGATAGAGTTATTCTAGGATATTCCCTTTGAGGAGTCATTGGTTACTCATCGTAAGATCTATGTGGTTTCTAGGACACCTATTTTTGAGTAATCTCATTCACCATGGATTTAGTAGAGATGGTAGATAGCTTATAGAGACCAAAGCACAACATCAATTCAAACACCTATCAAGATATTTGGAAACAACTATAAAGATCAAAGCACAACAACAGTTCAAACACCTATCAAGATATTTGTAAATAATTACAAGGATCAAAATATATCCTTAGTTTAACCATCGATCAAGATATTTTCAAGAGATCACAAACATCAGAAGAGAGTCTAAAAACCAATCAATATATTTGCTAGAGATCATAGAGCTCAGAGTATAGTTACATCACACTAACCAATCAAACTCTTTGCTATAGAGTCTATGAACCTAGAAACTAGCATTGTATCACATTCAATTTTAATTTTAGAGTTTACTTTTACATCGACATAACATGAGTAGTATGGTCATTGGCTCACCATGCCATCTGGGTTTAAATAGTGCATACATAGTCACATGATCTACATGTACATATCTTAAGAAATATTTGTAAAACCTATACCAATAAATAACATTCTAATTCCACTACACATGTATACCTAAGCATTTGTAAATAGATAAAAATTGGTTACCTCTACTTAGATAAATACCATATACTAATATCACCATTTAAAATAATCAAAACAATTAAACACATATAAACACACATAATATAACCAAATCCAAACACCAATATACACATTACCAATATAACAATGAACATCCATATATATAACTCAAAATATAGTTTTAATATAAATATATTACATCACTCAATAATATAGGCATGGCCACTAGGACCAGCCCCCTCACTCTCACTCTCAGACATATCCATGCTAGAACTAGAGGCTTTACTCTCCCTCCATGACCTCGATCGATGACTATGTCTACTCTCTCTCATGATACATACCCAACTTGACCAACACTTTGCATGCTCTCATTATAGATTTATGTACTCATCCACTATCTAACTACTAGACCCACCTAGAGCATCAAGTGCAGGCATGGTATGTATATGCAACTTTGCACATCCCTCATCTCTATCTATATCCCCTTGTCAATATTCCATAGTAGATATCATAGATTGATCAAAAAAATGGGCATGAATACTAGTAACATTGGTGGCCCTCCCCACTAATACATCCTCCATGACATCATCAATAATATGCCATGTCAATATGTGAAGTGCAAACTTGATGGTAGTCTCCTAGTACTCATCATCATCTAAACCTACACATACCCATGCAATACATCATATTCCTAACTAAGTAAATAATTAACCAAATATGAAAAATTGGCAAACATATAATAACAACTTACCATAGACATTTCTAAGGGGATCCACATCCAATACATCCTCTACGATAATCCCACCTCTTATAAATATAAGTACCCACCTATGATCTCTCTACCAATATATATAAACATCAATGATTCCTACATCATCCACATCTAGTATGCCAATCATAAGATCTCAATCTATCAAAAAAATTAGGGACAACTCTATATTTGATGGCTTAGGCCTACTACCTAGCCTCACTAGTACTTAAGAACTCTTCAACCACACCACTAGCATTGGGGGCACATTTTGAATAACACTAAACTATCATGTCACCCACTCATACTAAAAATGTTCATACACATTGACCCAATGTTCATGTAGCCAACAACTCACTTGAATCCATCTAAGTTGAGTACCATCCTTAGGCCATCCCTCATAACCCCTGTAGGGCCTCTAGATAATGTCTCTAGCTCTCATATTGTCTAGTACATGTTAACATTACATCGTGTTCTTATTAGGCATGCAGGTCATCCTAGTCCACCTCTCTACAAATGAATCTAGGTGGGCCCAATCATCTCATAAAGGCAATGCTAGGCTACTCGCAATTATGTGCTCAAACACCCAATAGTGTAATAGTGTGGATGATCTAATACCTCTACCACGCATCTAGTATGTAGAATGGTATAAATCATGTTATAGGTGGGCTAAAATCATCTGAGCCCATAATTATATAGTACCATTCTCCTCTATATCTTGCACTCTCATGCATCCTATAATATATTGATACCCCACTCCCATCTATAACCACAAATGAATCTAATAAAATATCTAAGAACTTATACAATCAAAGAACATCAATAGTGACTAGCAATGTCAATAGTATATAATTATGGCTCCCTATATAATGAGTCCCTACAACCATTGTAAGTAAATACCTATAATCCCATTGTATATCTTGATCACTCATATCCTCTTGTAATATGGCTCTCTACCCAAAAATAGGTAGCTACAAAATCCTATACACATCCTTTAGGGTAACGGTCATCTCCCTAGTAAGTAACCAAAAAGTATAGGTATCTACATCCCATCTATCACATAGTGCAGTCATCATGTGTTTATACCAAATCATCAACTCTAGTAATTCCACATGACTCATACCCACTCTCTTAAGCATGACCATCTCAACATCTATTATGGGTAGACCCTATAAGGTCTCTAACATCTGGCCAGTCCAGAACTCTCTCATACATGCATCAACCTACAAAAGTATAACCAAATATATCATCAAAAATGCAAATTATAAATCCAATAGATAACAATAGGCATCAAAAACTAGTTAGCAATAATAAGCATTGCAAATTAGGCCTACTATACACTACAGCTACATACAGGATAGTAGCACTGGACAGTAGCACCATATCCTAGACACTAGCGTCAAGTCTTAGACAGTAGCACCAATATTAGGGTAGAAGAACCAATTTTTCAAAATAGGCCCTAAAACTACCATATTTTTAATAAAAATAGTAGAAAACTACATTATAAATTATAACAAGAAAAAGTACCATCTCCTCACTAGGGTAATTGCCTCCCCGACATAGATCAATGCCTCCACCTCCTCATATCAGGTCAAAGTTGATCTTCATCTCCTTGGCATATTCTCTAGCTTAGATAAAAAATTATTCTCAACTCTAATGATTTAAATGAACTGATAAACTAATTAAATGCCATATTTAAATCATATTTATCAAATGCCTCCTTATTAAGTTTGACCTTGCATGCTAATTTAACCAACTAATACAACTTCTTTCTAGCACAATATCTTGAGAACTGTAACTCTAATTTAAAAATCATTTCTTGCACAAGGGATTTGAATCAATGTGCCTCACCCCATAGTGGTTAAAACAATATCTTAATCATTTGTAACTATTAAAAATGACAAAAATGATATTACCTTAATAAACTCAATATAGACAAAAAATTTATTCCATTATCAATTTTAATGTCAACTCTATCACAATAAATAAACTATTCAATCTTAAAACAACATCACACTTATTAATTAACACCATCACATCCGATCATTTCCATTTTTTGTTAGACACCCTCACCCTAGTCTCAAATCTCTCACAAAAAAGGGGGAGAATACACACAAATTATTTCAGACATATAGAGGTTTATACACAGGTTCACTTATATACAGATTTAGACACACAAGTCTACTTATATATAGTTATTTAGACATACAAGTCTACACAAATATACAGATAGTTTAATGCAAATTTTCACATAGATATATGGTCTACTTAGATATAGATTTAGACACATAGATCTAAGTAGATATACAAATATTTAGATACACAAGTTCATATAGATACATAGGTTTAATTAGATACAACTATTCAGACACACAAGTCTACTCACATTTAGTTACATAATATACATATATTTAGACACATAGTTATACTCAGATAAGTCCATGTAAATATAAAATTTTGACTCAAAAATATAGGTTCACTCAGATACAAATATTTAGACACACAATTCTACTCAGATGTATAGATGTTTAGATACATACATTACATAGATATCAAGATTAGGGGCATGATGTAGAGCACACATCCTTGAACTCTATTTTTAGATTATCAAGTTACACTCAGTATCATTACCATGATGTCACTAGGTTTTCACTGGATTAGATCATAAGACCATCTATAGTGATTGATCCATGGCCTTTCACCAGACCTAATTTACATACCCATATTCAATTTAGATATCAGAATGGGGGAAAGTAAGCCTTATATCTCCACACATTTATTTTATATACCCAAATTTAGTTCAGATATTAGAGTGGGGGAAAGTAAGCCTTGTATCTCCACATATTTAGTTTACATACCTAGATTTAGTTCATATATCAGAGTGGTGGCAAGAAAGCCTTGTATCTATACACATTTAGTTTACATACCCAGATTCAGTTCAAATATTAGAGTGTGGGAAAGTGAGCCTTATTTCTCCTCACATTCAGTTTACATACTCAAATTCAATATAGATATCAAGGTGGGGGAAAATAGGGTTTTATTCCTCACAATTCAATGCACCATTCAGATTCAATATAGAGGACATCCACACTATAGAGTTCCTCTTAAAATATTTCACTCCAACTCATGTCCACCTCTCTAGCCAAGAAGTGGGCCAAGTCCAAAACACATCCACATAGATAAGTATAGGTATGCATTCCTCTTTTTCTTTTACTCTAGGACTTTCATTTCATTACATTACTAGAATAAAATTGGGGCAAATGTAAACACCCTAATGTGGTCAAACAACCATAAGTAATATGTCTCTTTTTGCTCTTTCACATGAAGATCTTAGTGATGAATGCAATCCTTATTTACATGGTTATTTTGAGTCTTTTGATCTTTATTATGTCTTATCTTCCCTATTTTTTGCAACCTCAGTGGTCTTAAGTCACCTCCTCCCAGTCACAAGGGCCCATAGCCTATCCTACCTAGGCCTCAGGACACTAGTTCCATTTTCAAGATAGTAGTGTGATGTGGTACTAGTGTCTAATTATGGCTTTAGTGTCTGACGGTCATTTTCTCATGTGTTTGGGTCCTAACCCTACCTTGAGCCTTCTCTTATGTTTTTTATCCCTCTTTGACAACTTGTCGGCTAGCGAACAAGGTCTTATATTCAAATCAAATTTGCTTCTATATAAAGAGCCTCACAAGGCATTTTATAGTTATCACTTACTCTTTTAGCACATAATTACATAAAATTAGTCAATAGTATAACTCAATGTTCTACATACTACTCAGCATATCACATTTATACATTGCATGCTTGATCAAATAAGGGCCTAAGTGAAATTCATTCTAACATACCATGCAAGTTTATTATGCACATTCCCTAAGGTAAAACTACATGCAATCTGAGATGCCTAGTATTGGGGTTCATGTAGGTAGTGGCCAAGATAATAGGGGCTCTACTCCACATAATTATAACATCCCATAGCCTAGTTTTTTCTTCTTTTTTGCATTTAATATAGTTATTATTTCATGTGTGCAAGTACTCATTAGGGATTTGGAAGATATTCAACTAAAATAATGACATGAACAAGCTCTCAAAAGACATAGAATTACCTATAAGACCCCTAAAATCTCTCATAGATTCCTTGAAAGTTCTAGATAGTTCCTACAATAGGGATACTAACACCATAATTAGACACTAGCACCACATGGTCGTACTATCTTGATATTAGCACTACTATCTGAGACTATATTTCAATCATAGTCATAGAACAAAAGGTGTATGCCTATTTATCCAGCCTATTTCAACTCTTTTATCTTTTAAGACCTTTTTTATTTTAAATAAGTACTCTTTCTCTCTATACTTGATATTCAGGGAAAAGTTTGTTAAATTAGTTATTTCCAGTTTTCATTCCAGATTATTATTATATTCAGCCCTTTAAGAACATTCGATTTACATTCACTAAGTCTTAAAAGGTTAAAACACTTTTCTCCATTTAATTCATCCACTTTTACCATATGGTTATATTCCTTACTGCATGGCCTATTTTGTAAAATTCTATGTTACGTTAGCCTAGAGACGTATTTTGTTATTGTGGTAAAGGTAATGACTCTATGATAACTATGGTTTGGTCCTTAGTTGACTGAGAGTACTAATAATAGGAGGACTCTAAGCGGGTAAGCCTAGTGTTCATCAGCATCAAGAAGTATGGGTGCATCTACAGTTATATTTACTATCACCTTCTTAATGTTGAATGTCACTAACCCCTTTTAACCCACTTCACTGAATAGATAATTGAAGGAGTATCTAGTTGATATAAACCTTTATTGATGGTTTCTTAGGTTATCACCAAGAATAAATTTAGGATAAGGATAATCCTAAAACCAACTTTTCAATTGAGTGAGGATCATTTTATTATAATTTCAAGCCTTTTAGCCTA
The DNA here is from genome assembly GCA_037957365.1 of Torreya grandis. NCBI lineage: Eukaryota > Viridiplantae > Streptophyta > Pinopsida > Cupressales > Taxaceae > Torreya > Torreya grandis. The sequence goes on along the minus strand of JARHVA010002582.1, from coordinate 761,555 downwards.
AATAATGTGTTTGTTATTTTCTTGCACATAATCATTATTGCCTTCAAATATTTTATCCATTGATTCTTCTAGGTTTATCAAAATGTTAGATAATATATGTCCTAATGATGGATCACCATGATAATTTAAGGCTCATTTTCAATCATTTACGCCAGTTGAAGATTCCCCTAAACTTGAATAAGTGTAACTTTCATAACCCCTTTTGGCATGTTACCCTATCATGTCATTTATAAATAATGCCTAATTTTTAAACCTATCATGGTTACATTCATCCTTTAGCTAGAGGCACCCACCACTCAATGAGAAGTATGTGTATTCCAGAGGCATACCAATTATTACCAAAAATTCATTTAGCACTATGCTAAGATAGTCACACCATTATAAGATCTCCTACACAAAAATAAATAGTTCATATGGGCCTAGGCATAAGAAGAGTCATTTGAGACACTAAAGTATAAACTGGCTAGTGATCCCATCTTATAGTTCCTTGATAGGAACACTTCATTCCATGTACATGTCAATGTTTTGATAACATTAATTACCATTATTATGGCTCAACTTGTAAAAAACAAGATCAACCACTTGATCTATGTTGCAAGTATAAAGCTCATGCCCACTAATAATAATTACACCACTAATGAGCATGAGTCCCTAGCATTGGTTTAAGTGATTGAAAAACATTTTTAATACTTGATTGCCATTCTTTTTTTTATTTTTAATTGAATGTGAGTCCCTTAAAGTATTTAGTAAGCCCATTCTCCATGGGTTCATCTACCACTACATCATCCTTTTCCAAGAGTTATAGTTCTCTATGTTTATCAATCCAAGCAAGAAATATTTGATCCCTAACTATTTATCACACATCACCAGTGGTGAGGATGTGCACCCTATTTGGGATGAGATACCCCTAATCCCCATTCTCACACATGATCCTTTTGAAAATTAGGACATATACTTTATGGGCCCTATTTTGCAGCTATGTGAAGGACCATTATGTGATAAAAGATTGATGCCATCAAATACATGACCAGATGGGTTGAGGCCACATCCACCAAAACTTGACTGCAGCCACAACCATGTAGTTTCTATAGGAAACATTATCTAGTATGGATGCCCCATAAGTATAACCAACAACTAGGGCACCCACTTCATTAATGAAACTATGTGTATTTTACTTTTTAAATTCATGATCGCACACCATAAGATAACCCCTTATCATGCATATGAAAATGGAACTATAGAAACCTTTAATAATATTTTGGTTATCTACCTCACAAATATTTGTGATATAAGGTGCCAATATTAGGATGATCGAGTCTCAATAGACTTATGTGCCTATCAGACTATGTATAAGTGCTTGAATAAATCTACACTATTTTAGTTGGTGTTTAAAACCAAATTTATCCTACCTGTGGATTTCTTGGTGCCTTCCCTACACATTGCCTAAGTTGGTCACCTTGATTACATCTAGTCTTTGGATGTAAGACTAGAAGACCTAATTAACCTAGATGAATGATGTGTCATTACCCGATGAAGCTAGACTATAGAAAAGGTCAGATGGAAGGTATAACATGATAAGCATATCATGGTCAAAGTACTCATCAAGGGTGTGTGATATTCTCATGTGAAGCTTGTTTCCTTCAATTTTATTAGTGTATCATTTACATTAGATGCATTTTATTAGTCCCTTGTATACATATTTTATGTGCCTTACCCTATTGGTTATTATGAGTAGTTTTTTTTGTGTTCCATAAGAAGGTAAATTTTGTATTTGACTTGACTTTCTTGATTTATTTGATGACTGCTATCCAGTCTTCCTTTCCTTACAAACACTAATTTAAATTATATTAAAATGAAGTCTACATAATGGGAGGGGGAAGTGAGACCCTAAATTTTCACAGTGCTTATGAGTAGACAATTGGTGTCTTTTGCACACCCTATTGATATGTGCCTTATGTACTATTGATACACACGATGTTATTTGGTTCCTTATAACTGAGATAAAGATTCTATATATATTATCTGATGTAGTTGATTTACTTATGCAAGGATAAAATACACTTAAATAAGATGATCAATTTACACATTATGATATCATTTTACTTGTGTTTTTGGTTTTTCATTATGATGTGTATTGATTTCATACCAATAGAGCTATTGTTCATAAGCATGTATTTGATTATACATACATTTAGATTATTGGTATTAGTTTATTACCCATGATATGTGATGTCTTGGCTATGTCAGATGCATGATTATAGATTGATATCACTTGTAGTTTGTATATATTCTAACTTCAGCTATTTAAGTCAAGGTATTTTATGTGCATAATGTTGTACAAGTGAAAAGGGAGGTTGACAAGTTAACTAGGACTTCACCAAGCATAATCACAACATAGGTAGAGTGGTGATATGTATTATTTACCCTACCATGATCCAAACCACTCCTTGTATCATTTTGGACCTATTCATAAGTGTAGACATCCTTAACATGTTTATCATTATTCACCCCTTGGATACTATTCACAACTTTTATTCTTAATGTTATGAGTTCTTTTTAAAGTTTTATTTCATTCTTAGAGTGTTTTTTAAGCAACTTAAGTTCCTCCCTTTGACTCAAAACTCGGATGGATTTGGAGAGGCAACTTGTTAGAATGACATAAATTAGTTCTTAGATATTTTGTGTTCAATTTTGTGTCCTTGGACCAATCAGAAGGTTGGAGAGTCTTCATGGGAGCCTAAGAGGACTTTTGAGGCAGACCATGTGTCATTTATGGCATGGGATAGTGAGTCTATTTATAATGTATGGGATTTATTTCTTACCCACATGGGCTTGTAGGTGGATTTATGGAGAGTCAAGACTTTTTGATCAAGAACCAAGGTATGGGAAGGGACACATGCCACCTTTCCATTGGATTATAGAGAATAAAATTGACCCTATATGATGAAGGAAAGTCTTCCTTGAGAAGAATTTTTCTCATTTGAAATTTATAAAATGGAAAGTGGAGAAGAGAAGGAGAAAGATGAGGAGAAGCTTGAAAAAAATCTTAGAGAATGATGAGCTTAGCCATTACCCCAAACTTGAAAGAATTAATCTTTATTGGATCTAAGAAGGAATAAAGGGTAGGCTTCCATTTACTCTTTTTTTTTCATGTTTTGTTATTTTCTTCCATTGAGAAGTTTTTCCCTTTTGATTTTCCTCACTTTCAAAAGGGGTAAGGCCACTTAGCCTACCCTCTTTTTACCATTGTTTGCCATGGTTTTACCCATGGCCACTATGTTGGTTTTATTCCCCACTTAGGCCTTGGAGATGTTTAATCCATACTAATATTATTGGTTGTTTATAAAATCCATTTATTGTTTAAATGTGGTGGTGTTAGGTTGTCTAAATGGGTGTGAAATTTCCTTGCCTAGTATTGTTACCCCCTAAACCTCCTTTATCAACTTGTCCACATTAAACCATGATGTGGTGATGCCCAAATCAATTATTATTATGCTCAAGGGTGGCTAATATAGACCCCTAATGATGGAAAAATGATGGGAGGTGAGCCTCACCTTTGGTTGGACTTGTAATTGTGCATAGAGTCCATGTGAAGACAACTTGATCAACACTTTTATTTTATTATTGTAAATAAAAAATTTGGATATTTTAGACCCATGGTTATTTTATTTATTTTAGATTAAAACATGTATATATATATTGGAATAAAAAATCTATTAAGTCATTGGAAATACCAAGATGAATTTACCACTTGCATACTCTTCCCATTAAGTGCATTGGACTATAAAAGTAATGAAAATGATTATTTATGATCAAATTCTAATTGTATATTATATAAATTTACATGTATATCACTATATTTTTATAGTAGGCTGACAATAAATGTTTCGCTTTCCTAAAATTGTGAAATGCATTTATTAGTATGATTAAATCTTGCCTAGTTTTTTTTTATTTTAATTTTATAAGAAATAGGACTTTCTCAAGATTATTTATTAGTTTAGGAAATAATTTTAGGATTTAATGTTTGAAATTTATGAATTTTTAAGCATTAATTACTTAAAATGTTCATTTTCATTTTAGATGAGCTTTGCCTAATTTTTTAGCATGTTAACTGAGGAACTAAACTCCTCTAAACAATTTTAGTAAATAGTTATGTGTTTCATAAGCCTAATGCAATTAATTTAATAAGTTTTTAATTTTAGAAGCTTTAGATATGAATTTTTGAGAAATAATATATGTAGGTTAATTATCTTATCCCACAAGCCCTTTGGAGGGGCATTAGACCCTTTTACATAGGGCAGCCTAGTGTTAGGTAGGTGGTCATCCATGTGACTTCAAAATATTTATTTAGGCCTATAAGGGGATAGATAATTATATTGAAATTTAAAGGATTATTTTGGTGGTTATCATTTTTTCACATGTTGTGGCTTTATTTTTATTTAAATAGTTATGGGGTGAGAGACTAAACCCCTACGTACACCCTTACACCTAAGGGACAATCAACCCATGTTGACTACAAGCCATTTAAAATAAAAATAATAACCACATAGTTAGTTGTTTATATTAAATTTGTTTTATTTATTAATAAATTTTATAATATGACTTTTATTAATTTTTATAACATATTCATGAAAACTTAACAAACTAAAACTTTTGCATATAAAGATACCTAGTTTTTGCAAGATGATAGTGAAGTCAAAAAGACTGGGAGGTGGGGTGACCCTAAAAATTACCCCTCAAATTTTTTACTCTTCCAAAAAAAATAAGTTTGAGGTGTGGAACAATGTACTTTTCTAGTTATGACCCATATCTCCTTAGTGATGCCTTATACCTCTTTTACAACCTAGTTAGATGTTTTTAAACCTATAGTTGCAAGGACTTAGTGGCTCAGACGTAGGGGAACCCAAAAGGTACCCCTTTAATTTTTCATCCCATTCTACATGGATGTTTTTTTGGGACCTAAAGTTTCATAGTTTCCACCTTGTGCATGTTTGTTCTAAAGAGCCCTGTTTGGGCCTTATTGGCTATCACGGGCTCTTGGGAGCCCCAAAATGGGTTGCTCCATAAGGGGACATTTGTTATTTTTGTTTACCCTTAAATTTGATAAAAATTTAAAATATAAAACTAAAATTTTATGAAATTTTACCTCTAACCTTGTTGGCAGCCATTAATAGATGTGAAGGAGCTTGAAGAACTTAAGACCGTTTTGGAAAATATAGGAGATTGAGACCTCTTGAAACCTTTCTAGAAAGATGGGTACCATTTATGCCTATATTGAAATATATTATAAAAATAAATAATTAGAAAAAGGAACAAAATCTTTGAGATTCCATTAATGGCAGTTGTCTAAGGTTGAGGAAGAAAAAGAGGAATGACTATGGACAAGTCATCCTCCAACACCTCCTCCATGTTTTATTTAAAGCCTTTATTGACTTCCATAAGGTTTTATAGGGATTCCTCACCTTTAACTAGATCTAACAGTCAAGGTTGAATCGATCCAATAGTTGAGATTGAATTTTCCATCTTTAAGGGGCTTATTTGGGATATTTTAGACCCTTTTTGAGGTCATATGGGGACTATACGATATTTATTTGAGTTCTTTCCTTCAATTTAAATTAATTAAAAAATTTAGTTTTGATTACAACTGAAGTGTGAACCTAGCCTTGATATTAGATGGATTCACTTGCAAATGCTTTTAAGCACTATAAATAGTTAAATAGTGTGGTTTGAGCTAGATGTTGCTTGAACTCACCTCACACTAATTGAACTTTATTTTTTGGTTTTGGGTTCATGGGGCCCATTGTGCTAGATTAGAGAGTTATAGGCTTATTGATATACTATAAGCTAATTAGAATAAATGGGGCCATCATGGTTACATAACGACTGTGCAACCACTTGTGCATTACAATCTATGTCATTTGGGCATATGAGTTATCTAGACACATTATGCATATTGTGTCATGTTATTGGATAGCCAATAGGCAATGCATCTATATAAGATGTGAATTATACATTCTCAAAAATAAAAATGGCCAATTTTTGTGTGTGTTTTCATTATGTTCATTTTGGGCATGACATTTTCATATCATAGCATGGTTAAAACACTAAGATATCTGGGGATCATTGTTCAGAGTTGCTTCTTTTATAGTGAACTAATTCATGTGCATTTTAGGTGTATGGATCATGGAGGAACTAAGAACATTACACATGAAGATTTCCTTTCTCTATGGACTCTTTAGCCAAGTAAAAGGTAATTGGCCTCTTATTTTTGGTCTTTATGATTGAGAGATTTGTGTTAATATTTATTGGACATGCACCCATATATTAATATAGATGTGGTTTGACAAAGGATTGAAACAAGGTTCTAACCATGTATTATGAATTTAGATGGGTGCAAGGCTCAAGTGACTATTAGCTCATGAGTGGGATCTTGAGTGTTAGGTCAATAGGACTTTTATTTGACCATTATCATATACATCTTACCTTGGAGGACTTCTTAGATGAGTTCTTAGATAGATCGATCTTAGTTTTTAAGACCATGAGGTTTGATCTTAGATAGACAATAAAGTGTCTTGTATGCATAGGGTATAAATGGGCCTTTCTAGGTTTAGTCGCCCCATTTCAATCAAATGGTGTCTTTCCACTCAAGCAGAGAGTGTCAGAAGGTTGCTTGATATGTCTCTCACCTAGAGTGATGAGATTGATTTGAATTGGGATACATTATTGTAAGCCATCACATATTCTTTAGTTTTTGACTCTTTCCTTGTGAGTATTTTAAAGAAGACTTTGGGCATAGTTCCAACTTAGGTCGAAAGCCTCATATTTATGGACCATAGAGTATTTCAAAGACTTAAGGACATATTTGGTCATCGTTAGGGATTGAGATACTCATGTTGTTGCACATAGGTTTTCAATTGAAAATTATTACATGATTTTGAGTGTCATTAGATATTATATTCACCTTGTGTGATGGAATAACGATACCACATGGATGGCCTTGTTTGGTAGCCTCATGTGGGTTAACTTATTTTACATATTCTTTTGGTGAATGACCTTTGTCTACTTTTGGTAGTGAGATATGCCTTGGTTTTATCCTCATAATTGAATGATTTCCCATTAGTATTGGACATTAGAGATAGTCTGAGAGGATCATGTGGGCCTTGTATACACTTAGCACCAATTATGTATGATCATTAACTTAATTAAATTGATAGATCACATAAGCATGACCATCGAAGCCTTCTTGTGGGCCAGTTATCAGTCCCAAATGTTCTTTAACCTTCTTTAATATACTTATACTACTATGTTGTACTTGATGGACTTATGTTTGTTTTAAGAGGCATTATGTGCCATTCTTATATTTGCATTACTCAAGAATATTAAACTACCCTTTTTTAAATTACTTTAATATATAAAGATATCTATTTTGATTAAATTTTACGAATGGTTAAACAAGCAAAAAACATGCACTTTAACCTTAGAGTAGTTTAATAACCTTAAAACTATAAAATATCACATACAATAAAGTTGCTTGATATTGTTGTTACACTAATTTAATTCATTATTGATCAGCCAACTATGGGATTTAGTGAAGTACTCTTGATTTGTTGTGGTACATAAAGAAAACTTTTTAGCAAGGTACCTATTGGACATCATTATTTTCATATACACTTGAGATCCTTTAATAGTTTTTTATTTTAGAGGAGACATTATTTACATAATTATAGACTGGTAGGTTAACTATTCACTTCATGTTTATGCCAATGATCCCACTTTTTTATATTGTTATGTATTGTACTTTCCCTACTCACTATTGTGAAACCTTGTGGATTGATATACCAAGTCATTATTATACATCACTTTGACATCAGTTGCAACACATGTATGTATGTATAAATGTAAAATATGTTTTGTGAACCCTTGCATTCTCTTATAATTTTTCAACACCTCTAAAATAAACCTATTTTCTCTATATCACAATATGGTGTGTAAACTTGATGTGTGAAACATCAATTATACCTATTTCATTGTGAACATATCAATGTTATGTTTTATATGTATGTTAACAATGTGAAATTTTTGAGTTTTAAAATTCTTACTTATTAGTGAAATGTTGTGTAATGTAACCTTGTGTTATATCTTACATTTGAGCATGATGCAAGTATGGGGTTTGAGGGAAGTGTAGATCCATGTTTGTGTTGGTTTGATCGAGCTATGGGATTGGAAGTGGAGCTTCTCATAGGATGAAAACCCACTTTCCCCCTTTTGTATGAATTTGGCCCTGGTTATTTTGGGTGATCCCCATAGGCTTCCTGCATAATGGTCACCTCAAGAACATGGTGTCCCTCTAGTCACCCTAAGTGGTTGTTGAAAGACAATCTTTGTGAGTAGGATCTTATGTTGAGCCATGTGGATCTAATGATACCTATGTTACATTTGTATTACCTTTGAGAGATAATTGAGACTTATATGATGGTTACTTATATCAGTATCCCCTTGAGTGGCCTTCCCAAGCTACATAGTCTATGTGATGTGAACTATTTACAATATGATTCTATTAAAACTTGTTCTAATTTGATTGATAAATTAAGTTGATTTTAAACTATCACCTTTTTATTATTTTAAATGTTAATAATTTATACAATTGATCATTAACTTGCTTTTGATTTTAATTACGAAGCTTTATCTTTTGGATTTAACACTCTTTTGAGGCTACTTGGTCTTAAAATCAATTGTTAATTTATTTTTATTTTATTTTATTTTATTTTATTTTTATTTATTTATTTTGATCAATTGATTTTGAGTAATTTATTAATTGTATATGTTAATTTCTTATATGTCATAATGTGAACATTTTAAACATGTTGTGTGTACAGGAGTGAATACATAGCTTGTAATATAGCTAGAGGGTGTGATGGACAAGTTTGCAGGGTCAAGTCTTGATCCATCCTCCTACCCACTAGATGTGGTGGTTTTATATAGGATCTATATAAAGCACTTGATTTCCTATTTATTTGGAGATTTAAGTAGATTAATTTCATATCAAAGTGATTGCTCTTTTAATTTAGCATTGATAGTTGGTTGGTGGAACCATAATTCCTGAGGGCATTATACATGGTACATAGTGATATTAGATACTATAGAACCAAATTCCTATGCCCTTATACATAATGTTTTCTTACATGATTTTGTAATAGTAATTGTAGTTTTGTTCTTGCTTCCTCCATCAGATGGTGCTTAATATTTATTTGTATTTCTCAATGTTTATCAAAATTACTTAGTTTGGTCTTGCCATGGGATGGAACTTATCTCATCATGTTGTAATTTTTCCATGGAATGGAACTTATCTCAACATATTTTACTTTCACCTTGGAGTGGCATTCATCAACTATCAGTATGATATACATCATATTTACTCTCATACTTGCATGCTCATATCAATGGTTAATTGGGTATTAGTTACTTCTATTGGGATATGCAGGATGAATTATCATCATATGTTTGACACATTTCACCTTGATTTGGCTATTGTTTTTGGTTATTTGTATCATCTAGATTTTTCAAGGAGGTGTGTTTTTTTCCTACCTTAGCATAGTATTTGTATCGATAATTATGCTTATTTAAGAGGGGAAGAATGTAATACCCCTCATGTCAAGCTTATGCCCTTTGATGATCTTAGTGTATTGGTTGTGTTAGAGGAAATTTTTGAGTCCCTTGTGCATGTTTTTTATATACCTTACCATGTTAGTTTTCATAAGTAGTGTCTTCCATCTTCCATAAGAAGATTGATTTTTTAATTGAATCACCTTTTTTGAGTTGTTTGATGACTGATCCATTCTTCCTTACCTTAAAAACACAAATTTAATTTATATTAAAATGAAGTCTATATAATGAGAGGGGGACATGAGACCTAAAATTTTCATAATGCTTACCTTTAGACAATTGATGTCTTTTACAAATCCTATTTAGATTTACCTTATGTACTATTGAGACATGAAATGTTAATTGGTTCCTTATAGATAAGATAGAGATTATATATATATATATATATATATATATAATGTCATGTAGTTGATTTTCTTATGTAAGGAAAATATATGCTTATATTTATTGTTATTATTCATTTATTTGATTGTGCATATGTTTATATGATTGGTATTAGTTTATTATCATTGATATATGATGCCTTGGATATGTCAGATGCATGATTATGGATTGAGATCACATGTAGTGTTTATATTTTATATCTTTGATTATCTAGGTTAGGGTATTTTATGTGCATAATGTTTTGTAGGTGATAAGGGAGGATGATGAGGGAACTAAGACTATGTAGATCATAATCACATCATGGGTAGACTGGTGACATTTCTTCTTTACCCTAACATGATCCAAACCACTCCTTGTATGATTATGAACATAGTTTAAAGTGTAGACATCCTTAACCTATTTAACATTATTCACCTCCTAAGATACTATTCACACCTTTCATTATTAACATTAGGAGTTCTATTTTGTAGATACTAAAACTAAATATTATATCATATCATTCTTATACATTATATAAATAATAATTAGGGCTCTACCCTTCAATTTTATACCTCCCTACTACTGAAAGGCTTACACTCACCATCTCATTGTGCCTAAACACTTGTGTTTTAGTCTGATCCATATCATTTTAATGACCCAGGTCTCATGTACTACACATAAAGCTAAATACTTGATAAACATCCTTTATTATTAATTTCAAATTATTACATGTTTTTTATCCCTCTAGATACTACTGACTATAGAGGGACACTACTATTTATGGTAGTGTTTAGATCTTTGTCTAGTATCTAGTGTCCAAAAAGTCATTTAAATTACAAAATGATTGAAACCCATGGGGTGAACTAATTATCTTATTGAACCTTTCCATGAGATATTTTAAAAAGGTGTGGTATAAATACAAGTCTAAGCCTTCTCATTATTCATCTAGAAAATACAAAGTAAACATCTACCAAATCTAAGTCAATCAACTGCATAAGCACTCTACTATACCTTATTTTCCCCTATTTTCATATAAAGCATAAGAATAGTTATACTACAGGTCTAAAGCATTCAAAGAGTATCTCATGAGCAATAATTTTTAAATTACAAACTAGATCATTACATGCATCTCATATACTATATTTCACCCTTGTGCACACACTTTCTCAATATAAGGTAGAAATACATAAGTCTTAGCCCCTCCTTGGAGTATTATCTATGTAGACAACACTCATTGAAAGATGGGTCTTTGGGGTAGCTCGACATTGTAATCCCACTAACCCAATTTTCAGCAAACTCATTCCAAGGATGAAGAATGTTGAAGAGTTAGTGTTTGATCAATTAATAAAGAATGACAACTTGTATCCCATATTTAAATACATCAGTGAAAAGGTGATTAAAAAACCATAAAATTACAATTGATAGATCCATAAAATAAATTATATTTTAGGTAAGGTAATAACATATAGAGGACACTAATTTTGATGGTAGTTTCTATGGTTTGATTGTAGTATTTGAGTAAGAAAAACAATCAAAAACTTGAAAAAATAGACCATAAAACTGAGTTGAAAAACTAAGATAAAACTAGGCAATAGTGATAATGTAGATATAAATACATCATCAAAAAGTAAATATAAAGCCCAAAATAATGAAGTTGGTCACATCCATATCTTATCATTATTTTTTATTGAACACTTGCATCACAATCATATACTAGTATTAATGGTAGTGTCCAAATTTGATAGTAGTGTTTATGGCCATAGAAGTATAATTTATAGAATCTAATGATTGATTTAGAACACTAATCCTGCATACTTTACACTTGTTTCCAATCCAGATATGTTTGTGAATAGTAACCAACTAAATAACATTATTTATTATTTATTTCAATATATTTCAATAGTTTTACTTTACTATTTTTTACAATCTCAGTTGTATAAATTCATAATATTATTTATTTTTATATTAATTAGACTCTTATAGATTAGTTCACCACACTTGTGTTATACCACTTCTATATTTTTTAACCCTAGATCCATGATATATAAATTTAGGGTTAACATTTGGTTATTAAGATGGCACTGGATACATAAACTCCACATAGTACCTTCCACAATGCATAGGTGTATTAAATACATTCATACCAATAGGATAGTTATATTTCCTAGAATTCCATATGGACATCCACTTGAATAAGATAAATTTATTCGAAGATAGATAATTATCAAACCTACTAAGGTTAATACTTTATGAAATGGTAATCAATACATAATTCCCTCTCTTGAGTGGCCCAGACTTGAAAGGCCTTTGAACCAGAGACATATAATGGATTCCATAGAATGTTCATCTACACCTACATACCATACTCAATTACCTAGAGAAACAAAACATGTTCCAATTATAGCTAATTCAAATAAAACATAAAGCACTAAAATATGGGTTACATGAACCCCTATTCCTATTGTTTCTTTATGACCATAAAGTCCTATCATATATACACATAATAACATAAATTATACAAATCTAGATATGACACCTTTCTATGTTCCTTGCAAATACCACAAATTTCATATACCATATTCCAATATTAGAGATACTTATAAGCATCCCTTGGATGGGATCATATGTTACATTTTTCATCTCCAACATTCCAAAAATATAAAAACATTCAAATAATTCAAAAATACAAAAAATATTTAGCATTCCCAAATTTTACTAGCTCTTGGCATTTATGTTGTTTGATTTCTGTTAGTAGATAGCATATCATTTCATTATTATATACAAATATGTTTCATGCATATTTGAGTGTGATACATGCATACCCATACACATGATCTATGCACTTCTAAATGTTGGACCTTTCCTTTACCCATGTCATATAGTACATTGGGGGCATTTTTCCTTATTTGATCATGATTTTTATAGGTTACATATCATTTATAATAATTTATACATCTATCTTGTTTGATATTACATGTTAATGCTTACACATGTCTATATCCATGCTCATATCTTTCACAGTGTACTTGACATATCATGCTACATAGCATTTTTTTCTAACACATATATGTAGGGAATAGTATAATATGCTTGTCTTGGTTTTTTGTACTTAATTTATTTACATCATCACTTACCTAAGTGTATTACATTGCTTTCTATTGTATTTATTATGGAAAATTTAAATATGTTCCTTAAGTGTTGGCCCCTATGTCATTGTATGTTGTTTTGACATTTTAATATGTCATTCTATGTTGATTATAAATTTAAATATGTCACTCATTTTGATTTTTAAACATTTAAACATGCCCCTTATATGAGGTCTCCTTCGATCATTCCTTTTAAATTACATTGAGTGTTCTTGTGTGTGTGCTTGATTGTTTGTTGAGCTTATATTGTTACTATCTAAATATTTCCATGATTTATATCATGTATCTTCATGAATTGATGTGATCACATATTACAATCCTAATTGATATATATCATTAAACATATTATTCCTATATGCTACATGACTCATATAAATTATACATCTACCTTATCATTTTTAGGTAAGGTACCTTCTAGATTCTAGCTCCCTCACCTCAAAAGGGGGAAATATTAGTGGGGGCATGTCATCGAAGCATGACCTCCATGTTTTTTTATAGTTTTTATATTTTAGAGGGGGCATGTCATAAATACATGACCTCCATATTTATACACCATCTTAATATCTCCATATTTTATTGGGGACATGTCATAAATACATGACCTCCACACTTGCATAAATTCCAATTTAGTTCCATGATTTAGATATGCATTTGGGTCAAAATCCTATACATTGCATTGATTTTACATAAATTTGAAATATATTGTTTTAGATTTATGACACATATGATCCATCTCAAAAATATTAGAGGTGCATATGCTGTGTGATTTCCCTAAAAATTTCAAAACTTACTCACCACATTTATAGGATGAGTTGATTAAATCACTCACCCTCACTATATATATTCAAGAGAAAATAAGGAGTAAATCAGTTCTTACTAGACTCGTTATGTCTAAAATAAGAATGTAAAAAGGTTGGGTAAAAGAGAGAGGAAGAGAAATGAATGAATACACCTCACTAGGTATGTGAACCAATAAAAAACCTATTGTGATGTTGAGTGATGTTGTACCAAGATTAATATCATGAACAAAGCTAAGTACTCAATTCCCAGAGGGTGGATCAAGAATACAAAGGCTATCCCTTTGGATCCATCGTCACCCACTATGTAGTGAAGCTATGTGATCATGCATGTGTTAATAAATGTTTGGAGTGTGTGTGCAATCCCTCTGAGTAGGTGGCTCAAGAATACAAAGGCTAGCTAGTCCTTGGCTCCATCATTTCCCACTAAGTGTGAACTATGAACTAATACTGATATGAATGTGTGTCTTATGAGATGGCTCATAAATCCCATGAATGCTTTATAATCTGACAATGTGGCATGGATAGTTGAATGTGTACTAATAACTAGGCCAATCTTGGCCACTTTGAAAGGTGGATATTACGCTTGTATGAAATTCACTTTAAAACTAAGAACTAGGCTTATATAAAGCCACTCTAAAATGATGCCAACCACCTGTAGATGGGATAAGGCACACAACCACTAAGAATATGTGGGTAATATAATGAATTAAAAATAAAAGAAGGCAAATGTGTTGTGCACATTATCCCCAATCATTGGTGTTTGTAACATGGATTCTAATTTGGAAGTTATACCAACTACTCAATCTAAAATTGGAAGTTAGAGCCATAATACCACACATGATACCCCCTATATTTGGATAATCTAAGTAAAACTATACTAAAACTACCCAATCTAAACTAAACTATAGTAGACAAAACTGTAATTGACCTTACCTTTCTATCTATTTCTACAAATTCTAGGTTTTTGACTATTTGGATAGGAGCATCAAAAAATGGACACTTTATTGTAGGGAATTATAGTCCAAATCGGGTGCTCTTGTCCTTTACTATGTCTAATGATTATTCTATGTTTGTCACTATTTTTTAGGTCTATTCTACATGTTTTGAATTCTAATTGATGTTTTGAGTGTTCTAAAAATTGATTTTTGACTAGTAGAGGGCTTTGATCTTTGTGACAAAACCCCTATTTATTGGCCCCTCTTTCAAGGGTAGGAATGAAGACCCTACAATGACTACCCTCAAAATAAATATCCCTATAAGTGTGTTATTATATGAAATACATGATATAGTAATGATAATCCAAAATATGTCTCAAGATATAGCATAATTTGTATTAGAGATTGTTAGATCAATAGGGGTATGCCTATATAGATGTAATAATGTTATAGCATATGCATTATACTAAAATAAAACTAGAAATCTAGTTATTTTTCAAGGAGGGATGGAGTGTGATGTCCATCATGGCATCCAAGAAGGCAAGATAATGCATGATGTGGATCATGGCATTGTAAAAAACAAAGAAGCAAATAAGCACACAATGCAAGAAGGAAGAAGCATATAAAAGAGGCCAAGGGGCCAAGAAAACAAAGGACATGGGCACATGTCACTCAAACTAGGAAATAAAGCTTACAAGCCATGTTCAAATTCCCATATACATAAACAATTGTAAACAAGCAATATTGGCATGAGTGCCACAAACACATACAAGAGTACAAGCAAAGGACATTAGAAAATCTCCTAAGGCACCACAAGTACCAAAACAAGAATTGAGAAATGAAATCACATCTAGATACTCAAATAAAGAAAGGAAGGCATGTAAATTTTAGAAATACTATCGCATCTCACTGATCAAATCAATAAGTGAAAGTATGCAAAACATGTAGTACAAGACTAGGTAAATGCTAATAAATACATGAGTGTTGTATACTAGTTAGTGTCGATAGAATAATCTGTGTAAGCTATTAAATAATGTACATTAACATGATAACTAGAGTGTGTGGTGTATTAATGACATAACTTGGATGGTGTAGTCATGTAGAAGATGCCCTCGATAGGTAGATATGTTGATGTATTTCTCAAATGTAGAAGTAAGATGCCCCCTCAATGGGTAGAGTGAAGCAATCAAGGATTTAGGTGTCACTGCACACACTGAAATAAGATTAAGTGAAGTATGGTAATGTAGATAAATCAAAAAACAATAGCATATAATAGCAAAATGTAAGTCTAGCATGGTAGTGGAAATGTAAAGCATGGATAATGCATATAATTGAAAAGTTTTTGGTGTTTTAAGTTATTTCAATGTTTTTGTATTTTGACATGTTATATTATTTTTAGTGTTTTGAAATATTGTATTATTTTTGGTATTTTAAAATAATCTATGTATAAGTAATCATAAAGAAACTATGTACAAGTAAGCTAAGAAATTATTTACAAGAAAGACTAAGAAGAAACTATGTACAAGTAAGCTAAGAAATTATGTACAAGAAAGACTGATAATAAATGATACTAATCTATGAGTCTCATAAGAGACTCCCTATCATGGTGTCTTATATCAAGGAGAGGGATCATGTGTGATCATGAATCATGATGGAAGGGCTGAGACTATGACTCTAAAAGCTATGTATGTTGTAAGTGCTCTAAAATCTCTATAGTGGAAACCAACTATGGGGTCCCCTTATAACTTTGAGAAATGGATGCAACTATGGGGTTCTTAAGTAGAAGAAGCTCTCTAAAAATGTATTTTGTGTGTAGAGGCATGAGACCTTAATGATACTTCCTTAGGTTTGAATATTATTATTTAAGAATAGGAATGTTAGTTGTTAGTAGAAGTGGATGTAAGATATCAATCTTTGCATATTAACTCCATGGTTGTTGTATCACTATCTAAACCTTGATGGCCAAACAAACAAGTGGCCATGTTACTCATGCTATGTGGGAACATGCCCTATATCTAATGTTGTCTATGGTGCACTAACTATATTTTTATATGGAGACTCTATAAGATGTAACCTCAATGGATGCATAACTAAAACTATGTGCTATAAATGAGGCTCATCTATCTATAATCATAATGGATTGTTATGAGAAATAACACCCTATGGCCTCTACTATGATGCATATGACTGAGCAATAAATTGAGATGTAACTATAAACTATGATGGGGCCTCATCTAATCTCAATCATAGTGGGTTTTTATGTGAAATATGTCCTTTAAAACTTAGTTGTAGTGAATATATATCTAGAGCAGTACTATGTGATGTGGGTTCATTTAATCTTAATCGTAGTAGGTTACTATGTGAGATAAGACCCTGAAAACTCTATTATGGTGCCTATGACTATGCTAGATATGTATATGAAACTACATTATGTATTATATGAACAACACTACTATATGTAGTTTTCTCTCATTGTACTGGTCTCCAAACCCTCTGAGTAGGTGGGATAGGATATCTCTTATGAGGCTTTGTCCTAAAAATCACATTACTCTCACAATGAGTAACCGATGATTCATGTGAAGGAATGTCCTTAGATGACTTAGTCATAGAGGAATGAGGTCTATGGATCTATGTTGGAGAAAATCTTGGTTCCTACTATGTGAATGATATGATTTTTTAATCAACACATCTATTAATACAGTCCCTGAGTCTATAACAATCATTGTCTCTATGTCCACATATATGATGATAGTTACAAAAGGGGTGATATGGTTGTCTATGTAAGAGATGTAGATCTCGATGATGAGAAGAATGCAATGTGATTAACCTCCTATCTAGTAGTGTTGATAATATGGCATATGGGCTATCTCACTCTGAATCAAACTATATTGGTGCCCTACTACTATTCTTTGTAGTGCATGTTGTAGATGGTGCTCTAGAAATTGGCTCTCTATTCTTAACTAGTTGTTTTTTTGGTGGTGGTCTCCTATATTATTTGAGACATGGTGGATATTGTATGCTAGAAGTTGTAGATGGAGGTAATGCTCTGAAATCTAGAGTAAGATGATTAACTGAATCTGACTCTATCAATCCCAATTTTTTCTCCAAGGCTAAAATTGTATAACATAAGTGCCTAAAAGAGGACTTTGTCTGATATAATATATGATCTAGGAGGTGTTGGTGAATCCCCTTAATAAATATATGTTAGACCTCTAAATATGTTGGTTTATAGATCAATTATAAAATGCAAGTCTTAAATCATAAGATACAATCACTAATTGGTTCTGAAGAATTATGATGCAATGTAACAAGTTTATCATATGTAACATGAGGGCCCATGTTTGTTATGTAATATTTGATAAATTCCTCCTCTAAGTCATCATATTTATTCAAGGAACCAATAGGGAGTAGATGAAAGAACCAATTCTATGCATTACCCACTAATGTCTACTGGAACAACTTAAGTAGAATGAAAGGACTCGCATGAGATGACAAAGCCTTTTGAAAGGCTTTACAGTGTACGAATGGATCTCCAGTTCCATAAAATTGAGGTAATAATGGTATCTAAAAATGTTTAGGTAATGAATCTTTTTAAAATGTCTTCAAAAAAGGGTTACCATGCAAGTCATTAGCATCCATCCAAGACTTATAAGCCTTATTTTCTAAAGTAAGAAGATTTACTTGGTGTTGTAATTCACCAACTGCATAAATAAAATAAATAATCTCTTGCAAAGGTATATTATTATCTTGAAGAGGTTCATTTAAACTTTGAATTTGATCATTTATTTTAAACATGGGAATGCTACATTTAGCAAGTGTATCATAGAGAGGGGGTGTGCTCACTTGAACCTTTTGAGGAATGGTAACTTGGACCTTAGTATAGGGATGTGGGCTACCATTCTCTTTGGGTGAAGAGTGAGAAATAGGTGCTACTGTAGTTGGGGGTGGCTTGGGAGATTCATTGGTATCTTTAGTATTTAGTAAATCACATTATAATTGAATAGAATATGTGATGTTATCATTGACATGTCCATCATTTGAAATATAATCATGCATATAAGTAGAAGCAACATTTTGTAATGCATTATGTTTGAAAGAAAGAGTGAGAGAGGAGTTAAAATCATGAGATGCATGTTCTTCTTCACTATATGTATAATATTCATCATTATTCCATGCATTATCACAATCAAAACCTTGTTCATTTGAAAGAGGAGAAGTAGAAGTATCACTTTCATATTCACTATCATTGTCATATTCATTTATATGTTCACTATCATGCTCATTATCACTTCCATTATCACTAGGGAGAGGGGTAAGAGAAGATGTTAATTCTTTTCTAATATTCAATAAATTATCATGTGAAATTGGAATACTATGTGCATTTATGTTATCCTTGAATGGAGTACATGTATTATTTTCATTTGTAATATGAGAATTAAGAGTAAGAGATTTATCATTTAGACATTCTTTTGTCATTGTTTGAGATGACAAAGTATATTTAAGAACATGAGATGGATCATTTGAACTATGCATTGGAAATTTGATTCTATTTTGTTTATATTATTGTAATTTGAACATAGAAGTAGCAAAAAAAAGGGAGAAACTAGGTACAAATGCAAGAAAATTATCACCAATGAGAGGTTCACTTGGAATTACATGAATAATATGTACATTTTATGTATTGTTTATAAGATAATGAGGTGAAAAGTAACTTTCCAATATCAAAATTATTTTCTTTGGAAGAGGGAAGAAAAGAGAGGTTTGAGAGAAGAAGATGCATCTACCTTTTCTTCACTATCACTTTCATATGCATCATCATATTCCTCATTAAAACAATGGTAATTATCTTCATTGTAAATGAAATCATTTTCCTCATTTTTGGCTAATGTGCAATTTTGCAAATTTTTCCATTCATTGTCATAATTTTGAGAAAAATTTATAAATTTATCTATAGGATGAAAGGGAAAAAGTACCTTAGTGGTTTATCTATAGGATGAAAGGGAAAAAGTACCTTAGTGGCCATTTTATTGCTTTTACCAAAGAGAGTATGTAAAAGTACTATTAAGAAAATAAATGCAAGAATGACTACTAACATATGGATTTTTAAAATATTTTTGACACTCCAAACAATTTACAAAAATTCTCAAAATTTTATCTAAAAATTGTTAGGGAGGAAGGCTTGGGGATTGAGGACATAGTTTGGAAGGGTTTTGGGTTAGAGTTTTAGAATTTTGAAATTATTACAATAATTTTAATTCTAAAATAAATTTGAATGAAACAAATGTACAAAAATTTATACAAAAATCAAAATTTTGAAATTAAATTTTTGCACAAAAATGTGAAGGAAAAACCCTAGGGGTATTTAGGGTTTGAGATTTTGTGTCAAGTAAGCTGGGTTCACCAAATGATTTAACTTATTTGTTAATAATGGAGTTTTATTCTTAATTTAGTTAAGGGTCTAGATTAATAAATCAGTATAAAATATAGCAATAAATATAGTCCTAATTTGTGAAATCATTTATTTTTTTCACCTTTCTAAAGATAGCAATATATAGGAAGAAATATAACTTAGCTAGAAAATAGACTAAGAAAACTGATATAAATGTTTAAAATGGCTTTACAAGATTGGGAAGGTGTCATAAACTTGAATATAGATTTCATTTAATGAAAGGACATGAGCGCTAAAAAGTGGATGCTTTGGTATCTGGCACTATTGTCCATTCATATTGCTCTTGTCCAAACTGATCATAGAGACCTAAAAATTTTTGGGTAGTTATGTTGTGCCTGTGTGAGTGTGCCTATGAAATATCAAGTGTTGGTTATCAATGAAACTCATTGTGGATCTGATTTTGTCTTAAAATCCTAACCCTCCATCATGCTTGATAAAATGATATTTGAGTCACTTGAGAAAGAGGGGGGTTAGTGTATAAGATGTACTGAACATGCAATCCAAACCCCTTATCTAGGTAAACTACCTACATATCAATACTTTGAAGAGGGATCAAGCCATATGTAGTTCTCCCAACTAGTGTGTTATGTGATATAGTGTGATGCAAATGCAAATAGCAATTTGATAGTGTTTGAGGTGGCTAGGGACTAGTATGAGGATTTGAGTAGGTTTTTAGCTGTGTTGGGTGACTATATGCAAAGAATATGTAAGTTTGTCTTAGTTCTTTATTTGTATTTCTACTTACTTTTTAAGTTTGGTCCCCTCCCTTTAGAAATGAGATTTGAGTGTGATTTTATAGGGAATAATTGGTCATGGGTCAGAGGTATTTGCACTAGGCCAACCTAATTAAGGATAAGGACTGGATGAAAATGATCATTGGGGCTCAAAGTGCAAATTTATAGGACCATAAAAAATGAGACACTTTGGTATCCAACATTATAGTCCAAATGGGGAGTTCTTGTCCTATAGGCTCAAGACTTGGGGGAATAGGATTAACGCAGGGAATACTATCTGGCTCAGGAGGAATGGCCATTTAGAAAGTTCTAAATGACTGGTAATGAGAAAAAATTTGTCTATAAGGGTTTCAAGATCATGTAAAAAGTACCTATGGATGGGGTGTCACAAGCCATACTCAAACTACCAATTTGGACATATTATATGACTACACTTCGAGAAGGAGGAACTAAGCCATTACCCCAGGCTTTAAATAAGTGATCTTTAGTAGATCTAAGAAGGAAAAAGGGATAGGATTTCATGTGCTTTTTTTTTTAAGTTTTTTTATTTACTTCCATTGAGAAGTTTCTCCCTTATGATTTTTCTCATTTTCAAGAGGGTTAGGGCCACTTGGCCTACCCTCTTTTTACCATTGCTTGCCACTATTGTGCTTATGGCCACTATGTTGGTTTTATTTCCTAATTAGGACTTGGAGATATACAATCCCTCCTAATCTTATTTGTTGTTTTTAAAATCCATTTATTTGTTAAATTTGATGTCATTAAGTTGTCAAAATGGGAGTGGAATTTCCTTTCCTAGTATTGTTACCATAAATACTTCCTTTAAAAACTTGTCCACCCTTAACATGATGTGGTGATTCCTAGAGTTGGGAGTATTATGTTCTGGGGTACCTAGGGTAGCCACCTGATGATGGTAAAAGGATGGGTGGTAATCCCCTCCTTTGGTTAGCCTTATGGTTTTGTGTGGAGTCCATGTGAAGAAAACTTGATCAAAACTTTTTCTTTATGCTTGTAAAGAAATATTTTAGCTATTTGAGAGTCAAGATTATTGTATTTATTTCAATTTAAAACATGTATATGTAATCACCAAAAAGTGTTAATGGGATGCTAAGAGTGTCACTTGAGTTACCCTGTCCCTAAGCTTACCATAAACCTATTTTACAGCCTTAGACTTGCATTTCCATCCATTCAACAAACCTTGTTCACTTACAACTAGTTAAGACACAATCCCTAAACTGTCACCTATGATTCCAATCCACCTTTCCTAGAATTTTACCAAAAGGACATTAGTGCCAAATTTGGGATACTATAGCCACATGATAATAGTGTCCCCAACTGGGCATTATTATCCTTAGCCCCAACTCTTCTTAACAAATGATTTTTCAAAGTGCACCCCTCCTAAGGTCAGCCTAAGTTCATTTTATTAGTCACACAAGCAATAAAACCCTATAAATACAAGTCTAATCCACCTCTATTCACTAGATGGAAAATAGATGTAAAAGCTATTCAAACCAAAGATAAAATTATGTAAAATCAAGGTACATTATCCCTATTTTGCTCTACTTTCTTCATACTACCATCTATAGCAACCCTAAGTCTATTTTTTAATAATTTAAAGGCTCAAGCACATTCAAGGCATCCAAGGCCACTCTCATTCTAGCATTCACTTACACATACATCAATCACTAGGAGAGAGAACTACATCAGACTTGATCCCTCTTCAGAGTATTGGTATATAGGCAAATATCTACACACTGGGTGTTGAGGATGTCTAATCCATCCTACTAATGCACTAAAAAATTTCTCATATCACACTTTCAAAGAGAAATAGGTTTTTCACATTAAATCAAGCTTCAAACATATAATATTCAACTACAAAATTTAGTCTCAAAGGAATAGAAGACACAGAAATAGGCACAGGTGCTCCTTAAAAATAGGAACAATCCTATAAAAAGGACATTAGCACCATATATTAGACACTACAAAAGGATGTCTTAATATCTAAACTGGGTGTTATTGTCTAGTGAATAGATGAATATCAGAAACTTGCTTGCAACACTCAAAATCACTTAGATCTCAAGTTTTAGAATCCAGATCATCCATGACAGTTTACTTTCAGATAAGTCTATATTTATCCCTATTTTTTGATATTATTAGAAAGGCAATCAGGGTCAAATTCATTTACAAATCAATAGGTTAATTATTGCAATTTCTTTAACTGATTTAGACATCTCAACCTTTTAACCAAATATAAGAATTACTTATGCAAAACCCTAAAAGGTTAAATCAGTATATATATATATATATATATATATATTAGAAAAAAAATTATTAAGCCATTTTAAATAGTGTGATGAACTTTACCACTTGTATACTCTTCCCATTAAGTACATTGGACTATAAAATTAATGGATTGTGATCAAATTCCAATTGTATATTCTATGTTTTACATGTATATCACTATCTTTTTACAGTAGGCTAAAAATAAATGTTTTATCTTTCCTAAAATTGTGAAATGAATTTATTAATGTGATACCAAGGAAGGCTTGTTGAATTTGAATAATTTTTATGTAAAATAAATATTACATAATTTTGGAAAAGAAAATAATTTTATAATAAAGAAGGATTTCTCAGGATTCTTTATTAATTTATGAAATAATTTTAGGAGTTACCGCTTGAAAGTTATAAATTTTTAAGCTTTAGCTACTTAGAATGTTCATTTTCCTTTATAAAAATGCCTTGGCTTCACCTAAATTATAAGCATGTTAAATGAGGTATTAAACTCCTCTAAATAATTTTAATGAATAATTTTGTGTATCATGAGCCTGATGCAATTCATTTCATAATTTTTGACTTCTAAAGCTTTAGATATGAATTTATGAAAAAAATATTTTGTAGGATAATTCTTTTAGCCCACAGACCCTTTGGAAGGGCATTGTGCCCCTTTCCCTAGGGCAACCTGGTGTTAGGCCAGCAGTCATGCATGTGACCATACAACATTGATTTAGGCCCTAAGGGGCTAGCTTATTGCATGATAAGTTAAAGGCTTGTTTTTGTGGTTAGCCTTTTTTTAAATGTCATGGATTTATTTTTATTTGAACTCTTAATGGGGTGGGAGACTAAACCCCAATGTACTCTCTTATACCTTAGGGCAGTCAACCATGTTGACCACCACCCATTTAAAAGAAAAATAATGACCATATGGTTAGTAGTTTATATAAATTTTGTTTTTTTTTATTATTAGATTGTATAATATAAATTTTATAAAGTTTTATAACATATTCATGAAAATTTAACAAACCAAAACTTTTGCCTACTAAGATATATGATTTTTACAAGACGATAGTGGAGTCACAGAGACCTAGAAGTGAGGTGACCCAAAAAGCTACCCCAATCAATATTTCATACTCTTCTACATTAAATAAGTATCGATGTGTGTAACAATGTAATTTTCTAGTTATGATCCATATCTCCTTAGATATGCCTTAGACCTCTTTTACAACCTAGTTATCTATTTTTGTACCCATAGTTACAAAGATCTAGTGGCTTGAAGGTAAAGAAACCTAAAGGGACCCCGTTAAATTTTATATCCCCTTCCATATGGAATTAGTTTTGAGACCTTAGACTTTATAGTTTCCATCTTGTGCTTGTTTTGTTCCATGGAAGCTTGTTTGGGCTTTATTACCTATCACTGGCTCTTGAGAGCCCCAAAATGGGTTGGTCCAAAAGGGGACCATTTTTATTTTTTCACCCCCTTAAATTTGAGATAAATTTAAAATTTAAAACTATTTTTTTCTAAAAAATTTCCTTTAACCTTTTTAGCGGCCAATAATGGTTGTGAAGGAGCTTGAAGTTCCCAAGACCATTTTGGGAAACATAGGGGACCGAGACCTCATGGAACCTTTCCAAAAAGATGGGTACATGTCAAACAAAAACATTTATACATGCATTGAAATAGATTTTAAAAAATAAATAATTGAAAAAAGGTTTAAAATCTTGGAGACTCCATTAATGACAATCATCCAAAGTTGAGGAAGTAGAGGAGAGATTACTATGGACAAGTCATCCTCCAACACCTACTCGCTCCATTTCATAATCTAATTTTGTGACTTAATGTATTATTTTAAACCTTTATCAACATTTATAAGGATTTATATAGCTTCCCCACCATTGACCAAATTCAATGGTTGAGGTTGAATTGATCCAATAGTTGAGATTGTTAGCATGGATAAGGGGATATCATTATTTGTAATAAAAGGAGAAAATTAAAAAATGAGATAGTCATGTAAGAGGAATATTTATGGGGTAGGAAGAGTCAAAATAGAATTTGAAGATTCATTTGAAGAACCTTTATAGTCAAGTGTACTGGAAAGATCAAATCAGACCATTTTGTGTGAATGAAAATATCATTTGGATCTCATTGAGTTTCATGTTTATTATTCTCCATATTTGTATTTATTATTTCCCATCATTAATGGTTTTTCTTGTAAAACTCCATTATTTTTTTATTCTTTCCACTAAATAATAGTCAACAATGGTGTGGCTTGCTAATTCAAACCCATGTCACTTGCAATGGTGTAACTAAAATAGGCCATTTGATGAAATCTCGAGAGGATCGATAGGGAAGCATAAAAGCATGGATCTTAGACAAAAGGGTAATCATATGATATTAATCTATTGGATCTATCCCACTCATTGTCACAATGATTTTTCTCTCTTTGCCCATCTCAATGGAGATATTCAGTGCAATTTTCTTTCCCCGCCATTATCTACTTCTTGTGCATTATTATATCTCTATTTGATGTGTTGCAGGGACTCTTTATGGATCCAAACATGAGTAAGATTCAATTTTTAGGGTCAAATAAGGCTAAGACCATCTTTGGGTAGAATAGATGTTATGGTATGATAAAAATTGAAGTTTGTTTCAAGATTAATGGGGAAGAAGTATTGAGGTATCCAGGTAGTGTCAATTGTACTCCAAAGATAAATTGAAGTGATGCAGAGGATGATTTATACCATAAAGATGATCCTCAAGGAGATACAATTCAAGGATACATAATGAACTCGATATTCTAATATCAAATATTTATGTGGAGACTAGATAGTGCATAAGTGCAGATGAAGCTTTTGTATAATGTCAATCATCTTGCACAAAATAATGGAAGATAACAGTTTTCTTGGTCACTATTTTATCATTATTCATATTATAAAGTTCAAGATTCAACTATAGGATTCGCAAATATATGTCAAATAGTTGTTACATAACAAGTTATTAAAAATATATGTTACATAACTTATATAGTTAGAAGCTTGATCAGAACTCAATTGAATAATAGTGGGTGTTATGACTTACCAAATCATATACAAAGTATTATGAATTTCATATGCAATCATAAGAGTTATGAGTCAACAAAGGAGATAGACTATCTCGACTAGTTAGACTGTTGACTTTGCATTTATCACATAAAGTAATAGTTAAGAATTTATATGGCATAAATACTATAAAGTAGCAATGTAATGCATGGTTATATCTCCATCATTACCTTTATTTGTTTAATATTTGTTGTTGTAAAGATCCAAGAAATATAATTGAATTCATAGTTGGCAAAGGTGATGGTGAGGTTGGTAGGTGGTAGTGCATAGGTCGTGCCTATTATCTTCATTGGTAGACTGATAGGAAATAGAAATGCATTGCATGGTGTAACAACAATCTGGAAGGTTAAGGTTCATTGGTGGGATGTGTGCCAAACATTATAGTTTGGAAAACTTGTTTTCTTTTAGGCATAGAGATAAGAATTCATTCCATCATGGCCAACATATGACACACAAATATTTATTGTTATTTGCTAAAACTAAGGTTTATCAATAATTTATAATTTTGTTTGTATTTGGGCAAAAGTGTTAAAGATTAAACTAGTTTTAAAACATAGTAAAGTGTTTACATTTTTTGTTAGATTATAAATGTATTTGGTGTTTTTAGAGGTAGATTATTAGGAAGCTAGCTCTAGCTAAAGAGGTCATGGAGAGTAGGATTAGGAGTAGTTTAGGTTCTCAAAATGCATTTGTAATGATCAAAATTGTAAAAACTTGAATTTTTTTAGCTTTTGTGTATCTGGGAATGAGACACATTTTACGTTGGGGTGAGTGTTAGCATAGGTAAGGGGATATCATTATTTGTAATAAAAGGATAAAATAAATAAAATGAGATAGTCATGTAAGAAGAAGAGTCATGGGGTAGGAAGAGTCAAAAGATAGTTTGAAGAGTTGTTTGAAAAGCCTTTATATGAAAGTGTATGGGAAAGATCAAATTAGATCATTTTGTGTGAATGAAAATATCATTTGGGTCTCACTAAGTTTCATGTTTATTCTTCTCCATAGTTGTATTTATTATTTCCTATTATTAATGGTTTTGCTTGTAAATATCTATTATTTGTTTTAATATTGCCACTAAATAATAGTCAACAATGGTGTGGCTTGTTGATTCGAGACCATGTCACTTGCAATGGTGCAACTGAAATAGGCCATTCAATGTAAGCTCAAGAGGATCCATAGGGAGGGCATGAAAGCATGGATCTAAAAAAAGAGGGGAATCATATGATATTCTTATGTTGGATCTACCCCACTTATTATCACAATGATTTTACTCTCTCTGACCATCTCAATGGAGATATTCGGTGCAATTTTATATCCTCACCATTGTCTACTTCTTATGTGTTGTTGTATCTCTATTTGACATGTTACATGGACTTTTTATGGATCCAAACATAAGGAAGATTCCATTTTTAGGGTCAAGTAAGGCTAAGACCATCTTTGGGAAGAATAGATGTTATGGTATGATAGAAATTTAAGTTTATTCAAGATCAATGGGGAAGAAGTATTGAGGTCTCTAAATGGTGTCAATTATACTCCAAAGACAACTTGAAGTGATGCATAGGATGATTTATACCCTAAATATGATCCTCAAGTAGATATAATTTAAGGATACATAATGAACTTGATAATCTAATATCAAATATTTCTATGGAGACTGAATGGTGCATAAGGGCAGATGAAGATTTTTTATAATGTTAGACATATTACACAAAGTAACAAAAGATAACAATTTGTTTGGTCACTATTTTATCATTAATCATATTAAAAATTTCAAGATTCAACTCTGTGATTTGCAAATAGTTGTTACATAACAATTTCTTGTAAATATATGTTACATAGCTATTATATTTAGAAGCTTGATCAAAATGCAATGGAATAATAGTGGGAGTTATGAATTACCAAATCATATACAAAGTATTATGAATTTCATATAGAAGAATGAGAGCAATGAGTCAACAAAGGAGATAGACTATCTCATCTAGTTAGACTGTCAACCTTGCATTTAACACAAAAATTGAAGGTTAAGAGTTTAGATGGCATAAATATTAGATAAAGTAGCAATGTAATACATGATTATATTTCCATCATTGACTTTATTTGTTTACTCTTTATTTCATTCAAGATATAATAAATATAATAAGATGTATCATTGGTGAAGGTGATGGTGAGGCTCATAGGTGGCAATGTGCAGGCCATGCATTTCATCTTCATTGGAAAATTTATAGGAAATGGAAATGCATTGCATGGTGTAATAAAAATTTATAAGGTCAAGGTTCATTGGTGGGATGTGTGTAGAGCACTACAGTTTGGAAAAAATAAAGATGACAACTTGTTCTATTCTAGGCAAACAGGCAAGAATTCATTCCATCACGGCTAGCATAAGACACACAAATATTCATTGATATTTTTTAAAACTAATGTTTCTCAATATTTTATGATTTTTTTTGTATTTAGGAAAAAGTGCTAAATATTAAAATAGGTCTAAGATAAAGTAAAGTGTTTAAATTTTTTGTTAGATTATAAATGTATTTGGGGTTTTTAGAGGTAGAGTAGCAAGAAGCTAGCTCTGACTAAAGATTTCATGGAGAGTAGGATTAAGATTAGTTTAGGTTCTCAAATGCATTTTTAATAGATCAAAATTGTAAAAACTTGAATTTTTAAGGCCTTTGTGTGTCTTGGGATGAGACACCTTTTAAGTCGGGGTGAGTGTTAGTGGGGTAAAGGGAAATAATATTTAGTATTATTCACCATTATTTATAATAAAAAGGAGATAATGGATATGTGAGGTGTCAAAAAGAAGTCAAAAGGTCATAAGGAGTGAAGAGTCATAGAGTAATGCAATTAGTCATTTTAAATATCTTATAATCAATTATACATGAAAACGGAAAGTAGGCCATTTGCATGAATAAGAAATATTATTTGGGTCTCATATATTATATTGTCTTCTTATTCATTAT
The DNA here is from genome assembly GCA_037957365.1 of Torreya grandis. NCBI lineage: Eukaryota > Viridiplantae > Streptophyta > Pinopsida > Cupressales > Taxaceae > Torreya > Torreya grandis. The sequence continues at coordinate 732,135 of JARHVA010002582.1, read as the reverse complement.
TTATTCCTTATTTTTGGTTTATGTTTTGCAAATGTTTATTATTATTTCTTGATATTAAACTATAGCTAACAAAGATGGAGTGTTTCATCCTCAAGGAGATGATTTCAAATATTTTAGACCCCTTTTGAGGTTGTATGTGGAGTATACAATCTTTAGTTAACCTCTTTCATTGATTTTAATTGAAGTCAAAAATTGAGTTTTGATTATGAATTATCTGTGATCCAAGCCCTATGATTGGTTGGATTTACTTAGAGATGCTTTTGAGTACTATGAATATTTAAATATTATAGTTTGGGCCAAACATTGTTCCAACCTAGCTCACATTAATCATTCTTTTTGGGCCTTGAGGCCATGGGGCCACTAGACTGATTTATAAAGTTGGAGGCTTCTTGATAGCTTATAGGCTAATTAGAACAAGTGGGGCCAACATGGTTACATAATAATAGTGTGACCACTTGCATATTATGATCAATGTCATTTAGACATGCAATTTATCAAGATATGTTGTGCATATTATTCCACAATATTATTTAGCTAATGGGGCAATGTTTATGTGTAGGATGTGTATTATACATTCTAAAAAAGTGGATTAATTTTTTTATGTGTTTTTGTTGTTTCAAATTTTGGCATGACAAGGTGCCCCTTATCTCCTCTATGACTCCAAATACTCAAAGAACACTAGAAATATTTAAATTTGATGGCTCAAGCCCTATATCATGCACAACATTTTGGATACTGACACATGTAAACTATGCACATTGGATGGTGAAATTTTCCTTAGGCATTTCAATTGAAATTAGCTCAAGTTGCATCATGCTTGAGCAATGTTGTAATAAGGCATTTGTCATTTGCTTCATATATGTTCTCTTACTTTCTATAATAGGGTAGAGTATACTAGCTCTACACACAATAGTTTTATGACATTAGATGTAATAAAATGTGTGTAAGTCTAGTTGGGTAAGTCAATTGATGGATTTATTTTGGAAGTCTTATGCTAGATGTCTAAGTTTCTAGTTGAGTGTTACCACAAATGTTTTAGAAAAATATCTCTATGAAGATTAGTGTGATAACCTAAAGTAACTTGAAGGGTATATAATGTTAATAATCTTGAAGGTTTATTTCTACCTTCTAATCATTACAATGATATATCTAAACATCTTTGTGCATTTGATGTTATTTTTTATCATAACCCTTGAGCATGCCCATGTTCAACCCTTTAAAAATACCTTGGAAAAAAGACTTACTATGTTGGATAACTAAAAACATAATTTAGTGTGGTTGGGGGTAGTGTAAAGTATTAAAATATAAAAGGTATGGATGAATGTGATAGAAAAAGTGAAGGAGCTATAAGAAGAGGCATGCAGTTATGTAACTCAATAATTAAAATTATAAGGCAAGGAAGTGTACAAGAAAGACGGAAGCACAATGCCTAAGAACACAAATTGAAAAGAGTGTACATAGTAGGATGATGTCACTCAAAAAATTTAAAATTTGAGGAAATCATGGTGAACAATTGACATGCACTTGTAATCAATACAAAAATGGTAGCATTGAACACTTGAACTTGGGAAGTGAAAAGGCCATTGAATGGGAGACCAACACATTAAAATCATACCTTGGGAAAGGCACCAAGGAAAATAAAAAGGGGGAAAGGCATGTTAATTCATCATTTTGCATTCAAGATCCCTAAGTGACGTAAGATCCTAAGCAATCTAGAGTGATAAAGATATTTACACATGTGAGACTAGGGTGACTAAAAAACACAATTTCATCAGGATTATCGAGATCTTTAGGGTTTGCAACTGAATAACGCTTAATTTTGAGGTATTTTAGTAAGTAATAAGGAGGAATTTTCCAAATTATGTTTTTCAAAGGCTACCAACCACCATTAAAGATTTGTGAATCTTGGAACCAAGTCAAATAGCACAAACTTTCAGTGTAAGGACACAACAACTAAAATTCAAGGATTCTACCAGATAAGAAAGGTGAGGGTGAACCAAAAGGGATTTATCATAGTTATGATATTTAAGGCCAAGGTTTCAAATGGGAATAATTTCATTAAGGACCCAAGTGCATAATTTGTGATGTCTATAATTGACGAGGTAAAAGTAGCCCAAACATCACATGGTTTGAAGGGTCATCAACCATTATCAAAGAGGATGTGGTGGCAAAAAAACTAGGTGTGAGGATGGGAGAGGACTTTAGTAGTTCCAAAAAGGTATAGGATGTATGATTAATAAAAATTAGTCCCAATTACATAGAGAGAAAAGATATGCCATTCATGTTGTAGATGAGAGATAGGTTAAGACTAGTAAGGGTGAGATTCTCAAAAATGAAATACCATGATAATGTGGAGTGAGGTGAAGAGTGGGATTTCATGGTATAAAAGTTAAAATTTTAATAATATAACTACCACACTACAAACAATGAAGCTGACTTATGGAATAACTACATGATCGACACTGGAAAGAAGACCCCTAAAGAGAACCTTATTTTTTATGACTCTATCAGGAGGCAACTAGAGAGAGTTGGGATTTTTCAATTCTATGATCTCCCATATATTAATAAGGCCAAATAATTGGTGCCATTTATAATTTCATGCATCCATGAAGACATATTCAACTTTACAAGATGAAGGATGAATTTCATGATGACCCAGATCCATAGGGTAACTAGATTGGCCCAACTAGGTAAATATATTAAGGAGGTGCTAGTGGATACCATGGAGATTAATCGTGTGGATAGATAAATAAAGTATAAAAATGGAGGGTTTACTTTCCCCATCATCAACATAAAATATAGAGCCACCAAAATTACAATGTGATTGGTGAGCACTAGGCTATCTAGATCCAGATGTTGGGAGATATTAACAAGATCTTCCTCTACATTGTGTAGGAAATAGCGAAGGAGACCTTAATCAATATCTCCAAACTTATAGTAGACTTGATCATTAGAGATATATAAGAGTGGGAATAAGTTAAAATATGGCACAATCCTAATATTATTTTTATTTGATGATATTGGCATACCTAAGAGCGCTCAAGGATACTAATGGACATACACTCTGCATTATAAGTCCTTGATGGTTAGGTACCATTCATATAATTACCCCAGGACAATCAACCTTAATTATAAGGCCAAGTTTTATCAATGGTTTACATGATTAAAGGAAGCCATCAGAGACTAATGGTGCATTTTAAATATGTTACCCAAATTGGTGAATGATTACGCAAAAGTTCACCATTATGCATCACTACTCTGTGGCAAAAATCAGATTGGTCAATGGAAACATGACCTCATGGATAAAGATACCATATGGATTTAAAATTTAGTAATTTTTTATGTAGTCATTAGTGTCAAAAATTCAAATAAAATAAAAAATATGTGTAAAGGATCGATGTGGATATCCACACCCTTTGTACACCATATGTACACCCTAGAGAGGTTATATTAAAAGATTAATATGAGGTAGATAATAATGAGTGTACCATTAGCTCAATCCAAATTTTTACCAACAAGGGATAGGCATATAGGTTAGTCTATTATCTAAAACCTCAAAAATAACATGTTGGTGCATAAGTGGAAGGGCAAGGAATAAATCTAGCACCTAAGAGGAAGTTGAGCAGTCCACATGCCTCCATCCCATGGAAGAAGGATATTAATAAGAGGGAATTAGATCCACCATCTTCCATGTAAGATTATTTTGAAGAGGTAGAATAAAATAAAAGGCCTCCCAAAAAAAGGATTTAGTGGAGTCTCATGCCTCCACCCAAAGAAGAAGAAATAAAAGGGGAAGGAGATACAACCTCCTTCCCCTATGCAAGAAATCTTGGAGGAGACAAGGTTTGAAGAGGAAGCCCCAAATAAATAAAAGCTAAATAAGAATAAATGAAAAAGGAAGGAGAGGAAGTCACCAACTCCTACACCATTAGGGATGGAAGACACCATGTTAGAGGAGGTGCCCCTAGAAAGGAAAAGGGCATGGTGTGAGGAACAAACAAAACTTCCCTCTCCAAAGTCATAACAACAACCATGAAAAGAAATAAAGTAGGAAATGCCAATGCCAAAGTAGTAGGCCTTGCCTGACCAAGGGCATAAAGTAACAAGGGAATGATGTGTTGAATAAGAATTACATGTGAAAGGTATCCCTGAGATAACACTACCAAGTGCAGACAATATGGAGGCAATGATGTATCATGGAGTAGACATGACCATGTACCATACCAAGAACATGGGCTCCATTACAAAATTTCAAGATTATAAACTTATGGATGAAGGGATAAAGCAACTATACCTTGAGATAGAAGCTGAAGAATAATGGAGGGAGGTGGAGGAAGAAACTATCTTGGTAGAATATGGTCCCCTTCATGAAGGGGAATGTGAGGGAGAAGTAAAGGTGAAAGTCACCATCCAGGAAAAGATCCAGAGAGGTACAAGGGAATAAGAGTTATACTTTTGGGATACCATGATTCCCAACCACACCTCATGAACAATATATAATCAAGTGTCTTTTTCCCTAGACTACTACTCAAAAGAGGCCCTTTTTGAGGTCCTTGGGTCAGCAAAGATACACCCAACCAGGGAATCCCACTAGGGATAAAACTTTTTTTTGGTCAATCATATGGCTATGAGTGGCACACAAGCCAAAAACACATTAATAAATCTAGCTATTGAGGTGACTAAACAAAACTTGATGAGCTTTAGGCCCTATAGTGAGCATAAGGAAACCATGACAAAGTTATTTGAGGTCTTAAAATAAAATGAGGATAAACACTCCTCAATATAAAAAACACTTGATGAAGCACAAAAGAAATAGGTTGACAAAGAGAGTGAACTCATAGAAGAACAAAAGGGGTGCATGAAGGTCAAACTGCAATTAGCCACTCTAAGTGTCAAGCCCCTGGATCATTATGTCAAATCTTAAGACATAGTTGAGCCTCCTAAATGTAGTTGGTGCCACCCAAGCCAATCTAGTAGAGACACTGGAGAACCTTTTTTAGGAGATCCTTAAAATAGGAATAAGCACATGAGATGTGCATTGAGAACTAAAGGTAGCCTAATTTTAATTTGTCGAGTGATTACAAAATTATAAATACATATTAAATAAGCTCTTTGAGAGCATGGTTGTGGTAGAGCATATGTTTCTAAACTTCTCCAAGAAAATGGTGATAATTATCACATGTCTTTATAAGGAGGAGGGAAAAAAAGAGCTAAACTCCCTGGGTGATACCAACAATAATAAATAAGATCGTACAAAGATACTGCTAGAGGTGGATAAGTTAGCCCACATAATAGATGCCAAGAGGAAAGAGTTGGAACAACATTTATCAAATCTCTAAATGAAGACCCTAGACAAGGAAAGCTTCCTCAAGGAGACTATAAGGCAAGCTATTGAGAAGCTAAGTAAGCTAAAGTAATAGGAAAAACCACCACTAGATCAATCTCTAGTTTTAAATGACTAGGTGTTGAAATAGTAGTTGTCACAGAGACCATTCAACTCATAATCCACATATGGTTTGATTATGAGGAATATTTGATGAAGGAAGCCCTAAAATTATTTATTTCATCAACTTAGGGTTGCATTTCCTTTGATTCCTTTCCCTCCTCCATTATTTCATTATTTAACTCTCTAAGGTCCAAAATATTAGTTAAACTTGGACACATGAAAGGAAGGATCATGTTACCCAAGGATGGACAAACAAGTTAGTGTGGGGTGATGTTGACTTCATAATGAGCCTAACTAAGTCTATGAATGAGTACCAATACTACCAAGGTCCAATGCCACTATCTTAAGGGAAGAGGACATGGTGTGCATAAGACAAACCATCATAAGTTTATGTACCTAACATATATTTCCAACTAAGCGTGAGTAGCTAAAAAAACATGTCCATGTGCATAAATAAAAAATTGATAAAACCAAGACATGTAAGGCCCTATGTACTTAGAATCTATAATAGAAATCATGGAGGATAATGATGAAGTTATGACCAATGGCTAGATTATGATAAATAGATAGGGAATAGTGGAAAATGACATGGTAGTTGACTTGGATCTGAGCACCCCATTAAGTGAAAATGTGTGGAAAAGGCATTAACTACTAATTGGTGGTAGATGAGTGACCAAGTAACACCCAAAATGTTCAAATGTCTATATAAAGTAGAGACCAGATAGGAACATAAGAAAGGAGAATTATCCATGAAGTGTTATTGAAATACTATTAGAATGTCTTAAGAGAGTGACAATCACTATATAGCTCATGTTGATAAGTAACTAGGAGTATTTATTATAACCATGTTTATAAGAGCTATAATAGAAGTGATTGTTGATTTTTTATTTTCTTGTGATGAGGAATAAGTGATTCATTTTCATACTTATTATGTTTTTAGATAGAATGAATGTTAGATGTGCTAGTATTTTAATGCTCTAAGTTAGATAACTATGCACTCTATGTATAGTTAGGATAAAGTAAGATAGCTTGTCATACTCCTTTGGATGAGCCCATTTCAAACTAGCCCCAACCTAACTTGATATTCTCTTTGTGTGCCTTGGTTGATCACATGAGCTCAAACTCATGTGATGTGCTAGTGCAGAAGGTCATAAAGTGTAAAATTTAGAGTGCACATATATATTAGCATGTTGGGAATTTCTAGACATGTGCGATAGTTAGAAATTATAGAAAAGGATAATCAGGTTAAAAAATAACAAGAAAAAATCCAAGCCCAGTTTAAATCAAGTAACATCTCTTCCCAAGAACCTATGTCCATTTACTTTGGACCTACCTATAGGCCTAATGACTCTAAAAAGGAAGTAAGACTTAAAGCTAAGCCCGTTAAAACTTTTCCATCCTTGACTCTCATGATAAGATCTTATATTCATAAATCCATGGTATATAAACATTGGCAAGATCTTAAATCCTCTCAATGAAATTACTACTTGGTCTAATCCCATGAAAACCCTTGGAACTACTATCAATATTGATGGATCAACCAATTCCATATTTTTAGTAAAATATTTCAAAGAATACTTTTACAATGGTGGAATTGTATGTCTCCACAACAACAAAAAACCAAAGTCTTTGTGTAAACTAACCCAATGGACACACTCTTCCAATTGTTTATTAACAAGCTTTTTCCTCCTCAAGGGAATAAATAAATTGAATCAAATAAATGGTTGGAAAAAATGAAATTATATGATCTTTCCCAATTTGAGCCTTATAGCCTCCAATATGAAAATGGAATATGAAGCACACTCACATAATTCAAATGCCATAAAAAAACCTTATTTAGAGTCATTGCCTTATGATATTACTAAGAGAGTAATTTCATATATAGAACTCAGAGGAATCAATTTATATGCCATAATACTAATCGATATAATTTATTTTGACTAACAATAAATTATGTTGTTTATCTCTCAGACCAAGGCCATACAAAAATTGTCAAAGGAGAAAGCCGTTGAAGTTGCTATCTAATTCCTTGAAACCACACCTTAAAGATACATGCCCTATATAAAAAATCCTAGAAAAAATAATAAATGTTTGTCTTTAAAAAGGAATGTATTTCCTTCTAGATGCAATCCTACTCCTAAATAGACTCATCAACATAATCATCAAACTCCTTGATTTCCTAAAAAATCTATCAAGTGTTATATTTATAACCAACTTGGTCACATTGCCCCTCACTATACTTATAAAAACAAAGTCGTTAAAGCCATTTATTCCATTACCACATAAATGTGGTGAGATCTTATAGAATAAAGTACTAATCTATATCAATAAGATAATGTTTTTGAACCTATCCTAGAATAAGATACAAACGATCTCCTTAGTCTTGTAAATAACTTAAAGGAAACCACCCTTATGCAATACCTAATACCAAGAAACCCAAATGGTGAAGGAAGTTTTGAACAACCCAAAAGAAGACTTCAATCCCAATCTCCTTCAAATAAAATCTATGGGAAAAGTATCCAACCCAATTTCTAGTACATACCACTAAAATTCAATGAAATTGATATGCAGACCATTCCTTCAAGCCAAATGATACATGGATAAAAAATTATCTCCAATGTCTAATGTCGGAATAACTTCCAAAATAGTCTGCTAGTCCTATTCCTCCATGAGAATCAAAGTGGAAAACTATTGATCTACCAAATGATGAAGAGTTCTTTGAAAAAGATGATTTTGAAGAATAATGTGATGGAGGAAAATGTAAAATAGAAGAACCAGAGGATGAGATAGATGATGAAGAAACTCTAGAATAAGTAAAAAATCTTGAATAATTCACTAATATCTCTTTATGAGATCCTTTATGCTTAGGAATTTTGTGTATAACAGTCCTAGCTATTGAAGAATGCAAACCTGTATACATCACTTAGCTTCTAAATAGAAGGTACACCCAATTCATAAATATATAAATAAATGGAATATTCTTATATGCCCAAGTAGGCATATGTGCATCTCATTCTTTTGCCAAAAAAGTCTTTTAGACAACTAGGAAGTATTATAAAATGATAAAGGCTATGAATCTCTTGACTTCCAAGGCAAATATTTTAAATCCAGTTACTTTAAACATCAAGGGGCTTTGAAAATCCAATGGAAATATTTTGCTTGAGATTTATTCCAGTATAATCACATGCATGTTGATATCCTTCTAAGAGGATCCTTTATAGATTCTTACTCACCATAGGGTAGTACTCCCAAACATGTACTCTTAACTCTAAATTAAGAAAGAGCAAGAACCCTTAGACTTCATATGTTGTTGAATAGTTTCCTGCAACTTTGAGTTTATAATCTCCTAGTACCATTATATAAGAAATCCAAAAATTGGGAGAACTAATCAAATAATAAATATGCTCAGATAATCCAATAAATTCTGACAGAAAAGGATGCCATAAATGGAAATGAGAATCTAGCTAGGAAAGATAATGAAAATCGGTAAAAATATTCCAATTCCAATTGTTGATTATAATAGCATGGAAAAATCAAGCAAGTAATTAACTGATAAACATTTCATTTAATTATCAACATCTTCCTTTTACTGTTATGCAATCATGGTCAATAAAAATTAAGATCAAAAAAGAGGAAAGAAAAGAATGGTCATTAATTACAGACCCTTAAATTTTACAACTAATCCATACCCTTATCTTATCCCAAATAAATCTTATCTTTGTAGAGTGTAGAAAAATATAAATATTTTCTTAGTTTGATTGTAAATCAAGATTTTACCAAATAAGGGTCAAATAAATTAACAAAATGTAGATGCTTAAATATATATTTAAATGTTAAACTAGTCTTGTACACTTGTCAAATATCTCTAAAGGCTATATCTTTCAATTTGACCTTTTACTTGTGGTTGAAAGGATTACACTCACCATATACATGTGTGTGTGTGTGTGTGTGTGAAGGATATATATATATATATATATATATATATATATATATATATATATCCTTCACTATCAGTTACAAAACTTTAACGACTTTCCTCTATCATGGATAGTTGCATTCAGGGTAGGATAGTAGCATTGACACTATTGTCCCTGCTCCAACACAAGTGTCCTTACCATGAAAACACTCAAAATTTCAATCATTTTGATGTGTACAGGTCAGCCTAAGAATGGCATTAACCCTTCCATGAGGATTATTTCAAAAGAGCTAGTATAAATACAAGTCAAAATTAATTAATTTGGATAGCTAGTAATTACCAAGTAAGCACCTATAAATCTAAGCTAATCAATTGAAAAACTAAGATATTATTCTTTATTCAATCCTATTTACATATCAATTGTATGAGCAGTCATAATACATGTTTGAAGCACTAAAAAGACAACTAATGAGCCATATTTTTCAATTTACAAGCTAGATCACTACATGCATCTTCATATGGTATATTGCACCTTTGTATACACACATTCCCAAAAATAGGGGAGAACTACATAAGTTTGAGGCCCTCCTTGGATTATTATTTATGTATACAACACTCATTGATAAATATCTCCTTGAGTTCAACTCGACACCCTGAGCCCACTAACCTATTTTTATCAAGGTAAGCTAGCCAAAGGTAGAGAGCTAGGGTTTGAGCTATAAACAATGGCATGTAGTTTATGCATGAGATCCAGATACATTTGATGAAAGGTGATGAAAGATATATATAACCCTAGGTAGTTGCATCTTGATATAATGAACATTTTTTTACATGATAGTTGCATCAAGATTCAAATAGCAGAGTTGACACAAGTGTCCAGAGGGCAATGCAAGTGTCCAAACAACCAAACATAATATTCCTAGAATTTGACATTGATTCTTGACCTTCAAATAGCCTATTTCCACATTTTTACATCTCAAATGTGTTCATTCATCATTACATATGCCAAGTATTTTTCTTATTCATGATTGTGTAATTAAAATACCATTTGTCATTATACTTTCTATATTTAGTATTTTTCATAATTTAGCACTGAAATTCAATATCATAAACTAAATTATTTAATTAGATTAATTTTAGGAATAGTTTAGTTCACTCTTGATTATATTATTCCTCCCCAACCCTTAATTTACAAAAAGGGTTAAACACATACCCAAAACATCATTTATTTGTCCATTTAGACATTTTCATTTGAATGTCATGCCTTTCAAGCTAATGAATGCTAACACTTACTTCTAGGATCACATGGATTCAATTTTTAAAGATACTTATAATTTATTATATATTTATATAGATGATATTTTATTATTTATTGAATCACTTGAATAACATTTAAAGCACCTTCAAAATTCCTATCAGATTGCCAAATAATTAGGGATAGTATTCTCAAGTAACAAACTGCAATTATGCCAAAAAGACTAAAAATTCATGGGAATGGTGGTAAAAACAATCGAATTTAGGTTCAACAACATATCAAATAAAAGGTACTACAATTTCCTAATACATTAGATAAGAAACAATTGAAAACATTTATAGGAATGTTCAATTATGTCAACAATTTTTATGAAGATTCAAGAAATGATAGTTATTCTTCAAGCCTTGCTAAAGAAAAATAAAAAATATGTTTGGACCGATAAGTTTAACCAAGCAGTCCAAAGAATAAAAATTAAGGTACAATCTTTACCATCCCGACATATTCCTCTCATAGAAAATTGTGTTCCTTATACTGATGTCAATGACTATGCATGGGGAGCAATCTTATGTTATAATAAAAATAGTAAGGAAATTGTATGTTAATATGCAAATGAAGTATTTGATGAAGATGTGAGAAAATGGTTATCTTATTACAAAGAGAGATATGCTATCAAGAAATGTTTAGATTTTTTTTTGTTTAATATTAATGCATCTAAAACATTTCTTGGTCAAAATTGAATGCAACAAATTTCTCACTTTTAAGGAAAAGGATCATGGAAGAAAAGATGGAAGAGGAAAATATGTCAAATGGTATGAATTTTTCAATAATTTTAATTATCAAGTTGTGCATATTACAGAAACCAAAAATAAGTAGTAGACTAGTTAAGATGGGGTCCTATTAAAACCCTGATGCATCAACCTATTCCAAAATTTAACTTAGCAAGGACAAAAATGTTAAGTTTAATGAGTTAAATGTTTTGATACTAGAATATAGCTTCTTAAAGAAGGATTGGGTTTCAAGTACACAAGATTATCCAAAGCTACATCTATGGATCTGCAATGTTCTAGAGCAACAAATATTCTAGCAAGGCAAAATGAAGGAGAATTTATTATTCAAAGACTTAACAATGGACTCCAACTTCTCCAATCCTTTGATTTGATTAGGAGACCAAATTAGACATGGAAAGTCATTGCTAGAACATGATATGATCATTTTATTTATTCATTCATTGAAGGATTTTTTCCACGTGTTATTCATGAAGAAGAAGAATTCCTGATTGAAGTTGTGGTACACATAATTATCAGGTGACAACTCAAGTCAGAATCTTTCTTTTATATTAATTCAAGGCTAAAATTTGATACTAATGGGACTTATTGGAATACATGGCATATATTCCAAATAAGATGTTTATTCAATCCCATCGATGAAAATGATTTGTTGACATAAGTGAAAGCCTTGCTTGACCCACTAATAATGTCCTCCTCGTCATCTATTCTAAAAGTATATCACTTCAATGAGTGAAGAAGGATCTTTTGTAAGTATACTTGATTTTATTATTTTTAGTGTGTTGTGAAAATAATTCAACCTTTCAACAAGGATACTACTTCTAGCTTTAAATAGTTTCTCTTGGAGCTCTACATAAGAATTCATCCATGGTTTAAAGTATTGCTTTTAATCCAAAATCCTCATAGTCTAAGGGTGATGACAATCCTTATAGTTTATTTTGTGATATTTCTTATATATGTTTTTATTTGTGATACTATAACATCTAATTAATTGTCAAATATAAAGGATATGAGATTTTTGAGAATCATGATAAGAGCAAGAAAATTCAATGCATTCATGAATATTATTTCCATAATCTTGTTAAAGAATAAATTAAAGAAGATGATATCTAAGAATTACTACCAATTCCATATTATCTTGAATAAAGGTGGTTGAAAAACCATATTGATAATAGTCCTCTAATGTTTGGTGATGAATATGGAAGTTATAATTCTGACTGACAACTTTTAGACATCTAAAGAACTCTAAAAAATTGGTTTTGTCTTTGCACTAGTGAAATATGTCAAAGTCGTAGAATCTAACTATGAAAACAAATTTGAAAAGCTTATTCTAATTTATGTGATTGTAATCAATCATATTCATAATCCTATGATAGTGGATTGCTTTGCCTTGACACAAGTGCATTTAATTATTTTGAAAAATAAGTCATTTTGGACAACTGGGAAACATTAAAAAATTATCACGTTTATGAATCTCTTGATTTTTAAGGCAACTCTTTTAAATCCAAACACTTTAAACATCAAGATCCTTTGAAAATACAAGGGAAATAATTTGCTTGTTATTTATTCCAATATAATCACATGCATGTTGATATACTTCTAAAGGGATCCTTTATACATTTTTACTTTCCATATGATAGTACTCCCAAACATGTATTCTTCACTCTAAATGAAGAAATAGTAAGAACCCCTAGACTTCAATATGAATTATTTCAGATTGGGGGCATCATGTATGATATGTGTGTTGGAATTTTACACAAGTTTACTCAGATATTTATTTTATATTACTCATTTATTAAAATCAATATACTCATATATTAGATTGGGGGCATGTGTGTGGCACATGATCACTTTATTGCTTAGGTTTTGCACCAATTTTTATAGAAGGAATTTCAATTCATGTCATTCTCTATGTTGTATACACCAAACTCATATCATGCTATTTTTTCACTATTTTTACATTGGAATGAATCTTATTCCATCTGCAATAGTTGATTTAGTTTTATGCACTAGTTTTTGCACTATAATGATCTATTGGAACTCATACATGGATTTCAAGATACTACACTACCTTGAGTAATGTGATGATGAATTCAACTTCATATTGAGTTCTTAAGAACATTCTCTTACCAATATGGAATAGGGCATGCATATTTCAATCCAAGTTTTTTAATGAAAATAAAAACTACAAGGGTTCTACCCTCTCTAATCACCAGTTTTACAACAAAAAACATAATGTTTCACGTACATGAAAAGGTGTATTCATTAATTGTTATTTCATATATAAGATTATTGTCTTTACTTTCATTTTTTTATCCTAAATAAGAACTAATTTAAACATGTTTCATTGTAAGTTTGCACGAATCATAGTTCAACGTGTGATCTACATCCAAGCCTACCCAACACAAGTAGGCTCAGGTATAACTCTATTTCTTTTACTCTATTACTTTCACTTTGATACATTAATGGAATAAAATGGGAGAAAATATAGTCACTAAAATTAAAATTTAATGATAAAATAATGTAATTGAGACCATCCTATATGCACATTTAACCTATGCTTAATTCCACTCTTTTAAATCGTTATTACTATACTTATTTACAAATGATCCTTACCCTTAGGTAATTATGATAATGAATATTTTTATTCTTAGTTTTAAGTAGCCTAAACTCACTATTATATTGATTCACACTTCCAATTTAGTTTTCTTTTCTCCTCAGGCAAGGCCACTCCTTTAGGATAATCTCACTGGTTGGTAGTGTCTAGATCCGTCAGTTTTTTTATCCTGCCAAACAAAGACTAATCACTCAAATTTAAATTGGACAAATGGATCATCCTACACCTTTCATAAGTCCTATTCAATGAAATCCCAAAAAAACAAATATAAGTACATTTTCTTTTCATTTGTTCACTTTTTGGCAAGATGCTTCCATATTACAAACACTATAATTATTCTAACTACACATTGAAAGTAAAGCATCTATTCTTCATAATTTTGAGTCCATATAGCCTAAGTATCCCTAAACTAAGTTTGAATACACCAAAAAGGTTATATGTCATTGTTCAAGCACTTAATTACACTAGGAATGCACCAACATATAACACTACACCAATATTTCACACACACCACAACATGGGAGAACTATATGGAGTTTGATCCCTTTTCAGAGTATTGGTATGTAGGCAATACTCAACATAGTGGTTTTTGAGTTTAATCACAACTTCAACCACTAACCCTTTTTTCATTTTACTACATTTGTTCCTCATTATTATTGAGCTAGGTTCCAAGTGAAGAAGACAGTACATAACAGCTTTTACAGCAAATTAAGTGACCCAAAATATACACACAAGACCTATAGATGAAGGTGCATCTAAAAAAATTCACATAGAGGGAAAACCCCTAATGGACACTAACACACCTTATAAATGACTACACATGCCAATCTTGTCTGAATAACATGACCTTTTCCCAGATTCAAATTCAGCCATGTTCCTTATTCATAATGACCTCACATAGTCCCATAGTCGATCACACAGTCTTTGTTGCACTCCATCAAATATAAGTGCTAGTTAAGTTATTTATCTTTGGTACTTTCCCCTTTTTCAATATTTCTATAAAAATCAAGTTCCAAATCAATTTTGTGAATTTATTACATGTTTTATACATTTTGGTTTTACTCAATAGTTTGTCATAACTAGATTAACCCCTGTTTAATTGCCAATTTTAATAAAGCATAATTGATGTATTAGGTAAAATCATAAATCTAAACTAAAAAGCACATTATATATAGAAATTTGAAACCCTATAATGGAAGAAGGAATGCTAAGGGCAACCCAGGGTTTTGAAATGCTCTATACAATATTTGGGTTCACCAAATTATTTTATTTATTTTTGGATTAATGTTTGAAAAATAATTTTGATTAAAATGATATGCAGATTTGAATGTAAAATAGTTGAAGCTGATCTAACACATGTACTTTCCAAATATAGAAAATAATATAAATGATGAGATATATAACATTTGATTGCTTTGTGGAGGGTTGTGACTGTAGGTAATTGGTAGGAAAGGTGACAAACTAGATTGTAGGTTGCTCAGATGAGGTTTTGGATCTTTGTGTTGTCAAGCCCCATTTCATGTTAAGTAGTGGATCTGCACCAACTCAGTAAACACATAGGCATGAGGTAATCATGGAGGGTGGTTGTTCTTTTGTATTCTAGTAGTACCAGTTGGTTGGTGGCTAACAACTCTAATCAGTATTAGGAAGTGGGTGCATGGGACAATGATGGACCATTAAAGACAAGTGGATCCTTTGTGAATCAAGTAGCATTAGGAAGTAGGCACATAGGATAGAAATTGCATATTAAAGATAAAGTGTAGTCGAAGTGGTGGGATGTGTACCTCTAGCACCATCTCAGTAATCAGTGTGCTTTATTATCCATGACCTTAGGATGCTCCAAAGCCTATAAAAGGAAGTAAAGTTTAGTTAAAGAAGGGGGTGAACTGGAGTAGCGAAGCTATGGAAAATTAATGTCAAATAGTTTCCATTAGAAGATAGGATTAGTTTGAGATGCTTGTAAAGCTCCCTTTTGTAGTACCCAAGCTCGCCTGTGAGCCTCTAGACCTGTAGTAGCTTAAGTTGAGCTTATGCTCAGTTCTATTGATGTATTTGTATTATTGTTTAACTTATTTAATGAAGACTACCTTGTACAAATGGTTAATGGGTTAAATGGTTAAGTCTTAGAATATTATTTGACTGCATGCTCTATTTTATCGAATGTATGTATTGAGCTCTCACGAGCTTCCAACCTGACCCATTCATGGTGGACCTGTAGCTAACAAAGAACCTTGTGTCCATAATATGAAATGCATTAAGTATGGTTAAGACTCTGCACCCTGAATGAAACATGTGCCTAAGTGAAATACCATGCCTAAGTCCCATGACTCGACACCTAGTTGGACCTTAAGTGCATGAATGCCATTAAACCCATGAAACCCAAGGCTTGTGCCTATGAATGCACAACCATCATTACACAAAACCAAGCCTCTTAAGAATAGATTTGTGCCATGGCACAAATATCCCAACACAAACCCCAGTCCCCTCTCTGCTTCACTTCAGGTGAGAACATAAGGCTTGTGCTTTATGTATATTAATGCTAGTGTAGTCGAGTGCTAACTGTTGGGAGTCATAGGACTAGTTTTAGGCTTGTTTCGTAGACATCTAGGTAAGTGTGTTTCTAGGCCCATGACCTGAAAGGCATACTTTTCTATAACATTTTGGTTCCATTGTTGGGACTATTGAATTTTATTATTGCAATGGTGCACTAAAATAATGCTTTGACTCTCCCTCAAGAATATCGAGCACTAGTTGGAATGAGTGGAAGATAGCTTTGCATTAAGGCATCTAACTTGGAGAGGCTATAACCCAAGGAAGTGGGTCCAAAACCATCTATATGATACCCTATATGAGGTTTTTTTATAAGCTATCAAAGCAAGTGTACCGCTGGTTGGCTGTTCATGTGATCCATAAAAGTCAAAGCTATGTACAACACCTTGAGCAGATAATAGAATGCCTAGAGAGGCTTGAGAACTTAGATACCGCCTAGACTAGATCCATAGATAAATGATGACAAAGGGCACTGAATAGCTATATGCTTGAGTTCATGGTATCAACATACTCCTACCTTGAAGAAGTAGAGCACCAATTCTTGTGCAAGCCTAGAGGCGCATTTGTGAAAGAACACAACACCAAACTCAAGAAGTTTATGGTAGATTATGGATTTAAAATAATGAGGATGGAAGGTTAAATTCCTCTCATGTATGAGTAGTTTAACAAGGTAGAAGGGGAATGTAGGTGAGGTGCAATGCAAGGAGACAAGTAGATTGACAATCGAGAACTCAAGTGATAGGCTTATAACAAAAAGAAGCATATACTGATAGAAGATCTGCAACCTGGAAGTGCTGAGAGGACTCATAATGAGTAAGAAGGGCATGGGGAAGGATCTATTGAATGGTAGCTATACTTAGAGGAAGGAACCCTCGAAGCCTTGGAATAAGTTTTATAGTTGATGGGTGAATGCTCGGGGTCCCTTCAGAACTTAACCTTTAGAGATGTGCTAGATGCACCTACCCCATTTGAACCTATGGCATGAACTCATGCGCTAGATTCCCTATAGTAAAATATAAGATTGATAAATGACCTTGTTGTCGATGTAGACTTTGATCACTTTGCAAATTTGGACCAAAACTTCATGATTGAATAAGTCATCCCATACGAAGAGGTGAGTGAAGACACCTCTAGAACATGAATCACCTACCCAAATAGATAGAACCTAAGTGTAAACACCCTAGTTTATCCAATGTTAGCTATGTATCCTAGGCAAGAACTTGTAAGAAGTGGCCCTATGCCACTAGTCAATAGTACGACATCATCATCTTCTACGATGCTAGTAGTAACCATCAAACCAGTGTCTGGCCTAGTGGATGAAGGCCTTGGAAAACTAATGCCAATACAAGCACCATGAGGATATTTACCTCAATCATCAACTACTCCCCAACCCTAGATTTATTACGAGATGGCTATGCACCTACTAGAGTATCAAGGCATGGAGAATGCCATAGAGCATGTGCTCAAGTGTGAGTTGTAATAGTGTGCTCAAGGAATAACTCAATCTGAATGCAAGTCAACTCAACTTGCAATAACCTTGTTTGATCATGCCCATACTTGGAATAAGAAGATTGATCCTAACTAGGATATGGTTGATTATGACACCTTGAAGGGAGCATTCCTAAAGGAATTTGATATACCTGAGTTTGAGTAGCAGAGCATTATTGTGCTCAAGGAGATCAACCAAGGATTATCAGAGAGCATGCACTTGTACAATACTAGATTCAAAATGCTCATTTTCAAGCTTCCGTATGACATTCACCCCTCCCAACATGTGTGATGCTTCATGGGAGGACTGATAGTGCCTTTTAGAAGAGTACTATCCATGAAAACATTCATAGACCTTCAAGAAGCACTTGAAGCCACTCTCAGGGTCAAGGTTGTAGGGAGCAGTGATATAGGCATTAGCCCATTCATAAATGCATAGATTACATCTATGGCCTCTTAACTATATAAGCTAACCACTAGTTTGTTGCAAGAAGCTTGAAGTGGGTTATGGTACACTGAGTGTGAGACAAAGGGGCATAATAGAAACAACTACCCTCGAAGGAATGTGTGTACATTGCTTCTCAACTGTGAAGTTTGTCATGAGGCATATGATGTTTGTAACTACCCCTTGTTGCAATGTGCTAGTCAGGTCAACACAAACATCTACTATAAGTTGTGTAATGCATGTACTCATAACATAGCTAATTATCGAGTCATTGATGAAATGCACCAGAACATGGAGAAAGGTGCACAATAGGCCACTACAATAATTAGAGGGTAGGCAAATTAGGGAAATGAAAGTTATGGCCAAGAGAATGTTGGTTATGGGAACTAAAGAGGCACCAAAGGGTGAGGTGGAGGACATGGTGGAGGAAGATTCCCACTATGATCATGTTACAAGTGTGGTTTGGTTGAGCACTATTAATGTGATTTCCTGATGCATCTAATGTGTGGGTATTTTCAAGGATCATATACAGTCAAGGAGTACCCTGACTTGTAAAAAAAGCTAACCTAAGGCAAAATGGGCACCGATAAGGGTGCAAGGATGATAAGGCATGAGCTTGAAGATACAAAGTGGGCTCTAAAGGCACATCCGGTACACACAGAACCAATCAAGGTGCAGGCAACCATATAGAGTGGGTTCACCACTCAGCACCAATTGCACCAACATAAGAACTACACCTAGAATATGGTGAACCAAGCCACACTGAGTCATTTCACATCTTGAGCCAAAAGTTACACCCTGCCCTTACCCAACATGTCAAAAGGACATCCTGCAACAAGCCATGAGTGTAATACAAAATTTTTAGGGAGAACTCTAGCTGGTCAGAGATCTAGAAACATAGGCTACCACCTCACATATAAAGCAAGATAGCCAAGAGGCTAAAGTATGGGAGCTAATAGAGATCATGTGCCTCTTGTAAATAGATGGGATGCTTCCCCTACAAAAAAAAATTTGCTCTTAGAGTATGCAGGGAAGAATCCAAGTGAAGTTGTTGAGCCCCATGCAATTGAGGTTCTACACCATATATGGAGTAGGTGTGTGAAGTAAGGCATACTCAGAATGCAGATTATAACCAAGAGTTGCTTGTAAATGCCACTATTGATGGATGATCTATTTGTGAGGTGTTGATCGACACTGATGCAGAGGTTAATATCCTGATCAAGAATGCATGAGAGAAGATGGGCAAGCTAGCCTTGAGACCTTCTCCCCATGTACTTTTCATGGCCAACAAGATCGAGTGCAACTGATCAAAATTTTATAGATAACCATTTTATATATTATAGGCACAAAATTCCATGTTGACTTTGAGATTATTGAGTTAGAAGAACATGATAACTACCTAGTGCTTCTAGGAAGGCCTTGGTGTTATGCCAATAATACAAATATGCACTTCAAGAAGTGATACATGACCTTCAAAAATGGCAAGGAAAGGGTAGTAATCCCCCTTTCAAGTGACCAAGGACCCCCCTATGTGGAGATCATTGATATGGAGGATGAGATCAACCATATTTATAACATCATGGTGTAAGGCATCAAGAATCTCCACACTTCAAATCAATGGGTGTTTTCTTGGGAGGATGGGTAGTCAACCTTGGACACCACCAACATCACTTACGATCGATGGGTTGAATAAACATATGAGACCACTGGTCGTAGATGTTATTTGGTTCCCACAAAAGCACCAAGGCCCGTGAAGACTAGCTGGGTCTAGATTGATCGTGCTCTAAAATGATGGATCCCTCATCAGGAGAAGAAGGAAAAGAGGGTACTCTACCTGAGCAAAGGCAAGATTATAGTGCTCTCAAAATTTGAAAGGAGCAACCCAGTGGAAAGGTGTGTCCATGACCTTGAAGCATGCATCCTCAAGGAGATAGATAGAATGGGTGCACTTGTTTACACCTTGAAGAGCACTATAACATGTTGGTGGGTAGAGCAAAGGTCTAACTTGCCAACTTGGCCATATGTAAAAGAGGCTATTTGCACCAGATTTGGGATAAGTAACAATAACTTGGATATCTCGGCATACTCTAGTGACTCTGACCCCATGGCGTATGTGCACCTATGTGAAGAGACATGGACTAAATGTGGTATGACTACCCTAAAGAACTTATGGGTGCACACATTTTATAGGAATTTAAAGACATGGGCACAAACATGGTACATGGTCAACGAGACACACTAAGAGATAACCAATTATGAGGCCCTTAAGGAGAAGTTTGTGCATACCTTCTCCTTTTCCTCATAGAACTTGGAGCTAGTGGATCCATTGCAAGTAATTCGAAGAGCAATGTTCGAAGAAATTGCCATCCTTGAGGAGCACTTGAAAGACATGTTTAGATAAAAGAGGTTGGCACTCCTGACCTTATTTGAGGAAAAAAACTTAACAAAGACTCTTGTGAAGAAGATGATGAAACTTGGAAGGAGCACTACTAGAAAACACTGACCACCAGAAAAAAGCTCGTGCGCTAAGTAGATGATATTGCTCCCAATGAACAAGACCCCACTCATCTTCATGTTGAGACAATAGAAGGAACTCAACAAGTCAAGGACTTGAACTAGGAGAAGAATGAGCCATTTCATTCCCTATTTAAGACTATCAAAGTGGATATCATTGTAGAAGGAGAGCCAAAGATGGCTGCTCTAGGTGCCTATTGGTCTTATGTAGAGCTGGCACAAATCATAGAGCTCCTAAAGGAATTCCAATATTTATTCCCTATGACTTATCAGGATATCAAGGGAACCCACACATGCCTTAGAAAAATGAGCATAAATCTAATCAATGGTGTAAGATTTATCAAAAAGTGTCCCTATAAGATGAATCCCAATCTCCATTCCAAGGTCAAAATAGAGATCAATGTTATGCTAGACGTAGGGGTCATTTACCCTATACAAAAGTCCAAGTGGGTGAGCCCAATGGAAATAAACATCAAGAACGATGGGTGCATTTACATCTATACCAATTACAAAATCTTGAATGTTGTTTGCATCAATGACCCCTTCCCAACTCCATTCACTAATGAAGTCCCAGAGGGCATCACAGGCTACAAAATCTACACCTTCACTGATGGGTTCTCTAGTTATCACCAAGTCCATATTAAGGAGGAGGACAAACCTAAAATAATATTTGAGACTAAATGGGGTTGTTTTGCTTATAGTATGATTCCCTTTGGACTCAATAATGCACTATTCATGTTCTCCATAGTGGTAATCACCACATTCAAAGATTTCATCCATAGGTTCCTCCAAGTTTATCTAAATGATTGGATAGTGTATGGCCTCATCAAAGACCATTATGACAACCTTCACCTAATGTTTGGGAGGTATAGGTATCTTTAGATATCCTTAAACCTAAAAAATTACATCTTCGCAACACCGTTTGGAACCCTACTTGGGCATATCATTTGTAAGGATGGTTTGCTCATCGATCCAGTGAAGATTGCCATCATCATTCAGCTGCAAACTCCTTCCACACAAAAAGACATTCTTACCTTTCTTGGCCACTATGGATATTAAAAAAATATATAAGGACTTATGTGAAGATCATGGCACTACAAAAAGAGATCTTTTGCAAGGATGGACCTTTCTATTGAGGTAAGCGCAAGAGGATTCCTTTGAGACCTTGAAGCTTAGACTAGATAGCATGCCTATCTCATAGTTCCTCAACTAGATAATACCTTTTCATGTCCATGTCAATGTTTATGGATCTATGATTTTCATAATCTTGGCATAGCCTGACAAAGGTAAAATGGATCATCCCATCTCCTTCACCAACAAAAAGTTGACCTTAGTAGAGCAGAATTACACAACCATAGAGCATGAGGTGCTCCCCATGGTTTATGCCTTGAAAAAATTTAGACAATATTTGTTGGCAACCCCATTCATATTTTTCACTGATCATGAGGTGCTCAAGTACATTGTGAACAAGCCTATTCTACATGGGTGCATATGTAGATGGATAGTTCTATTCCAAGAGTTTCAATTCTCCATTATGGTTAAGCTTCGAAAGCAAAACTTAGGGCCAAACCATTTATCCTACATTAGTTCTGGAGATATGGTGGTACCTATTGAGGATGACATACCTGATGTATAAATATATAGATTATATCACATCTTCAAGGATTTGGTAGAGATAGCTACCTTTTTAACCTCTAGAATTGCACCTCAAACTACGATGAATAAAGAGAAGAAACAACTAGCAATTTGTGCCACCCCCTTTCAACTCATCAACAAAGAATTGTATAAACTAAGTAGAGATAGATTATTGCACCGATGTGTCTTGGATAATGAAAGAGATTCCATTTTGCAAGAGGCATATGAAGGCATAGTAGGAGGACATTGTGTTAGAGATGCAACAACAAGAAAAGTGTTGTAGTTAGGTTTGTGGTGGCCAAGCCTGTTCCAAGATGCCAAGGATTGCACCAAGGCATGTGACATGTTAGTGCAAAGGGAATCCCAACCATCAAGATGAGATGCCTCTCACCCCGATTCCTGCCCAAGTGTCATTTGAAAAATGGGCCATTGATTTTTTTGGGCTGATAACTCTTAAAACAAGATGCATAAGTGCAAGGTATATTCTAATGGCCATAGATTTTTTCACAAAGTGGGTCAAGGTCACACTGACAAAAGACTGTATAGCCACCATAGTTATGCACTTCATCTGGGAAAACATAATAAGTTGATAGGGTGCCCACTCATTCTGACTAGTGATAGGGACACTCACTTTATCATTGAAATGGTACACATCTTATTGGCAGAGTATATGGTGGTACACCATAAAATGGCCCCTTATCATCCACAAGCAAATGACATAGCTGAGGCATTTAATAAAATATTAGGAATATGCCTCACAAAGATATGTGATTTTTTTTGCAAAGACTGGGATGATCAAGTTTTGGTAGTATTATGGGCATATCACACAACCTACAAGTGCCTAAATAAGGCTACACCATTTCAACTAGTGTTTGGTGTTGAGGCAATCCTATCGATGGAGTTCTTGGTGCCATCATTGCGTATCATGTGTATTGGTTGGCTAGATGACTAAGATTCACTGAATGCAAGGTTGGAGGACTTGGAATGCTTAGATGAGATGTGCACCCAAGCAAAGTGGAGCCAACAGATAGAAAAGGCACACCAAAAACTTTAGCACAATAAGCATATAAATAACAAGGTGATAATAGAAGGAGCATTTGTGTTTCTCTATAACTCTAAGTATTTCAAGCATCTAGGTAAACTATAGATAAGGTGGATAGGTCCCTATATCATCCACCACATATTGGAGATAGGCACATGCAAGTTGTGCATGTTGACTGGTGAAATGCTCCCTGGGTATTTCAATGGCAACAGGTTGAAGCCATATTGGCAATAGGATGGTGCTTGTGCTATAAGAACACCAAATTCTTGGTCACTTATTGGTTTGAGTTGAGATGATCAAAATAATGTTTGGTGAAAGCCAAATAGTTTTGTTTTGTTTTATTGACAGTAGTATAAAGAGTGTAGAAGCAGTGCTTTGAAGCCCATTGGGATAATCTATTGACACCTCACTCATAATTCTAGCTAGGTGAGTCAATCACTTGCACTTTATAAGTTCTTGAGGCCAGACACCTAAGTTTTGGGTGTGTGAGGATTACCAGCATCAGACAAGGGAAGAGCACTATACCACCATACATTAGATCCTAGAGGTAGGGTGCTTTCAAGCCTTGGGTAGAAGTTTGTCTAGCCTTTCATGCATAATTTAAACTGGGTGAGTTGATCCCTTGCATTTTATAAAAGCACCTGAGCCCAGACATCTAAGTGGTGGGCGCGTGAAACTCACCAGACTCAAGAAGAAGATGCACAAAATCTAGGTTCACATGAGATAGATTATAGGGCCTTCGAGGTCCAAGGAAGAACTACTTTGGCACTTCTATGCATAATGTCAGTTGGGTTAATCAAACCCATTTGCTTTTTAAGCACCTAGGGCCAGACACCTAAGTTTTTGGGTGCAAGGAGGTTACGAGACTTAGAAAAAATAGGAACCAAGTGAAGATGCGCAACATGATCATGCGTAAGAGAAAAAGTGAAGATGCATAATATGATTGTGCACAAGAGGACCAAAAAAAGAGACTCAAGCACTAGAGGACCAGCACAAGGGATTTATATGGGGTAGGACAGGCCAAGGCAAAGACAAAGTGCAAGAAACTTACCAAGATAGATACACCCAATTGAAATAAAAGTGCGTCAAGAAGAGAAGATGGAACTATAGAGACTGAATTGTGTGCATGTGAGGTGTTTTGCCTAGGTTACCATATTGAAGGTGAAGATTGTGCCAAGAGAACAAAGCATAGAAGGGGAATCATCATAGATAGCTGGTGTCCACCCAAATTTGAGAAAGAAATGACTATTTGAACCACAAGTCACTTCATCAAAATACCATTAGGAGCATTGAATGAGGTGGTGGCAAAGGCATAAATATATGCAATAAATGAGTTGGTAACAGAGGATTTTCATAGATTTCACATAATTTTATGGAGTTCAATAAATCTAGACATCGCCATGACATTAATGCACTTGCATTAAATATGGTAGATTAAAATAGGGTATAAAACATCATGCGGTAAACTAGTTTCCATTACAAACTCTGTGTAAACTTGAGACATCAAGTAAACCAAAGTGAACCAATGAACCAAAGAGTTGAAGCACAAAAACCCTACTAGAACAAGAATTCGAGCACTGTTAGGCACCCAAAGTGAATGATTGTGATGCTAGAAAAATTGTGCTCATGGTGAGATTGGTTTAGAGAGGTGTAGAAAGAAATATTTAGCAAGAAAAAATCAGCAAAAAAGTGAGTTACTACCAGAGATGCCATTAACGGTCTATGAAGCTCAAAGCCAAAGGTACAATCATAGGTCTCATGACTATGAAGTGCCAAGAACCATTCGAGGCTTCAATAGACCTAACCTACCATGCTTCAACATCAATAGGTTCAAGATGGGCAAAAAGCAAAAAATAATGGGTCTGTAACAACAAATTCCAAAGCAAGCACACATAGCAGTAAAAGTGGCCCCTGCAAGAACATCAGTGTTTCCAGTAAAAGGGGTCAACATTGCATAAGTCGACACCAAAGTGCTAACAAAAATGATTTATCAAATAATGTAATTTCCCCCAGAAGTCTTAGCGGGGGAAAATTGGAATTCATTTGTGCACACCTGCTAGTTGAAGGAGTACAACCATCATACTTCCAACCATGTGCAAGACCTAGAATTAGATTAGATGGTGGATATAGAGAGCAAGACAAAGCAAGGCATAGTGCTATTTGATGTCTCCATTCAAGATATATTAACAGCCTCCAATGCAACTCATTTGTATGAGTTGCCAACTTTAAAAATCCAGAGGAGCTCATTCAATTTATGTTGTCACACGTCCATGGTGACTGCATATACTTTGCGAGGAGGAGCATCAGGATATCGATGTGCTTCATTAGAAGGATAACTAGGCTCCCAGACACTAGAAAGGATATCCACATGATGATGGGTGATGATGAAGAGGTGGAGCATATGACAAAGCTCTTAAGTTACTATAAGGGGGATTCATATTACCCATCAAAGATTGTAAGGACCCTAACATAAGGGTGGCATCGTGCCTCGTGAGCTCAAAACTTTGCCTTGACAGTTGATGGATCGATGTCACAAAAGCTTACCTTTACATCACCTATCATATGGCGTAGGGTGTAATATTTAACATTGCCAAATTTATTGTGGAGGAATTTGTGAAGAATGCGTTAGAGTGCCACACGACGAAGGGGACCTTCAAGTGGGGGTCCATTCTGATTTTGATGGTCATGGATAAAATTGGCATATTGGATGGGGACAAGGATAATTTATAAGTTTTTTCAGAGCATAATGACTCCTTAGTGTAGAAATATAAGGACTTCACTTACCCTAGTTCCTTCAACAAAAAATATAAAGTGCATGTGATGAGATGGTGTGATAAATATATAGAGGCATTCAGGATTGAGTGGCATATCCACCAGGAGCTCCCTAAGAGCATGTATGGGATGGTAACCTTTGTCATTATGCATAATTTTTGTGTAGTCTGCCTAGCATTGGTTGATGGTAACAAGTCTGGTTGGTTAAATCTCTCAGATGATTTTTCAACCAAGTATTTCATGGATATGCTCAAAAGGATCCCCAATGTGAAATAATTGGACATTCCAATGAAGGAATTGGATATGAAAAGGAACAGGTTGTGGCACCAGTTCATGCACCTAGATGGGAAGACAATAAGGAATGAAGAGGATGACTCAGATCACACTGACATCCACCCTTTTTAAGAAGTAACTATACTTAGGAACGTCCATAGGATTTACTATGAGATGAATCCAAGGAGAAAGGGTCCCAGTACCAAGTAGACCGATGACCCTCCCATCAAGATCGATGATGAAGGAATATCGGTGCCAGCTGAAACAAAGAAGTCTCCCAAGAAGAAGAAAGGGGAGACACTACAAGAAATAGAGGATCACATAAATTTTAAGACCACCTCAGGTGATGAATATTCTTCATCTAACTTGATAAAGAAGCGCATAAAGTTCATGTCGAAGACTTTTCCTATCTCAAAGGAGAAGTAAAAGAAGCCAAAGTTCTTATCTATGATGCCCACTATCACCCTAGAAGACATAAAGGTGCAAGAAGAACTAGAGAATGAGGTAGAAGTGGGAAAGGGCATGTACATTTTACTCGAAGAAGACTCCTCAACCAGCGAGGAAACTCCCTTGACACCCTAAAGTGAAGAAGCAAGGCAGGAACAAGCATGGAGGAAGCTTGGCCTTAGTAATGTAGACATTCAGAAGGCACGAGAGTTGTAGAAGAGGAAAGAAGAAATGATGGAGGAAGGGAGTGAGAAAGTTCAGGTCAAAGAAAAGTGCATGGCAAAAGGAGAATCAAAGGAAGAGCCCAACACAGTGGAAACACATGAGGCTTTCCAAGGTGGCACTAATGCCATGTTTGGAGAAGCTGGACCATCAAGTGTACCGACCAAAGAGCTTGTAATGTAGCCTCCACAAGATGAAGAAGAGTTGAGGTGCAAATGGGAGAAGATAGGCCTTGATTAGGATCATATTAAAGCAATGTTAGAGTTGCATCACAAGAGAGAGGCCATGAGGACCAAGGGCATGACCTAAGCAGAAATTGATAAAGTAGAGGCTGAGGAGATAAGGGTTGAGGAGGATAGAACTACCATGATCATGAAGAAAAAGAAGGCGAAAATAAAGAAGGCCCAAAAGGAGAAGGCTAAGAAAGAATAAGAGAAGAGGGTTGTCACAGGTGTGGAACCCATAAAAGCCAAAGCAATAAAGGCACCCAACACCCACACCAACCCAGTAGATGAAGCTATAGAATAGGCATGCCCTAGTTCTGAAGGGGCACCTGAAGATAAAGAAGGTAATGTTGGTGCCTTAAAGGAACAAATAGATGGAGAAAGGAAAAATTAGGTTGGCACTGAAAAGGAACCTATGGAGGTTCATGCCAAGGAGCCACAAAAAGAAGCGGAGAAAGGGGAAAAGTCTAAAGAAGAACCTCTGCAAGGAGAAGAAAAAAGCATCGAAGATGGAAACAATGCAAGTGAAGAAGCATAAGAGTAGATGAAATTGGCCATTGAGAAAGAATAATTTGAGCCAAGCTACCAGGAAAAGGTGTAGAAGGGGTATATTGTAGATGAGGACTTCTACATGTTGGATTATATGCCCTCTAGATCTACAACATTGACACACCATCAAGTGTCCTTTGCACTTGACTAATACATAGATGAACCTTATGGCAAGGTGTCAGCCAAAGTAATATAGAATGTTGTGAAACCAGAAGAGGGGCATGATTACCAACTGGTCAACCCCTGAGACATGAACCCAATAAGGTCGACTAATGCCCTCCTTAAGATGGCCTCTAAGGTAGCATGAAAGAACATTGTTAATGATGTTCGTGCCACAAAATGGAAGGATATAGAACTTAAAGCAAAAGTATAACTTAGTGTAATAAATCTCAAACTCCAACAGTTAACTGAGAGCGTAAAAGAGGTAAAGCCATCACTTTTAGATGGTGTTTACACTTCTAATCTTTTAGAAGTGGACAAGCAGTGCATGTTGGTAAAATAGATGCTCTATCAAATGAATCTAGCACAGGAAGAGGAAGAATACCCTTGTGAAGCCCTAGAGAAAGAGCTCAATAAAAAGCTTGATGAGGTAGAGAAGGACTTCTTTGCAATATTGGAAGAGTGCATGGATGATGTTGATATCATATTTTGTAACTTTTCCACCCAAGTGTCAGTCATCAATGTGTACCTCCAAAAGGTGAAAGGGGAGAAGGATGTATTTATGAAGCAAGCATTCACTGTCAGCAGGGCTAAGTGCGCATAGATAATGGCTCAAATTAACACATTGAGTGCTTAGCTAAAGACCTAGGAGCAAGACTTAGAAGAGCTCTTTCACACCTTCTAGACAAAGGCGAGCGAGCAAGGAGTCATCCTAGATGGTGGGGTCTAAAAGGCAAAGGAAAGACTAGAGGCCTTTAGGAAAGAACTAGACAAAAATGATGTGCTCATGCTTAAGGCTAAATCTATTGAGATCGATAGAGTCATTGAAGAAATCAAGCTCATGATCCAGGGATTTGATGACTTCAAGGCAGAACTATAGCATAGCCTACTTGAATTTTACTTAGCAAAGGTGTTGGAAGGATAGTTCGAGGATGGATTAACATTTCTATATGGGGTAATGTTAGGGTCCATTTCATGCTAAGCAATGGATCTTCACCAAGTCAAAAAACACTTAGGCACGAGGCAATCATGGAGGGTGGTTATTGTTTTGTATTCTAGCAATGCCACCTAGATGGCAGCTAAAAACTCTAATCAACATCAAGAAATGGGTGCATGGGACAATGATGAGACATTAAATAAAAGTGAATCCTTTTTTAATCAAGTAGCATCAAGAAGTGGGCACACAGGATAATGACTACACATTAAAGATGAAGTGTAGTGGAGGTAGCAAGATATGTACCTCCAGCACCAGCTCAACAATCGACATGATCCATTCCCCATGACCCTAAGATGCTCTAAAGCCTATAAAAGGAAGCCAAGTTTAATTGAAGAAGCGGGGTAAACTGGAGTAGTGAAGCTCTGGTGAATTAATGCTAGATAGTTGTTATTAGAAGATAGAAATAGTTTGAGATGTTTATAAAGCTCCCTTTTGTAATGGCCAAGCTTGTCTATGAGCCTCTAGGCCTGTAGTAGCTTATGTTGAGCTTATGCTCAATTCTATTGACATATTTGTATTATTTTTTAACTTGTTTAATGAAGAATGCCTTTCATGAATAGTTAATGGGCTAAATGGTTAAGTCTTTGAATATTATTTGATTGCATGCTTTGTTCTATCAAATGTATGTTATGAGCTCTTGCGAGCTTCCAACCTAACCCATTCGTGGTAGACCTGTAGCTAGCAAATAACCTTGTGCTCGTGATATGCAATGCATTAAGTATGGTTAAGACCCTGCACCTTGAATGAAGCCTGTGTCTAAGTGAAAGACCATGCCTAAATCCCTTGATCTGACACCTAGTTGGCCCTTAAACACCTGAATACCATTAAACCCATGAAACCCAAGGCTTGCACCCATGAATGCATAACCACCATTTCACTAAACAAAGCCTTTGAAGAATAGAGTTGCCCCATGGCACAACTAACCCAACATAAACCTTGATCCCCTCTCGATTGCACTTCAAATGAGAACAAAAGGTTTGTTCCTTATGTATATTGATGCTAGCATAGCCGAGTGTTAAATGTTGAGTGCCATAGGATTAGTTAGGGCCTGCGCCCCATCGGAACAAGCCTATAACCAACCTAGACATCTAGGTAAGTGTGTGAATAGGCCCATGACTCAAAAGGCATACTTTTCTACAACATGTGTGTTCTCAAATGTTATCATCGTCCTTAGGTTAGAATCATCAGATGGTATGTTCAAGATCAAACAATTTCATCTATGTAATTTTATCTATGTTTTGGCATGAGTAGGTGTGCTTGATTCTCTTTTGCCTTTGAATGTGATTCTGAGGTTTGATTATGTGCATGAATCATATAAATTTGTATCCTTCACATGTAACTCTAGGTCCACTTGTATGTATTAATTTTTTTCTTGAAAAAATTATAGAAGGGTTGGTTGAGCTAACCTCAACCAACCCTTGTTGATTGGTTGAGTGTTTCCTACATACCCAATACTCCAAGAAGGGGATCAAACCACATGTAGTTTTCCATGTTAGGTTCTTGTGTGCAATTGTTTGTTTAATGAATGCAACCTATGAAGCTTAGCACTTAATACTTGGCAAATATCAATTTTGGATTGAATCTTGGAATGCTTCAAACTTGGTATAGACCTACTCCTAGTGACTTGTTGGTAAATTAGGAAAAATAGGGTAGTCCTCTTGAATGTGTAATAGTAAATATATATCTTTTGGTAAGTGTTGGATAAATAATAAGTCTATGCCTATTTTTTATTTATAGGAAACTCTTTGGGATAATTTATCATGCCACCGACATGCTAAACATACGATTCGACCCATAAGAATGAGTTGAATTTGAAATATGACATTTACTTAGTGTAGGATGAAACCATCAGACTCAGACATAACCATCAAGATGGTATTTTTCAAATTTGGCATTATTGTTTGGGAGACAGGAACACTGATCTAATGACATTGAAATGTCTAAGTAACATATATAGCGCATTTGTTATAGATCATGGATTTCTTATAGGTGATTGTTAACATCTTGAGAGGGTTAAGGTTCATAGTAAGCATGTGGATGTGAGAGAATGGTGAATATGTGTGCACAAGTCATGTAGGCTAAAAGTAAGACAAAATTTTTATTGTCAAGTATCTCATGCCAAATTTTAGTATTTACAAGTATATATAGATTTTCCAAATCAATAGTTTTAAGAACTCAAAGTACATTCAAAGGCAAAGCAATTGAGGTTCTTGTCATGGCACTTTCATGCAATGAATCATGTGCAAAAATGTAGTCTGTATCATTTCTTATCAATTTTGGAAACCATTTCTACATACAAAATCACTATCATATATGAAATCATAGTTAGTTGACCTTTATCATGGACTTTACTGATCAAAAAAATTAATGGAAACAAAATGTCAAAGCTAATGGGAGTTTTACAATCTCCAATGGTACAAAAAGGTAAGAAGGTTTCTTAAAGTAGAGCAAGATGCATATCTTTAGGTATCATTGTAAAACACTTCCTCATACTAACGAATAAGATAGTCCTCAGTTGCCTCTTATAACGCTACTAAAGAATTAGTAGTCAATTTATTCACCTGAAAAATATAATGTGTAACCACCTCGTTCACAATTCTAGCAAATGAAAACATAGGGAGAAACAATTAAAAGCTTTTCAAATAACCCATGATCTCTCTAAGGGCATCAATTCCTTCAACCTCTGTACAACAACCTAGAATGGAATGAAAAATGCAACACATTTGTGTTTGTGGTAGATGTCAACAAACACAAAAATAAAAAATAAGTGAATACAAACTTGTAGATTGGGTTTTAACGCATATTCATTTTCCATGGTTTGTTGGTGAAGATTGCAATTATAAAGTCCATTTCGTAATTTGTAGAGAGATATTGTAGTGGATATAGGCAGGCGATGTGACTACCCAAAGACCATTGAATCAATATGGATATGTCACCATTAATTGACATTTATTTCACAACATGTGTTGAATGGTTGCTACTTTTAGTGGTGATTGTCTTGGTCAAATGTTTACGTATATTTTTTATACCTCTAAACTCGAAACAATTTTCTTTGCTTTTTTTTATAGCAAAAGATGCTTAAAATAAATATGAAAGAATTTAAAATCCACTAATGCTAAAAACAATGACAGAATAAGGCTTTTACCTAGACAAAATTATATCCTGATATTTTTACATGGTTAATTTTTTACAAGTTAAAGATACTAACTCTTGATTAGTAAAAGAAAAAATATTCTATGGAGGGTTGAGGTGTTAAAGAAGATGATCCTCCACTTTCTTCCCTATTGTTTGTTGTTGCTTCTACTGTTTAGTATTCTTCTTTGTAATGGCTTTTATATGATTTTGGGTCTTGTTGTTTCACTTTTTTTTAATTAAAAAATGGTTCAAATTTTATTAAGCTAACAATATAATATTTATGGACTTGAATCAATATAACTTTGGAAGGTGACTATATATATATAGTTTAATATGATTAACTTATACACCATATTATTTTATTAGTCCTCCCCTGGTAGGATCTATAGGTTTCACTTTTGAAATACTTTGATTTTTTTCAGCCAATCAAATGGCTTTAAACATATATGACAAAAGAAATAAATTTTTTTAATAAAGTTTGAAACCTAAATAATGACATATTCCAAGGGGTGTTATTGGAGAATATTCCATCCTATTTATTATCAAATTTAAATGCATTTAATTTGACAACTAGGTACCTGCAACCCCCATTGCAAATCGCCAAACCTCTTTAGAAGCCATTGAATGCTTTCTTCACTTTACAAAATGCTAATTCAAGAAAGAACCATTTTTTGGATTCGTTATTCTACTATTCATAGTTGATTGTGCTCTCAATCAATCGAGAAATGTCATGTGTAACTAATATTATATAGAGTATGATTCGAGATTTCCTATTTTTTAAATTTCCCTAGTGGAAATTCACTACACGAAGCTGTGCACTACATACAAAGACTTGTCAGCATGGCATATTTTTTTTTGAATTGGCAGGGTAGATGGATTACCGATAAGTATCCAGAGCATGGGGGTTTTTGTTAAATTTACCAACAGAACATCCACATTCCACACCTCTCCTATGCAGTCTTATGCATATCTTAAATTTTCATAGACTTTTATTGCCAAAAAAATGTGATTCCAGTGGGAAAGTTAATCCAATCTTTCCACCATTCACATTGGTTTTACATTTGCTAGAGGCTAGCTTTCTCAAAATAAACTTATCAACCTGTGCCAAATGCAGAAGTTTGGTGTATGCTGGAAAAAGTTTATACCACATAACAAAATGAGACATTTTCTCATGGAATAGGATGATTGCAGCTTACATAAGATATGAGTTTTCTTAAGAGGCATTGACACTCTTCCACCAAATGCAACACACATGTATCCAACTTGATGAGTTTACTTTTACCAACATCATCACATCATGTGCCAAATTTGTAGCTTTGGAATAGGGTATGGACATCCATCAAAGAATAATCAAGAGAATATTTTCATTGAATGTTGTAGTTGCAAATGCCCTGATAGACAAGTATGTGAAATGTGGAAGCATATAGAAATCACTCAGACTATTTGATAAAATGTCGCAATGAGAATGGTCTCAGATTGGATTTCTTGATCTTTTTCAGACTGTGTTAATGACATGAAAATCAGGTATAGTGGGAGGAATTTGTGGTTGTTGTCTTTCGGTGGTGCCTTTTGCTTTTTTTTATGACATGTACCTACTTATTTTTCTCATACCCAGACCTAATTATTGCTCTTGTTGTCCGTTTTGGTTTCAACCAGAATAACCCCTAACAGGAAAACCTTAAAGGGAAAGTCATGCCAATGGTGATTTTGTTTTATCCAATACTCAAATAGTTGTATTAAAATTTGTAGATATGCCCACGTGTTTGAATTTTTTGTCATGTGTTTCTTGTACTAAATCCTCTAGCTTATTCCTTTGAAATGTTTGATCTGGTATTCATTATGTTAAGTTGTTTGTTGTTATAAAGATGATTTATTAATGGTATTGAAACTTTACTATTATGTAAATGCTTTTTATTTGCTAGAAATCTTTCTTAGTCATAGGTCACTTTGTTGTGCCAAGTTTTGGCAATGTTTTTAGTGTTTTTTCCTTGTCACTATCCGATATTTTTCCAAATTTAATTTTCTCATTTTCATAGTTATCTCTGCACAAATTGTATATTGTCATCTTGCTTTCATGTATTTTTTGTAATTTATTTTTGGTGAAATTTCCATATAGTCTAACCTTTGGTTTACTTGCCACGACTATGGGGCATCCCTTCTGTTAAATTGAAACAAAACTTGTTTGCGGCCTCATCCAATAAGGTACACCACACCCAATGAGTTGGATGTGGTATATCACCCAATTTCAACACTTTATTATGTTTAGCGAAAATTTGAACTTGAGACTCCACTTTGGA
Source organism: Torreya grandis (assembly GCA_037957365.1). Lineage (NCBI taxonomy): Eukaryota > Viridiplantae > Streptophyta > Pinopsida > Cupressales > Taxaceae > Torreya > Torreya grandis. The sequence continues at coordinate 697,367 of JARHVA010002582.1, read as the reverse complement.
AGCCCCACTCTTGTACCACTTGAGCTCATTCCATTTGACATCTTGTATGCATGCTAAGTTGTTATTTATAGAAATTCTTTTCCAATTTGTCTAGTTTCCTCGTCTAGGTTTGTTAGGTTATCATTCCTTATGTTGATACTTGCAGTGATTTGATCATTTTTGTAACATGATATTCCAATTTAGACTAAATTATTTCTTTCATGCTCTTTTTCTCCCTTGGAATAAAATCAATATATTTTTAATTCTTGTTTTCTTTTCAATTATTAAATATATAACTAGAATTTTATAACATCATTATTATAAAACGTCAAAAAATGTATCGCTATACTCAGATGTATACCCCACACACACACACACACACACACACACACACACACACACATATATATTCTTTGGTATCTGAAATTGAGATCCAAGTAGAAATCAAATTTTGAAATATAGAGAGTTTGACTAATCATTATAAACATTATCACAAGATCACTAAGAGTCATACAATCTTATTTGCAAGTAACATGTTCATATAGGTTAATTTTATTGTTGACCCAATGACCTTTTACAAAAGAGTCTAGCGATTATAAGTGATACACAAAATAACGATAATGATCGTTGACCTAAAAATGAAGAACAAAGTATAGAAAAAAACGCAAACCAATACTCTTTCTAGGTGTTCACCTTAGGCAAGACATTTGGGTCAACTATCTTATGTATTGTTTACCAATTCACATCTTTTTCTCCCTCTAATAACTAGATTTTGCATGATGCTCTTCTTCCAATTCGAGAGAAGTTTATCTTACAGCCACCTCATAATAATACAAAAGCAATTAATAAAAATAAATTATCAAATAAACATGATATAATATTAGAATACTTAAGTTAGTTATCCATGAAAACATATAATTTCAACATTACATCAAATGAAATAAATCACACACCAAACTCACAAATATTAATTCATCATTATTTTTAGTATCATAAAAGTATAAAAACACATCATCAAATTTACATAATTAAATACAAATGATATATAATTTCAACATTATATGAAATGAGAGGGGCAATAATATTAATCACGCCACGCCACGCCACGCCAATAAATTTCGTCATATGAACGGATAGTAGAGTCGAGTCGAGTCGTTGAGCATTTCATCATCATCATCATCTGGATTCTAAACTTTGACGAATCTCGCAAACATGGACATTGTCATCATATGCCCTCAAACAAATTCCAAGCGTATAATCATACATCATCACTACTATGCTCGTCTTCCTATTCATTCATCATCATTCATAACAAACACAGTCGAAACAGTCGGAGGAGGCAATAGGAATAGGAATCGGAGTCGGAGTAGGAAATAGGAGTCATGATATTCATCATCACTCTTCACGACAAAGCCGCCACAAAAGCTCCTCCGAGCGAAGCGAAACAAAACACACGTAGGTATTCGTTTCATGTCACGGAAAGCCTCTTTCGGCGGATTACTTAGAATATGTAGAATTTTGCATCTCTATCCGACGGGCACAAGTCTCTCGAACACGGCACGTCCACTGGATAGGATTTGAACTGCTCGCTAGTTACCCAATACGGAAAACGAAGATATGAAGGCAACTTGCGTACGAAGCAGGCATGCGGATGCGGCAGAGTTGGGTGGAAGCCGGCGTTTCTCTGAGACTATTTTCTATGAATTGGCATGCCAGTGACAGTGACAGTGCCACATGGCTCCACCCTCAACTCCCTATGCCCATTGCCCACGCACGCCCAGGGGAAATTAGAAATTAGAAATAGAAGGCGCTGCAGGTTGTAAGTTGTTAAAAGAGAAAGTGAAGGGGAGGGGAAGGGAGTGGGACGGGGCGGCTGCAAAAGGGACTTATCTTGCCATAAATGAAGACCGACACCGAGCGAGGGGACGATTCCGCAGTTATAATTTTAAGGAAAAACCCCTTTTGCTTTTTGCTAGAGTTGTCAGGGAGTCGACTACTTTGTGTAGTGTCGCTTTCGCTGTCACCACCGTCCAAGCCCGTCTCCCTCGCCGTCCCAAAGCGAAATAGAGAAAGAAATGGCCGGGGAACGCATACAAGAAAAGAGAGAGAGTGAGCACGCGACTGCGAGAGAGTGGGGGCGTGGGGTCCACTTTGCGAACAATATGGAATTGGTGGTGAGGAGTGAATGCAAGTACATGTAACAGCGCAGCACAAGGCAGAAGGCAGCACGCATCAGAGAGCAGAAAGCAGAAAGCACGCAGTGGCAGCAGGCATTAGTTATAAGTAGCTTTGGGTAATGGGGAGTGATGATGGAAATTGGAAAAGGGAAGGGAATGGAATGAAATGTAATGCAATGGATTATCCCTTCCTCCAAAAAGTAATCATTATCGCTATCATTACTCAAAATCGCAATAAATAGGTTTGCCACGCAAACAACGTGAACGGCAATGAATGATGATTATGATTATGTAAAAGTAATCGGATGGATTGATGTACAGCTACTTCCGATTATTCTTCCCTTTGTCATTGCATTTATTTTTCCTAGGCCGGGCCGGGCCGGACCGGGCCGTTGTTTTTTCCATTCTTTTAATATCCGAAGTCTGCGCAGCCGGAGTCAGAGCCTAGAGGGCAATATCCTATAATTAATTTACATGTGGTATAAATATTGAGAGGAAAGCAGTAGCACTAGCGGTATCAGTAGCACTAGCAGTAGCAAAGCATGCGCAAGAGATCAAGTGTTCATTTCTTTTATGACCGCCCCGCTCAGCACTAGTGTTTTAATCCCATTCCCATCCCATGCTGCTTTTGCAGGCACCATTGTCTTCTAGTAACGGACTTGATCAGTCTTCTCTGCTCTGCGCTCGAATTTTTTACACATATATGGGTTTGAAGGGCTGAAATCCCAGAGTTGTTGTATGGTTAATAGTAGTGATACAGCAATCATGCCTCGAAGGCGAAGAGGGTGTTCGAATGGAGGAGGAGGAGCTCATGCTCATGCTTATGTTGCGGACTCCCTCTCTCTCTCCCCTTCCCGCTCCCCCTCCCCCTGTGCCCAAGGGGAATGTCCTCCAGCTCCGATGATTCCTCCTGTACTGTCCAGCAAAGCTTTGCATTTTCCTCTGCGGCCGGGGCTGGGTCAAGCTGGCACAAAATGCCTTGTCAAAGCAAATCACTTCCTCGCCGAGCTGCCCAACAAGGATCTCCATCAATACGACGTACGCCATCATTTCTTGCAATTAAGAGTTGTTCATGCCTAATAAACTCACATACATTGTTATACTTGTTAAGAGATGAGATGGACGCGTGTTGGTCATGCAGGTGTGTATTACGCCGGAAGTGACATCGAGAGGCGTGAACAGAGCGATAATGGGGCAGCTGGTGAAGCTGTACAGAGATACAGAATTGGGGAGAAGGCTTCCTGTCTACGATGGTCGAAAGAGCCTTTACACGGCTGGTCTGCTGCCCTTCAAGTTTAAAGAATTTACCGTAACTCTTACAGACGAGGACGATGGAATGTGCGCTACTAGGTAATTTTTTTTAAATTTCCAAATAAATGACTATATAGTACAGACATCCAAAGTATCAAGCAGATTTGGAATGCCAAATCCTATATGTCTAAAGCTAAAAAATAAAATGAAATCATCCCATCCCACTCACTGTCATGCCAAGCTACTACTGGGGGTTTATTTCCCCAAACGCAGGAGCCTTTAGCAGTCTACTAAATTAAGTGTCACATGACCAATGAGTTTGATTGATCTCATAAGTAACATAGTTTCTAGTAAGTTTCCTTACGAATAGTGGGTGTGCCTTCAAGTTTTAGCAACTTGCGAAAACCCGCCCGACCATAATGTATCTATCACGTCACAATTTACTGAGAAATTGCAGTTTACCTGTAGTGCTTGTTCTCCAAAAACCACGGTTTCATGATTTTAGTTATCTGTGTATTCCTTAAAAATGAAGTAATCTCACGGCCACACAACTTTTATGGCCTCCAAATAAATAACTCTAGCGTCCTTGCTAGTTAAGTTTAATCATCTTGGTTTGTATCCTCAAGTTGGTCTCTTTAAAACAAAGAATTAAGTGTTTTTCTTATTGTGCACTGCAGTAACAAAGAAAGAGCGTTAAAGGAAAAACAATTCAAGGTGGTTATAAAGTTTGCAGCACGAGCAGATTTGCACCATTTAGGGCAGTTTCTAGCTGGTAGACAAGCAGACGCTCCTCAGGAAGCTCTGCAGGTGCTCGATATAGTACTGAGGGAATTGTCAACTCACAGGTAGGTGTATCTTTTAGTTTTGAAAGACATTCATTTGACATTTTAGCTTATAACGCAACCATTCATTCATTTTAGTATATGTTGGTATATAAACACAGATACAAGTACACTTGTTATGCATCATATGTTTACATATACATGCAGTGGGGGTGTATATGTGTATGTATATACAAACCTGTTTGTGTGTATTGATGGTACATTTGTGGATGTGGGGGTTTTAGGTACTGTCCTGTTGGAAGGTCATTTTACTCCCCTGATCTGGGGAGAAGGCAACCACTCGGAGAGGGTTTGGAAACTTGGCGCGGGTTTTACCAAAGTATTAGGCCAACTCAAATGGGTTTGTCCCTTAATATAGGTACTGCTTTCGAATCTCACTCCAACAAGTTTAAGCTAAATACAATTCACATGGATTAACCATAGCTCTGCTTTCTCTCATGAATTTTAGCTGCTTACTACACTTGGACCAGTGTAGAAATTTGTGTTAACGTTTATATTTCTTGATTTCTAATTTAATTTTTATATACATTTCCTATCATTTTGCAGATATGTCTTCAACTGCTTTTATTGAGTCGCTCCCTGTGATTGATTTTGTTGCAAAAATTTTAAATAAAGATGTGGTAACAAGGCCCTTGTCTGATGCTGATCGTGTAAAGGTATTCGACCTCTGCTTGAACCTGTTCATTAGTTCTGATGAAGATGATTTTTTTTTCGCTTGATGGATTAACAATATTTTCATGGGTTCATATGTTAAATGGAATATCTTAACAATATCAAATTAAAGTTATGACATGAATTACTGTTTAGAGCCCTCTCCTCACGGTATAGAAGGGCTTAGTTAAAATTCCACTTTTTGGTGGGAAGATACTTCTCAAACATTCTGATGCCACCTCATTTATTATACCTGGCAGATGATTCCCCAATTCCAATGAGTTTATGGACCACTGATATCCTGTAGAGATCATCTTACCATCAAGAGCCTATGGTCACATTGATTTTGCAGATTAATCATGGCCACTCATCGATGTCACCTTTTTGACACTGAAACCATTGTTTTATGAAGTTCCTCCAAAGCTCTTTCAACTCCTGACCATGAATTTCGTGTCTATGCCATTGGCTGTTTTCCGTTACCTTATATTTTTTTCAATAGGCTATGGATGGCTTTCACATGTTAGCCAAAGCAAGGCTGCACTGCATCTCTGACATTAAACCTTGACTTATTTGTTTATTTGTAACTTGGGTTCAAGTACACTGAATTTCAATAATATAATAAAAGCATTTAAGTTGCATTAGAACAATGGAATGCGACTCATGAAATAAAGACCATTAAAAAATTGAAGTAAAGATAGATATGAAGTTTAAGAAAATATGCCTATATAGATGCCTCTCGAAGTAAACATTCCGAATCTAGAATCAAGATGATTATAAGCAAATGCTAGGAGAGAAGTTAAATTTTAATATTTATAATCTATTTAATGATATAATGATGCGAATTTTTGAATAAGCACTCCACATCTAGAGTCAAGATGTTCAACACAAATGAAGGCCATGATAAACAAATTTTCAATGGTTTGAATTTCAAAATTATTAATCTTTATAATGTACTCCAAAAATTGGTGTAAAAACTCTTCATGTAGTCTAAACTTCATTGACCATGGATTGTACTATATTCAATGCTTCACCCCAAATGTTTGTATTATAGGTTCATGACTTTTTTAAACCAAGGCATTCGCTGCTTTTACTAATTTCTGTGCCTTATTTGTTCTCCTTTGAAGAAACACACTTTACAGATCTAGAGAATATTATAACAAAACACTTGAATTAGAGCTGTATTTTTTCCTCATATGAAATTTAAATCATTGCACCGCTACTATGATAAGTTCAGTTCTCTTCATTATCTTCGATGATCCTTATCCATATCTTATGTAATATCATGCAACAAGAAGGCTTATTCCCCTGTGCATTCCCAAATCCATTTCCTTACCAGGTGTCCATATGAACCAAATCTGTCCCTATGGACATCGATAAAGCCTTCCATAATTGGTGTGATCGTATGTCAGCTTGTTGGGTGTGCTTCTAAGATGAGCTCCCTTCATGTCCAAGTTACAAAATATTATAAAGCTTCATTCAGAAACCAAATTTTGTGTTTGCATTGCCTCTTGTTTATTTTTCTGCCTCCATTAAGAATACCACACTTGCCATTTAAGAAAAAGACTATCATCAAGGGAATCCAACAAGTTTTGCTATTGTGTATTAATTTATAAATTTGAAGGCTGAATTATATGTGCTTTCATATTTTGATTCAACCAACCAGCCAAATTATGGTTTTGGATAACCGTGTGCACTTTGTGTTGATTAGATTAAAAAGGCTCTGCGAGGTGTAAAGGTAGAAGTGACACACAGGGTAAATGTGCGTCGAAAGTACCGCATTTCTGGATTGACATCACAACCCACACGGGAGCTAAGGTAGGGATCCTATGATCTTCTAAAATTGAACATTTAACTGCACTTATCTAGTCTTTAGCTTCATGTGCTAACAGTTATGTTATCATTTATCCTAGTCATTTCATGTTAACATCCATGGTTTTAGATCTTGGTTTTAGTCTAGATGGATTTAGACTCTGACCACTTGTTTTTTTTGTATATGTATTGATTTTGCACCAAAATACGCATTTCCATTATTTTGATCAAAATCATTTTTACTTTGAAATGATACGTTTTTCTAAACCAAATCTGATCCAAATCCAAGTTATGTTGGTTTTAAAGGTTCCCAGTGGATGAGAAATCAACAATGAAATCAGTAGTTGAGTATTTCCAAGAAATGTATGGCTTTAAAATTCAGCATACTCACTTGCCGTGTCTACAAGTTGGAAATACACAAAAGGCAAACTATCTACCAATGGAGGTAGAGCTTTGGATATATGCAATATCTGCCATCCTAGTTTTCTTTCAACAAATATATGCAATAATAAAACAATCCACAAGTTTTCTGCCCATTTTTTCCAAAACTATTAACTTTAGCTTGTTTGGATGATATACTACAGGCTTGTAAAATTGTGGAAGGGCAGAGATATTCTAAGCGGTTGAATGAGAAACAAATTACTAATTTGTTAAAAGTTACATGTCAGCGGCCTCGTGAAAGGGAAATCGACATCTTACAGGTTTCCATCTTTTCGTAATCAAATGAGTAGATAGTTTTTGCTTAATTTTACTGACATTGTTGCTTTTCAGTTGTTAATGTCAGCTTTTTCTTGATGTAATGACGTTGGGTATTCAAAAGTGTGTGCATGTGGGGTGGGCTGGGGTGGAGGGAGCGGGTTGTGGGGGTGTGTGCCTCTCTAAGGAGTAGGTTGTTTTACAATTTTATAACAAGAGATAGATTCTGGGATCTTATTCATGTGGCCAATACAAAGTCCTTAGTTTCAAAGTGGGTCATGGGAAGGGGGTGCATGTGTATGTCTGCTATACACACACACAATCATCCATTGGGAATATCCTCATGATAAGGAGCATGTTGTCTTACAATTTTATTACAAGGGGTAGATCCTGGGATCTTATTTATGTGGCCATCACAAAGTCATTAGTTTCAATGGGTATCTAAGGTCTAAAATGTTTATGTGCAGACTGTTTATCATAATGATTATAATCAAGATCCTTATGCAAAGGAATTTGGAATAAAAATTAGCGACAAGCTTGCCTCTGTAGAAGCTCGAATCCTTCCTGCTCCATGGGTAAAGACCTCATTTCTTAGTCTGGATGAAACTTGTATACATTCTGATGTTGCTACAAGTTACTGATGGATCCGATTTCGTATGTTTTTTAAATTGCATAAAGTAGTCATCTCATAATACTCTGGATTGTATGTAATGTATTGATTCACCATGTGTAGTTGAAATATCATGATACTGGGAAGGAAAAAGTTTGCCTACCTCAGGTTGGTCAGTGGAACATGATGAATAAGGTAACTAACCTTTCTTGCTGAAGTGAATAGGTTGCATTATGGTATGCAGATTATTTGATCGCCAACAGGGAGAACTGATGAATTCTAGGCATTAAAAGATTTGCATCTTTTGCTAATTGACATTTGCATAACACGAAATGAAACAGAAAATGGTGAATGGAGGCACAGTTAACCACTGGGCTTGCATCAACTTTTCACGAAGTGTTCAAGAGAGTGTTGCTCGTGGGTTTTGTCACGAGCTGGCTCAAATGTGCCAAATTTCTGGCATGGTAGGAATGTACAGCAACTGTTGTGTTCTTTTATAGTTTTGGTCAAAGTCACAAGGTCATTTCAAGTTGATATGATATTTTGTACAGAAGTCTAGAAAATGAATTTTTGAATTATTTGTCTTCTTTTGGTTGCAGGTGTTCAACCTTGAACCTGTTATTCCAATCTACATGGCACGGCCTGAGCAAGTGGATAGAGCTTTAAAAAATGTTTACAAAGAGGCAATGAACAGGATCAGAGGCAAGGAATTGGAGCTACTTATAGTCATTTTGCCTGACAACAATGGCTCATTGTATGGTGGGTATATTACTATATTATTCTTTCTTTAGGACTGCTAACTGGGTTTATTAAATTCAGTCCCCAATCTAGTTTTACACCACCTTTCTCAAGTGCTTTTAAGTATTTGAAAGAGAGACTTTTGGATGCATCATGTTGGTTTTAAATTCTTCCAACATGATGCATCCAGAAGTATCTCGTTCAAATGCTCAACATCATGGAAACCTGCATAATATCCTCTTTTAAGTAGTTTTACACCTGATTATTTTTGCAATCCATTAAACACTAGATTGTTTGAGTAGACAAATCATAGCATTGAAAATGCTTTACCATGTTTACCTGTATGCTGGTATGAGTGCAGGAGATCTGAAAAGAATATGTGAAACGGATCTTGGCATAATATCTCAGTGCTGTTTGACAAAGCATGTATTTAAAATAAGCAGACAATACTTGGCGAATGTGTCTCTAAAAATTAATGTAAAGGTAAGCTCTGCAATTTTAGATCAAAATAAGCAAAGCTTGTGTAGCACTCTGACTGTAGGCTGTTTGATTTGTTTTTGCATGGCACTTTTATTTACTCTGCTGTTGATTTTGCAAATGGAGCATCAAATAATTTTTAGAGAGCTGGGAGGCATGTTAATATTCATAATTTAGTGCTTTGCCTTGGATATTTGAGAATTGTATGTGGTTTCCTGTGTGCGGGGCAGATGGGTGGCAGAAACACTGTGCTTTTGGATGCTCTCAGCTGGAGGATACCTTTAGTTAGTGATATACCAACGATAATTTTTGGGGCAGATGTTACTCATCCAGAGAATGGAGAGGAATCCAGTCCATCTATAGCAGCTGTAAATCCAATGTTTCTTCTTCATATTAATTTTTATTTCAATGCCAAATTGTGGAATACAATTTGACTAAGAATTTCTATATATTGAGTCAAAAACTAGAATATATGAATTTTTATGTAAGCATAGCTGGTTGCATTCCTTACGGGTGGTTGCCTGGACAATATATTTATATTAATGGATTGTAACAAAGATGATATTGAAATTGCACTCGTGTATAAGTTTTCCCTATTCTAAAACTTTCAGGTTGTCGCTTCTCAAGATTGGCCAGAAGTCACAAAGTATGCAGGTTTGGTGTGTGCTCAAGCACACCGGCAAGAATTGATTCAAGATCTATTTAAGACCTGGCAGGATCCTGTGAGAGGCACTGTAACTGGGGGCATGATAAAGTATGTTTTCTTTTGCTTCTCCATCCCTTGACCATAAAGGATTTAGTAGAGTCTACAAATCGAATCCATATGTGAATTAATCACAACATATTTTAATTTTTAAAATAGATAATGGGTATATATATATTTTTTAAATTAATGCAAACTGCTCTATTGTATTCAATGATTATCTCTCTTCTCTATCATTCAAACATCTTTGATTGAACTGAGAAGCTCACCTGTGTGTGTGTGCACGCGCGCGCGAGAGAGAGAGAGAGAGAGAGAGATAGAGAGAGAGAGAGAGATGATGATCTTACTGAGCATTTAGTTATTTCCATCAAGGAGACGATAGTTTACAGGGCATTTAGCTATTTCCATTTCAAGGAGATGATAATTTACTGAGCATTTAGCTTTTTCCATTTCAAGGACATTACAAGCATTGTGCTGGATGCACATCCAGTGGTGGGGGCTCTCTGCTACAAGGTGGAGACTCTTCCCCCCATTAGAATCACATCCACAGAAGGCCCTGCAATCTCTTCCTTTTATCGAACACTAACAAAAATGTTATTGAATATTGATGGTTGCAGGGAGCTCTTAATTTCTTTTCGGAAGGCAACGGGGCAGAAGCCTGCTAGAATCATATTTTACAGGTAAGTGGTGATTGAGTTGCTTTCAGTAGAAATAGCTAGCTATTGTTTCATCTAACCATGGTGTGGTTGACATTTTCCAACAGAGATGGTGTTAGTGACTGCCAGTTTTATCAAGTACTTCTCTATGAATTAGATGCAATCCGCAAGGTGAATGTTCTATTAGGCCCGGATGGTCCTTTTTCAAGTTGAAATGACCATCCTTACCTCTAGATAACAGTAATTGATCTGATTTATCTTGTGATGTTTTCCAGGCTTGTGCATCACTTGAGCCAAATTATCAGCCCCCTGTAACTTTTGTAGTTGTACAAAAGCGTCATCATACAAGGTTATTTGCTAACAATCACAGGAACAAAAGCACTACTGATAAGAGTGGCAACATCTTGCCAGGCAAGTGGTAGACATAATTTTTGCTTTTCCTTTATGCTTGTATTTCTGCCCTACAATAGCTGACAAATTGCATTGCCAGGTACTGTGGTGGATTCCAAGATTTGCCATCCAAATGAATTCGATTTTTACCTATGCAGTCATGCTGGTATTCAGGTACACATTAGACTTCAATTGTAGTGAATCGTCATCTTCAGTCTGTGTTGAAGCAAACTGATGCTGGCCTTATTTAGTCTTATAATATGTGTACAAGCAACTGATGGCGGCCTATGAATTGTTTGTTTGTCAGGGAACAAGTAGGCCCGCTCATTACCATGTTCTTTGGGATGAAAACAATTTCACAGCAGATGGGATGCAGTCATTGACGAACAACCTCTGTTACACGTACTTAACCTCCACCCAAACAGGATAAAAAGCTAAGAGTGGACAATTGATTTTTGACCTTCACTTTTGCTTTGTGGCTGCTTGTGTGCCACTTTTCTGTTGTTTGTGCTTCTGATTAGACTGTGGTCAGGGGTAGGTATAGGCATAAGCTCGGCGTCTAGAAGTTATAGTTACAAGATGCCCACTCATTTCAACGTGATGTGGTCAAACTGAAGATTCTGAGTCCCTCCTCCCTATTTGCATATGGATGTGGGCTTTAATCTACATCCCCAAATCCCACTCCCACTCCCACTAGGCATTTCATTGAGATGTTTAAATTCTTTGAAAAAGCAAATGTTCCGAGGATTTCATTTTTGGTATACGTAGATAACTCATATCTAGTCAAATTCTTAAATTTCTAAGTCAAAACCGCTGTAAATATTTCTTGATGTTGAGAGATGAGCAAAAGAGTGTGTTGCTTTTAGCAATTAATTATTCAAAAGCATGAGGCCACTTTAGCATATGTCCCAACGCATGTCCTCACTTTTGTTAGATTTGCGTGTATAATGCTTGGAATCTTGGATACAGGTATTATTATGGGGTATATTTTATTCATATTGGACGAGGAATATTGGCGAGGTCCAGACCATGTAGGTGGTAAAAACGTTGGGTGTGCATGGTGTCTTGCAACCAGCCATTTTATGGATATAGGCATTCAAAACATATGCAGAACATTAAACCAACATTCAATAAGAGTCTCCACTCCCACTAATATAGACCCAACTTTGGTCCAATCTAAAGTTAGACTCATTGACTGCCTTGTGATTAGTAAATTCAGCGGATTTTTTAAATCAAGATACAACATCGAAAAAGGAATGGATATTCCACAGACGTTGTTTGGCACTTGGCAGCCTGTTTTTGAGGGTGGTTTATATGCCAAGCAACTTAGTCATTATTCTTTGATCCTTAATAGATTACTTAGTTATTAAAAGTATCATTCATTCCTTGCATTTTGATGAGTGTTCATTTTTAATTCTAATTTTAAATTCGATGTTCATTTAGTGGTCACTTTGAAGTATTTTTCAAGATTTTTTCAGATATATATATTTAAAATATCTATACTGATATATATATATATATATATATATAATATACAAGAATTTAATCTTCCCCTTAATATCGGCGGCAGAGAAGGAAGGAAAAAGAAAAGACAAATGCTGCTGTAAGAATGCAGAGTGGGCAAACACCTAAAGTAACTAAAAGGAAAACCGATTAAATTTTACATGATTGGACCGCCTTTAAACTTGTATAGCGAGGTTAAAGAAAAGATAGTTTCATTTGCTTAGGTACCTATTGATGAATGAAAAAGGAAAGTAGGGTTAGGGGTTTAGGGTTTACTTTATTTATTTGTGGTTTGCTTACTTGTATCGCATGCTTTCAGGTATGCGCGCTGCACCCGCTCTGTTTCCATAGGTGTGTGTCAGAGCATCATGTTTATTTATTTTGACGCTTTATTCTTTTTATTTCGGTGAAGGCGGGGAGTTAATCGGAGAAAAGTTGTTGTACAAATGCAGTTCCGCCAGCATACTATGCACACTTGGCTGCATTTAGAGCGCGGTACTACATGGAACCAGATATGTCAGACACCGGATCGCTTTCCACTGGAAATGGCAATGGCAATGGCAAGAGCAAAGGCAAAGGCGCTACACGCAGCAACAATAATAATAACAACAACAATGGTACACGTGTTGGCATCGGCGCTGGTGTTCGGCAATTACCGGCTCTGAAGGAAAATGTGAAGAAAGTGATGTTTTATTGCTGATCTCTAGTGTATTCGTATTCCATTGTAATTATCGTAATGCAGAGCGGCGGTGTCTCGCCAATCCAGCCGTCACATCATAACATTCGTGGATATATATACATTCATGGCCGCATTGTTGGCGCACCGGAATTTTGCTGTGAGAGATACCTACCTATTTTTGACTTTAATTTAATCTGCCTCTGGTAAAAGGAAGTGTACCATTCTTGGCCTCTTAAGCATCAAATTCAAAAACGGATGTATCCTTTTGCACGCATTCTTTCTTATTTAATCGGAAAGATTTCTATCTTCGCTGGAAACACCTGTTTTTTTTGTGAATAAGAAAATATTATTACGAGTTTTTTATTTTTTTCCCTTTCCTGAGGGGAGAAAGGAAAAATTGTATTTATATTGCAAATTAAAATTTAAAGACTGTGATAAGATTTATTAAAACACAACAAATCCAACTATCTAGGAAAAGGAAAACATCACAATAAAGGAACTAAATCCAAAACATGAAGATGAAGATGCTTAAATCCTTCAAAACCATGCGGCAATGAAAAGGATAACTAAAAACTCGTTGTGAATAAAATCAGTCATATAATAACTATATCACTGCTAAACGTTTCCTACCTACCTTGGCCTCAGGGTCCGTCATTCTCGTATCTGCTTGAATGGTTGAGGGAGGTTTCAACATCGTATTTGCCTCTAACTCAATCAACAAGAAGTGAGTCGTCAAATATATACCAGTTTGTAACATTTTATTACACATAGTTTAAGCAATAAAACAAGTGAATTTAATAAAGCCCAACTGTCTGATTCTTGCCCCAATGCAGCTTTGAACTCTATATGATGAGAATTTGAAAAAGTATAAAATGCCCCACCCTTGGTCATCATGATCGGGTATAAAATGCCCTTGCTCTGAAAAAGTATAGAATTTGAAATCTATTGGTTCCATCAAAAGAAAATCCCATGGTTTAATTTTGTCTTATGATAAGATTGGGCACCACCCTTGAGAATTATATTTGGCTACAATTCTAATACCCTCATAATAAAATTTGATTTGATAAACGGTTTGGAAGATCTATTTTGTTAATCCAAAAAGATTATGGAGACCTAGCCACATGCCCAAAAAACCACATAAGGTATCGTCATCCCCTCAAAGATAAAAGCATTCCTCAATAGTGTTACCACGCCAACTATTTTTATCTCGAGTAAGAAATTTAGTTTTTGTCCAATAATTAACTAAAAGATGATCAACATTCTCTTTTGTGGATTTGCACAGAGCACATTTGCCAAGACCTTGCTAGAGTCTTATTTGTTGTGCATCCCAATAAACAATATTTTCCTTAAAAACTAACTAGGGAAACAAATTTGTTTTTATTAGTTGTGCTTTGATTTTCTAGAAGTTTGTCCACCATTACCTTGACTCCCCTTGTATGTCTTATGAAAATATCGCCTTGTGTACACATTTTGTTGTAGCTTCTAGTCCTTTGGTTTTTGGACCAAATAATTGCATCCTCCTCTTCTTTGAATATAATAGAGCTTAATTGTAATTTATGAACAAGAACAGTTTAGTTTTCCTTTGATTCCCCTTCTAAGCCTAGGGATTTTGCAAATTTCCAACCTTGTTTCCAATCAACAACATTAGCCAGAGAGTGTAAACCTTTGATGTGCAGTAAGTCAATAGTTGTATCTAACAGTTTCCACATTCCTTCACAATGTACCCAAGGGTTTCCCCCTAGCCTTACATTCTCTCTGTATGCATATACTAGGATGACATATAATTATCATATTTCTCTCAATAGATTATGAATCAAATAATGTCATAATAATAGAGCTTGGACATACTTGGACAATTGAGTAAGGACCTAGAATAACTGTATAACTAGTAGAGGACAATCTACACTTAAATGTCAAGAGGAAAGGGTTCCAAAGCCTAAGTCTATGACATGGAGTATAGATCTCAATAGAGCTCGATGATGGGTAAGTGATAGTAAGGGTGATTGCAAAAGTGCAAGTAAAGTAAATGATTGAAAATGTGCAAGTGAAGTAAATGGTTGTAAATGTGCAAGTAAATTAAATGATGGGTAAGTGGTTGCAAAGAGGGTAATGTGTAATGGTCAACTAAATGGGGATATATGCAACTTAACATGATACGTGACAACCCTAAGAAACCCTATATATATACCACCTTATTCGATATAAGGAAGAACATAAACAATGAGTGGTACACATATACATCCACAAAGCAATAAACCAAACAATATCTAAACTACTAAGTAAATAAATTAAAGTGTAAAGGGATAAAAATATTTGCCTTTAGGTGGACCCATCAATGCTTTAATCTCCCCTTTGACTTAAGTGACACTTTGTAAAAGATGTTGTAGGTTGAAGATCTTAAACGGTAAGATGAAGACCTAGATATCCTTACTTAGGAACTCCGAAGACCTCTCCTATTGGGCTTCGATAACACTCCAAGACAAGACCTCCAAGATAAGGTTCTCGTCTCTAACTCTTCCAAATACTACTTAGGAGCAAAAAATGCAAGCGTAAGTAGAGTGTATGAATGTGATATATCTTTTAGGAATGAAATATCACCCCTATATATATGGTTATAATACCTAAAACTAATTTTGAACTCTAAGCTGATAGTATTGGCCAAGTCGATACAGTTGGAAGATGTCAGCTGACACAATATGGTATTACCAGAATGATACAATACAAATGATAGAAGATAGACTCAAAATTGTATCACGTTGGATGATTCAATGTAGGGAAGACAAAGAACAAAATAGAGTATATCAGCTAGATCGATATAATAGGATATAGAGAAGCTAGTAAATTTGACCGATACAATAGGATATAAGAAGTGTTTAACCCTAAATTTAGATATGGAATCCTACTTGGGTAGATAGGGTTAATAATATAGAAATGACAATGCACAAGGGTGATGATCGGAGCTACGACAAACCAATGGGGTGCTGAACTTATATATCATAACAAGCTAAGTACATTACTTTTTTGTAATTTTCATATCTAGCATAGTTGTACTTACTATTTTTAACTTATCTCAGTTATATAATATATATATTATATAACTGAGATAAGTTAAAAATAGTAAGTGCAACTATGCTAGATATGAAAATTACAAAAAAGTAATGTACTTAACTTGTTATGATGCTAATGCAGTTTTAGATCTGGAATAGACTGGAAGAGGATCCTGAAACAGTTGTCAGTTTGATACTTCTAGAGCTGCAAATGGTAATGTTAGTCTAGGACAGTTGCATCGACGTTACTATTTGAATCTGACGCAAGTGTCATGTACGGAATATGTGCTAAAAAAAGATATGACCACCTAGATTCTTTTGGGTTTGACTTCATCTTCACTCTGGTGCATTCAAATATGGGTCATGTACTATCGCTCCTCATGAATTAAAACAAACCTTAGTTCTCCATCTTCATAGTGACCTTAGGGAAGAATAGGTTAGCGAGCACAAGTTGTCAAGTTGACTTCAAATACTCCTTTGTCAATGAGCATTGCCTACATAGCCAATACTCCGAAGAGGACCTCAGACTGATGTAGTTCTCCGCTACATTTTGGCTTGTGTGTGAATCATGGAATATGTGCAAAAAAAGTACAATGGTGATCTAGTTTGTAACTTGGCAAATATAACTCTTGAAAGCCTCATTTAGTACTTCAAACCTATAAATGTGTTGTTCCTATGACTGATATAGAAATAAGAGAAAATAAATAAGCTTTATTCAATTGAATGCTTGATAAAAATGCTTTTGATAAGTTTGTCTTGATGTTTTTTTGGTATTTTCTAAGTTTTGTGGCTTAGAAACGAATGAAAGTTGATCTTGTATTTATATCAATTTTTTTGAGGAAATAACTCACATTAAATCACTTAGGTTGACCATTAGGATACATTTCATTTACAAATTGGATGGATTTAAGGCACTAGACACTAGCATCGACACAGGTGTCTATCCCATATGTTAGTGTCCAAGAAGAGAAAAGTAGGTACAGATTTAGAACTTGCAGAGGTGAAAGATAAGTAGGTTTTAAGTATTTTGGACAAGATAGAAGGTCTGAGTCATCAACGTGAAACTGGTCGGACTAAGAGATAGGCTAAGGGTCACAAGATAGAACAAATATGAGACTTCAAAAAGCAAGAAAGGTCTAAAACTAAGAGGAACAACTAAGGTTTGAGTTTGTCAAGTGTACAGACTGAGGTGCTATATAATCCATAAAATAGTGTTTACATTTGTCCCTCATTTAATCTAGTAATGAAATTACTAGTTAAAAAAAAATGAATATGTACTTGGGTGTGTATAACACACCTTGCCTATGCTTGAGTTTAACTTTAGGGCTTTGTTGGGCACTGACCTACAACCAAGAGCATGTTACAATACATAATCAGTGCATATAATATGGAATTGAAAGTACTTGAAAAGACTGAAATTGAAAGAGCAAGGTTTATAAGTACACCTATGTATCAATGTAACCGCCTTGCCTATTAGCAAGTTGATTTTAAAGATGTATCTTTATAAGACATTGAAATTGAGATTATTACAAATATATAGATCTAAAAAGTGCATATATCTAAGGAGATAAAAATATATTGGAAGACACATGCCCCCAACTTTGGAGAAAAGATGAGTTGCCATGTGATAGTTGAAATTAGCTCAACCATGCAACCCAATCATACTTGTAACTTGGTAAGCATTAGTGAACAAGTCAACTCATATTGTAAAATTGGTAAGGTTGGATGATACAATCAAGTTCAACCTAAAAACATAGCAAGATTGAGTGATTTAATCACCTCAACCATACCAAAAATGAACCAACTATTATACTAGATTGGCTCAATGTAGTGCATAAAAGTACGTCCTGGGTACCAATGTGTAAAAGTATATTTTGGTGGGTGATGACAATACTTGAGAGTGTTTTGAAATCTGAAATGATTTAGATTTTATAACATTAGGTGCACATTATATAACATATGCACCTTAGATATGTCTCATGCTAAAATTGTATATAACAATGTTACTAATGTATAAAATTTTACAAATGTGAATTTGAATCATATAATTGTATGCTTTGGCCAATTTGAAAACTGTGTAAGTTTGGAGAACATGCTTCTAAAGCACGCCCCCACTATATATGGAGAAATCTGAAAACTTGAATAAGTACTAATGTGGAAGACATATTTCTAAAACATGTCTCCACTGAATTTGGGTGTGTCAAATATTGAATAAGTGGGAGAACATGTTTCCAAAGCATGCCTCCACTAAATCAAAAACTGTGAATGTGTGGAAGCCATGCCTATATATCATGCCCCCATTGAATCTGAAAACTATGAATGTGTGGAAGCCATGTCTATATAGCATGCCCCCACTAAATCTAAAAATTGGTATATGTACCAAATACTGAATGAGTGTGGATAACATGCTTCTAAAGCATGCCCCTCCTTTAAGATGAGGGAAAAATAGAAACCAATAGTTAATTCACCTCAAAAGGATAAGATAATTGTATAATTTGTGAATGTAACCCTGTAGTTGTAGTAATCTAAAATGTCATTTTAGTGTAATGAATGTCACTTGAGACCACCTTATCCTCAACTTGGCCCTAGACCCATCTTAAGGAATCTTTTGATCCTTTTCTAGCTTTCGTACAAGTCCAACTGATTCCCATATATACCAAAATTAACACTAAGCCACCCCCTAGAGATCCAGGTCTCTTTTTTGTCTGTTCCTACCACTTAGACATTAGCACAGTCCTTTGGACTATAACGCACTACGTTATTGACCAAAGAGTAGCATTAATGTCCCCTTTCTCCTTACTCTCTCAATAGATATCTTTCCATTCCTCAAAGCAAATTTAGGGTTGGCCTAGACCTATTTCACATCTTGACAAACACCATAATGCTATATATAGACCACTTTAATTCATTTATCTGCTAGATGGAAATTAGATGTAAATACTCATAAATAAACTTAAAAACAATTATGTAAATCAAATTTGTTGATCCCTATTGTGTCATATTTTGGCATACACCCATCTATAGCAGCCCAAATATCAGATTACTCAAATTTTTAGTCTCAACTTATACTCAAAGCACTCAAACCTAAACTCATATTATCATTCACTTGCACTTGTACCAACACTTAGATTAAGAGAACTACATCAGGGTTGATCCCCTTTTTATGTATTGGTATGTAGGTAACATTCAACACATGGGGAGTTGAGGTCACATCTAGCCTACCCTACAACGTCACTCTTTTTCTACTTGTGCTCCTCAAATACCCTAACAAACATGGAGGCCTAAGGTTTTATATTAAAATCAATCAAAACAAGGAATAGACAACGAACCAACATTCATTCACACAGGCATAAACTTCTCAGAATCAAGTGAAGGTCCATCCAAGAACTCACTACCCTTGTTGCCAAAAGGACACTAGCATAGTGCACTACTGTTTAGCGAACAACACTATTGTCTAAGAGGGTTTCTGATTACTGATTGTTGTTTACGACACCTTGCATAGTTTTTGTACTAGTTTTTAGCCTACCACTTTTCTTAGTTTCCAACTAAGTACATCTCTTGTAATTCATTGTTATTTATAGAATAATTGGATAAATCAATTATTATACAAATTAGAGGTTGTTGATATTTCTATATTTATTCCTTAATTTATTATTTCAGTACTTTAACAATCTAGGGTTTTACATTCCATAACTCCCTTAAAAGTTAAATTATTTGGTGAATCCAACTTACTTCGAATACTGTAAAAATCCTAGCCTTAGATGCTCCTAGGGTTTGTATCCTTCTTTTTCCTATTTTCATTTCTTGTGTTAAGCTTTTTAGGATTTCATATATTCTGTTATAGCAACCCTCTTTCATTTTGTTTACTATATGCCATCTAAAAAAGTTATATCTCTTCCTTTAAGAAGAATTGCTAGGCTTAGTGGTAACCCTATTGAGCATATCCAGATTCCTTCCGTTTGATCCTATACTATGGATAAAGAAACAGTTAAAACCCACCTCATTGATCCTTTACATCTTGATTATGTAAAATTTAATGATAATACATCGAAACATGATCAATAAAATCAAGATATCAATGATACACAAGATAGGACTTAGGACACCTCCCACCTTCCCCTCGATGATGACAATCTAATAATTAATAAAGATGAGGTCTAAAAAAGTTTCAGAGATAGACTTAGGCAATAACCCCATGATCATGCACAAATTTTGCAAGCTATATTGGAAATAAAAACACATCACTTGGTCAATCCTCCAACCCCACATATACTAATATTGTTATACCTATTACATGGACAACTCAAATTCTTTAATAATTTTCTATAGCTAGTTAAATCTCACTAGTGGCACCACCTCTTGTGGCTAGTACACATCCGTCCTCTTTAGATGTACAATTCTTTAGGTAGAAGATCAATTCTATGTAGTCCAAGGTGTTACATCTTCAATAGGGTGCTAGTAGACTATCTTATGCCTTGGACTCTCATATGCTCCTACATACACCTTTGATTCATCATATAGCAACAACTCCTTTGCCTTTTAGATTTGTGGCACCCAAGATTACTTTTTAAGATGGTAAGGGTGACCTAGAGCATCATTTATGCACTTTCTATGCAACATATTTAGACTATGTATCCAATGATTGTCTCTTAAATTGTTCCCTCACAATTTAAAGGATTATGCATTACAATGGTTTTATGATCTTCTTAATCAGTCCATCACAACATTTAATCCACTTGTAGATATGTTTTTAGCACATATTTCAATCAACATCGGTGATAAGGTTTCATATGTTCAAGTTGCACAACACAAAAAAAAATCCAATGAGCCAATAGCTGAATATGTCGTGCAATATAAAACTATATTAGCAAAGATGACTAGCCCCATGGAAAATATAGAACCCTAGGACATATTCAAGCAAAGTTTATTACTGACATTACATGAATCTATACTATTCAAAAAGTTTCCATTATTCATAGATCTATGCCATATAGTGAAAGAATGGGAAGTTAAGCTTCTTTCCATGGGAAAATTAAAGTACACAACTAAATCGGATTCAACTAATAAGTGTTCCAATAAGCCCCCATATAAAGTGAGGCCCACTGAAAACAATAATGACTAAAAGACAATAGTTAATGCAGCCTCAAATATAGCTCCTTGCATGCTTTTATTAGCTCTTCCAAGGGGACCTTTCACAATTCTTCTTGAATCGCCATCATGTGTTCTCTAGAAACTCTTGAAATGCAATATCATATCTGTTCCTCCCATAAAAGAGATTGATATGACTAGGCCTCTTCCAAGGAATTATGATTCCAATGCATTTTATGATTATCATAGGGCACCATGCCATACTACAAATAGATACTACAAATTACAACATAAGATACCAAATTTAATAGATGCTAATATCTTTGATGTGAGCACTCCTATACAGGCACCTAGAGCAAAAACAATGTAAGTGAAATCAATGAAAATATTTTCTAATCCATTTCTAAAACATACAACTAATGAGACAATAACGACTTTAGGTGTTCATTATACCTATCAGGCACATCCACCACCAACATCTTATCATATCATACGATGGACACACACCCTCTAAACAATATCATTGGTGTGTATCATACTACAATGCCAACTAGACCTCTCATCACTTTCTCAGAGCAGGAGATCATTGACAATGACTTATATTTATATGCACTCTTTGTATGAGCTTACATTGATCATCATCCTGTTCAAAGTGTCATGGTTAACAATGGGTCAAGCATTAATATGTGTACTACTACACTTCTACATCACTTGGGTTATATTATTTATAGCTTCAGTGGCCATGCTCAAAGCTCCATCAGAGAGATAGTTCTTACATTATAAGTTGGTCCCCCATATGTGGCCATCAAATTCTTTGTTGTACCTAGTGTTAACAATTTGACATGTTATTGGGTAGGCATTGGATACAACAACTTCATGCCATTCCATCCACCATACACATATATCTTAGGTATATACATGCTAATCAGGTGGTTACAATCAAAGGCCTTCCATGAGTATCCTTTACCTATTCCACTTCCAATTACACAAAAACCATAGTCACAACTCCATGCATAGATTCCATTAACACACCTCTGATATTAGTTGAGCCACCAATGTAGGTCAGGTCTACTCCTATAACATTACCACATACACATACTCTCCCATAGAGACCTTTATTAGAGAGACCCCTATGTTAGAGACATGTTATGAATTATAGAGAGCCTCTCTCTACCACATTACCATCCAGATTAGTGTTAAAACATAGAGCACCCATGTTAGTCATAGCTTATTCTACCAAATGGGTCCCCAAGAACCCCATAGTTCATATCCCTATTCAGTCAGCTCCACAGATTCATAGCCCCATTCCACATATATTTTTAACTACATAGTACTCATGACATCTAATTCACAGATATCAGATACCTTCTTGTAGATAATGTGCAGTTGCTATCCCTTTATTTGATACAACACACCTTGATAGCGAGTCTCTTGTGAGACTCATCGGTTAATATGTTCCTCCCTATCTATACATAGTTTCATTTTCATATTGCTTGTACATAGCTTATATTCATAAAATACAAAAACATTCAAATATTTTTTAGAAAATATAAATTTTAGATTGTATGTATTTTCATGTTTACATTCCTTCTATTTTCTAAGTACTACATATGTTATCTATGTTAGTATAGTTATTTTTTATCACACATACATGCTTCACTTGTTCCTTTCGAGTGTTCACAAATTACTATAAGACTCAAGTCCTCTACACAAATCCATATTTGCTACTATCTACCTATTGGGGGCACATACACAGATTCAACATTGATACATTTGCTTATTGGGGGCATTATACTACATAGCTTCTGGTTTTTAGGTCATATCTTTTTATACTCCACATCATAGATTTAACAATGATTATATCTTGCTATTGATCATCCTATACTACACTAATTTTTTGCCGACTACCATTACTATAGACTTAGCTTATGTACATATTTACTCTTATAAAAAATTTTACTATATGTTTATGCATGCTTTCATTTCTATCTTTACTATTTTAGACTTGATTGTGTCTCTTTGATTCTACATCTACTTGAGGGAATTTGAATATGCCACTATTTTATAGTTCTAAGCCACTTCCTTTCACTATATGTATGCTTTGGACATGTTCCCATGTACTTGTGAGTGATTTATTGATTGTGTATGTGAATATTTGAACATGTCCTTCCATGTGGCTCTAAGCCAACCTTGCTTGCGCTTTACGTATGTGGACTTTTTCCCATGTCTTTGTATGTTTTTTTTCTCAGACTTAGTGACATGTGACCATGTCCCTTGTATTGTATCCCCTTAGCCTACTTTGCATGCCTTATGTGTTTGTATATATGATTTCATGTATACATCATGGCCATGACACTTATCTCTTGTTTTTTACTTGCACATCTAGTTTGTGATGCCATGAGGGACCTCATGCATCTCCCCTTCCTCCATGGGTGCCTTGATGGACATCATGCCCTACTCCCCTAGGTAATTACTTAGATTATATCCATATTTGATGTTCATATATATGCTTACATTGTTATGTCTATCTTGAAAATCTTGTGAATTCTAGATTTAACATACATTATATATTACCAACTTATGCTCAGACTATATTACATTTTGATGTCATGTATCCACATTATATTGGTTTATCGTGTAGATATCATATGTTTTCAGTCTAACACACATGATGCATATATATTTTTTAATACAATTATTACAGGGTTTAAATAACTCCCCTCAAAAGAGGGGGCATTTAGAGGGGTTTGTCATAGAGATCAAGCTATCCTAGCGCACTCTGAACATAATTTTCAGCATGCAAACACAAAATATAGAGCCTAGACTCAGGAAAACATAGTGAAAAACAATCACATGTAGATCAGTCTCAATTTTACATAGAAACAACATATTTGGTCAATAACATGACACATAGGACATTAACATAATGCGTTATTGACCAAGTGACCATGCTACTATTAAGTATCCCTAGAAATAGAAAATTTTAGAATGATCAGAATGGTATAGTAGTTACAGTTTAGGTTTGCACAATATTAGTCATAAAATATCATATATGTTCAATTTATGCTCAGTTATATGTATAATTACATATCTTTATTCATATTAGAGGTATCATGCATAGCATGATCACTCCCATTTCAATTTTAGATACTTAAACATGAATTATTATGACTCTATACAAAATCCATATACATAGATATTAGGGTTGGGGGCATGTGCACGACATATCATTCCCATATGTTCAGTTTGATACCAATACACTTAGATGGAATGATAGTTCCAGGTCATTATCCACATTGTTACTCTAGACACCATTTACACCATGTTTACACTAGATTGATGCCTTATTCTATTTGCAGTGGTTGACTTTATCGAGTGGACCTTAAGCTACATTTTAGAGTTCTCGAGTGGCCCCTAAGCCATTTTATATTTTAGAGTTTCTGAGTGGCCCTAGAGCCATTCTATATAGTTTAAGTTAAATCACACAGTCTCAATTTTAGATGCATCTACTACACATGCGTAGGCAATGATAGAGTCATATCCTACTTGATTTCTTAAGCCACCTACATGAGAGGGTCAAATAAGCCATCGGTATAATCTTAGCTATTCACATGTTATGATCCATTGAGTAAGGGTGGGAAATGATTGACTCAAATCTAAATTGATTTCTTGAGCCATCTACACATGAGGATTGACCAAGCCATCAACTCAGTCTAAGTTATTCACTATTTGATCACCATCTACATGCACACATAAGATGTCACCAAGTTTTAGCATTAGTTCACATACCCAATGAGGTGTATTCATTCCTTTCCTCTTTCTCTCATCTCTTTACTCAATTTTGTCTTTGATTTTGATATTTATTAAGGACTGATTCGTTCATGTTTCATTTATAGGGGACACAATGGAGCATACTTTGTAGACTCGGACTTAGATTCACGGGCTTCACTTCCTAGGTAAGTCTAGGTATGTTTATTTTCTTTCATCCTAATCATTTCACTTTATTACATTTTTATAATAAAATGGGGGTGAATATAGTCATCTAAAATATTATTTTAGTGTAATGAGTGTCACTTGAGACAATCTTATCCTCAACTTAGCCCTAGACCTATCTTAAGGCCTCTTTTGATCCTTTTCCAACTTTCATGCGAGTCTAACCCATTCCCATATATACCAAAAGCAACACTAATCCACCCCTTATAGATCTAGGTCTCTTTTTACCCCATTCTTATCACCTAAACATTAGCACGATCCTTTGGACTATAGAGCACTACACTATTTACCAAAAGATAATACTAATGCTCCTTTTCTCCTTACTCTCCTAACGAATATCGTTCCATTCCTTAAAGCAGACTTAGGGTCGACCTAGACCTATTTCACATCTTGACAAGCACCATAATGTTTTATCTAGACCACTTTCATTCATTTATCCACTAAATGGAAACCAAATAAAAATACTCATAAATAAACTCAAAACTAATTGTACAAATTAAGGTTGTTGATCCCTATTCTACCTTACTTCTGCATACACCCATCTACATCAACATAGATCTCAAACTAATCATATATTCAATCCAAAGTCACTAACTGAAATTGACACTCATACTAGCATTCACTTGCACTTGCATTAGCACTTAGATTGAGAGAACTACATCAAACTTGATCCCCTTTTGAGGTATAGGTATGTAGGCAAAACTCAACACATGGGGTGTAAGTTCATGCCCAACCTACCCTACTAATTTTATTATTTATCTATTTGTGCTCTTAAAATACCCTAACAAACATGGAGACCTAGGGTTTTGCATTGAAATTAGTTAAAACATGGAACATGCAACAAACCAACATTCATTCACATAGGCAAAAACTTCTTAGAATTAGGCAAAGTTCCACCTATAAATTCACTATCCCTACTTCCAAAAGGACACTAGCATGACACCAAGTACACTAGCATGGTGCATTACTGTCCAAAGGATGATGCTATTTTCTAGGAGGGTTTATGACTCCTGATTGTTTTTCACAACACCTTGCATAGTTCTTGTACCTTGTTGATCATGGTAACATATGGATAGTAATAATACAAGCTCAATAAGTAAATCAAGCACACATAGAAACACTCAAAATCAAGTCAAAAGGTAATGGTCCAAAGAGACTAAAAATAAGAGGCATGTTCAAATGTTGCACAATTGAAGAGACATGATTGAGTCAAATGTCCATAAAATCAAGGATGGCATATTCAAATATCCATAAATAAACAATGGCATGTAAATGTCAAAGAGAGCATACATAGGCACATAAGCTGCAAACAAAGGAGTATAATAAAATGATTGAATAAGCAAGACAATACCAAGGAAAGACATTCAAGGAAGTGTATAAAGGAAAGCATAAGAAATCAACATAAGCATATCATAGTAGTGTATGGATCAAGTATGTTAGAAAAAAATATCAAATGCATATCATATCAAGTACCCTATATAAGATATAATCATGGATGAAGACATGTGTAAGTATGTATATGATCTCAATGTTGGAAGCATAATGACTGAGAGGGGGGTGAATCAATCTTTCATTTTTTTTTACAACTTTACTTTATCATTCATAAACTATCAAATTAATATAGTGAACTGACAACACATCAAGAACCATTTGTATGAGTATGAGACAAGAGCATAACACATAGAACACATATTTGAGTGAGAAACCTTCAAGGGGAATAAAACCCATTAATATCTAAAAATAGATTATAATCCTATAAGACAAACATCAAATTTGGTGAAGCACCAATTTCACATGGAGCACCAACCCCAACTAGCTACAAATCTCTCCTCTCATCAAGGGGAGGTTCCCTATAAATATGAGGAGCTATACACTATATAGATGCAAAAAATAACACTCAGGGGTAGGACAACACCATCCATCTCTCTTTTTTTAGAGATGATGTTCACAAACAAAGGAGAAATCTAGGTGGAAATAATGAAGGCACTTCTCTTCTTTCAGAAGTGGTCTTATAGTGAACAGTTGGAATTCTTTCTGATAAGTAACAAGTAACTAGAAACAAAGGGTGTAGTAACCAGTAGACTGAGATGTAGCACAAAGTCTCCACCTTGACTGCCCAAGAGTGAAATACGAAGGACAATGAGGGCACAAAGTCATCCCAAGGCCCTTTACACAAGAACAAAAAAATAGACAAACACACTAAAGGCAATTGTGGGGGCAAAAAGTCTCTCCACAGTTGGCTTCAAGACATCTTCCTGATTACTTTCACTAGTTCTACTTATTTCATTAAAATGGACAAGAACACATTCAAGAAATAGACATAAGAACAATCCCCTAAATGACACAAGCTATAACAACACAAAGTCTGAAAGTAACCTGCTTTCTCATTCAAATAAAAAAATATGATCAACAATCTAAGCTCAAAGTCTCAGTAATCGCCTTTCAATTTTGATAGAGTTTTGCTTCTATAACCAAAAAGATCTCCTTTTGCATAAAACAAGAGTTTACAATATATGGCAACCAAGAAAGGCTTGGCATGTTGTTCCATAAAGTGGCCCATGTTACATTCAATGCCTTGAATGTATTTTTAGTTTTGTCAAGGGACCATGCTGGAAAATAGGGTGGCTAATTTAACTGTGGCATGCTAAGTCATCTCAAATGTTTCCTCTTGGGTCTGGGTCATCTGGTTTGTCACTTGATGTCTGCGCAGCTATCTATTTCACTTTCACTCCAAGGGAGACAAATAGGGTTCTCCTTCAATGTTTGCAAGCTCGAAAATCTACTTTATAGACTGTTCTAGCTACTAGAATAACTACTATGTAGATATTTCCCTCTTTGTCTCTTCTTAGTTTTGTCTTTTCTTGGAATCTAAGCTCTCAGGGCTATATTCTCAGCTTTGCTGGCTCTTTCAGCTCCTCTCAGTGGTTCTTCCCTTTGGCATTTTGGCCTTTGAATACATTCGAGTCTGCACTCAAGCCTTCAAAGATCAATAGCTATTTCATTGCCACAAATTTGATGTCTGTGGAGACGTCACCAGATGTCTGGATCCCAACTACTAGTTTGCGATGCTCAACTTTGATGTCTTCGAGCCCGTCATCTTCCTTGGCAATTCCTTCAGCTTTGTTGTTTGATCCTTCTCAGAGGGGACCTACCCTTCAGGGTCTTGATAAAGGTCTATTTTACTTGGCAAGAGCCCCCTGTAAGGGTACCTACCCTTCAGGGTCCTTCGGGTGGTCTTTGGGTTTCACCGAGTGGCCTTCGAGTTTCACTGGGTGGCCTTCAGGCTCCAATTTCTTTGATCTCCAATTCCTTCAGACAAAATGTTTGAAGGAAATATTCCCTCACGTTTCTTTCCTACTTGCTTTCACTTTCGGTCGGGCTTATTACTTTGGACAAAAGTCTGAAGGAATTGCCTTAGCATTTTTGCCACAAAAAATCCCTCCAAAGAAATTCCTTTGCTCCTTTTAGCCTTTGAAATTGTCCATTTGATCCTTGCCTACCCTTTGAAAGGGTTGTTTGACCTCCAAGGTTGTCTTTCGAAAAAGTTGCAAGGGTCCTTTTGGCTTCGAAGTGCCCTCCGCAAGGGCACTTGTCCTTCAGGCTTTTGAAATTAAACCAACTGATTGAAAATGCCTAAGTGTCGAGAGCTCATTTCTTTCCTGTAGAGTTCATAGAAATGAACCTGTAGAGTTTGTAGAAATGTATCTACAGAGTCTATAGAATCTAGTCTGTAAAAACTAAAAACTAACCTGCAGAGTCCATAGTTTTGAGTCTGTATAACTCAAACTGTAGAGTTCGTAGATTCCTTCCTGTAGAGTCTATATAAATGTATCTACAGAGTCCATACAACCCAATCCGTAGAAACTAGAAACTAACCTATAGAGTCTGTAGTTTTGAGTCCATAGAAATCATCCTATAGAGTCCATAGATTCCTTCCTGCAGAGTCCGTAGAAATGAACCTGCGAAGTCCATAGTTTTGAGTCTATAGAATTCAGCCTGCAGAGTCCATAAAAACTTATCTATAGAGTCCATATAAATGAGCCTGTGGAGTCCATAGTTTCAAGCCTGCAGAGTTTGTAGAAATATGAAGAAGCTTGAAAAATAGAGAATTTGAATACTGAGAACAATTTTTTAGAAGGGAAGAGAGGAGTTTGGCCTGCTGGACCAAAATAGTTCATATGTTGTCACCAAAAATTATTGATAGATTTTTGGGAACAACAACTGGCTCTAATTGGGAACTTCCTTCAGTTGAAAACTTAGAACAATTGAGGGGAGTAGAAACTAGAACCTCTAGTGCCTTAAAGTATGCCATTGGGCTATGGAGTCATGCTACCCAAATAGAAAGGCTCCAAAAAAAATGAAAATGAACAACACAACAAAGAATGAAAGCCTATACAAATATACATATGTACAGGTGAAATTATCTAACACTTCAAGAATTGAAGTGCTTCAGATGTTGCCCATTATGAGGTAGAGAAAAGGGCGTGCCATTTTGATACTTCAACAAGAAACTATTTTCACCATTGAGCTGCTAGATAATAAATGGGCCTCTCCATAGGGAATCAAACTTCCCATGCATTCCCTTCGGTTCTCTCCATTTGTCCCACAACAAGACTTGATCTCCAATCTAGAAATCATGATTCTTTGCTTTTTGGTTGAAGAGTTTCTTCACCAGACTTTGATGTGTAGCAATCTGGTCCACCACTATAGTTCATTGCTCATCCAGCTCAGTCAAGTAGATGATCCTTTTATCAATGGAGCTTTCATATGTTTGATCTTCAACTGCCTTAGCCAATTTCAATGCTAGCAATTCCAGCGTGATTGCTATCTCTACATTGAGACCTTAAAGAAGTTGGAATGGTGACATACCAATTTCTCTCTTGGGTGTAATTTTGTCTGCCCATAAAGCATCAACCAATGCTTTATGACATGTTTGTTGGTTGTCATCTACCAGCGTCTTGATGATAGTCACCAGGTTCTTATTGCTTGATTCAGCTTGGCCATTACCTTGTAGAAAATAATTAAAAGAGTGGGAGACGGTAATCCCATAGTAAAATTAGAATTGAGTAATCTCCTGGGAAGAGAAATAGGCTGCGTTGTCTATG
Organism: Torreya grandis; assembly: GCA_037957365.1. Lineage (NCBI taxonomy): Eukaryota > Viridiplantae > Streptophyta > Pinopsida > Cupressales > Taxaceae > Torreya > Torreya grandis. The sequence goes on along the minus strand of JARHVA010002582.1, from coordinate 666,973 downwards.
ACAATCTTGGTTGGGACCCCAAACCTGGAAATAATGTTCTCCTTGAGGAAATCGCATACTACCTCTGAAGTAGCATGCTTGGTTAGAATTGCTTCCACCCACTTGGTGAAGTAATTTGTGGCTGTGAGGACATAATCATGTCTAGCACTTGAAGATGGGCTTATAGCACCAATGAAATTGATTCCTCATTACCGAAATGGCTCTTCTATCACCACTAGTTTGAGAGGTAGAGCGGCTAATTTAGGTCTTCCAACGAACTGTTGGCATAATTCACATCTACGTACCCATTTGTATGCATCTTGAAAGAGAGTAGGCTAATAATACTTGGCTCATTGAATCTTATGGGCAGTCACAGGCACAAAAAAATGTCCTCCACAGGTCAGATTGTGGAAGGACCTCAAAAGTTGGTTTTGCTGCTCTTTATCCACATAGCAAAGGAACACTCCATCAAGGCTCCTCTTATACAGGCCATTATCCTAGATGACAAAATTGGCAGCTTTCAATTTAATGGTCCTCCTTTTTTTATGAGACAGGTGGGTAGGACACTCATCATAAGTAAGAAAATGAGTAATACTTGAATACCACTCATTCGTGGTGGAGACAAAGAGGACTGTTGGTGTGTCTTCCACTTCTTTTTCTTCATGCCCTACTTCCTCAAGTCTGTTGTCAGCAATCAATTGACAGAGGCCTTTCCTCTCACAAGCTTCGTCAGTTTGATAACTAGATCAAACTCCTAAATTTTAGCAATTCAATTCCCTCTTTTAATTTCGAACTCCTACTGAGTTAGTATGAATTTAACAGTGGTATTAGGAACCAGGGTAGTAACGCATGAATTGAGGATGTAAAAATGAAAATGTTTTACTACCTTTACCACTGCATAAGCATGCTTCTCCATGTTTGAATAATTCAACTCATGAGCTTTGAGAGGATAGCTCATAAAGGATATGGGAGATTCCATACCTTCTTCATTTTATTGAACCAGAATTACTAAAAGCATGTGTTCAAAAGCATAACTATACATGATGAAATCCTTGGTATAGTCTGGACAAACTAGAATTGGGGCATGGGTAATGGCTATCTTGATGTCTCAAAATGCCAATTTACCTTCTTCAGTCCAGCTAAAAGTGGCCTTTTATTTCATCATATCCACAATATGATGAGTCTTCTCAGCAAACTCAGGGATGAACCTTCGTAAAAAGTTCACCTTTCCAAAGAAAGGGTGAACTACAGTTTTACTTGTAGGTAGGGTAAGTTCCTAGATGGACTTGACTCTTTTTGAGTCAATTTTTATGCCTTCTCGAGATATAATGTGCCTGAGAAGTTTCCCTTTTGTTACCCCAAAAATAGACTTCTTGGGATTCAAAGAAATGCCATTCTGGCGGAAACGTTCTAACACTTGATGTAAATGGTGCACATGATCTAGGCAATGCTTAGAAAACATTGTTAAATCATCTAGGTACACCACAATGAACTTACCCATTTTATCCTTGAAATCAAGGTCCATTGCTCTCCAAAAAGTGGCGCTAGCATTTATCAGGCCAAATGACATTCTTTGATAGGCAAAGGTGCCCCAAAGTGTGGTGAAGGTAGTCTTGTGTTGGTCTGCTTTACCAACTTCAACTTGATTGTATTCTGAGAAGCCATCTAGCATTGATAACATCTTTGAACTGGTCACTATTTGAAACACTTGGTCCATGATGGGCAGAGAATAGTTATCCTTTAAGGATGAATGATTCAAATTCTTGAAGTCCACACAGAAGAAAATTTTGCCATTCTTCTTCCTCACAGGTACTATGTTAGCAATCCATGTGGAATGATGGATTGAAAAAATTATCCTAGCATTCAACATTTTTTGTATCAGATAGATTAGTACCTCATATCTTCAGATTGTACTGCCTAGATTTTTGCTTGTAGGGTGCTGAATCACTATTGAGGGGAATTTCATGGAAAACTTCTTCAGGCCTGAGCAACTTTAGATCATCATAAGAGTATGCTAGGACATCCATGTACTGGCTGAGCAAAGCAGTGAACTTAAATCTCTTCTTAGAAGAGTAGCATTTCTCAATATTCACTATTTTGGGATTTTCTTTGGTACTCAAATTTATTTGATCAAACTCCTGGGAGGAGCTTGAATCTGTTTGCTACTATTTAATGAACTTATCATGTTTTTCAAATAGCTTCTCAAGGGAAACCAAGACTTTTGGGATTCTATTCTCTTTCAGCTACAGGAAATCCTCACCTACGTCTGAGCTTGATTCAGGGGCTGATTCAAGCTTCTAGAGCTCACTGCCTTCAAAGTGCAACTATTCAAAGCTATCTTTTTACTCCAAGAAGGCAATGATTTGGTTTTTATTATTTAACACCTGCCAATGACTGGAATTATCATGTACACTTGGTCAAAAGACCAGCTCGATAGTGTACTTGTCTCCTTTGAAGTCTAAGTGGGGAACTAAGAGAGTTGCTAAAATAGCCAATGCATCAGCTCTATCATTAAATTCCTTGAGTATGGTAGAAATGCTGAAAGCATCAAAACTTTCAATTTGATCCCAGACTAGATTGTGGTAATGGTGAAATCTCTTATTTTTGATTTGATACAGGTTCATTACCTGACAAACCACTAGTTCAACATCTCCTTTGACATGAAGGAGTTTGATGCCTTTATCTCGAGCAACCTTCAATCCAAGTAAAAGAGATTCATACTCAGCTATGTTATTGGTATTGCTGAACTGTAATTTGTATGATGAAGGAAAAATATCTCTTTGAGGAGATATCAACACAATCGCAGCTCCTGAATTGGTTGAGGAGCAACTGCCATCAAATTCTAGAATCCATACCTCATCAGACACTGATTCTTCCTTAAATTTTCCTTTATTTAGAAGGGGAGATCCTTCTACATTTACACTGCACTCTATCCTGTCTTCTACTATTATGTCTGAACCAATTTCAGAATATCATTTTTAGAAGTTTAATTAGCTGAAACATGAACATATTCTGTGGTCAAGAAATAATTACCCATACCTGAAGACTCAAATAAAATTTGAGCTTCAGGTGCTGATCTTTGAGTGACCACATATTTTGCTTCCTTTTCAGGGAGCAACCTCTGCATAACATCTTTGACAAAGATTCTCACCTTATACAGGTCCATGCTCAACTCGCCACCAACATCCTTGCAAAAATTTCACCCAAGAAGAATGCCATATGATGCTGGGATGTCAGCCACCAGAACAGTCATCTTGATTCTCTTATCTAGGAATGCTGTAAATGTAAATTGGGCATCCTTGATTTGTCCCAGTAGTGGCACTTGTTTGTTCTCCATGGAGAAACTTCTCCCAAATGTCTTGGTCAGTGTGAGACCAAGGGATTCTACCACTTTGGTAGGCATGACATTGTCTGAAGCTCTGGAATCAATGATGCAATTGTTTCGCTGATGTCTATTTATCAACAAGGAGACACAGAACGGTTCAGTTCTTCCAGGAGTAGCAGGAGGAGTAATGACAAGGTTATTCCTGGTGGATGTGTTCTTGGAAGGATCATGAGTTACTTTTAGAATTGCTTGTTCTACAAGGATGGCTTGGTTCTTTACATATTGAACCAACTTATCCAACTGCTGAAGGTTGGACTATAGAAATTCAAATTCAGACATTTGAATTTTGGTTTTCTTTATATGGTCAATTATGTCAAATATTTGAAATGAACTAAGAATAGAGGATGGGAGTTCATCCCTTTGGTTTTTAGAAGGGGGAGGACTGGTCTGTGAATTTGAAGTAGAAGGTGTAGGGATGTTTGATGTACTTACCTTTCTTGTAATCACCGTGTCCTTTGGCTGGAAAAGTAGAGTGGTTCCCCACTTAGCAATTGAAATTGCTAGTTGAGGTCACTCCTCTATCTTCTCTTTATCATCTTTTTGGGCTGACTAATTCTTGGACCAGGTGAACACAACATATGATCCCTCAGCTACTTTACCTTCACTTCTGGGTTCATCCTAGTAATTTAGAAAACCAATGTTGGAGTCGCCAGCTAATTCTTCTTCTCCTTCTGTGAAGAGATTAGCATCATCTTCAGGGTTCAATTTAGGTTGGAAGGAGAAATCTGATTTTGCTTCAAGATATCCAACTGTTGAATTGGTTAGGGGTGCTTCAATGGCAAGGTTTCCCCATGGGGGAGGAAGACAGTTTGTTTTCCCTTGATTTCTGGCAGCATTGCCTTGATATGACTGATTGGGGAATGTCCTCCTTGGCACATTTCTATATGAAGGAGCAAATGACATCCCTTGAGCCATTTGCTTTCTAAGAGCTATTAATTCATTTTCTAGCTTTTGCACCATTGAATTAGTGGTGGCTGTAGATGAGTATTCAAAAGATGAAGATGATTTACCTTTGTTAGGATCTCTCCTTATCTAACCTACCAAGATAAGGTCATCTTCTACCTCAGTAGCCAACTCTTGAGTAGTAGCAAGGTATATGTGGTTAGCCTGTCTCATTAGAAAACTCACTTCGAGTAGCTGTGAGTTGATGAAGAAGCATTTAAGGTTCTCAGGTGTTAACTGAGAAATGACAAGAATCTAGTTCCTGAGCTTGTCAAACTTTGCTATGAAATCCCTCATAGGTTCATGAGGTTCCTTCTTCATCTGTGTGAGCTAGGCCAGCAAGGCATGTGCATCTTCTACAAGCTTGAACCTGACTTCAAATTTAGCTTTGAGAGTGTCCCAATTAGTCACTAACCAAGACTGTAGATGGTAGAACTAGTCTGCAGCAGCACCTTGCAGTGTTTCCACAAATATCATAACTACTATGTCCTCATATTCCACTCCTATCACACCACAAGCTATGCTGAAAGTAGCAATATGTTCATCAAGATGAACTTTCTCATCACCAAAGAACTTGGGGAAATTCTTCCTTGAACTACATAGTAGCTCATGAAGAGGTGGAGTAAGATTGAGTAGACCAAAAGAGTTACCCCATGGTCCTTGAGCTGCCATGATTTGATTATGGAAAAGGGGGATAACAAATCTGGGTGGAGTATGTATAGGCAAAGCTCTGGTAATAGCATAAAAAGAAGCTCTGCCTTGTGTTGGTGACCTGATACATGTAGGAGGAACACTCTTGGATCATTGAACTTGAAATTGGGGAGGGAAACAATTGAAATTAACCTTCTACACCAATTCAAAAATAGGGTCAACAACACCTTGGGCTCTCTGACTTCTAGTATAGCGTGGAGTTGCTAGATTGTAGGATCAAAATGGGAAGGGACTACTCTTTGCTTTAGCTTAAATCTTGAGGCTTCAAACTGCATGCTCTTTCTTAGTTGGCATGGAGGTGGAGGAAAATGGTAAGGCTATAATGATAATGGGTAAGACACATACCAGAGTCACCATAGTATATAATGGATGAGGATAGGAACTGCTTCAATTTGAAACTTGAGGCTTCAGACTGCACGTAATATCTCCAACGGAGTTGCCAAAAATTATTGGGTGAATATTTTGTTACCAGCTAACTGATGATAAAAATAGGTCTCTTCAACCATAGCATAGGGATATTGGTTGGCCAAGTGTGCAAGTTTACCACACCAAAGGGGGAGAAATCTCTCTTCTCATCAGGGGGAGGTTCCCTATAAATATGAGGAGCTATATACTATATATATGCAGAAAATAACACTTAGGGGTAGGACAACACCATTCATCTCTCTTTTTTTAGAGATGATGTTCACAAACAAAGGAGAAATCTAGGTGGAAACACTGAAGGCACTTCTCTTCTTTCAGAAGTGGTCTTACAGCAAATAGTTAGAATTCTTTCTGATAGGTAACAAGTAATTGGTAACAAAGGGCATAGTAACTAGCAGACTGAGATGTAGCACAAAGTCTCCACCTTGACTGCCTAAGAGTGAAATATGAAGGACAATGAGGGCACAAAGTCATCCCAAGGCCCTTTACATAGGAACATAAAATAGACAAACACACTAAAGGCAATTGTGGGGGCACAAAGTCTCTCCACAGTTGGCTTTAAGACATCTTCCTGATTACTTCCACTAGTTCTACTTATTTTATTAAAATGGACAAGAACACATTCAGGAAACAAACATAAGAACAATCCCCTAAATGACACAAGCTATAACAACACAAAGTCTGAAAGTAACCTGCTTTCTCATTCAAACAAATAAATATGATCAACAATCTGAGCTCAAAGTCTCAGTAATCGCCTTTCAATTTTGGCAGAGTTTTGCTTTTATAACTAAAAAGATCTCCTTTTGCATAAAACAAGAGTTTACAATATATGGCAGCCAAGAAAGGCTTGGTACGTTGTTCCACAAAGTGGCCCATGTTACATTTAATGCCTTGAATGTGTTTTTAGTTTTGTCGAGGGACCATGTTGGAAAATAGGGTGGCTGCCTTAACTATGGTATGCTAAGTCATCTCAAATGTCTCTTCTTGGGTTTGGGTCATCTAGTTTGTCACTTGATGTCTACGTAGATGTCCATTTCACTTTTACTCCAAGGGAGACAAACAGGGTGCACCTTCAATGTTTGCAAGCTCAAAAATCTACTTTGCAGATTGTTCTAGCTATTGGAATAACTACTGCATAGATATTTCCCTCTTTGTCTCTTCCTGGTTTTATCTTTTCCTAGAATTTGAGCTCTCAGAGCTATATTCTCAGCTTTGCTAGCTCTTTCGGCTCCTTCTCTTAGTGGTTCTTCCATTTGACATTTTGGCCTTTGAATGCATTCAGGTCTATGCTCAAGCCTTCAAAGATCAATGGCTATTTCATTTCTATGAATTTGACGTCTACGAGGATGTCACCGGACGTCTAGATCCCAATGGCTAGTTTGCGATGTGCAACTTTGACATCTTCAGGCCCATCATCCTCCTTGGAAATTTATTTGGCTTTGTTGTTTGATCCTTCTTGCAGGGGACCTACCCTTTAGGGTCTTGAGAAAGGTCTATTTTGCTTGGCAAGAGCCCCCCACAAGGGTACCTACCCTTCGAGGTCCTTTGGGTGGTCTTCGGGTTTCATCGGGTGGCCTTCAGGCTCCAAATCCTTTGGGCTCCAATTCCTTTAGACAAAATGTCTGAAGGAAATCTTCCCTCGCATTTCTTTTTTGCTTGCTTTTGCTTTTCATCAGGCTTTCAATCGGACTTATTCCTTCGGATAAAAGTCTAAAGGAAGTGCCTTAGCATTTTTGCTACGGAAAATCCTTCTAAAGGAATTCCTTTGCTCCTCTCGGCCTTTGAAATTGTCCATTTGATCCTTGCCTACCCTCTAAAAGGGCTATTTGACCTCCAAGATTGTCTTTCAAAAAAGTTGCAAGGGTCCTTTTGGCTTAGAAGTGCCCTCCGCAAGGGCACTTGTCCTTCGAGCTTTTGAAATTGAACCGACTGATTGAAAATGCCTAAGTGTCGAGAGCTCATTTCTTTCCTACAGAGTTTATAGAAATGAACCTGCAGAGTCTGTAGAAATGTATCTACAAAGTCTGTAGAACCCAATCCATAGAAACCAAAAACTAACATGTAGAGTCTGTAGTTTTGAGTCCATAGAACTCATCCTACAGAGTCCGTAGATTCCTTCTTGTAGAGTTCATAGAAATGTATTTGCAAAGTCTGTAGAACCCAACCCGTAGAAACCAAAAACTAACCTAGAGAGTCCATAGTTTTGAGTTCGTAAAACTCATCTTGCAGAGTCCGTATATTTCTTCCTGTAGATTCTGTAGAAATGAACCTGTGAAGTCTGTAGTTTTGAGTCTGTAGAATTCAACCTGCAAAGTCCATAGAAACTTATCTGTAGAGTCCGTAGAAATGAGCTTGTGGAGTCTGTAGTTTCAAGCCTGCAGAGTCTGTAGAAATATGAAGAAGCTTGAAAAATAGAGAATTTGAATACTCAGACCAATTTTTTAGAAGGGAAAAGAGGAGTTTGGCCTGCTGGACCAAAATAATTCATATGTTGTCCCCAAAAATGAGTGACAAATTTTTGGGAACAACAACAAGCACCAACTTGAAAGGAGGAACCAACCCCCTAGATGACTCAACACCAACTTAGCCACCTAGTTTATTTGATTACCTTCATGACATATTATTATTATTAAACCAACTAATGATGACTATCTCTTCAAATTTTCACACTCTTCTATCCTCTCAAACTATCTTTTAGTCTCCTTCACTCAATTAGGTCTCTTCAAGATAGATAATGTCTTTTAAACTTGATATTCATCTATAGTACCCATATTATATATTCATGATAGTTTCTATGTACCATTATTATAGTCTTCAATATTACCTTTATCTCTTAAAATTTTTATATCTTTCACTTCAACTCTCTCATCCTCTAACTTGTCAATTATTCTTATTAGGCCTTGTTCTTATACTAGACTCTTGCTCATACACCTCTTGGTCAACCATAGATACTTGACCACTTATATTTTACAATAAATAGGCCTTAGGGCATGCCAAAAACATGAATAAAATATTATATTATGTCAACCATAAATCAAATGGACCAAATCATTCTTTAAGCCTTAAGGAGACCTAATTCAATTAGGCCTTCATTAGTACATGCTACCCTTTGATCTTCTTGGAACACTTTAAAACACTAAACATGGTAGAAAAAATTAATATTACAATAAAATACACACTTAATGTTCTCATATTATTTCCATGACACATTTTATCTCCAACCACCACTTCTCCAACCACCACTTGAAGCACACCATTAGCACTATTCACAATTAGGCCTGTGAACCTATAGGAAGTCTGTCTTGAACTACTGAAGATTAAACATAAATTAGATAAAAAACCATGGAAAAAAAATCATATACATAATTTATATGAATTTAGGGACATAAAAATATTCTTTATACTTCAAAACTTAGGGCAAATGACTCAAACCCTTTTTTTGCAAATATTCCACTCAGAATTGCCAGATACCTTCAAGCATAGTCATGGTGATAATGACCTTCAACACCTGTATAAAATTTTTCAAAGATCTCAAATGCATTAAAATGATCCTATGAGATCATTAAAACATTATTGGATAGAAATATCATATTTTCAAATGGCAATATTCGTCTTATAGACCAATCTCATGACCTTACATCTCACTATCTCACCTGAGCCAAACAGGTCAACTTGTGAGCAACTTTTTTACTATTATCACTATCCTCAAACACTTATAAAAACATGATCATGTATTAAAATTATTATAAAAAACTTACATGCACTTGGTTCTATCACTAATCTATGATAACACATCCCTAATCATCTTCTCATCGTTGCCTGGGTTTCTCACTGTTTTCACCATTAGGCCTGTTAGTGATTGGCTAACTTGGATGACTAGTTTAACATAATTGAGGGATATAAAATATATATAAAACACCATGGTCATCAAATAAAATTCTCAATCTTCAACCTTAATAATTTTCATACTTTTACTTTGTCAACTCTGACTACTAATGCAAATCTTTGAGAAACAAGGTCTTTCCTATAGGGTCCACTTACTCACTTGAAGATTCAATCATACTTGAAGATGCCTGGGAGATTTGAATACAATATTAAATAAATAAAATATCCATACCAATTTATTCTAATCACTTTATAACAACTTATTTCATATTGGGTCACTATTAGGGTTTGAGGGTTTAAACCATCTTCCACTGTTAGCAATCATTCATAAAGATTAGCTCCTCATTCCAAAAAGCAATGCCTATAAATTTAAGATAAGACCCTTCCCATTTTACCATTAATAGTTTAGGTTCACATTCAAAGGTTTTATGAGCTAAAAAACATAAGAAAATCCTTTTCAAGTTGATAACCCTTCATTCGATACACTCAAGAGACCTCAAAACCACTTTTCATACCTTTTATTGCATACCATGACCTCAAAATTTATAAGAATGATTGAAAAAATATACCATACCTATGAAAACACTCATATATCTATAATTTCCTTGGAAAAAATACCTCATACCCCATTAGGCCATACTTTCTCTCTTTGCTTGCTTAGATCTTGACTTGCAAACCATATTAGGCCTTAAAATTGACCTTTATACCTCTTTACATGTTCTCTCCACCTCACTCACATACTCAATAAACCTTTATCATGATTATACGCATCTATAAATTCTTCACATGAATTTAAAATAGACCATTATACCTCATTAGGAAAATAGACCATTATACCTCATTAGGCCAGGCAGGGCCTAAAAGTGGTCTAGGTGCAAACTAGGTCTATAGGTCCTACCCCTGTAGGCTCACCTTGAGACTCACATGAGTGATCCAATGCCTCATATACATTATCAATAAAACTCATACAACATTTTATTCCTATGTGCATTCATCTCACCAAGCCATCATGACCCTTCATGCACAAGACTAAGCATCCTATGCACATACCTTCTCAAGTCACTTACTAAGTTCAAAAACTTGACATCTTTGACAAGGACCTTACATGATGACATTCACATTACTAATGCAGTCATAAGAACATATATCAAACATGTATTACACTTTTAGAATCACTAAAACACTGATCAATATCCTCTCTTATAGCTACATTCTTTAATGACCTCATGAAGACCTTTTTAAAGAACCTTTGACATCAATGATAATATCAAAGACAAACCTCAACAACAGAAACAATGCTCAAAACTCAAAACATGATAATGTAAAATATAATTCATTTTAGTGGGATATATTAAAAATCCTTAGAGGTTCCTAGGTGAATTAGATTCGTAATGGTGGTGAATCAGTTTGGAAGGTGATTAATTATACAGATGAATCACGAGATAGAGTAGGACAATTAAAACTTTATAAATAAAAACTTATATAAATATAAATATAATTACATATTTGGATTATTATTGAAAAATTATAAAATCTCAAAATAAAAATATTGCAATTTGAGTCTGTACGCAAAAGTTATGATTTCAGGAAGTTGACTAGGTTAAAGTGCACTTGCCGACAGACATCCACATGATACAGATGACCGTTCAAAGCTATGCAAAAGTTATGGCTTCAAGATGTTGGCTAGGTTAAAGTGCACTTTATAACATATGTCTACATGATGCAGATGGACATCCATCAGTAAGTGCACTTTAACCTAGCCAACTTCCTGAGGCTATAACTTTTACATACAGACTCAGATTACGATGATTTTTTTTTGAAATTGCATAATTTTTTTAGAGGAATCCAAATATGTAATAATATTTATGTTTTGAGTAATTTTTACTATTATTTTAAGTTATGGATAGCCATCTGCTAGGTTAAAGTGCACTTGCTGATGGACATCTGCATGATGCAGACAGACATCCACATGATGCAAATGACCATTCACACCTTGGATAGCTGTAGATGGTTGTATGCATAATGTAGATGAACATCAGCATAAGTATATGACCATCAGCATATGTGAATAACCATCAACATATGTAGATGATTATCAACATATGTAGATATGCAAATGATCATCATCATATGTAGATGATCGTCTACATATTTGATATGGAATAAATGTACTTAGATTGCCTTTTGAGGTATAGGCAAAAAACTTTTATATGATTGAATTTATTTTAAATAGTAGATGATCTAACCCTAAAAAAGAACTTGCATCTAGAAAATTTATGCGATTTCAAGCTCTTCAATACCCCCCAAAATTGCTAAATTTAGATTTATAAAACTAGAACATTCATGAATTAATGAAAATTTGCCACTAAAATTAACCCTGATGTAAAATAACCATATAATGATGTAACCTAGAAGTATTGTGACCATAGAGGTGGATTCTCCCAATGTCCATATGATATGATTAGAGGAAAGGCCCAACATCTAAAATAGAAATAGAACATGTATCTATGTATGCCTGTACCACACTTAAGTAGAAGTGAAATACACGTGTATGTAAGAGTAATTGGTATGCCATCCATTAACATGTAACTAACATGTTGATGGTAAGGAGCCAATAGAACATGTTGGTGCTGAACGTGTTTTTTTATTTTTGTATTTTTTTTGGTATGTTTAGAATATTTGGAAAGACTACCCCATGCTCTCATCCAATGGATGGTCATAAGTATCTCCCTACTCAGTGCCTAACAACCTTAAATTGGATCTTTTATATTATTTGAATTATGATTTGATAAGTTGAAAATATACATAGCATGTTCCTCCTCACATTTTATATGTGTAGTATAAGAAATAATGCTATCATTTAGAATATATATTAATTTACTTTCATGAGGAAAGGAAATACCTTGCTGATTTGGATCAATCTTTACTTCCATTTGGTATAGCCAAAAAGTTCTTAGTGTAAATAAATATGAAGATGTGGGAGGCATAACCCAAACTGATGTTTGAATTAATTTAGGACCACAAACAATTGGTATTATTATGTTGCCCAAGGAGTCTATCAAACTTCATTTATTTTATAAGTTTGTTTGATCAAACCCAATTTGTTGTAAACATATTACATTACAAGTAGTTTTTACTTGTGTAGGATCAATATGGTTATGCCAAAAACAAGCACCACCCATGAATAAGGTAATTGTTAAATATTATTGGCTTGGATGATTTTTATTTTTTTCACTTTGGGATTCTTGCATAGGAAATAGACATTGGATTGGCCCCATGTTAAGTAAAATTTGCAAACTGGTCATATAAAAACTAGGAATACCACATTTTTGTTCATAATATTCATTTGGTAATTCATCTCCCTCTTTTATATGGGGAATAAAACTTTGATACTTAGAAGGGGATATGTTAAATTGCTTTGGACGAATAATGATGAATGAAGCATATCTATGCATCCACATATAAATGTGTAAATGACTCATATTGACTATGCAATGTTGTTTATTTTAATGGGGAAAGAATCCCTCTACTAAAAATAAACTAGAATTTCAAAAATGAGGGTCTAAATACTAGCTCATATGATGTACTTTTGAATCAAATAGTATAATATTGAAATTATGAAATTATACAAATGTTTTAATGTATGTTTTGACACCTTATGGGTATTGAAAGCCATGAAGAAAACATATTGTAATTGTGAAAAAGTGGTTAATGAACCTTTTGGTAGGCTATATAACCAATTTTGATCTTCATCATAAATGGTCATTATGGAATACTTTTAGCAATAGTTTGTCATCTTTTGCTCATTTAACAAAATAATGTACATAGTTAATCATGTGGTCAAATGGGTCCTTATGACTCAAAAAGAGAGGTAAATCTGGTTGTTCAAAATCTTGTGGATAAGGATATTCAAGTATACATTGTACAAATAATTGATTGTTAAATAAAGTCACATTTGCATTATTTTTATGGAAACTCATTTGCATTTTAATTATAGGAACTTGATTTTAAATATCCCCAATAGTGATCATCATAGAAGTAATATATTTCATGAGAAAAATGGTGTTTATCACAGGTGTTATCATTGGTTCCAATTCACCACCTTTTTTGAATTGAGGCATGAGTATCATCATCCTCATGGATAATAAGTGCAATTTCATGATCAATAAATTTAAGATATGTTGGTAGTGGTATTGAATCTTTGAATTTTGGTACTTTTGGCATATCATTTGAATAGCTTGGACCATTGGAAAAATTTGGTTCATTCCCTTCTATATTAGTTTGTAAATCAATCATAATTTCATTATGTATTTTTCAAAACTTTTGACGATCATAAGAAGAAGCATATTGGTCATATGCAATCATTTTTGTGGTAGGATATGCATGAAGGACTTGAGTAAATGACTTGTGTTGGTGACTTATGGATTTTTATAAAAATCCCAAGCCTTGCTGATTTTTATTATTTTTAAGAGACATAGGGTGGGTTGGACCTTGCTCATGTCTGCCCAATCCTTGGACTTGGTATCCATATTTTAGTAAATATCTAAGGCCAAAATTATATAACGGTGGTGTAGGGAAAATGGGTAAAGGCTCTTTGTCTTCCTTAAGATGGATTAAACCATATATTGAAATGGTGAGAGTATGAACTTGATTAGAGAGATGGTCACTACCACCATTCAAAGATTTGATATTTAAGAATTTATCACTTGGAAAAAGACAAGAGTAATCAATTTTCACCCATTCCTTAATATAAAGGTTGAGAGTTCCACAATCATAGTCATCAAAGCAATCGATATTATCCATGATTAGAGAGATAAATAATATAAAGATTAGGACAAAGCAAAAAAAAAACATCCTAAATGATACACTTAGGTAAGAAAGATGTTCAAAGATCAAGTTCACCAAATGTTTAACCCTAAATTTAGAAATGGAATCCCACTTGGGTAGTTAGGATTAATAATATAGAAATACAATGCACAAGGGTGATGATTAGATCTACAACAGGTTAATTGGATGCTGAATTCAGATATAAACATATACTTAATTTATTAAACTAAGATAAACTAAAAATAATAAGTACAACTATGATAGATATAGAAATGATAAAGAAGTAATGTAATTAACTTGTTCTAATACTAATCAGGGTAAATTTTAGTGGTGAATATTTGTTAATTCATGAATATTTTATTTTGGGGAATTTAAATTTGGTAATTTTTTAAGGTGCAACATATGACCCTTTTGCCTAAACTTTTAAGATATTAGTTTTTATGGGTTAGCTCACCAATGATTTATAATAATTATGGGGTTACCCATGCAATTCATCATTTACATATTATACATATGTTCCCATAGGTCACAAACTTACCACCAAAATATCTTTCTTTATCAGATTGTGAAGATATTGAGACTTGAGGCCGCACTCCATCGCTCAACTACTTTCAACACCCTAACCTCCACCAACATTATGTCATGAAATGAAAATTGGATACCTAGTGGCACTATGTCATATGATAGTAACTAGGTACCCAATCATAATGTGTTGTGTAATGGCAAAATGATACCTTGTAGCAATGAGCTGTGGAATGATAACCTACCACATGATAGTAATGTGCCGCATGATAGCAACCTACCGCATGATAGAATGCACTGTATGATGGTAGCCTACCACTTGATAATAATATGCCACATGATAGTAACTGGTCACTTGAGAACGATGTATCGTATGATGATAATGTGGCATTCGATAGTGGTATGTCACATGACCTCAGATTGATGTCAAATAACATTATGTTGCATGACCATAACTTGATGTTCAGTAGGTGTAGTGAATAAAAAGTTGACATCAATAAACCTCATAGTAATAAAGCTCTAACATCAAGAGGTAACAACAAGGGTAAATCACCACAATAAATACTAGAAAAATCTAACATCATATCTTTTTTCAGAAATCTAGAAAAGAGGACTGCACAAATCGAATGCACTTCGAATACAAGTAATTTGAAATTAAAAAAAAATATTAGTTAATTTTTTTAACTGTAGAATAATTTCAAAACCATTTCAATACAAAATTTGACATGGATATTGACACTATTTTATTAGAAATAACTAATCCTAATAAATTATCACCACCCAAAGATTTTATTAATGAAATGCCACCTCTATAAGACACACCTCTAGGCACTTCACTAGAACACACTCCTCTGGGCACTTCACATAGAGAAATGTAGTTCTTTTCACACTCTAATTTTGTTTGAAAATTCTACTAAAAAAAGTTGATAGAGGAAGAGAAGTACATGGACAATAGGAAGGTCTTTTTATGTTGACTAGGCTATAAAATATCCATTTACAAAACCTATAGAATAAAAAAATGGTAATGAGCCACCAACATAATATAGATGTAAAATTTACAGTTAAAAACTTGAAAAAGAACACAAAATGCAACTTAAATTAGACACAATCGAGAAACATTGTGAGAATATATATATGTCTTTTCATGTTGACTAGGCTGTAAAATATCCATTTACAAAACCTATAGAATCAAAAAATGGTAATGAGCCACCAACATAATATAAATGTAAAATTTACAGTTGAAAACTTGAAAAAGAACACAAAATGCAACTTAAATTAGACACAATCGAGAAACATTGTGAGAATATATATATATATATATATATATATATATGTATATATATATGTATGTATATATATATATATGTATGTATATATGTATATGTATATATATGTATATGTATATGTATATGTATATATATATATATATATATATATATCCATGAAGCACCCAGACATACAGATAACAAGAACACACTGATGGAAAAATAAAGAAGAATTCATGCATGTAAGATATGCACGTGAATATGAAAATGATCAGAAGAGACAAAAACATCTTATTGAGAAAGGGGGAACCATCAAATCACAATTTAAAAAAGTTATGGAGTCTAATCTTAGGGTAAAATATGTACAGTTCTTTACTATTTTTCACTTCTAAGAAAAAGAAAGACCCATTTATGATTTTGTAGATTACAAAATTTTGTTTCAACATAATAGATTTATGGATATTTCATAGTCACATTGGTCGGATAACAGTGCTTGGGAAATGGAAAAATGTCTAGCCATTGTTGAAAAGGAAGACTTGAAAGAAAGTGTTAAGAGATCATTGTTTATCTCTTTTTCCATTGATGAGGTCACTACAATTGACAACACAAAATGAATTTTCATACATGTGTATACCTTTGAAAACTATTCAAGGTAATCTCATATTTTAGCTATCCATAAAATGGTAGAAAATTACAATGCAGAAAACCTCCATTAATTGGTTGTATCTAATTTAAGAGAGAGAGTGGGATAGATGATTATGCCATAACTACAAAGCAGGTGTGTATTGGCACTAATGGTGTATTAGTGATGCAAGGCCATAGAAAGGTTCTTTGTGTTTGCCTACAAATAATAGTTTCTCCACATATGATTCTAATCCATTGCATGACACATAGGATGAATCTTATGTATAAAATTGTTAGCACATTTAGTAATGCTGCAATAGTGGAAGAGCTTATTCATGACTTACATGTGTACATGTCCAGAAACCCAAAAATATTTATGGAGTTCAATAAATTTGAAATCAAGGTGACAGATGGTTAAAAACTACTAAAAGATGTTGAAACTAGATGGATTTCCATGTATAAACTTGCCTATAGATTTTTTGAGGAATATCCATATTTGATAGTGTTTATGCATAAATATCGTAGGGAAGTGGACAAAGCAAAAGATTTGCTGTGTCATTTAACAAATTAAAAAACTTTAGTCACATTATGCGGTATTTTACCAATGTTGACGGAAATCAACTGTTTAATGAAACATGCCCAAGAGAGATCTATCTATATTGTTGACTTCATATGTTTGAGAAAATATGTACGTCAATGTTTAAATTTATTATACACATCAAATGAAATCTTTCACAGGGCTATTTTTAGAACCTGGCAAATTTTGACAAATTTTTAGAATCGAGAGAGTTATTTGAAATTCAATATACATGATCATATTTATGTCATGGTAAATGGAATTGAGATCCCAATGTACACATACTCTAGAAGGCTTGAAGTTGTGGGAGCTAAGCTTGAAGATGTCCCTATGACACATTTACTATATGATACTATTTTGTCTAAAACATGAATTAAATTGAGCAAAATTTCACAAAGTTTAGCCATTGAGATCAGAGAACATTTTCAAAGGGATGAGCTGTTGGAGGGCATGGGAGTTGTGAATCCCATTTTTTAGATTAGTGTTAACAGTCAAGAATAGATCATCACATTATTTCATAAATACATGGGTAAAATTGTTGGAAATTTCTATAAATCTATAGATGTGAGTGGAGTTTAGATTAATGATGTTTTAAATAGACAATTACTGATGTCTCAATCAACATAGTTTAGAATTACAATGATGGATCAATTTCAGTGTTTAAGTGACCCAACAAAAAATGGTGCCATTACTTGTCTATGGATTTTTTCTTATCCAAGTATCATATTACAAGAAAGTATTAGTGAATATTTTAGATTATATAAACTTGTTCAAACAATGATTTTGGGTTTCATGGAAGATGAGTGAGTGTTTAGTGAATTATCCTTTGTGAAGTCAAAAATTAGAAATAAATTAGATAAAAATCTAGAAACTTGCTTGAGAATATATGTTTTATGTTATTATATGGACAAGTTTCCATATGACAATGGTAACATAGATTTCTCTATTGGAAAGAAGAGGCATGACTAATACAGCTACCAATATAGAAGACGAGAATACTAAGACTGAACACAACACTAGCATGGTAGATGCAAATCACAATTACGATGAGCAAGTTTCCCAAGGATTATTTTAGCTACCCAAATTTTATCTTGGTAAGTATAGCCATTACTATTTTTAAAAATGTTTCTTATTCTTTCATCTTCAAATACATTGAATTCTATAATCTATTTCCTAGATGTTACAATCATGAATCTTATTCAATACATTGAAATTGATTTTTTTTGGTCCTATTAAAATTTTGTGTATGTTAAATAGTACTTTATCTTTACAATGCATGTCATTCATTAAGTAACAATAATAATTCTCATTAACATTGTAGAGAGAATTTCCTTATATCATTCATTAAAGCATTTTATGACTAATACAACTACCAATATAGAGGATGAGATTATTGAGACTGAATGCAACACTGACATGGTAGATGCAAATCACACTTACGATGAGCAAGTTTCTCAAATATTGTTTTAGCTGCTCAAATTTTAGTTTGGTAAGTATACCAATTACTATTTTTTGAAATATTTATTATTCATTCATCTTCAAAGACATTAAATTTTATAATCTATTTCTTGGATGTTACAATCATGAATCTTATTCAATACATTGGAATTAATATTTTTTTGTCCTATTAAAATTATGTGTATATAAAATAATACTTTATCTTTGCAATGCATGTCATTCATTAAGTAACAATCATAATTCTCATTAACATTGTAGAGAGAATTTTTTTATAACATTCATTGAATCATTGTATGACTAATACAACTACCAATACAAAGGATGAGAATACTGAGATTGAATACGACACTAACATGGTAGATGTAAATCACACTTACAATGAGCAAGTTTATTGAGGATTGTTTCAGTTGCCTGACTTCTAGTTTGATAAATATAGAATTTACTATTTTTTAAAATATTTTTTATTCTTTCATCTTTAAATACATTAAATTCTATAATCTATTTCTTGGATGTTACAATCATGAATCTTATTCAATACATTGGATTTAATATTTTTTATATCTTATTAAAATTATGCATTTTAAATAGTTTTTTATCTTTGCAATGCATGTAATTCATTAATTATCAATTATAATTCTCATTAACATTGTACAAATCATTTATTTATAGCATTCATTGAAACATACAAGTCTTATATCTAGATATGCACGGTGCATCATAAGACACCAATTCTCTTGCCATTAAAACTCCAATTATTAAGATTTATTGTTATACATGCATAACAATGTAACTATAATTATTCTATTACATGTTTACATTAGTACCATTACACAAATATATAGCAAATATTTTTCCTATAGTTCGAACTTGGGGTCTCATATTTACAAATTCCATCACAATCAATCAATTCAATGCTACATCTATTACAATAGTGTAAAAATGCATTCAAATCTATATCTACTAGATGAATATAACACTATCAATGCATTCAATAATACAACTAATAGAATAGTATAATTCCATAGAATATTTACTCTATAATAGGGTATTTTTCCTATAACTACTACAATATTTAAATACTACAACTACTAGAAATATTTTTCTTAAAGTTAGGTTCACATATTTCCAAATTGCACGACAATCAATGTATTTAATACTACAACTAGTAGAATGATATAACAATGTATTCAAATCTACAACTATCAGAACAATATAACACTATAACAATGCATTCATTACTACAAATACTAGAAAAATATAATAATGCATTCAAATCTACAACTACTAGAATAATATAACAATATAACAATGCATTCAAATACTAGAACTGTGTACTAAAACAATATCCATAGAATATTTACTCTGCCTTTTCTCTATACAATATATAAACTAGACCACAATATATATATATATATATATATATATATATATATATATATATAGTATTTGGAAGTTGGAACAACTATAAAATATCATTTAATAAAATAAGTGTTTTTTAAACAAACATGATATAAACTATTTTAAACCATACAAACTGTCATTTTGAACAATACAAACTCAAACAAATCAACATTTTTTGGTAGAGATTCTCCACCCCCTTGCTGCTTGCCATCCCCACCCATGAAAACCCCACTGTCTTGCCCTACCTGTGGCTATAGATGCTCCATTATCACTCCCTTATGAAGATCCTCTGTAGTAGTATTCATTTGTGTAAGAATCACCCTCTCCTCATTTGCCTCATCCCCTATTGAAAGAATTGTAGGATCCACATCTATTTTTTTCTTCAATAAAATGCTTGGATCCATACAATGCTCTTTAGTTATTTTCTTCAAAGTGATGTTATATTTATTTAACAAAATCAAGTTACCCTTCAATGTGATTTCCGAGGAGATACTTTTCTTGGCATTTTTCAAATGCACATTAAGATGTACTTCTTGTTTCAAATTTTCATATTTTGCCTGCAAACAACAAAAAATATGTGTCAAACACATACAAAGGTATTATTATAATAATTAAAATACATGTTATAGATAAAAAAATATGCTTGTGCAATGGTAACAAGGTTGATATCTTTAGCCTATTTATTGAAATATGCTTGGGCTTCTCCATTTAAATTTTCCAACCTATTTATCATAATCTATAAAATCCTATCATTGTAAACATTATCCACAAAGATCAATCTGGATTGAGTTTGCTGGAATAAAACATCAATCTTTGAGGGTTCATTATGAACTAGAGAAAATAAATTCACTCTTTGGGAGTGGTTGTGATAACGGGCATTGATTTATTTGATAAGTGTTTTTGCCCTTATCTCCCATTATTTTAAATCATTAGATTCATCAATAACACCATCCCTCAAATTGGCAAGAAATTTTTATGAAACTAGATTATTCAATGAAAAATTAGTAAGGGAGTCTTCATAGGCATTGAAATTATCAGTGTGGGGTGGGGAAGAGGTAGCTGGGGAAGAGGTAGTTGTAGGAGGCACCTGTGAAGGCACATTAACAACTTGAATAAATTCATGTGGATTGAATCCACCAATAGTTGAGGCCCCACTTTCAATGCTAAGAAAATATTCATCTAGATCAATCTATTGCAAACATGTAAGACCCTGTGCACTCGAAAGGCCACCAATAGAGAAAGTTGGGAAATTAGACATTTACAACATTTCTTGACTTTATGTAGGGAGGGATATGTTTTTTCCTCTTCTCTAAATCTAGATGGGTGGTGGGGGTGGAAGCATACTTATCATCTCTTGGTAGATGTTGGGTGGACTACAAAAAAAATAATAATTCAAAAATGGTAAATTTAAAGACATAAAATTAAAGCAAATTCAAATTGAATCTGTTAATGTTATTACCTATCGAGGTGACTGCCTCATCCATTCTGATTGTCCTTGATGAAGTTATCTCTTCCCCTCTTTGTGTCCTTGTGGGAGTTGGCTCTTGGCATCTCATTGTACTTGTGAGAGAGACATTGGTGGATTCACCTACGACTAAAAAATGAGAAATTTATTCAGTTAATTAACTAGCAAATTGTAACAAACTTCAAATAAAAAAAAAGTTGCAATGGAAAACATTGATTATGTTATGTGAAAGAATCTTCAATGGAAACATTTTGAGAGTCAACTGTCAAAAAAATTAAAAGCCAATATGAATAATTATTTTTTCCATTGAATAAAACAAGAAAAAGACATTAAAGGAAATTTGGGGGAACCTAGAAGCAGAGATGAATAGAATTAGTTCTTTAGAAATGAATTGAAAAAATACTAATGGATTGGGTATCACCAGAGCCCTTTGGAGCATGCTGACATTTACTTACCACCTATTTTCTTGTGTCATAAACACACACTCTCACCTATAACAAATAATAGGCTAAAAAATGTTAAAAATTGAAATATATATAAAGCAAAAAAATGAGACTTGGGAAAACTAAACTTACCTCCTATTCTTCCATAGACAAAACATTAGATTTAATTTTTTGATGGAGGGTAGTAGGAATTGTAGTGTTCTAGATTTTGTATAAAGCCTCAAAGCATAAGGCTAGAATTTAGTTAGAAGATGAAATGGTGTAAGTATCCTTTGAGAAAGCAAAATTCAATTTTGTCATAATTCTACTAGATATAACTATGCACTAGTCACATACAACACCTGAGAGAGAATGAAGAATATAGTAAACAACCTAAAAGGGAAGATCTGATGGTCTTCCTTGCAAAATAATTCTTGCTTGAAAGAAATGGATAATAGATTTGATAAATGGATTGGTTATTTTTTCTACGGGGATCCCCATTCGATTTTGACTATCTGTAATGAAAATAGAAAAGTAAAAATTCAATTGAATTAAGATACTAAACTATTTATAATAAATAATTTAGGTATAATTAAGAAATAATAATTTCATTAATAAATTCAACATTGACTTACTAGCAGGGTCAATGGACACTTTGTAGATTGACTCCAAGTAATTTTTATTGATGTTAGATAAGACAAATTTGGTGCTAACAAGACTTACATTATAATGTGAAAGATTTGTTAAATTGTGGATATCCAATGGAGAGGTGCCAAAGGATATTATTTTATTATTAAATTGGATGTAAAAATGGATCTCACTACAATTAAAATAACCAACCAGAGATCATAGTAGGTTATTGTTGATAGTCATATCATATTAAGACATCTGCACTAGGCCTCTAAGTTGGTATTGATCAATCCAGTCAACAAAAGATTTGGGATACTTCAACATCTAGAGGAAATTTAAACATAATAGATTTTTGAAAACACTATTCTGGGTCCCCCCTGATTGACTTTGAGTTTTTGTGGATATGGAAACCATTAGAATCCTAAAAAATTTGAGGTGGAAGTAGGTTGGATGAGAAAAATATTTAAGTAAAGTGTTAAAATGAGGTCACTGTAATGGTGTTTATAAGAAAAGAGGGGAACTAGGATAACCAATTGGTATGACTGGAAATCGATGATAGGTGGGGTAGTGTGTTATTATGTGACAGTGTGGTGACACATGAGAGTATGGTGCCATGTGATAGCATGATGCCACATGGTAGCATGATGTCATGTGGCATCTTGATGTTGTGTGATAGATTTATGCCATGCAAAACCATGGTATCACATGATAGCATGGCCTTGCATGGAAGTATGGTGCCATATGATAACATGATACAACATGATAGGATGGCATCAGATGACAACATATTGTCATACAGTAACATATTATTACATGATAGCATATTATCACATCACACCATATTGCTACATGATAGCATATTATCGCATGACAACAAATTATTGCATGATGGCATCCTATCACATAATGGCATATTATTGCATGATGGCATACTATCATGTGATAACAATATGTTGTATGATAGAAACATGTCACATGATAGAAACATGTTGCATGATAACATGTTATTATGATAACTTTGTGCTACTTAGTGGTGTAGTATCACCTGATAGCATAATGACATCTGACAGTGTAATGCTACCTGTCATATTATGACACCTGGTGGCATGATGATGTCTAGTATATTGAGTCTCTCAACATCATATAGTCATATGATAATGTAGTATCATGGAAAATAAATTGGATGATTTTCCACTTGCTCTATGCACTCTAATTTATTAAGGGAACAAATCTGATTCACCTAAACAAACCTAGGGGGATTTCATCATGGCCTCTTAAAGTAAACTTTGATACTAATATAATCATAAATTTGGAACATGTAGGAAGTAAACTAGAATAGAATCTTAGAGCATTCGTCAGACTCTAATTTTGATACTTTTGGAGCTGTAAATAATAACATCAACCTAGGATGGTTGCATCGACTCTACTATTTAAACTTGATGTAAGTATCCTATATGAAATACTTATTGGAAAAGGATACAATCACCTGGATGGTTCTAGGTTTAAATTCACCTTTGCTTTGGTGTATTCAAATATGGGTCATGGAATATCACTCCTCATGAATTTATAAAATCTTAGTTCTCCATATTCATAGTGACCTTGGAAAAAAATGGGTTAGTGGGCACACAGTGTCGAGATGAACCCAAAGAACCTTGTATCAATGAGGGTTATCTACATATCTAATACTCTAAATAGGGCCTCAAACTACTGTAGTTCTCCCTTACATGTTGGCATGTTTGTGAATCATGCAATACATGCAAAATAGATACAATAGTGAACTGGTTTATAATTTGATAAATATAGCTCTTGGGATGCTCCTGCAATACTTCAGACCTGTAGATTTTCTATCCCTATGATTGATATGAAAATAATGAAGATTTGTTTAATTTAATGTTTGATATAATGATTTTATTAAGTTGCCTTGGTCTATTTTTGGTCTTTTTTATGTTTTGTAGGTGAGGAATGGATTATGGTTGATCTTGTACTTATATCAATCCCTTTCGAGAAACAACTCGCATTAAAGAACTTAGACCATCCATTATAATACATTTAATTTACAAATTGGATGAGTTTAGGGAACTTGACATTAGCATCGAGTTAGGACACCAATGTCAATGTAGTTGTCTATCCCAACATTATTATCTAGGGAACAATAAAGTAAGTACAAACTTTGAACTTACAAAGGTGAAAGATAAGTAGGTTTTAAGTATTCTAGGTAAGATAGAAGGTCTGGGTCATCAATATGAGACTAGTCAGGCTAAGAGATAGGCCAAGGGGTAAAATATAGAGTAGATGCAAGACTTTAGAAAGTAAAAATATCCATAATTGAGAGAAATAACTAAACTGTGAGTTTGCCAAGTGTACAAGACTAAGGTGCTACATAATCCATAAAATAGTGTCTATAAGAAGCTATCAAATTTAATTGATATAATAAGATATAGGAAGCTATAAAATCTAGAATGAAAGTAGATAGAGAGCTAAGAAGAAAAAATACTTAGAGGAGGTTAGATTTATGGTCTTGATTTTATGACAAAATAATATGCGAACATCTCTCATAAAGTACCATGAGCTAATTCCACCTCATTCTTAGTGCACCTTTAAAGGCATGCATTTAGGGAGATTGATGCACTGACAAACCCTTACAAGAAAAATCATTAGCAAATGATAAAGATGAAAAAATTAGGTGCATAAACTCTCAATTTCGTATCTTCCACATGAACCAATCACCTAATATAGGGAAAAATTGGATTAAAGCCTTGCAAACATTTTTTTGGGTTTGATTAGGACTATAATCCATTCTTCAAATGAAATAGGATCAATATATTTTTGCTATATGAATTTGTGCCATAATCCATTTGCTTTAATAATATTCCATAAACACTTGGCCTCTAGGGCCTTCTCAAATGAATGTATATTTTTTAGGTTCGAATGTTCATCTTATGGCTTGGTAATTCATTTCCACTTTATGAGATGGAGACCTCATTTCCTTACTACTTGTCCAAATAAATTAAAAACATTTTTTCTTAATCCTTTCAAACACACATATGGGAATTTATGCTAAGGAAAGCCAACAAATAGGGATATCCTCCAAAACAAATTTCACCAAGGTTAATTTTCCCCTAAGGACAACAACCTATTGCACCAACTAGTTATTATTTTCCCAAATTCTTCATATATTCATCCCAAATCTTTTAATTTATAACCATCAGGTTTAAGTAAGAAGCCCAAGTACTTAAAACATGTATTTAAATAAATAGTATTGGAGGGAAGTATAGTCTTGAAGAACCTTCCCTGAGCTTTAGAGATATCATTGAAGGTAATTAAATATTTTTTATTATTTACTTCCATACTCATGGATTTGTAGAAAAGGTCCAAAATCTCTTTGAAACTTGTAGCCTCCCTAGGGGACCCATTGTTAAAAATTAGGGCATCATCAATAAAAATAAAATGGTATAGTTGAAAATTTCTATTTTTTTTGATGTCGTTTATGATGGGCCTTATTTTTATAAATAATAGCTGCCCTACTAAGGCCCTCATTAACTATCAAGAATAAAAGAGGTGAAAGGGAAAATCAATGCCTCAAAGCTCTGAAAGGGTGAAATATAGTTGATGTTGACCCATTGATAAAAATAAAAAAGGAAACAATAGAGAGACATATATAAAATGAATTCACCATATCTAATCTCATGTTAATATGAATCAACATCAATCTTATATAAAGTCAATCGACCTTGTCAAATGCCTTAGCAAGATCCAATTTAATGATAATGTTGGTTTCATTTTTGTCTTTATGTTGTTTAGACCCTTTTATAATACCTCGATTGCTTCATGTATTTTTTTATCCCTATAAAACCCAAACCACTCCCCCAAAGTTGTGTCAAATAAAATTTTCTTCAACTTGCTAGATATAACTTTAGATATAATTTTGTAAATTTAGTTGCAAAGGAAGATTGGTTTGAAAAATTCAAAAGAGGATAGATTATATATTTTATAATTATAGCTATGAATGTGGATTTGAAAGTCCCCACTATCCTCTGATTTGAATTGTTAGTTAATGCAAAATATTCACTATTTATCAATTTCAGCTACTCAATATTTTTTTTCAATTTAATTCCTTTTACATGAAATTGGTTTATTTGATTAAAATAAAGTTAAATACTGATTAAAAATATTAGTTAAATTAATATAAACAAATAAAATGCAAACCAAATTGATAACAAAGTTCACCCTTGTGGGGGATACGTCTCTGGGTCCAAAAACCACTCGAACCAATCTATTAAATGGTGCAAAATACACTTTGCATGTATTATTTACACTAAAGTATGACTTTGGTATGTAAAAAAAACCTCTTCTCTACCTTTAGGAAATCTCTTTAATAATATCATGTATGGGATTTGCTCTTTCTACATAAAATGACACTTGTTTCTTACTTGCTCTCCTTCAGATGTTAAAAAACAAGTTTTCTTCTCTCAATGTATATATTTTTCAAATACAACAATGAGCCTTTTATAATGCTCCCAAGGTCCTTTTTTCATGGGTTGGAGTCTTATCTATTTACCCTATACATTGGGATTCCTTCCATTTACTTTTTTTAGGCTTGGATAAAGCTTCCATGTATTTTGGGTGGGGTTTAATCCCTTATTAATAAGGTTTTTTAATAATAATATTTTAATTAAAGTTTCAACACTATATGAATTGGTATTAAGACCAATATTTGATTGAAACTTGTAGCATGTATTGGGAACTTGTTTTTAGAGGTTTCATGTGTCAAAATACCATTGGTAGACATGTCAATCCCTGGTTAAGCCATTAGTACATGTGTAGTCACCATGCTAACATCATCATTGTACCTTACTTGCTTCAATAGGTCATAAATTTTACATATAAAGTCTATTTGACTTCATTCAAAATTCATTATTTTTATCTCAATGAGCTCTTCAATATTAGTATGTTTCCAATAGGGTTACAGATCATTTAATTAGATTAGTGTGGGGATCCTTCTAGATCACTCTTGTCCCTTAAAAATATTTTGGACCACTAAAAGTATGGATTTATTATGAAAACAAGTGAGGGTACACCTCCCTCACTTTTCTAATTTCCATCCACCTTGCGTTGCTTATATTTTTTCCTTTTAGGCCAAATCATGGGTATTCAACATCTCCTCTTTGTGATGTCCTTGTCTTCATATCAATATTCATGTCTTCCTACCCCCATCAATATATTTAGGAGACAAATCATCTGTATAGGGTACTTGAATACTGTCACCTTGATCCATGATCATAGGTGGTTCATACAATTTCAAGTTTTCAACATTTACAATTGAATACATTTACATGTAAGGTGATAGTTATAACCAAAAAGCATTATTACTGATCTTCTCCAAAATTTTAAATGAGCCATACCTGATTGGTTTGAGAATTTTACTTTCTCCTTTGAGATGTTCTTTGCTTATATGAAGCCAAACTAGATCACTAACATGGAAGTGGTGATCAACTTGATGCTTGTCATACCTAGCCTTGTACTTGGCTTGGATCTTCTCTAATTGATCTTGGATAACTTGATGAATTGATTAGATATTTTAGATGATTTTTTGTTTATTTATCTACATCCTTTATCCATATGACACATAATCTTGCCCAAAAGATAAGTCTAAAGGTGACTTAGGTAAATAACCAAAACAAGTCTCAAAAGGAGACTTCTATGGAAAATAATGTATGCCATGATTATAGGAATGTTTCATATAACTTATGTATTCTCCACAAAGCTTAAGATGCATACTGCAATACCCTCAAAGCAAATGAATCACTTTTTGGTTAACCATTTCTATCTGACCATTAGTTTGTGGATGAAAGGTAGTGCTCTTCTTGAGTTTTATGTCCATCATGTCCCACAAAGCTGACTAAAAGTTCATAATGAATCGAGAATTATGATAAGAAATGATGGATGTGGATAAATCAAAATGAACTAAAACATTGTAAAATAACAAGTGTGCAGTCTCCTTGCCTGTGATATTTTTTTTACAGGGCACCAATATAAATTTTTTATTAAATCCATCCACAACCACATAAAATAGTCATGATTTTTTTCTATACATAGGATAGCCACCCACAAAGTCCATAGAAACACTCTCCCATATATGGGTTGGTATAGGAAGTGGGGTATACAATCCCAACTTCTTATTATTATGCTTACTATTAGCACAAATAATACAACCTTTAACATATTTGGATACATTTTCATACATCCAAAGCCAATAATAATATCCTCACAATTATGTAACTATTTTCCTGATGTCAAAATGACCTGAAACTATATAAGTATGTGCTTCCCTAATCACATGAAATATTTCATCTTATGAAATGTATAACTTACCAAAATGATACATTAATCCATCATGCATGTGATAGTCTAATTATTATACCTTATTTTCACATCCTTAAAGTTAATATCTATATCATATTTTTCTTTATAACTTTCATGCATCAAAACACTATGTTGTAAGAGAATAGATGCAAAAATAGGAGGTTTTAAAAGCATATTGACTACCTTGTTTTGTGTACATCTCTTTTATTTGATTATAAAATGAAAATATTACAAAAATACCATCTAATGAAAGTGCATTGATTATTATAGATTTGAATGTGATTAGAGACATTTCAAAGGCTGGTGACCCATATGGATGATTGTTTCTTTGCACATTGAGTAATGCTTCCATTTTTTCACACTTTGAACCAAAGCATACAAATATTTATCTTAGTTAGGTTCTCCTTTTACCATAATTTTGAATCTTTTATAATAGTAACAAACAAGCTTTTGCTTCTGTATCAAAATTGCATCCATGGCATAATCACTTGCATCGGTTTCAATCTCGAACGACTGATGAAAATTTGAAAGTGATAACATTGGGGATGTGCTTATATTTTATTTCATCATGTCAAAGGATTTTTTATGCTTGAATACCCACTAAAATACATATTTATTAATTATCAAATCATGTAAAGGAGATGCAATCAATGAAAAGTTAGCAATAGACTTCCTCTAATATTGGACCACCCCAAATAATCTTCTAAATATAGTTACATCATTAGGATTTGTCCATTTTATTATGGATTAAAATTTAGAGGGATTAAATTTTAGTTTGCCATACCATAAAACATATCCTCCATATAATAAATTTGTTTTTCCAAATTCACATTTATACATTTTTAGATAGAATTTATCCCTTTGCAAAGTTTCTATGACTTTCTTGATATGTGGTATATGATCTTCCCAATTTTGACTAAATATCAAAATATCATCTAAGTAGATTATTAAAAAATAATCTATGAATGACCTAAAAACATCATTCATAACCCACATGAAAGTGGCAGGAGCATTACAAATCCTAAAAGGCATAACAAGCCACTCAGAAAGACCTTGCTTAGTTTTGAAAGCAATTTTGTAAATATCAACTTCACTAATTCTAACATGGCGATAACTTCTTCTTAAGTCTAAATTATTTAAATAAACAATATTTTTAAATTAATCTAAAATATCATCAATATGAGGAATAGGATACTATTTTTTTTATCGTAATCTTGTTCAATTCTAAAAAATATATACACATGCAATAAGTGTCATCTTTTACCACATAGAGAAGTGATTGGATGTATTACCCTCTCTCGATCAAATATTGAACTTTCTTATTTATTTATTTATTTATTCATTTTATACCATAGATAACCTATACATGACAATATTAGGAAGAGGTACATCTTGCTATAATTTTACCTCATGATGAATATGTCTTAAGGAAGGTAAACCTTTTGGATCCTAGAAAACATCATTTTAGCTATACATAATCTTATCTATTTCATTTCTATGTTTAGGATCACAAATTTTTATAGCCTTGGATTTATCATCATCCTTGGATTTTACAACCATAGGTACAAATTTCTTGCTTGCATTGATAAGTCTTTTCATTTGTCCTACATATACAAGTGACAAGTTTGCTTTTATTTGATGGGCTCTAATAAGGTATTCAACCTCATATTTTAAAATCAAATATTTATTTGCCTCCTTATAGAAGATTGATTTTCTATCATATAAATAAGGAATTCTAAGTAAAATACCATAAATATCAAGTGGAACCACATATAACTCTACCTTATCAATGAACTTAGAGGTGATTGCAAACTTTAACTTGCTTGTTTTCATGACTTATAATTTAGCATCATCACATACCCATCCTAAAGGGTAAAGATTAGGTTGTGGTTTAGTTTTAGGTTCTAATTTGTTCACAACTTCTTACAAAATGAGATTATCTTGAGATCCACTATAAAAAAGAGTATCTATCATAATATGCTTAGAAATCACTCTAATATCGAACAACTCATTTCTTTTATTTTCATCATGCATAGATTTAGAGTTCAAAGAAGAATGAGAATTAAGAGATTTAATGTTAGAAAATGAAGAAGATGAACCTTGCATGCCCATGGCAGTGGCCTTGGTATCATCACTAGAATCAGAGCCAAGATCTTGTTGTAGAAGTCTTCTTACCTTTCTTGTTCCTAAGCCATTTTGGCCTACGTTATGGATGGAGCTTCCAACACTTAAAATATTCATGGCCTTCTCTCTTGGAATGAGAGAAAAAATGATTTCCATCCTTTTTATTAACCGTGGAGGTATGTTTCATATTACCCTTTCCTTTACCTTTGTTTTCAGGTGGTTTATTGGGGATTTTTTGTGAAATGTTCCCTGTCTTTAGTCACTTTACCCCTTGATTCAATATGGGTAATTTAGAAAAAAAATTCATCAAGATTAGAGGGTTTAAGCATAAGGATTGGATTCCTTAGGTAACTATGTACCCAAAAATATATTTTAAAAGAGTTTCTTGAGTGTAAAGAGGAATACCTAACACCAAAGACCTATTTATAAACTATTGAGTGTAATCTTTTACAATTTAACAATTACTTTGCTTTAAATTTTGCTAATCCATAGTAGCTTTTTATATACAAATTAATGGATAGAATTGCTTTATTCAAACAAAAATAAAATCAAGACAATAAGAAATCACTTTAACATGCTTAATGAGATCCTCTGGTGTCTTACTGTCCCACCAAATGAGTGTTGTAACCCCAATCAAAGAGTAGCTAGTTGATTTTTTTATTTCTCATTATCAATCTTCTGAACCTTGTAGTATACTTCCATCTTCTTGATCTAATGATCTAACTTTTTTGCACTAGCTCTCCATTATATATTGGTAAATCAAACTTAACATCTAGCTTAACCTTGAAAGAAACAAAATTAAAAACTTTCTTTTGCTTATCATCAGAGAAAGAAGGAGAAGGTTTAGATAGAAGAGATTTAGGAGATTCTTTTCCTTTATCCTTACCATTGCTTGAGGGTTCTTCCTCTTGTTTACCTTCACTTCTCATCTTACTTTCATGATACAACTCTTCTACCATACCCTTCATCTCAAGAATGGCTTGACACAACATCTCTTCTGATTTTGGTTCTCCTCTTGGAGAATTCATGACTCGACTTAAATGTTTTGCACCAATTTCATGGTTATATTATTTAAGTGATCCTTCACCATGCTTGCTCTTAAACCTATTTAGCATGCAAAATGAAAACTTTCAAATATGAAAAAAATGTTAAAATATTCTTGATCATCTGCTCTGATATCAAACTTGATCTGAATTGTTAGTTTAAATGCAAAATGCTCACTATTTGTCAATTACGGATACTCATAACAATTTTCTCAAATTTTATCCTTTTATGTAAAATTGACTTATTTAATTAAAATTAGGTTCATTACTAATTAAAAACATCAATTAAATGAAAATAAATAGATTAAAAAAACCAAATTAATATCAAAGTTCACCCTTTTGGGGACTATGTATATGGGTCTGTAAAGCACTCGAACTAATCTATTAAATGATGTCAAATACACTTTGTATATACTATTTAAACAAAAATATGACTTTAGTCTATAAAAATAATCTCTCTACCTTTAGGAAGTATCTGCAATAATTTCCTATATGGGAGTTTCTCTTCCTACATAAAAGGACAATTGTTTACTTATTTCTTACTTGCTCTCCTTTAAGGCTAAAAACAAGTTTGCTTTTCTCCATGTATATGTTTTTAAAATATAACAATGAGCCTTTTATATTTCTCCCAAGGCCCTTGTTTTATGGGTTGAAGTGTAATCTATTTACTCAATATGTTGGGATTCCTTTCATTGCCTTGTTTTTAGGTATGGATAAAACTTCCACCCATTTTGGATGGGATTTAATCCCATATTAAGAGGGTTTTTTAATAATAATGTTTTATTAAAAATTTCAACACCATATGAATTGGTATTAAGACCAATATTTTATTTAAACTCATACCATATCTTGGGGACTTGTTTTCGTATGTTCTATGTGTGAAAATACCATTGGTAAATATGTCAAGCCCTTACTGGGCCAGTAGTACACATCTATTCACCATGATAACATCATCATTGTACTCTACTTGCTTTAATAGGTCATAAATTTTGCATACAAAGTCCATTTAACCCTGTTGAAAATGTGTGGGATTCATCTCAATGAGCTCTTTGATGTTGGAATGTTTCTAATAGGGTTTTATATTATTTGATTGGATCAGTGTAGGGATACTCCTAGATAATCTTCACATTTAATTTGGATTATTGAACCACTCCAAGCAAATCATCACTAATAAGGTCAAATAAACCTATATAGAATTCAATGGGGCAAGCATCTAGGTCCAGGATTTTTATTTTTTGGAAAGATTCCATAATCAATTTTAGTTCCTCTTTCACAATTTTTGGCATTAAATTTTCATTTGATTCATCATTTATAAAGCTAGGGAAGAAGGATGTTATCGTGATGATTTTTATTATGTTATCCCTAAGAGGCTCCTTATATAAAATTTGGAAATATTCTACCCCTACATTTTCCAAATCTTGAAACTTCCTCAATTTACTACCATACTCACTCATTTCCCATATGTTGGCATAACCATGAAATATTTTTGTATTTGGATTTTATTTCTTCCCATTCCAGTAATTTTTTCTTTTTGTCCTCTATAACTTTAATATTGTTTTTATCCATCTCAATGAATACACTTGTCAGGGTCGGGTCAAGCAGTAAAGAGATTTCTGTTTCCACCTTTAGCTAAGAAATTTTTATATTTGGGATTATCCAACTTAACCATAATTGCCTTTACTCTTTTGAGGTTTTTATTAAATTAGAACATGGTAGTGCCTTTAGAAACCATATTATAAGGTCCCCATTTTCCTCAATCACTGAAATAAAACCATCATCCTCTAATAACTTGGGATTGAATTTAAATGGACCAAAAGGATTGTTTTCATCATTTTCTAATTGAAAAAAGATGGGAAGGTGGTTTGATTATCCCCCATTAACTACACTAGTTTTTACTTTGTCTTCTTTCAATAAGATCAAATATAAATAAGAAATCTATCCAATTTCTTGGATTTTGTGGCTTCCCCAAACATAAAATTCTTCTAAGTTGGCATAATATCATTTGGTTTCACATCAAAAAGGCCCTTCATTTTAATTTTATGAAGGAATAATTTAGAAAGGGGATCCATTAGATTTATAGAGCTCCAAATTTTAGAGTTCTTGGTGTTGAAAATTGAAGCATCAAAATGGGATTCAAACATAGTCTAATATTTGATTATTCTTCCACTAAGCAACTTCAATTTCAATCCTTTTTAGAAGCCTCTCTATAAGGGCCATCTCAACTGAATTTTTTACACCAATCTAAAATATGGATTCTTTACCTTGCTATTAAAATATATAAAAGACCCTATGTAATCACCTACATCCATAAAAAGCTTGTCATTCTATAATTCAAGAGAGTTTTCTAACAATTTCATCCAAATAAGTAGTATTGATGCTTTCTCATATCAGGGTGCTTTACTTTAATTTTTATTATGTGACCTTAACAAGATAAATCTAAGGAAACAATTCAATTTGTTTAATTTATTACAATAACATATGAATATAAATGTAAAAGTCAGCATATGACTTTTAACAAGTACACTTGTTAATTATGGAAAGTAATAAGGGATTAAGATACTTAGTGTGTTTATGTTCTGAGTAAGTTTGAAATTGAATACAAGTGAAAACAAGGGGTGGAAACTAGATTATGAGTCACTTAGATAAAAATGATGCAAATGAACCTCTATTCCTATAAATCAATAAAACAACAATGGATACTAATATTAAGCAAAACATAATTAAGGAGGATAAAGTGAAAGACCCTTCTTTTCTAACAATAAATACAACAAATCTCCATTATTCTTTAGAAGATATTACATCAGCTCCATCTCCTCTAATCTCCTAAATTAAAACTAATGTGCATTCATATTAATAACCTAAAAATTTAACTAGTAAAATTCCTATTTTGGCTTTCCAACTCTAAAAATAGTCAATCAACTACAATTATTCTCTTAAATCCACAAAAACACATAAATATTAGAGAACAAATATATTATTAGTAAATAAAGACTCATAAATAACCGACCACAACAATTACTATGCATGAATGATAATTAGAACATTTTTAAAAAAATAAGTTAACAACCAAACTAATGGGAAGTGAAAATTATTTAGTCATTTAATGATTGGTTACATCATTCTTCCCATCTTTTAGAAATTCTAAACCTTGTGGTTAAGCAAAAAACTGTAGTTGTTTGACTATTTTTAGAATTGGAAAGTTAAAATAGGAGTTTTACTAGTTGTTATCTTTTTAGATTGTTAATATAAATGGTTGTTAGTTTTAGTCTAGGAGATTAGAGGAGACAAAGATGATGTAATACATTTAAAAAAATAAAGAGGAGTTATGTTTTATATTATCAAATAAGGGTCTTTGCATTTATCCTCTTTAATAAT
The DNA here is from genome assembly GCA_037957365.1 of Torreya grandis. Lineage (NCBI taxonomy): Eukaryota > Viridiplantae > Streptophyta > Pinopsida > Cupressales > Taxaceae > Torreya > Torreya grandis. The sequence continues at coordinate 631,552 of JARHVA010002582.1, read as the reverse complement.
GTTATGACTTTATATTTGTATCTAATGTTGTTTTATTGATATTTAGGAATAAAGGTTCATTTGCATCAAAAAAATAGGTCTCTAGATGTGCTTGGACATAATCATTAGTCTCTATATTCTATCGATAGATGTTAGTGTCTATCTACTACTAAATTCATCTGTGAAGATTAGGGAGGGTAGGGGTAGGGGAGTTACTCCCCCTCATTCACCCCCAAAACTATGGGGCCATCTATCTATATAATCAAGGAGGGGGAGGGGTGAGTAAAGTGTAGTGTACCTCTCTATTTTTATAAACCATTGTGCTTGATTGTAATCCATCTCTATGCATGATATTAAAGCGCATTGTGTGAACAATATCTAAAAACTAGTGTCCTTCTCTATGAAACCCTAGGCCCAATTTCAACACTAGTTTTAGGCATATAAAAGGGGAATAATGGTGGGTTGAGGTAGTCCCAACCATTTCCCAATGAATGGCTAAGCATTGCCTACATATCTAATACTCTATAGAGGGATGTCAAATCGCATGTAGTTTTCACTATTAGGTGTATATGTGCAATAATGATATTTTTAATGAATGAAACTTGTAATCTAGTTTTTGAAACTTGGAAAATGACAATTTTGGCTTAGCTTGAGTGATTTAGACTTAGGCTAGGAATTGTTCCATGTGATTGATGACTAAATCAAAAAGTATATCATAGTCCCTTGGATTTTAAAAAAGGGCATAGATGTTTGATAGAGAATTGTCTTAGACCTACTATGAATTTATATAAGACTCTTTTGGTAACTTATTATGCCACTGACATGTGAAATATATGGGACCATCCATAAAGATAATTTATATTTTAAAAATGATTGTTACTTGGCATAATGATGAGTTTGTCAAATTTAGATGATTTTGGAATTTCAAAAGCATCTGAGTTTGAGGAACCATGTGAAAGAAATGGATTCTAATATGATGATGTGGAGATAGTATGAGTATGATTTGAAATAGGTTATGTACATACTAGGGAATTCATGTAGGTGATTGATAGAAACTTTAGAAATTTAGACCCATGGATACTATGTAGATGTGAGAGATGGATGGCTAAGAGACATGTATACACAACTCATGTAAGGTGAATGCAAGAAAATACTGACATTTCCAAGTGATTAATACAAAATTTTAGCATCTACATGGGGGTTAACATAAGGTTCATCTATGCACCCAAAAATTACATGGTGTAACATTTTTAAAAAAATCCATTGATGATGCAATGATATCAATCTAAATAAATTCATACATGGTTATCACTACCTTATTTTTATTTTATGCCCTTTCTAAACCATAATTTTGTTTTTTTTGAAGACTTTTTCCTTGATTTTAAAAGTTCTTGGCTTCATGACAAAACCATCGCTCTTCATGATAGAGCCATCACTTTAATAACATTCCCACTATGATAGTTTTGTAAATGACTATAATGAAAACATATTTGATGCAATGGTTGCATTACCATTCACTTTGGTTTCATTACTACTAGCAATGGTTCTATCTGTGCCACCTACATAAAGTAATGGTTTGGTCATAGTTCATGTGTTTTTAAAATTAACATTAAAGACTCTAGTTTTCACACATTTTACATGATTACGATTGTGTTTTCTCATTTATTTATTTTTTTCCTTCTTATAGATGGTCCAAATTACTCTAGAATTATTTTTATCAATACTTATCTCTTCTAAAATTATCTCTTATTTAAGCTTAATTAAGTAACACATGCATATACCTTTCTTCCCTTACAAGTATCTAATTTTCTTTAGGTTTTTGGATCTAGAATTTGCATTAGAGATTGGAGCTTTATATTTTTATAGATCCATATCCTAATTTTTTTGAGTTTGATAAGAAATTTGTTTTAGGTTGCGATCATCTTCATGTCATTCTATGCAACTTTGATGAGGAGATTTCGCCAGATCGACAACTAGATTGTTTCCATTCATTGATAAACCTAACCAAAATACAATTTTTATCTTTTCTATAATTATGCCCTTATTATTTTCATTATTTTTTATCTTCTTGTTTTATATTTACCTAAGGTTAATATTTAACAATAAAGGAACTAGTTACCTGAGGATCTTACAAAACCATCTCTTCACCTTCACTTGGTATTACCATTGATTAGGTTGGAGAATTCATTTTATAGTTTATTTAGTTTTTATTATTAAATTAAATTTAGTTTATTTTATCTAGTAGATAGATTCATATTCAAAAAATTGCAATAAAAAATAAAATAAAATCATCTCTCTCTTCTCTTGCATAAAAAATAGTTTTAAATTCTCTAGTTTTCATCTTTATATTAAATATTCAGAGAACATAGATTTGCATATAAAATTAGGGTAGATTTATTGAATAAAAAAGGTACACTAATATATGCATAGATAAACACATTCCTCATTTATTATACTACACAAATCTTGAACTCTCACACAATCATGTGCACTCCTTTGCTCAAATTTTATTGACAACTTATGCACAATCCCTATACCTGCTCATAGACTTTCATGCATTGATCTCCTTATATCTTAGCCTACACACCTTACTATACACCTCATAGCTTGTAGTATTGCTTGAATTACTAGCACTTATTAACAAACTTGTTTATTCCTTTGGGCCCCACCGCATCACAACCACATGTCAACAATCCCCGACCATGTGGATAATTCAAATCACCCAACTAGTAATTATTGCCAAGAGAGGATCTCAGGATTACAAGTTGTTGAAGATAACCTGAATATTGACTATTTTATCTATTACTAACTACCACATATAATAAGACTGACACATCACACACATCTTCATAAATAACTACACAATAAATCATTGATCTTGTATTATGGATGTTAAATATATAGCATATGAAGCTGATCATAGATAAACCCTCAAGAGTCTGGTCGATGCAACACATAGTCATAACATACATATCTTACTTTGCTTATCCACATGCACTATATCAAACTATACTCTATTTTCCTTATTATTTCATTTATGAATAGAAGTTACGTTTCCTACAAATAAGACTTATACTCCATTAAATGTGTGTTTGATTTTTCTATTTAAATACTCTATTCACAATCACACTCGATTATCCCTAGCACACTCAATCTTGGGCCCCATGGTGTGGATTAGTGGTATCAAAGCTTAAAATTTTTATCACTAAATTGATATTAGATATTTGCTCTCATTCTTTCAATACCTGTAACCACATAAGTGAAATGAGAGAGAGAAGGTTTAATAGTCAGTTCTACTTCAGAGATTATATCAAAACATCATAGTAAAAGTAAGATGGTCGATGCCCAGAATCAACTTGAGGTAACCTCAAAAATTTGAAGGCTCATTACCGACACATTAGAGGCATAATGTAGTAAGGTTTTTGGTTAGTTTCATAATTTGATGATACAAATCAACCCAACATCTTCTCACCCATCTCAACAACACACTCCACAATGGTTTCAACAATAAACCCCCTTTAAAGTACCAGTCAATTTCAATATCCCTTTATTTAAGGCAAAATTGATGCCACAACATTAGATTCCTAGATTTAATAGCTCAATATGTACTTCTCAGTCAACTATTTCACTGATGCCGAGAAGATCACCTTTACAATATTAAAGATGTCCATTTCAATTGTTCACTTGTGAGAAAGCTTCAGTGTGAAACATGTGTAAGAGTGTGTTCCAATTGAATCATGGAATAATTTTGTTGATGATTTAGAATACTACCCTATCCAACACTTTGAATATAAATACATCAAGTTACAACAACTATACCAATGCAAGGGTCATTCAATGGAAGGCTACACCAACATATTTCATGACTAATTTTCATGCTTGCAAGAGAACTTGAGTAAATAACATAGGGTACTAAAGTACATCAACAAACTCTCACCTTATATCTATGTGAAGCTGGATTTCCTAACTTATGACATCTTAGGACAATAATATCATAATGTTACCAAGATTTAAGCTAAGGTAGAGATGAATCAATGTACCACCTCTTCATCTAATGTAGTGCATAAGGCCTAACCCGACACAACTCCACATCATAACCCCTTTTGTAAAAAAATTATCCTTGTCACAAAAGTAAGTAGCCTCATAATATATGAAACACTTGAAGGTTCCTATGCCTTCTACTTAATAAAAAAGGCAAGAAGAAGTATAATGATAAATGGTGCCACCACCATTGTTCATCCACCCATGATGACTCTAAATGTCATGTTTAACAGTCCTTGCTTACACAAACTACATCAGGACACACATTGATGGATAACATTGATCCAAATTCATATTTTTTAATCACCAACACCGCTATGATCTAAATATCTAAATAATATGAACATTTCTTCCATACCAAGTTTTGGGTGAAGGGTTAGCCTATCCATGTCATCAATGATAGTGATAGCTAGAAGAACATCACAATGAAATCAATTGCTCAGTGCCTTATTATTACCACTATTGTGTACCCTAAACAATATTTTATAGGGTGGATATAATAAGGGAAAGACATATAGGTCTGATAATATTTCACTTTTTAGTATAAATTCAAGCCTATGGAGGATAACATCACTTATGACATCGTACCTCTAGAGGTCTATGTCATCTTAATAGGAGATTGTACCTATATGATTATGAAGCTACATATCAAGTCAAGCCACAATGATGGACTATCTGTGTGTAAGGTCATTTCTACCACATGTTTGTGTCAATGCCTATGACCAAAGTCACCTTGGTCTATGCTAAGTAATATCTCAAACTTGTATCACATGTGTAAAAGTTTATGTTTCTCATGGTTCACCTTAACACACCTGCATAGTAGATGAAGCACACCATGAAAGTGTGAATCACTCACACAACATCATAGTAAAAACAAATCGATAAGTTATTAAATTAATGTAGTAATTTATTCATAAAACTTAAAGTCCTCACAACATACTGCATAGTAAATCATTGCATTAATTTGGTTCCTGGATCCCATCTTCTAAATAACCCTTGTATCATAGATTAGTATGGGAGAATGATGAAGTTTGGTGCTAGATATAAGAGTTCATTGATCAGGGAAAGATTAGGCCTAAATATTTACGTTATAGGAGTTTTATATTCCTCACACCAAAGAAATATGGGTCTTGGTGACTCTGTATAGACTATCCTACACTCAACAAGATAATGGTGAAGAATAAGTATCCACTACATGCATTAAAGACCTTCTAGATTAGTTCCAAGTTACTCAATACTTCACCAAGATTAATTTAAAGTCAAGTTACCATCAGGTTCTAGTCCATAATTAAGATATCTAGAATACATCATTCAGGTCACATGAAGGATTGTATGAATGGTTGGTCATGCCTTTCAACCTAACTAAAGTTTTAGCCATATTCATGTGTTTGCTGGATGATCTACTTAGGCCTTTCCTCAACTCCTTTGTCATTGTCTACTTGGATGACATTATCATGTTCATCAATACTTGGGAGGAGCACTTAGAACACATATCACACATCTTTGTCACTTTTCATCAACAAAATTTACAATCTAACTTAGCAATATGTATATTTGATGCTATGCAGATCTGATACCAAGCTACATCATTGATTGAATTGGCATCTATGTAGATTTAGAGAAGATCAAAGTGATCTAATATTAGCCTACTCCATGAAATATCCCAAAATTAAGGAGTTTTATTCGACTTGATAACTTTTATCATAGGTTCATCCTTGGTTTCTTGCACATATCTTAGGCTCTCTGATAGATACATGTGTAAAATCCAAATTCAATTGTACTCATGCATAATAGTGAAATTTTGAGGAACTTAATTAATGACTCTACATAGCATCTATTCATGTAATGTTTGACATTGTGCATTCCTTAAAATTTCACATTGATAAATCTAAATATGCATTCAGTGTAGTGCTCATGTAACATGGACATCGAATATCATACAACTTAGAGATGCTCAATGATATAGTGAAAAGGTACTCCAATTATGAGAAAGAATTTTATTCTATTAGGTAGGTAATCAAGTAATGGTGACACTACATTCTAGGTAAGGAAATAATTATTCATTTAGACCACAAGCCACTTCAGTTCTTACAAATGCAAAATGAACTAGAGAATGTGAAACAAAAAGAATGGATAACTTACCTATAATAGTTCCATCTTAGGATCAAGAATAAAAAATGTAAAGATAACAAGGAAACATATTAACTTAGTTGACTGCTAGTTCATGCATCCATCATGATGGTGGACACATGTGAACATAACTTCACATACTAAGCATTCCTCTATTGAGCTAACTAGGAATTCATGACAACTTACACCAGCCTAGTGTAAGGTACTTATCTAAATAGATTTATTATAATCTCAGACATTTATGCATTCCTAATAACACACCTCAGTAATGACTCATCTAGGAGGTGCACTATGCCAAGACCTTAGGACACTTCATAATGAAAATAATGTAGCTACATTATATTCACACTTCTGACTACACATGTGAACATACATGGAATGCCACATCAAGTCTTGTATTCCTATTACATCACTAAGTCCATATATAATAAGCTAGGACTTTACACACCTCTATTAGTTCTTTCTAGACCATGGAAATATATCAACATGGATTTCATGATTTGGATACCTATGATGAGATGACAACATGAAGATATGTTCATTGTAGAGGATAACTTCTCCAAGATGGCTATCATGGTCACGTGTCAGAAGGACATTGATGTATTTGGTACTATGCAAGCTTTCTTTAACCATGTTTGGGTTTATTTTGGTTGCTAACATCCATTGTCTTTGATTGAGATACATGATTTTTGAGTCATTTTTATAAATAATTATGGGAATTGATGGGACAGTTGGATTAATTAATGACCTTTCATCCACAAATAGATGGGAAAATTGAAGTGGTCAATTGCACACTTGTTCATCTTTTATGAATGTACAACCATGCAAATTATTACACTTGGGATAATAACCTCTTATACATTCAACATGCCTACAACATAGCCCTTCATAGATCTACATGTAACAATCCATTCCAATATGTATTGGGTTTCAACCTTTGGCACCTCTAGACATCTCCTACCACATACCAATTGACACTAAATCATGCACACAAGATTGAAATGTAGATAAAGTCGATAAGTTTTTAGGTCACATCCAATCTATTTATCAATATGTTTAGTAGATTATATCTGACACCCATGCAAAGTAAAATGAACACCATGACGCACAACACACCTCATGCATTCTGGGTTGGAGATAATATTTAGCCACACCTACAAAATGAATGCTCTAAAGGTCCACACTAGAAGCTTAAGCCTATAAAATATGGTCCTTATACCATTATACATGTAGATGGTGAGAATGCCTTTATTCTTGATCTACCTTTGTACTTAGGCATACACCCAATCTTTAATGTGGAACTTCTCAAGCCTTACACTCTACCTCTTCTTGAGCCAATAGTGACACAACATCTTTCTGATTTAGATTATGAATACTTGCACCTCATAAAAATAGACTAGATCATTGAAGTGATAGACACACATACCTACCATGGCACACATAATTCTTTTTTGATTAGTTAGGATTGGACAATATGCTAATCAATCTAAATGGCACACTTATCAACAACTTCAAGTGTAGTTACCTCAACTACACACTGACACAATGGAGACCATTGATCTTAAAGAAAGGGTGAATGATTCATGTATAGCTAAACACAATCTTCATTTATACTATTATGTATATCTCACACATCTCACATAATCATGAACACTACTTTTCTCAAATTTAATTTAAAACCTTACGCACAGGTCTTGTACCTGTTCATAGACATTAGTGCATTGATCTTCTTATATCACAACTTGTGAACCTCACTATACACCTCATAGCTCACATTCCTACTCACCTTACTAGCACCTTTTTTTAGACTTGATTGCTCTTTTGGGCCCCACCATATCAAAAACACATATCAAAAATCCCCAATCACGTCGCTAACTTAAATCTCCCAACTATCCATTACCATAAAGATAGGATCTAAAGATTGGAAGTGGTTGGAGATAGCTTGGACATTGACTATTCTATCTATTACCAACTACCACATCTAATAATATTTATGTTCCACCAACATCCTCATTGGTAACTACATAATAATTATCACTACTCTTGTATTATGCATGTTAAATATGTAACATACACATTTGATCATAGACAAACCCTCTAGAGTCTAGTCAATGCAATACACAGTCATAATATGAATAGCTTTATTTGTGCATCTACTTTGTACACATGTATTGAAACACACTACACTCTATTTTACCTATTATTTAATTTATGAGTATAAGTTGTATTTATTTCAAGTAAGACTTATGCTCCATTGAATGCATGTTTGATTATTACATCTAAATAATATATGTGCATTCACTCTGTATAACCACATTTGATTCTCCCCCACACACTTAATCTTGGGACCCATGGTGTTGATCATAAAATTAATAAAAATGATTTATTTTTAGTTTACATTAACAAATATACACTCACACATGCACACCAAAACCTATAAAACCTAGACAAACAAAGATTGCATGTTAAATCTAGTTCCTTTATTTTAAATAGTGAATGATCATTATTGTAGATCAAAAAAATTAGAAAAATTAGAGCCTTGAATTTACATCCATTTTAGTTTAATTATCAACATTCATTTAAAAAATTTAAAACTAGCTTTCTAGCTTGCATATGCAAATCAATTTCTAAATATTTAGAAGATGCGATTTATAGGTTTTACATCTAATTTTCATTTGGATGTTTGAAATTTTAATTGCATAATAGTTTTACTCATTTATATTCAAAAAAGACAAAAATAAAATTTTGTTTACTTTATTCATTACAAGTACTTTCATTTTTAGCAAGCAATATAGTTTGTTTCTTCTTAAAAAACATTTACACAACACCAAATTCAATCAAACAAGCCTTGTCAATACAATTACAAGCCCAAAACCTTTCTTCCACCAATTTAGAACAACAAGTACACACCTTTTAAACTATAATCTAGATAAATTATATGCTTAATCAATCAAAGACAACTTTACCTTGCCTCTTAGATGACACTTCCAAAATGAATATTACTCATTAGAGGAGGTATCTTTCCTAGATTTAGATCTCCTATTCTCAGTAGTAACATTCAAAGTGACATCAATGATAATTCTTAGATTAGAATTTTTTTTTTCCACTCCCCTTTCACATTTTATCATTTTACCAACTCAATGTTCTTGATGAACAATATCATGTGCAAACATAATCTATAATCAAACCCATCCATATGTGAGGTTATCAATACAATTATCTCTAATTCTAGGCCTCCACTTCTTTTCTTCCTCCTTAGGACTAGCTTGGTCATATTTACATTTGATTCATGTATGAAATTTATTATATGTATTCATCTTGAAAGAGTTGATCAATTCCATAGAGTCATCCAAACTAATTACATATAAATCTTCGTACCTAATATAGATCAAGAACTTTGATATATTGTCCTCACTTACATTGAAGGGCCTTGGAGTTTGGTCGCATCCCAACTCAAAGATATAAATCAAAAATGTGATGCTAATGAGATATTTTAGTATCACCATGAGAATTATTTTCCACCCATCATACAAAATATTATTCTTTTACTCCAACCTAATCTATCTAATCCCTGGACTAACTCATCAAATTATCCATTACGTTGATTATCTTGATTAGATCTAGAGAATTTGAGTGCACATGTGAGCATGTTGATTTACATAGGTACATAAATTGGTGAACCCAATGTAAAAGGCTTATCCTTTTCATTTTCCTCTTTTCATTTACTTCCTTCACTTTTCTCTCTTTTATATTCTATGGGTATCTATATACCTCCCATATATGTTTACTTAGAACATATTTGAGAGAAATAGTATAATTTGAAACCTATATAAGGAGAATTAAACCATAGGAGAATCCTAATTATTTATTTTAAATAATGCCTCCATGTAAAATGTGGAGACCCAATTTCAAAACCATCCCTCTAGTTCACAAACTAGATCGAGAGTAGTGTTCTAGAATGAATAGGACCCATCCAAAACCACCAAAAATCACCCTGATACTAATAAAATAACCTTCCATAGTGGAAGTGGGACCAAAAATAATGTTACAAATAGGATTAAAGTTAATTTACAAATCCAAAATGATGAAATCATAACAAATTTCAATTAATAAATTGATAGAATCTGCTACCTAGAAGAGAAGATAAGTAGACTACAATCACTTCGCAACATACCAATACTAATCAAAATAATTATGATATGATATAGAAACCTATGATGGCCTATCTTGAGCCATATAATATTTATAAATTCATCCAAAGGCATCAAATCATAGCTCCTAAACCTATTACTAATGATTTTACTATATCCATTACTACTTCCCTAAATGAGATCATCTCAACTTTGGTGGGTTACATTATTGACTTAGATAAAACCAAAGATTATCTTAAATAAGGGATTAATTATATCACTTATAACCAAGGTCACACCACACCCATAATAAACTATAAATATCCATCCCATCAAGCTAATCAATCTTAACCTAATTACTCTCCAAACCAAAATCTAGGGGATATTCTTACTCACAAAGACCCCAATCCCAACATGAATCACATCTCTCCTCCATACCAACTTGTTTAACCCTTTTATGTTTTTATAAGGGTTAGGGGGAGAATATACTAATTAAAAAATGGATAATATATTCTAAAAGTAGGCTAATTAAATAATTTAGATTCAAGTATGCTAGGTATAAAAAGTATAATGCCAACATTAATTTAGATGCAAAAAAATGAAAAATAACTAATAACTATATAAATTATTGATGTGCATGAGTATTTGATAGATTTAAGTACAAGAGAAGATAAGATGATGCTTCACAATGATTCATTAGATTCTGAATATTTACTTATTAGTCTAGTCATTACCATTGAACTAGGGACACTAATGTAGACACTTGTATCCCAAATATAAGACTTTTATCTAGTTAAAAATATAGTAAATTTTATATAATGACCAACTACCCTTGTTAGGTTTCATTTTCACCTTGCATATTATCAACGTAGGTTGAACGCACAGGTTTTGGATATCATTATTTTACTCAAAAACTAGGTCCTCCAAATTGGGCATGTCACCTTGAAAAATGGGGGTTAGTGGGCTCAAGTGAAATTGAGATGAAATTAAATAAACCCTTATCAATAAATTATACCTACATATCCATATACTCTAAATATCCTCAAATTGATGTAGTTATCCCTCTTATGTGGGTTTGTGTGTGAATAATTGTGAAATATGATATATACAATTGCATGTAGTAATATAGCTTGTAACTTGAAAAATATTTCTCATGGATTGATATTTGAATACTTCATACCTATACTAAGACCGATCCTATGATTTATTTGGAAGTAGGAAAACATAAGGCAATATAAATTAGTTGTGGAAATGATTAAGTCTAAGATTGATAGGTGTTTACTTGGTAATTACTAGATGATAATCAATGACCTTTTATTTTGTATTTATACCACAAATTTTGAAATGATCTCATGGGATAGTTAAAATAGAAGCATAGGCAAAATCATACATGTTGAAATATTTTAAAATTTGACCATTTTTAAGGCTTAGACAATAGCATCAGATCTAGGACACTAGTTTTGATGCTAGTGTCCTAGTTTGGATGGTAGTGTCTGGGAGAATAGAAGGTCATTTAAAATTTGTAAGTACCATAATAGTATATAAATAAAGTTTTATGTAGACTATGGGCTACATGTGATCCGAGTAATCATAATATCAGATTCTAACTATAGGATACACATTTAGGCACAATGAAATAGAGAACATGAGCCTTTTGACAAAAATAAGGTCATGAACAAAAGGGTTGAGCCATGAGTGATATTTTTCAAGTGTACAAGACTATTTTATCATATATAATTAGATTTTAGTTTCTACATTTTCCCTTATATAATCTAGCAATGCATGAGGATGCAATTATGAGTTCAAATGAAATAAATGTTTACCTTGGTGTGTACAACACACATTATCTTTTACTGATCCATGTTTGAATTTACTTTTTGTGTATTACCTAAAACCAAGATAATGTTATAGTGTAATTAGTGTATATAATCTAAAAAATGAATAATTTAAATACTTGAAATAAAAGAGAGTAAGGAAGAAGTACACCTGTGTTGATGCAACCATATTTTCCCTTGATACTTTGCTTTGGTAATGATGATGATTTTTTAATTTTTTTTTCAAAAATTAATCTTGGATATGTGAAGAGGAGAAGGAGGGTGATCATGCCTCCAATCTAGTGCAAAGGTGAATCATGCCAAGGCCATCAAGATCATTGAATCTAATTCATAAAACTCAAGTTCATACATAATATAGCTATATCTTCTAGGTAAAATATTGTAACCATATCAACTTATAAAATGGGAGAAGTGCCAAGGTCATCAAGGGTGCTGAGTCTTAATTTCACTACTCAAGGGAGCTAACTGCTGTAGATAGATAAATCTCAATCAATGCACCTTGGTAATGTCAGTGTATACAATTTGGATATGTATATATGGTTAGGTGTGTTTTTATGGCATATGCACCTTTTATGTGTCTCAATTTGAAGTATATGTCAAAATGTAATCTTTGATTTGTAAATTGTGTATAATATTTATCACAAATATGAAAAACTCTGTCTCAAATCTATAAAATCAATGCCAAATGCATAATATTTTGAGCCAAATGTATATCTAAATCATGTAAATTAAATCAAATTATGACAACTATATGTGTTTGGACTCATTCTCTATGACATTCTCCCATTGGTATTCTCCTCCTTTTGAGGTGAGGGGAATGTAATCTGGTAGTCACCTTATCTCAAAAGGATAAGATAATTAGGCCATATTTGTATCAATCATGTAGTAATGTAATATATGTTGGTATAATTGAAAATTATATGTATCAATGAATCTTGTAGTATCCAAACATAATAATCCCTAATATGCATGATATGGATCATGCCGACGTCTAGGAGTAATGAGCAAAAGCTCAACAAATAATCAAACACACATAGAGGAACACTTAATGTCATTTAAAAAGGGTTGAAAGAGACCAAAAAAAAGGGCATGTTAAAATGTTTAACATTAAAAGGAGAAGACATGTTCTAATGTTTTCATACCAAAGAAATAACAATCAAGGGAATCATTTCCAATAAATAAAGAATATGTTCAAATATTCCATAATCAAAGCAAGGTAGAAAACAATAAATACGCTCAATAAACCATGTGAGAAAATGAATAGGTGAAATATAAAAAACTATCATAAGCATATCATACTAGTCCATGCATAAATGTGTTAGTAAAATGTCTTGTAGCATAATATATCTAACACACTATGCAATATGTAAGCGTGAGTATATATATGTACAAATGTTAGTATAATGATAATGTAAAGTGATTATAAATGAATAACACCTATCACAACCATGATAAATAGAAGTGGATGCCTCCAACATACTGTGTCATTTGGGTAAAGGAAAGGTCTGACATCTATAGGCTCATGTATCATAGATATAGTGTATGCTTGTATCACACTCAAGTACCCATGAAACATATATATGCATAGAAAGGAAATGATATGTTGTTTACTAACATAAATTAAACAACATATGAAAAATATAGTAAATATGTGTTTTTTTAGGTCATTTAACACACCAACTCTAGGGTGGATGGTTGCCCATCCAACCTCTCCTAAAAGGAGGCTCGTAGGGTTCCTTGAAGGTCTATTATTATCTAGTCATAGAGTACTAGGTGACCCAATTGGTCTATGCATAACTATTCCAATTCAAGGGACCCAATGGTTTGGAATATTTAACCTTAGATTTATATTTAATTAGGTACTTAATAGATTTAGAGGGAAAATGATTGTCACTATCTTATTTATGTATGTTTTTAGTGGATTTTAGGAAACAAACATAAAATTACATTTTTCAAAATTTCCCATATAATTAAAATAATATTTTAGGTTTTTTATTAAATGAGAGTGGCTGATTTTGATTCTCATTCATTCCATTATCTATGTGTTCTATAATGCATATACGATAATGTATAATATCTTATAATTAGAATATAATGATAATAATAGATTGCATTCAAACCCTACTCTAATAGAGAGAAAAAATGAAAAAATAGAATAAAAAGCTTGTTGTCATACAAATATAATAAAATCCATTTGAATGAATGAAACCCATAAACCAATCCCTATCTATCCAACATTCACACAACCATGAATAAGAACTAATACCAGAGTTTGAAGAATATAAATCAAGAAGAATAATAACATCACCATCATATCACACATGCATGCAATGAAATAAACTATCCACAACTTGTTACATTTGTAATTTGACTAAAATTTTAATAGCATAATAGTAAGGTAATGAGATATAAGGGGAAATTACATTTAAGAGAATTGGCTGGTCCATAATGTCCCCAATAGAAGAAAAATGAGCCAACCCTTGGAATGGATATCATTTAATAATATATATAAATATCCATTTGAATAGGAAATGGATTTCCTCCAAAATTTAGTTAAGGCATTAATTTACCTCACCAACCAACTTCTCCCTCGAAATACTACACTAATTTTATCCATTCTACGCTTTATGCTTGCAAAAATACATTAAAATTTGATAATTAAAAGCGTACTAGAAAAGATAAGGATAATGTGAAAAACTTTTGTTGCACACAAAATTTCAAAGATAAAGACGTCCGAGCCAAAATGAGCTCTGTAGTGAGATATGTGGTTTTAAAAACCAACAAAAAGCAATAAAATATGCATAAAAAACAAAAATGGATCAAAAAGGGCCTCCTAAATCAAGCATGGGAGGGAAACATGCATTTTTTAAATTTCACTTTAATTTTTTTTATAAATCCTTACCTAATTAGAATTATAAAGCCTTATTATCAAGGTGAGGCATTTTATAAGGCTTAGAGACCTAATCAGGGGATCAAGCCATAATTAGGCCTGTGTTAAAGGTTCAAAATTCAAATGGGGTTCCCCAAGACCTAATCAGGCTTGGGACCCCCAATTAGAACTATGGGCTTCACATTTGGTAGGCTTCCATTATGTCTTGGTAGAAATCCTAAAAAAACACTATGGGAGAGTGAAGATAGGTCCATAGACCCAACTAGGGTCTATATCCTGATTAGAACTAAATTGTAAGGGTCATGAAGTCCCCTAACCTATTTAGGGAAATATCTCTTCTCAAACCTATAAGAACCATACACTAAACACTAATACTTGGTGGGGTTAAAACCTTGACTAGTATTACACTACCCTTGGTGATAACTTGTAAGACCTATTCATGGAAAAAAATATGCTTATTACTATAACATGCCCCTTGCTCACACCTAGACCTAATCATAGAAAAATCTATAATTAGTGCTGTAAAATAAAAATGCCTTTCCCCTAGACCTAATCTTATGTCTATGGGACTTAGAAAATTCCATGTTAGATCTAATCAGAAAATGAATCCCAATTACAACTAGGATATGCAAATTTTTACCTTGAAGACTTAATCAAGGGTTGAAATCTTGATTAGGTTTGAAAACTTGAATTTTTTTTGATGAGGTATACTAGATCTAACTTGGGAATTAGGCAATATTTTACATGATTCATCTAAGTATGAAAAAGGGACCAAGGAGTCATTTTTAGACTAAGTGTAAAATATGAGATTTTCTCACATGAGATTGGTTATCTTAATGGGATAGGATTCAGAGGTCGATTTATCATGTAAACCAAAATTAACCCATGAAGTCGCTCATGAGAGCTAAGATAGTAATAATTTCAAAGGTAAATTGAAAGGTAAAGACTTCATTTCATGTTATGTGTCTTTTATGAAGTTGTCTTGCATAGATGTGGCCTCTCCAATGGAGGTGGTTTCTAGACATAGTTTAACACACAAACCAAGGTGACCCACCAAGTCAACTCAAGAATGATAAGAAAAACTAGCTGAAAGCATAAGCATGAGCTTAACAAGAGGCCAAAAAAGGGATTCTATGATTCATGAGGAATTAGGGCATGTTATGCAAGCAACAACAATTTTTATGCTTAATTATTTTTGTATTTTGATATATTTGAATGTTTTTGTGTTTTTTTTGATTGTTTTGAATCTTTGATTTTTTTTAATTTTTTTTTCATATTAGTATGATTAGAAAAGGTGTTATGGACAAGGGAAAAGTGATACTAGAAGCCAAGAATCTTATAAATGAGATGCCTCTATGAGGGTCATGTATCATACATGTCATATTCATATTCTATGTAATCAATATCATCAGGATTGTATCAATTTAAGGTATCATCATCTTGATTTTTTGGAATGCCACTCTTATCTTATTTTATGTCTAGATATGAATAATTAACTACCCCATACTGTGGTGTTGGCATTTTTTATTTCTCTTTTGTAATGTGTACTATGTCCTTTGATTTTATTGATATAATAGTAATTATATCTATTTGTATACTAGCTAAAGATATGCTTTATTTTTGTTGCTTATACTCTAAAAATGCTCTTTCTTTGGAAAAGGATCTAACCTTGCCTTCATGATCAAATGATGTGTAACCATTATTTTTATGAATCATTGCTCATATTGAGTTTATCCATGATTTTCCAAGCATAACATTATACACATTTAGATTATAAATAACATAAAAAGGAAGAGAACATTTTTTTTGAAACAAATGGAACTCTTAATTGAATTGATCCCATAGTTGTTGTAATTGAATTGGTTATATCTAGTTATGGATACTTATTTCCAAGAGATCTAAAGAATGACATATGACAAATTTTTTTATCTTGAATGTCCATAATCTTGATATATGTGAATTGATTGTCATATATATGAGCAATGATAGTGAAAGGATCCAATATGAGGAAAGGCTTGTAATTTCCTCATTTGTATCCACATTTTAAACTTTAGTTTTTTCAAGTGTCTACTCCTTTTTACCTCTTTTTGTTAGAAATCCTAATTTTAGCATGTTTGTTTGTTTACCTTGAATTTGATTTTCCAATTACTCTTTTTATAACATTGCCTTTTTTAATTGTTCCTTTTCATCTAATGCCTTTTATAATTTTATTTTTTCAATTTGATTTATTTGTAACATTGATTTTTCATCTTGATATTTTTTTAACATTTCTTGTTCTATATTTGCCTTTTGAATCATTTTTTGCTCTAATTTTTTCAATTACAACTATTTTTTCTATGAATTATCCTTTGGTATCCATACTAGTTATTTTTGCACTTGTGTTGAATAAGATTCACTCATAAGGTGAGTGGGTTTATTGATTGATGTATCTATGATAGGATCACTACTATTAATTATCTTTTGTATTTTATTCTTCAAAGCCAAACAATAATCTGTATGATGTCCATACATTCTATGATATGCACAATAGTCTTTAGATCTCCTTAAAGGATGTAGATGAGGTAGTTCAATAAAATTGTTTTTAAGCATCTCCCTTAAAATATAAATTGAAATATTATTATCATTGTGTTCAATTTTTTAATCACTAGTTGTAGATGTATTTTATTTTGGCTTCTTGTTAGGCATAACAATGTTAGATGAAGATGTGAACACATGATTAAACCTAGCCTATACTGGATTCTTTGTATGTGTGACCCTATTTTAAATAATGTGATATTTGAACTAAAATAATGATTTTGATTTTACAAATATTATATTAACTTTCTCATAATGAATATTTTATTCTTGAGGGATTCACAAGCAAAAATCCTAGGTACTTCAAGTTGAATATGCATACACACTGTCTAGAGGAGATGTTGGAGGTGGAGGGGGTTGAGGAAGGATATGTTAATACTTTAATTTGGTACTATAATATGAGATACCTTACCCTTTGATGTAGTTATATATTATACTGAGGAATTCAGGATAAATCATTGGTAAATAATGGGAGCATGATGGTAATTATCACCCTTTTTAGATTTAAGAGGTGGAAGAGGTTCCTTTTTATCCATTTTAAGTGTTATAAAGACTAATATGGGAATAGGAAAAGAGATAAATATAAATGTTATCAAATACCCCAACATGATAAATAAATCATAATTAAAATTGTTATCCTAGAAAGGTGAAATCCCTAAAACAAGCTAGGGTTGCACAAAAAGACTTAAAGGTTGGATTCACCAAACATTTAAATTTTTATGTATTGGCAAGGGTTATGGGGAGAATATACTAATAAAACAAATGGCCAAGGTTTTCTAAAATTATGTTAATTAAATAATTTAAATTTGTAATATTTTTGTATAGTGTTGGATTATGAAAGTATGCTAAAATATATAAAGTACAATGCCAATAGTAATTTGAATATAGAAACATAGATATTAGAAAATATTTAGCTCATTTATTGAGGTGAAGGTATATTTGTTAGATGTAGGTACAAAAGAAGACATGATGATGCTCCATAATGGTTCATTAGATTATGAATATTTGATGTCCATCAGTCTAAACACTACCATTACACTGTGGACACTAGTGTTGATGATTCTATCTAGTACAAAATACATGTCCTTTTATGGAATGACCAAATATAACTATTAGGTTTCATATTCACCATGTATATTGTTAACTTATTTTGTGCACATAGGTTTTAGATATTATTCTTATAATCAAAACCCTAGGTCCTCTGATTTAGGCATGCCACCTTAAAAAATGGGGGTTAGTGGGATCAAGGGATGTTGAACTAACATCAAAGACCCATATGTTAATGAGCACTACCTACATAGCCATATAATCTAAATAGGGTCCTAGACTAATGTAGTTATCCCCTTGTGTGGGATTGTGTGTGAATAATTGTACAATAAGCTACATGTGAGTGCATGCAGTGATCTAGCTTCTAACTTGAAAAATACTAATCATGGAGTGATATTTTAATTCTTTAGACCTATAATAAGATTTATCCTATGATTGATTTTGAAATAGAAAAAAGTAGGGAAGTAGAACTCAGTTGTGTAAATAATTAAGTTTTATCTTGTTAGGTGTTTGCTTGGTAATTTTTAGATGATAATGAATGATATTTAGTTTTGTATTTATACCATAAATTTTTAAATAATCTCATGGGAGGGTTCAAATATTACCATAAGCCAACTGATACATGTATAAATATTTTCAAATTTGACCATTTTAAGCCTCAAATACTAGTGAGTCTAGATGGTAGTGTATGGGAGAATAAAAAGTTGAAGAATATATGTAATTAGAAGACTAATGTATATTAGATACTCAAATATGTATTTATATATTAGAATAGTATTTTACACTTGGAAAATTAGTCATGGTTCTACCCTTTAGTAATTGACTTTCCAATCAAAAGGCTCATATTTTCCATCTTAATGTGTCTAAATGATTATCTTATAGTTTGACCCTGATATTTAGATTACCCATATCACTTGTAGCCTATAATATGCTTAAAACTTGATATACAGACATCATTATTAGTTATATAACTTCATAATTTTTTTATCTTCCTAGACATTTGCATTAAGACTTGGACACTATTTTCAATGTTAGTTCCCTCCTTCAATGTAGGTGTTCGTACCTTATAAAAATTCAATTTATAAACCTTTCAATATGTATGAGTTAGCCTATTTGTTTACTTTAACCTTTATGTGAGAAACACATAAAAAGGTTTAATATAAATACAAGTTAAATCCCACTCATTATTCATCTAGAAAGCACTTCTCAAACTTAAACTACATTATTGAAAGTCAATTGCATAATTAAGCTATCTACCCTATTCTTTCCTATTTATAAACTAGTCATAGGAGTATTATTATTATTATAGGTCTAAAGCATAAAAATAATAAAACATGAGTAATATTTTTATTAGTTATAATATATATCACTACATGCACTTGCATATAACATTTTACACCATTATTCATACACAAGCCCACATAAGGGTGAGAACAAACTCAGTTTGATGCCCACTTTGAAGCATATGGTTATGTAGGTAGTGTTCACTAATAAAGGGGTCTTTGAGGTTAGATCAATTTCACTTGATCCCAATAACCATTATTTTTCAAGATCATATCCCCTAATCAAAGGACCTAGGGTTTTGAGGTACACACTAATATCAGATACCTACACGTGTGATCTGTATAGATAATCATAAATGTGATAATCAACCCTAATAAGGGTGAGTTGAATTTATAGAAAAGATTCTATTTTTAGGGTAGGATAGAAAGATCCATAGGATGACACTAATGTCAATGTTAGTGTTTGGGCAAGAAAAATACTTAAAAATGTGAACAAATGAAACATAGAGTTGAATTGTAACACTAAGAGGAAGCTGAGAGATAGTGACAACTTAAAACAAAATAATAAAAAATATATGATCTCTTCTAACCCTTGGCCACATAGTTATACAATCATTGCTATATTTATTGCACATGTTTGAATGAATTTATTGTAAATACTAGATTACATTTCTTAGATCTAAACATTACATAGTTGCATTCAAGGTTTTATTTATATAGGGTGTTTTTATAAGAACCAAAAAATAGATAAAATATTATGGTGAATCTAGATTCTGAGCATAATTGAACCAAAACCTAGAGTTTACCCTAGGGTTACAACCTTTTAGAAGTTTCATATTACTTAATTTAATTTTCTATATCTAAATTGTATGGGCATAGTATAAGTGATGTTTGTTATCCTTATTTCCATAGTCTTTATGCTTTTTTTAAAAGTGTATTTAAATGTCACTCTCAAAATGCAACCTCATAAGGAAGGGCCTAAGAATTCTCATAATTTGGATTTAATCTTCAATCTTCCTGATGGTTAATACATTAATTATGAAGACCTGATGGATAATAAAAAGTGTGATAATGAGTCTTCTTTTGTCGCAACCCATTACACTTACAGTAATGAATGGAAAAATAATCTAGTTGATTAACCACCATTTTTTTTGATTATATAGAGATTCATATCATTTATTATGATGATAATTATGATGGTTATTCGAAATATGTAGGAAGTGAATGTGAAGAGCTAAATTTTCCTTATTCTCGTATTGTGTTTGATTTGCAATCTAAAGATGCATTTATTAAAAAAATACCTAGTTTATCTTTACCATTTTCTAGTACATCACATCACATTTAATATTATAAAATGGACATGCATACAAACATAAAGAAGAATATTATTCCAAATATAAATCATAGTCATACTCCATGCATAGAATCTTCTAATTATGAAAATGTTAAAAAAAAGTAATTGCATTGCTTTTTTACCAAATGATGAACATGTTACAAAAATTGAGTGTGTTTCACTTTATAAAATGTTGATAGTGTTAAAAAAGTTGAAGATTATTTTTCATTATTATAAAATGCAAAAATTAAAGATACTTTTATCTCTCTAGATCTGAATGATACAAATATATGCAATTCTTCTCTTCCTATCCTTGTAGAATGGAAACATGAAAATGTTAGCACTATTCAAAGTAGTATACATGATACATGTGATAATGAATCAATTGATTGTGATAAATTTGATTGGAATGATAAAAATTAAAATTAAAATAGTGATGAAGAAGAATATTTTCACATAATGCATTCTCCTAATTCTTTTATGCATAATGAATAAAAAAGTGAAATTTCATTTCATACATGCGATGAGGATTCACATAATAAATTTCTTTGCCAAACATAATGTTGACTAATTTTACTAAAAGTTAAATAAGGTTAATCTCCTATATCATAAAACTTGTTATAGGGGTCCTCTAGGGTGTAAAAAGTGTACCATGGTCTTAATGTGGTCATTTATCATGTTTTCACCCTTGTCACTTTTATATAGTTGGTCTTATGTCATCTAGGGGTCATTTTTAGGTCATTTATTGAAGTAGTATGGTTTATATATGGAAAAAAGGTATAAAGAGATACTATAAAATACCACATATCAGGTAATTATTAGAGATGGTATTTTTGAACTGACAACTATAGGTGTAACATCCAAACAAGAAGATCGATGAGAAAAGTGATAGTTTTCAATTATTATATGACCTATAAAATAGTTTAAGCACATGGGAGGAATTAAAAAGTGTCTTTTAAAGTTCCCTAAATCCATTTACATGATTTAGAATCTTTGAAAAACTTGAAAATGAGTAAAATAAACCTTTATTTTGTATTGCTATCATTGACAAGTCAAAAAAGGTCAATCGATCTCTGCTTGGTATGGATAGGAGGATGTGAGTCAGGGAAAGTGCACTTTATGGTTGATAATACTCTTTATATAATAAAAATACATGGAAATAGTTGTAGGTTTGGTATACCATGCTCTATGAACCATTGCTAAGAGTCTTAGTGACTATTTTATACCTGTTCATCCCCATAGCCTTTAGGTTTATTCTCTATTTGTGTTATGTGAAATTCAAGTTGTGTACATGATATTGAGAGTATGATCATCATTATTAAAAGGTTATAAACTAAGTTGGCATGTGTGGTGTGAATAAAATATGAAAAACATCTCATTTTGCTAGTAGAGACTCCATGGAAGTGTTTTAGATTGTGTTTCACTTGTGTAGAGTTCATTTTCTTGTAGATGGATTTAGAACAAAGATAGAATGATTGATTTAAAAATTTTAGAGTATTTATGATCACATTATTCATAAATTTATTTATCTCAAGAGTGTTCCTTATGAAATTCAAGGCCTAAAAAATCACACACAGTCAAATTTCCTACAACATTCACCTATAGTCAGGTGAGATTAGGTCTTGATCAATCATATTGAAGAGATAAGAAGGTATAAAGTTTGAGAGAAGTATCCTAAGGTGGAAAAAACAATATTGAGATATTATAAAGGTTAGGGATTAGTGGTGAAGATCAATTTAGTATACATAGACTTGTATTTGATGTTCACTATAAGCAGTCTATAGTGGTATGAGTTTAGCACATATGAGACAAAAAAGTATTGAGTGGTATAGGTTTTGTAATAACTTGAAACCTTAATAAAAGTATAATAGCATAGAAAACATAAAAATGATAATGGTGATACTATCATATTCATACATACCTAGAACCATGTTCATAGGCTCATAAAGTTGCTTTTGAGACACTTTACCTTAGCTTCTCTAAATCACATTTTACTCATATATTTGGTCCTTCCATGGTAGAAATGTATTGAGGTTTAGACAGGCCTGGTAGTTTTCATATTGAATCCCAAGACTAAGGGAAATTTATTTATAAATAAAATGGTTTCTTGATCAAGATATGATGATGTTTTTGGGTTTCTAACTTAGGTAGGTTTTGACCTGAGAGATTTAGAAATCACTATGCTAAGATGACTAAAAGCAACCAAAACTATAGTAACCTATAGTATTAAGTGAAACTATGGTTTCAAATGGCATGAAATGAAATCATGTAGGTATGAAATGCTATGAAGAACCTTAATAAGGATCAATTAATGTGAAATATAGTGTCAAGGAACATATCATCATTTATAAGAACCCCATGGTTTTCTAAATTGTCATCTATAGTCTGACTGTAGACCCACATAATGTTGATGTGAGAGGATGAGATCATGGTATGCATGGTATATATGTTCAATCAAGTTTTATATGACCAAATTAACCTTAGGATGGATAAAAAGAGAGAGAGATAGTATTTAGGCCTTGATGAGCACCTGCATGGGTCCCATTTTCTTGAAATGAATGTCTACAGTCAACACAGTCCTTGGACTAGCCTAAGAAAATAGAAGAGATGTGAGCTAAAGAGGTTAGAAGATATGTATGATGAATTGATAATATAAAATAGGTAAGGTAAAATTAAAAATTATTCCAAAGAATCAAATATCCTAACCTAATAGTCATATCTCAAATTTCTCAGGTCTAAGCAGAATTCTATACATAGTCATTAGACCTAACAACTAGTCTTAGGTTTTTAAAGTATTGAGAACCCTAGAGGAGTGATATAACCATGTAAATTTTGTATATAATGTAATAAATACATATTATACCCTCTCATGGTCTAATTTTTTCCTATAAAATAGGGGATATGAACTCTATTTTATCTCATACAGAGGGTACTCCTAGTCAAGACAAAGCTGTAGGTTTAGTGTGTAGATGGTAAAAGCATGTGATGAGGAGTCTTGGGATACTGTAGAATGGTGTGAAATGTTTTTATGGACATGAAAAAAATGTGTAAAATACATCAAAATCTTGAGAAAAATTTGAGAGGTGGTTTTAGGTCATGAAACACAGTTGGGCCTATTATAATCCTTAACAGTCCAAATAGCTCAAAACCCTCCTAAAACCCTATCTAAGACCTGATGAAGGAAATATGAATTGAGATTAATTTATAATAGGTTAATTTACCATGAAAATACTTTAATTTTTTTATAATCTCTCAAGCTCTTGGACACCAAATTAGTTTGTACCCTACTTGTATGTACAAACTAAATTTAGGGATCTTTTATAGGTTTTGACTTGTTTTGCAAGTGTCGAAGAGAATTAAGGAATGAGAATAATTGGGTAAGGTATATAGATATTTATTATCACTCTAAATATTAATTTATCATCATAGATATGAATGAAAGGTTCTCTACTACATAGTTCATCATAAGCAGTCTTAGACAGGTAATTAAGAGACAAAGTGATTTGCCAAGTGAGAAGATGAGAAGTATAATTTGGGATCTTTTTAAGGTATAATTTAGGAATTGGAAGGAAAAGTATCCTCTAAAAGGTGTCCTAACACCTTTTCCATGGATTTGGTTAAGCAACTGAAGACTACCTTAATGATAAATTTGAAAGAATGAGGTCTAGAAGACCAATGAATGACTGCATCAATGAATTCAAGTGTCATTAAAAAAGGCTAGTGGTTAGGGATGCATCCAATGAATATCATAAATTGTTTCCAACCTAATTAAGATAGTCAACATGTGTCAAGTCTTCCTATTTTAGTTTTGATTAGTTAAGAGAAGCCTCATCATGAAGGTAGTTTTAAGAAGGTAGTTAAAGGGTCCCTATGCCAATTTGAGGTGTTTTTTCATGATTCAGATGGACAGTTATGATGGGTTTCATCATCCCCTTTATTTAATCAACTTTATATTGATATGATATTTAACCAAGGCTATGTCTAAAGCTATATGAAATAAGAGGAATCGTAGTGATTTAGTAATTGAATGGAGGTATTTGTATTTTTTTTTATTCTGTGGGGTTTTTAATGTCTTAAGGACTACTTGGTTTAAAACCTTATTGGAAATCAAACTATGCAAACCTACTAGAAATAAACACACTTTGCAGAAATGAAATAGATTACTGGAAATAAACACACATTGTAGAAATGAAAATGGATTGCTAGAAACAAACACATATTGCAGAAATGAAATTGATTGCTGGAAATAAACACACATTGCAAAAATGAAAATTTAATCTAAAACACCTGCAAGAACAAATTTACAACAAGTCTTAACTTTAAGGAGTTGGAAGCATTTATAAATTTAACAGAATTACCTATTTACTTTTGTGAATAGAAATATAAATACCGACAAAAATGAAGATCCTAGTTCTTTGGAGGAGTGGGCCCTTGCTCCACCTAGGACAGGATTTGAACAATTTAATTTACTTTCAAAATAGAAATGGCTATTTCATTGATAAAATGTTTTATATTAAAAATGTACCAATCTATCCTTTTCTCTCTATATTCTATATTATATATATTCCCAAGTCTGTATATATAGATGCTTTGATGGCTGTAAATGTTTCATAGATATGATGGAACTGAATCGCACCTAGAATAGATACTGAATCAAGATGTGGCTAGATGTCCAACTATGTGATAAATGTCTTGATTCTGGAAGTTTGGAAAATCAGGGATCTATTCTTTATTTAATGGGATCATTGATCTGATAGATCACCAGTCATTTGGAATAGATCCTCATTAGTTCCATATCTAACCGCAAAAAGTTTTGGAGCTTATCTATAAGAGTACCAAAGCTAGATATAGAGTTCCAGAGCTAAGTCTAAAAAATACAATGACTTGAAATAGTATGTTGGAGTTCCGAAACTAACTGTGATGGTTCTAGAATAGATTCTATAGGTTTCAAAACTAACTGTGATGATTTCAAAATAGATTCTATAGGTTCTGGAACTAATCTGAATTGAGTCCAATGCTTCCAAAAATATGCAATCCACTTCATATTTGTTCTTTAGCCTGATGATGACCTATTTTATTGCAAAACTAGAATTTTCTAACACACTTGTTAGGAATTACAGGTCTTTTAAAATGTTAGAATCACAATCAACAAAATATGAATAATCACATCCTAACTCATCTCAGATCAAAATAAAAATTACAAAATGCAATCAAACTTAATAAAAAGAGAGAGTAAGATAAGGTCATTTATTATACTTTTATTGGGCATATCCTGGCCTCATCACTTCCCCCATACTTACTTGTTTGTAAGTCCCTTTACAAACTTCATTCTTCAAATTTGGGATTGTCTATCTTGCATTCCATTTGATTGCTTAGATCAAATGGCTGAAATTGAATATCCTAATGCTTTGACTCAGAAGTACTATACCCTGCTCCTACTTCTACTTTTATTTTCCATTCCTCAAATTGAGTGGGATGTTGAGGTTCTCTATTTTTCCAAGGAGATATGGGGGTGAGAAGTAGAGGTGGCCTTGTCCGCATTCCTATCCATATGCTCAGGGGAGTTTCATTGATTTGGGAAATTATTGTGTATAAAGCTTTTGCCCTTTCTAAACTCCAAATCACATTTGAAGGGGATATTACTTCCCTTCTTTTCAATGCCACTGGGAGAAATTACCATCTTTTCAAACATGCATCATAGATATTATCAAAATTTGCCCTTTCATAAGAGGTGAAAACATCCGTGCTTTGCTATAAACTAAAAATTTAAGGTCCCTTGAATTTATCATTAAATGCATGGGATTGGAAATATGTAGCAAAGGTGGATGGATTACCATAATGAATTCTCATATAGAGACTTGATGAACTAGCCTTTGACCAATGCTCTGACTCCCTTTCTTTCCATGCAATCTAATTTTGAAGAACAAAGACAAATGCATTAAGCTAGCTTTCTCCTACATACAAATTGATCATAAAACCTGTATTTCTTTCTAACATAAAATTGTAGAGGTAAAATTCACAAAGAAGGTTTTTATATTTTGTATTAGCTAAGGAGTAGATGGTTGAGAAATCAGCTTCATCTTTTATTTTCATGTGGAACATGCTATCCTTGCCAACTGCCAGCGAATGAATTGTTCCTCTAAAAACATGCTATAAATAGGAGAAGGTCTTCTGCATGCAAGCAACTTCTCACTCATCATACAAACTATTTTTATTTTTACAAGACATTATACTTATCATTTTTCTCCTTGTAAAATTTGTCTTCCCATTCCTTCCTTGTTTTCTCTTCTTCCGCTAGTTTGCCTTTCAAGTCTGTATTAGATGCTTTGATTTCATTGAGTTCTCTGCATGTGTCATCCCATAACTACTTGAGTGGGAAATAAGTCAATTAAATCTATGCAGAGACTATTGACACAAAGGTCTATCTTGTACATTTTTCCTTATTCTCCATTAGTTGCCTTTTAGTTTCTACTAATTCCTCATTCTGGGCTATGAATTGGTTTGTTAATTCTACAAGGAGCATTTCCTTCTATTCTAACTTGAGTTTGAGGAAGTTTAATTCCTCATCCTTTTCTTTGATAATGAGTTCTACTCTAGACAAAAATAGAGTCTATTTAATTTGCCAATTTTGTTCTTTTTCTAAAAGTTCTTGGGGAGTTAAGCATTCCTCTTCCACCATAGGGGATTTCCCTTTCCTTCTCCAAGATACTTGTTCATCTTCTGCATGTGATGGTGCTATAGTTTCACCCATTTCTTAGAAAATTGGCTCCTCAAATGTTTCATCCTCTTTTTCCTTTTCTGCTTGGCTTGGTTCAGGAGGAGTCATGGCCATGCTGCCCAAAATATTAGCAGCTTCAATTTTTAGCCTTCCTTGTTCTTCCAGCTCCTCTAAACTTTCTTTAGAATTTTTATGATGTTTTCTTTCTTAGGGAGCCTCAAAATGTGTAGACATAGGTCTCCTCTTAGAACTTCTTCTAGTTTTCATCTTTTGCTTAGGCTTAGGTGAACTGTCATTGTAAAAGATAGGTACCAGTTCTTCTATAGCCTCAGCAGAAGAAGAAATGGCTTGAGAAAGTATAGTAGGGCCTAAAATTTTAACTTTTCTTATAGATTTTCTTCTTGTTGGTATTTCCTCTTCCCCTAATCTTTTCTTTTCTTCAGCAATGGTAGCTATTTTGAAATGAACTGAAGGAGTAGGAGGAGTTGCTATTGTTCTTTTGGGAATACCAGGGTTTTGTCTAAATTTGCCAAGAAATTTGTCCCACATTTCTTCCCCATTTTTCTTGGAAAGGAAATGGTGTTGGCATACTAAATGAACTAACCCATGATGTCTAATTTTTCCTACACCCCAAGAATACCTCTGGGCCATGGTATGCATGGAGTCAAGAAGAAAACCTAGAAGGTTTACTATATATTCTAGTTTTTCATCTCCATATCTGAGGTGTATAAGGATTTTTAGGACTTCTTTTCCCCTGTCCCAAATTGTCCATCACATGTTAAATATTTGACTATCCACAATGCTACTCTATCAAAGGGCTTGGGAAAGCTAGCCCTCTTAACTCCTATGATGATTTTCCTTGTATTATAAATATATTGGGGTTCAACTTCCCCTTCTTTCAATAGGGTTTCAACCAAGTCTTTTAATTTTCTTTTGACAGGGTTTAGGACATGCATTATCGCTATTCTAGACATCTCACTTATGATATTCACAGAAAAAGGAATGAAAATCTTCCTAATATTTGTCCTTGTTTTCTCTAAATTGATAATAAATTCTCTTACTAGTTCATCATTGTATTTGGGAAATTTCTTTAGAAACTCTAGCCATCCTGCCTGTTGAAATATATTTGTACTTCTTCATCTGTAAGGAGTTGGGTATCATTGTCTAGTTCTTTTTTATTCCCATGATTCGTTCTTCATTAAATCTTTCATAGGTTAGCTAAAAATTACTTCTTGTCTCAGTGGAATTGATGATTTTGACTACAGAACTAGCAGATTTGGTTGTTGATTTGGTGAATTTGGTTGTAGAATTACTGTACTCAGTTGTGGAACTTATTAATTTCAGCTACAAAACTACTGTACTCAGCTATTGAACTATCAGATTCAGTTGCTTCAATCATAAGAATGATTCTTTATGGTTATCCACTAACTCATTCCATCATCAATATCCTTATCATGATTTTGCACATTTAACCATGATGTATAATAGATGACTCATCATACTAATCTTTCTAAATCAAGTCTAATCACACATGCAAACTTTCATTAAACCTTTAACAAGTTAAAAACATAATTACCATCCTTGATGATGTATCCCCTCTATCATGCTGACACATCATCCTTGAAAAATGGTTAGAAAATAGTTAGAATTCAAGAAAAAAAGTTTTATTTGAATTAGCCACTTATTTGAGAAGATTAACCATCATCACTGATTTTCAATTGATCTCTAAATATATATATATATATCCACTTATTTGAGAAGATCAACCATCATCACTGATTTTTAATTGATCTCTCTCTCTATATATATATATGTAGAGAGAGAGAGAGAGAGAGAGAGAGAGAGAGAGAGAGAGAGAGAGAGAGAGAGAGAGAGAGAGAGAGAGAGAGAGAGAGAGAGAGAGAGAGAGAGAGAGAGAGAGAGAGAGAGAGAGAGAGAGAGAGAGAGAGAGAGAGAGAGAGAGAGATCAATTGAAAATCAGTGATGATGGTTGATCTTCTCAAATAAGTGGATATACATACATACACACATATATATATATTTATATATATCCACTTATTTGAGAAGCTCAACCATCATCACTAATTTTCAATTGATCTCTCTCTCTCTCTATATATATATATATATTGGGGAAGAGAATGCCATTTACTGGTTTTCATTCTCTTCCTTTTTTTTTTTTTTTTTTGGGGAAGAGAACACCATTTACTGGTTTTCATTCTCTTCATTTTCTTTTTTTTTTGGGAAGAGAATGCCATTTACTAATTTTCATTCTCTTCCCTTTATTCTAGATCTCTTCATCTGATTATTTGATCATTTTGGAAGAACTGGGTTCTTCCTTATGATCAAATTCTTTGCTTGCTTCAATCTACTTCAAGAATTCATCCTTAGTAGGAGGCTTCCTATAAAGTTTTATCCTGTGTCCATTGACCAAGAGTATTCTTATGCTACCATCAATGGGAAGTAACTAGATAGAACCATTGTCAAATATCTGCTTGATCTGATAAGGTCCCAACCATCTGGTTCTTAATTTACCTTTGAATTATTGGTACTTAGAATCAAACAACAATGCCCAGTCTCCTACTTTGAATTGTCTTTCCGTGATATGTGAATCATGCTATCGCTTCCTTTGACTTTGGATTATCTCTATCTGGTGAAGTGCTTCCATTCTAAATTCATCTAATTCATTGAGTTAAAGGATTTACTCCTTTGAGCTACATCCAATTCAATTCCCACCTTAGCTACTATCCTCAATGTCTATAGTTCAAACTCAATAGGCAATAAGGGATTTTTCCCATAGACTAACTCATATGGTGAAAATCTTGTTGTGGTTTTTCAAGTTGTATTGTAAGCCTAGATAGCTTCAAGTAGTATTTTTACCCAATCTCTTCTTTCAGCTTCAACTATTTTAGTGAGGATGTTTTCTAATTCTCTATTTGTTACTTCAACTTGTCCATTTGCTTGTGGGTGATAAGGAGATGAATTCCTATGATTGATCTGATAATATATTGTGAAAGCCTAGATCATATTGGACATAAATTGTGGTCCCTAGTTTGAAACTAAGCTTCTTGGTGCTCCAAACTTTACCATAATTTTATGCTAAAGGAAATCAACAACTGCTTGTTCAGTGGCATTTGTTAAAGCTTGCACTTTTACCCATTTTGTTACATAATCAATACACACAAGAATGTGCTCTTTTCCTTGTGAAGGAGGATTAAACGATCCAAAAAAATCCAATCCCCATCTCTCAAATAGTTCAATCATAACTTGTGGTTGTAAAGGCATTTCATTGGTAATGGTTGGCTATCCCATCCTTTGACAAGGATCACACCACCTGATATATCTCTTCACATCTTTATATAGAGATGGCCAATAGTAACCAGTGTTAAGTATCTTGTGAGTTATTCTTTTCACTGAATAGTGTCCTCCACTTGGTTCATCATGACATGCCCAGAGGATGTCAAAAATTTCATCTTCTCTTACACATCTACGTAAAACCAAATCAGGACCACATTTAAATAACATTCCATTTAACCACTTGAATTGTGCCCTGGTTTTTATTAATTTTTTATTTATTTTTTAGTGAAAGGAGGAAAATTTCCTATTGCAAGATAATTTTCCATGTCAGCAAACGATGGTGTATTAGCTGAAATAACAAACAATTGTTCATCTGAAAAGTTATCCTTGACTGGATTCTACTCCCCTATACTGGTCAATCTTGACAAGAAATCAACCACCACATTAGATTTGCTTGGATTGTCCATAATGGTAATATCAAATTCTTGTAGAAGTAATGACCATCTAATTATTATACCTCTAACCATGGGTTTGTTCATTAAATATTTAATTTCTGAGTGATCTGTATGTACAAATATCTTGTACCCTATAATGCAATGTCTAAATTTATTGATTGCATAAATCACAGCCGAAAATTCTTTTTCAGTGGTAGTGTAATTTATTTTAGTGGGAGTAGTATTTTTACTAAGATAGTAAATATCATACATTCTTCCTTCTTCATCTCTCTGTCCCAAAACTACACCAATTGACGTATTTGAGGCATCAGTTTGGATGTGAAAAGGTTTCTCCCAATTAGGTCCTTGCAATATTGGGGGCAGTTACTAAATTATCTTTAATTTCTTCAAAAGCATGTTGACACTATTCATCCAAAATAAATTCACAGTCCTTGGTTAGCAATTTAAACATGGGGGCAACAATTTTACTAAAATCCTTGATAAAATGCCTATAGTATCCATCATGTCCTAATAATAATTTGATATCTGTGGGTGTTTTTGGAATAGGCAAGTCTGAAATAATCTTGATTTTATTTTGGTCAACCTGAATTCCTCTTTTTGAAATATGGTGTCATAATACGATCCCTTCATCAACCATCATCAAACATTTCTCATGACTA
This sequence comes from Torreya grandis, assembly GCA_037957365.1. Taxonomy (NCBI): domain Eukaryota; kingdom Viridiplantae; phylum Streptophyta; class Pinopsida; order Cupressales; family Taxaceae; genus Torreya; species Torreya grandis. The sequence continues at coordinate 599,184 of JARHVA010002582.1, read as the reverse complement.
AGAGACAAGTGATGTTATTCACATCTTGTTAATACTCTATCCAAATTTTTTAAGGCATCATCAAATGTATCTCCATACATAGTAAAGTTATCCATGTATAACTCCACACAGTCATTTGTTAGGTCTATAAAAATTGCTAATATAGCTCTTTGAAAGGTTGCTGGAGCATTACATAGTCCAAATGGCAATACCCTGTAAGCAAAGTTACCCCATGGACAAGTAAATGTAGGTTTGTCCTGATCCTCAGTAGCAATTCTGATTTGATTGTATCCATTAAATCCATCCAAGAATGAAAAGTACTATTTACCTAAAAGGTTGTCTAAGACTTGATCTATGAATGGTAAGGGAAAATAATCTCTTAGGGTGGCTTTGTTCAGTTCCCTATAGTCAACACAAATTCTCCATTTTTTGTTCTTTTTAGGGACAATTACAAGAGGAGACACCCACTAGCTATCTGAGATAGGGTATATAAAACCTACTTGTAATAGTTTTTCAATTTCTTGTTTGACTATATCCCTTAAGGCTAGATTAATCCTTCTCTGAGGTTGCCTAACTAGTCTAATATTTTTAGTATAAATGTGATGAGTGCAGATACTTGGATGAATTCCCTTCACATCTCTATAGTCCCAAGAAAATGCTTTGGTATGATCCTTCAGAACATCAAACAATTTGACTTCTTCATCATTCTTTAACCAGCTATTAATATTCAAAAATTTTCCTGGTTGAATCTCAACATATTTAGTTTCAGGATATGATGAACTGATTTGTTGAAAGGGTTCTATTAAGGTGTTTAGTGGACAAGAATGTGGTAACAATATATGATATGTAGCAACATCTCTGAAAGTTCTTAGAGGCAAAATGCTGGATAAAAGACAATAGGAAGAGTTATGATACTTATCTTGTTGTAGGTCAAACTCCTCGTTACTACTATTTTCCAAAAATTCTTCACCATCTCCTAATATCTATAAAGCTGATGATACAAATCCTTCCTCTCCCCAAGAGAAATCACGGTCCTCTGGAGCAAAGTTATCTTCACTTGTAAAGAATTGGTGTGGTTACAAAACTAACTATGATGGTTCTAGAGCTAAATGTAATGGTTTCAGAACTAATCCTGACTACTCCAATGATGATTGATGTTCATTTAGTGAAGGATTAACCATATCATCTATTTCCCATACATGATCCTACAATGTTATCATAACCAAAGAAGATAGATTTTGCTCATTAATATCAAGATTATTAACCCATAATTTCACTTGATTATCAATAAAAGGTCGTGCAGATGGATATACTAAAATTTGCTTAGAATTCTTGCCATTTGAAAAAGTCATATCACCTGACCTGCAATCAATTAAGGTAGTAATTGTAGCTAACCATGGTCTCCCCAAAATAATGGGATAACCAAGTGTTTTACCTTTTGGTTACAATATAAGGAAGTCAACTGGATATTCCCATGATTCCACCATTACTGTCACATCTTCAATAACTCCTAGTTTTTCTAGAGACTAATTTGCCATCTATAATATGGTATTAGTAGGTTGTATGCCTATTAATGGTAATGTTTTCAAAGTGTCCACTGTCATTACATTGATAGCTATGCCCAAATCAATCAAAATGTTATGTATATCTTTATTCCCTATAGAAACAGAAATAACAGGGCTTCTAGGATCTCCATATTTAGGTAGTAGGAGTTTTCTTGCTAATAAATCAACAAGTTCCCTGTCTACTTGAATAGTCCTGGGGTACTGCTTCTTTCTTCCAGGTTTTTTAAAACATAACAATTTGATTAACTTGTTCAACTCTAGAATATCCTTAATTACTTGTAACAATGGTATTTCAATATTCAATCTTCTTAGTTCCTACACCAATTCAGATTCCTTAAGTTCTATGGTTTATTTAAGTCTTTCTGGAAATGGAATCTCAGTAGAATTTCTTTCTAGTTCCTTATCTTTTTCTTTGCCATCTTCCTTAGGTGTAAATGTGCCAAGGGTTTTAGCTTCTTTTGTCATCTCAGTGATTATAACAGGTGGACTGCTAACTATTTTGCTAGATCTGGTTTGAATGTTTTTACAATCTATTGTATTTAAATCAATTGATTTTTCTAGTTCTATTTCATATACAGGAGTTGTTTGTTTATTTCTTGGGTTTACTACTGGTTGTGCTAGCATTTGGGTTTAGACTATGTTTTTGATCTATGGATTTTGTGCTGGAGGTCCCATTATGGCTTGTTGGTTTTGATTTGGATATGTTTTTCCTTGCACATAATTGCTAGGGCTCCATCAAGGTTGTGGCCAAACATAAGGATTTCCTTGACCAACCCAAGGTTGCTGATGTCCTTGAGTATAAAAATATTGACCTTCCTAATCCTAAGGATGCCATGTGGGTTAAGGGGCCCAAGGTGGCTATCCCCAACTTTGTGGTACTATTTGAGCTACCCATGGCATCATCCAGGGATTAGGAGCTAGTCTTGGCATAAACTATCCTTGGTTAGGTTGTCTCTGAACAAAATTTAATTCTTCTATGGTGGATGATGTATTAGTTTGTTTGATCTAATTTTTTATGAGTGGAAGAAGAGAACAAGTGTGAGTATCATGTTCTTTAGATTCACAAACAAGACATACTTCTATTTTATCCAAAGGATATTCCCTTATTGCATGCTTTTTCCTATATCTAGGATAATACATGGCTAATGGTTCAAGTTGGGCATTTGATTTAGCTTGTAATCCATCCATGGTAGAGGTTAATTGAAATAATATGTCTATTTTAAAAGTTTACCAATTCATCTATCAATTTGTTCATATCTAGATTTGAATTTTTAACCATTTTCCCTTTTCTAGGTCCACCCCTTGTTCTTGAATAGTTTCTACAAATTTCTATGATTTCATCCATTCTTAATTGAGAAATGTTTCCTCTGCCAATTAAATCAAGGGTTTCCCTAGATTCATCATCTAGACCTTTGAGAAAAATGGTTTTATTTAAATCTTCTTAAATTACAAATCCACATCTTTTACTCACAAAGAGGAATCTATCCAAATAATCTTTCATATTTCATCTTCTTCCTGTTTGATTTTGAAAAATTCTTCTTTTTGATTTCTTCCTCTACAATAATATTGATATTTGTCTAGGAAGATAGTTTCTATTTGTTCCTAATTGGTAATAGAATTAGATGTTAATCCCATAAACCACCTCATTGTTGCATCCTTCAGGGTAGATGGAAATAGCTTCAATTTTTGATTATCTGTCTCGTAATCATAAGTCTAGCATAGTACTTTAAACTCAAACAAAAATTGGTTAGGATCTTCAGATGACATTCCTCTAAATGTGGGCAAGTGTGCAGGTGAAATGCTTTTCATAGTGGTTTCATCATCCTCGATATGAATGGGATAGGTAAAGGTTCTCTCAGGTTCTCTTCTAGCTTCTCGTTCCATCTCTCTGGTATTTTCTAATTCCTTCTCCCAATCAATGTGGTATGTGGTCTATTTTGGGGATGGTGAAAAGTCAGGAGTAGGGGGTTGACTACTCAATTGAGAGTCAAAACTTTCCCTCAATGGATATTGAGAAATAATCCTCCTCCCTAAGGTTTTAATTGGTTCTGGTGACTGATCCAAAAATTCCAAAGATGACAATTTTTCTTCTTGTCTTGTAGGAGATAATGGTGCCTCCAATTTTTGCTCAACATCCTTTCTTAAACTAGAGGATGATGGAATTTCTTGTTCATATATTTTGGGGAGAAATCTACCCTTGGAATCTCATGGTCTACTCATAAATTAGGGAAAATATCTTTAATTACTAAATGAATGATTATTGCTCTTATTGACACCTAATTAGAAAATTCCAACTAGTGTTCCCCGGCAACGGTGCCAAAAATGATGGGTGTCATCATCTCCTTCATTTAATCAACTTTTTGTAAATGTCATATTTAACCAAGGTTGTGTCTAAATCTATATGCAATAAGAGGAATCATAGTGATTTAGTAATTGAATGGAGGTATTTTTATTTTTGTTGTTTTGGGGTGTTTTTAATATCTTAAGGATTTCTTGGTTAAAACCTTATTGGAATCAAACTATTCAAACATGCTGGAAATAAACACAGTTTGCAGAAACGAAATAGATTACTAAAAATAAACACACATTGCAAAAATGAAAATAGATTGCTGGAAACAAACACACGTTGCAAAAATGAAATTTATTGCTAAAAACAAACACACGTAGAAATGAAATTGATTGATGGAAACAAACACACGTTGCAAAAATGAAAATTTAATCTAAAACGTCTGCAGGAAAAAATTTACAACAAGTCTTAAATTTAAGGAGTTGGAAGAATTTATAAATTTAACAAAATTACCTATTTATTTTTGTGAATAGAAATATAAATACCGACAAAAATGAAGATCCTAGTTCTTTGGAGGAGTGGGCCCTTGCTCTGCCTAGAACATGATTTGAACAATTTAATTTGCTTTCAAAATAGAAATGGTTATTTCATTGATAAAATATTTTGTATTAAAAATGTACTGATCTATCCTTTTCTCTCTATATTATATATTCTATATTCCTAGGTCTATATATATAGATGCTTTGATGGCTGTAACTGTTTCATAGATATGATGGAATTGAATCATGCCCAGAATAGATACTGAATCAAGATGTCACTGGATGTCCAGCTATGTGATAAATGTCTTGATTTTGCAAGTTTAGAAAATTGGGAATTTGTTCCTGATTTAATGGGATCATTGATCTAACAGATCACCAGTCATTTGGAATAGATCCTCATCAGTTCCATATCTAGCTGTAAAAGTTCTAGAGCTTATCTATAAGAGTACCAGAGCTAAGTCCAACAATGTAATGACTTGAAATAGTATGTTGGAGTTCTGGAACTAACTATGATGGTTCTAGAATAGATTATGTAGGTTTTGGAACTAATTGTGATGATTTTGGAATAGATTCTATAGGTTATGGAACTAATATGAATTGAGTCCAATTCTTCCAGAAACATGCAATCCACTTCATATTTATTCTTTAGCCTGATGATGACCTATTTTATTGCAAAACTAGAATTTTCCAACACACTTGTTAGGAATTACAGGTCTTTTAAAATGTTAAAATCACAATCAACAAAAGATTCATAATCACATCTTAACTCATCTCAGATCAAAATAAAAGTTACAAGATGCAATCAAACTTAATAGAAAGAGAGAGTAAGATGAGGTCATTTATTATACTTTTATTGGGAATATCCTGGCCTCATCAACTTACATCCAAGAAGACCTTAATAGTTTGTCTAACACTCTATTATCTTGAAATTTAACTATATTTTATAGCTTGACACTTATTATTTGTGACCTTTCTACTTACCTTCTCTCTCTTCTCACATGTGATATAAATGTAAGCCATTTTAGCTTTATAAAGGGATCCACACCTCGTATGGAAAAGCCATGCTAGTTTGAAATTGTATTTTAAATTTGAAATAAAGTTTAAAATATGGTTTTGAGTTCACAAGATATCTTGTCTAAGTGTGTGAAGTGGTGTATATTGAAAGGTCATGTGATTAGTGTCTATCCTTGTTTTTTCTTGACTCTTCCATGTTTGATGCAAGTAGTTTCCACTCTAACAAGTCATATGAAATGTAGTCAAGTGAATTTGTATATATTTAAGTATAAGGCATAACCTTAGTGTTTATAATATAAACTATAGTTCACTAACCTTGAATAGTTCAATGCATATCACCTTCATGTTTGAAATACTAATGTTAGAGCAATTTAGGATTTTAAGACTAGTGTTGTGAGTCATGTTCCTTAGTACAAGTGTATGGTAGTTTAGTGTAGATGTTTTTGATGCATCACCTCATTATATTAGTTTATTTCCATTTTAATTTTATCCCTTTTCATCCAAGAAATCAAGTAGTGTAGGTGATAAGCAAGCAAAGAGAAATCTAGGGAGCTAACCCTTAAACATAGAGGTTTACCTCTACTATAGGCAACCCACAGGACTAAAGGTGATCACATGTTACCCAAATATTAGATTAGGATTGAACAACCATATCTAGGGTTCAATATTTATTGATAATAATTTTGGCATTCCTAGTGGCACTATTATCTCAAAGACATATTGTTAAGGTGAATATTGGTCTTGATAACATTACAACTACATATGGTGTTGTACTCAACATTTGGTGACTATATTTAAGGTAATATCTGGTTATAGACTAAGTTTTATCATTTATTTTTTCATACTTTATGGTCCTTACTAGGTCATCTACTAGTAGAGGTATCAATCACATAAACCCACACTTTCAACCTAAAATTCCTCTTAAAGTTCAACATCCTCAATCTATCTTGACCTTTGAAGAACAAGAGGACTTTGCAAACCAATAATATCAATAGAGTGAAGAGGAAATTGAGGCTAAAATGGCTAGGCAACATGCTTTCCTAGACTTTAACATTAAGAGTCCCATCCATCTCAATGCATATGATGATATAGCTCCTAATTCTACTAAGAGTGTTCCCACATTTAATGGGGAAGGTCATGTCATTCCTAGTGAGCATATTAGGGAAATTTCTATTTTTTTTGGCTTTCATAATGTTACTAAGTTCAAGATTACCATTAGAATACTTACCATTCCCTTTAGAGTGAAAACCCTTGACTAGTATAGGACAATATCAAGAGGATGTATCACCACTTGGGATGATTTTAGAGAGATGTTAAACTCAAGGTTTCAAGATAAAAGTGATCACACATCACTCATTCATCAAATCAATATGATTCAAATGGGTCCTAAGGAGATAATACATGACTTCAATGAGAGATTTCAAATAACTTGGCATAGGCTGCCTCCTCGCATGAGACCACTTGCAGGCTTTGTATTTCACACATATCTAAGGGCTATTAGAGTTGACATAGCCTCATGTTGTAATCCATGGGTGCTTACACCATACCTGAAGCTTATGATATTGCCATTAGAGATGATAATGGCTTAATACAAGTTGGAAAACTACCTCTAAAAATATCCATGCCTTTATTGCCAAACATGTCTGCTACTACTCCGAGTGTTTCCAAAATTCCAAATGAAAAGACCAAGTCTAGAGCTTCCCCTAAGAAGGTAAAAGATGCTATTGATTGGGAGGAAAGATTTAAATACTTAGAGGCTCAAGTTAGGCAACCAAATCTATAATATGTATTTAACCAAAACCCCTACCCCTATCCTCAACAAGGAAATAGGTTACCACCTTAGAAATATGGTCAAGGTAGAGGGAAAGGACAACCTAACTTCAATAGGCCACCCAATGCATATAACCCAAATTTCACCTCCAACACAAGAGCCATGGTATTGGTTCATAGTAACTTGGTCCAAGGAGAAGAATGGTAGTAAGGCTAGTTAATGGATGAAAATTAATATGGGGAGTAAGATTTAGTTTCTCAAGGAGGAGTTACTCCTCAATTGTTAGTAGAAGATGAGAATTACATAAAAGTAAATGAAGGGTGTGGTAGCCAAAGGGTGAGCCTTGCAAACTTTCTAGTGGATGACACCATTATTATCAATCATATTACTTTAGTTTTAATTAATACCAGATCCAAGAGGATGGATTTAGGAGATGATCATGATGTTGATACAAGTTCAAGTAACCCTCTTACAAGGCAGCAAGGTGTGAGTCCAAGTGTGACAGTCCCTATAAATTTTGCATCTCCTCAAAATCAAAATGTTAGAAGGGTATATCAAAGTGATCCAATGCCTTAAGTTTGAGGTACTTCTTTTCCTTCAAGAATGAAATAAAAAGTGAGTATTCATGCTTTAAACATCATTAACCATAGGCGAAAGAGTTGGGGGCTCGCGTCTGTGCGGCCCCCTCAAACCCTTCCTCGTGTGTGTATGCGTGGCACTATAAAGCTTAATTTATTATTGCATGAATCTATATTTTTACCTTAGATTTATGTATTGTGGACACCGTGCTGACCAAAACCCTGTTTTGCATGGATCGGTGATTTCTTTGGTGATATTTTGAATGCCATGGTGGTGATTCCTCTGAGTAGAGGGGGTGATCTTACAAACGTTTGGGTGGATGGAATGGGTGGTGGCAGCACTGGATCTAGGGTTTGTTTCTTTATTGGTGGTGTTGTCTATTATGGGTAATGCATGTTTTGGGTTTGAGGGCATGGAAGAGGGAAGAGGGAGCATAGCTGCAGATGTGGCCATGTTGAAACCCTTACTTTTATGGTTGCCTCTCAGACTTTGGTGACCAGATCTCAGTTCGTGTGGACGGAGGGAGCCTTGGTGTTTAAGCGCAACGTGAATAAGAGTGATCTATTTTTGTGTGGATTTTTATTTTGTTTCAAATTTCTATTTTGTCGATGGAAACTGGGCTAGATTTCTAGCCCAAGTTGGACTGCCATCATGAACTGGTTTACAAAGAAAATAGTGTATGGATGGGGGAAGCTTTGTTTCCTCTATGGTTAGTGAGTGAGCTGTGATGCCCTATTCAAGGAAAAAATGGTGAAAAACCTAAGTTGTGGAGGAGCCCCACTCAAGGAAAAAATGATGGGTGTGGCGGACCTGCCTACTTCGTGTAGGTGCTAAGGGAGAATGGTGTACCAGATGTCGTGGGAATCGATTGGCAGTCTTGTAAAGAAAAATTTTGACGGCTACCGTCTGCAAGCAATTCCTTCAACTTTGTGGTCTTGGGGTTGCTGGATCATACCTGGAAGCCCACTCTGTTCATCTTGGAGTTGGGTAAAGGTGTCTTTGTTAATAAGGTTTCAGGTCCTTGTAAAACCTAGTTTTTAGGTTATATTGCCTGGTTTTGTTTAGGTTTTAGGTCCTTGTAAAACTTGGGTGCTTTTATTGATTTATATTGGTGGTTTTAGGTCCCTGTAAAACCTGATTTAGATACTATTTTTTAGTATGTTTCAGGATTGTCTTTCTTGCTGGTTGTTAATGTTTTATCTTTCTTGAATCTGTTAAAGGGTTTTGGGGCCCCTTCAAAACTTGTTTTTACCTTAATCTAAAACATCATTAATTCTTTGAATAATGCTAAGACTAGTCTCTCCCTTTAGTAAATGCTTCACTTACTTGGTCAAAAATATCTTCTTCAAGAGTAACTATCTCAAATACACCTCAATCCTCATCCATCAAGACATATTAATGTTTCTCTCACCAATGCTCATACTCACACTATTGAGCCCTCTTCAAAATATGAGAAGCATCCACCCTTTTACGTCACTCTCATTATGGGAGACAAGCTTGTTTGTAACCTCATAGTGGATAGTGGGGCTTGTAACTTAGTCATGCCCAAGCTTGTGGTAGATAAATTGGTTTTGAAATATGAACCATATAGTAAGGGAGTGATATGACTTGATGGGACATCAGAGAAATTAGTGGGACTAGTCAACTGTTTGAGAGTTTTTCTTCATGATTATCTAAGCTTTCGTATCCTTTAAGATATAGTAGTGGTTGACTTTCCTACCCACTTTGATATCTACCTCTCAAAGGATTCATAGCCAAGATAGGAGGATAACTCTCAACTCATTGGTCCTTATTGGAATTCAAGATAAGGTATGAAACAAAGGTAACCATCATAACTTAACCATTGGATAAGTTTCATATTGAGCCCTATGTAGAAGTAAGATCCAATCTGAATTGTGTCATCAATGATTGAGAAGATTTTTCTATGGACAATGAAACATCCACCAAGATTGAGGGTATCTTTAACCTTTTCCTAGATTTGTATGGTGACACTTATGGACATGATCCATACACTTTCTTTGAGTAGACTGACCTTGGCACATACATCATCCATGAGGTAGGTGATAGACAATCTAAGGTAAGCATTGAAAGTTATTTTTCACAAGATTTTGAATGTAATTACCTTATTCATATGCATGATGAAGATATTTTTCCAAGTATGATAGATCAAGGTGATGAAGAAGACAATGACATTCTACCTACACAAGATGGAAGAGTCCATGAACATGACAACCATGAAGAGGAAGATGACCTATGGAAATAGTTTCATGCCATAGTTTAAGAATTTGAATAGATAAGTATGTTAACCTCTCCTCCTAAGAAGTCTGAATTTGATAATAAGTTTGTTGATGAACCTAACAAGCATGAAGGAGAGTGTACTTTTGAGCATTATAATGAATGTCTAGTCACTACCAAGAAGTTTGTAGTCATGAATAAGTTGAATGAACACAAGGTAGAGATGTGTGTGTTTGAGAAGAAATCAAAACCTCAACCCAAGGTTGAATCACTTTAAGATGTTTTGGATTAGAAAGAAGAGAAATTTTATGGTCCTATACATCAAGTATATTATTTTAAATAAGAATGCAAGGTTGAAGTAACTTTGATCACTCTCACATTGTAGTTTGATAAATGCCAATTAGACATGGAAAAATTCAAAAGAATTATAGAGCCAAATAAGACTCTTGATCTATAGTATGGAGCATTCTTGAGAGCTCCAAGTGGCACACTTGTAGTGAGAGGAAGAGATAAATATGGTAAGGTCTTTGACTATCTACACAAGAAAGTGTTTGTTGATAAGTATGCTTCACATATTGGATTGATTTTATGGGGTAGCAAGGATACAATAAGTACTATATTTGATCCTAGTTGAAGTAATGGTGATTATTCTTCACCTCAAGTGTTTGAGGTTTTGTATATACTAGGATAGGTGTGTGTTTTTGTTTATGTTGTGTGTGTTTTCCCTAAGTGTTCTTGAGAACACATGTGTGTTTATTTTAGTGTGTTTTTAAATATTTTTTGGTGTGTTTTGGTGTTATTTTAGAGGTAATTTAATTTCAATATAGTTAATAGGTGACTCCATATCCCAATGGATAGGAGTAGGCTATTGTTCTTTGACATAGATGGCTTGCCACCCGTAATAAATCACCAAAATGTTGACTAATTTGACCACATATCAAATTAGATCAACCCCCTATATATTCAAACTTGTTATAGGGGTCCCCAAAGGTGTAAAAAGTGTACCATGGTCTTAATGTGGTCATTTATTATGTTTTAACCCTTGTCACTTTTATATATTTGGTCTTATGTCATCTAGGAGTCATTTTTGGGTCATTTATTGAAGTAGTATAGTTGATATGGGGGAAAAAGGTTTAAAGAGATACTCTAACATCCCACATGTCATATACCTATTATAGATGGAAATTTTGAATTGACAACTATAGGTGTAATGTCCAAACAAGAATATCAGTGATAAAAGTGGAAATATTTAGTTGTTATACAACCTAAATAGTAGTTTGGGAACATATAAGGACTTAAAAAGTGTCTCTTTATGTCCCCTCAATCCATTTACATTCTTGGGAAGCTTTGATAGACTTGAAAATGAGCAAAACTGACCTTTTTTTCTCATTGCTCTCATAGATAAGTTAAAAAGGTCAACCAGTCTCTTCTTCGTACATACATGAGGATGTGAGTTAGGGAAAGTGAACTTGGTAGGTGATAATAATATTTTTATACTACAAATACATATAAATATTTTTATGTTTGGTGTGTCATATTCTATGAACCATTGCTAAGAGTGTTAGTGACTCTTTTCTGCCTACTCATCCCCATAGCCTTCAAGTTTCTTCTTTGTTTACATTATTAAATTTAATTAAAGTTATGTACATGATATTGAGAGTATGATAATCCTTTTATTAATTTTATAAACTTAGTTTACATGTGTGGTGTGAACAAAATATGAAAAACATCTCATTCTACCAGTAGAGACTCCATTGAAGAGTTTTAGACTATATTTCACCTTTGTAAAGTTCATTTTCCTATAGATGGATTTATAAAAAAGAAGGAAAGATTGAGTTAAAAATTTGAGAGTATGTATAATAAAATTATTCATCAAGGTCCTTTTTTCAAGAGTGTTTCTTATGAAATACAAGGCCTAACAATCACACAGTTAAATTTCTTGTAACATTCACCTATAATTAGGAGAGATTAGGTCTTGATTAATCATATTGAAGAGACAAGAAGGTTTAATGTTTGATATACTTATCATAAGGTATAAAAAAAAATATTGAGATGTTCCAAAGGTTAGGGATTGGTGGGGAAGATCAATTTAGTATACATAGACCTGCATTTGATGTTCACTACAGGCAGTCTATAGTGGCCTAAGTTCAGTGCATATGAGACAAATGAGTATTGAGTGGTATAGGTTTTGAACTAATTTGAAACCTATATTGAGGTATAAGATCATATAAAACATCAAAGTGAGAATGGTGAGATTTTCATATGAATATAGACCTTGAACCATGTTCATAGGCTAAGAAAGTTGATTTTGAGACACTTTACCTTAACTTCTCTGCATCACATTTTACTCATACATTTGGTCCTTCCATGGTAGAATGTATTGAGGTTTAGATAGGCTTGGTATTTTTAATATTAAAGCCCAAGTATAATGGAAAATATTTATAAATAAAATGGTTTCTTGATCAATAGATGATGATGTTTGATGGGTTTCTAACTCAAGTAGGTTTTGACCTGAGGCATTCAAAAATCACCGTGCTGAGATGACTAAAAGCAACCAAGACTAAAATGACCTATATTATTGAGTGAAAATGTGGTTTAAATGGTATGAAATTAACTCATTTAGGTATTTAATTTTTTAACTAACCTCAATAAGGATCAAGGAAGGTGAAATCTAGTGTTAAGGAACATATCATCATTTATAAGAACCCCATGGTTTCCCAAATTATCATCTATAGTCTGATTATAGATCCACATAATGTTGATGTGAGAGTATGAGAGCATGATATGCATGGTTTATATGTTAAATGAGGTTGGATATTAGCTAATGACCATAAATATGGAACCAAAGGAGAGAGAGACAATACCTAGGCCCTGATGAGCACCTACAGGGGTCCCATTTTATTGAAATGAGTGTCTATAATCAACACAGTCCTTGGATTAGCCTAGGAAAATGGAAGATATGTGAGATGAAGAGGTTAAAAGATATGTATGATAAATTTAAAATCTCACATAGGTAATTTCACATTACAAATTATTCCCAAGAATCAAAGATACGAACCTATAGTCATAGCTCAAATTTCTCAGGTCTAAGCATAATTTTGTACTCAATCATTAGACCTAACAACTAGTCTTAGGTTTTTGAAGTATTGAGAACCTTGGAGGAGTGATATAGCCATGGATTTTTTAACATAAGGTCATAAAGACCTATTAAACCCTCCCAAGGTCTCATTTTGTCCTTGAAAATAGGGGAGATGCCCTCTATTTTATCTCATATAGAGGGCACTCCCAATAAAGATAAAGCTATAGGTTTGGTGTGTAGATGGTAAAATAATGTGATGAGGAGTCTTTGGATACTTAATAATGGTGTGAAATATTTTTTTAGACATGAAAAAGTGTGAATAAGACCTCACAATCCTAATAAAACACTTAGAGGTGGTTTTAGGTCATGAAACATATTTAGGCCTATTAGGCATATAACTAAACCTAAGCCCTTTAAGGGTCTAGATCCATTCAAATGAACATGGAACATTTAAAATAAAATTTAATACTTTTATGGGATATTTTAGGATGATCTAGGACCTTTTTTTTATAGGAAAGTAACACATAATGGTCAAATTGGCCTTAAACCATGATAAGGATACCTAGTATACATGAAGGAGCTCAATAGACCATATTCAAATTCTCATACCTATACAAACACATTTCATGGAACCTAAATTATATATGGGTTGTTGAGGGGGGTACCATACTCCCAATTTATGGAATTGGTTCAGAGGTTGGATGTAGAGATTTTAGGAACAATCTTTAACATTTCAAATAGCTCAAAACCCTATCTATGACTCCATGAAGGAAATATCACTTAAGATGAATTTAGAATAGGTTATTTGGCCATGAAAATTATTTCAAAATGTATGAAACTATCCCAATATCATATACACCCAATTTCTCTATATCTTACTTGTACGGACAAGCTAAATTCAAGGCTCTTTTATAGGTTTTGACTTGTTTTACAAGTGTAGAAGAGTGCTAAATAATGAAAATTATTGGGGAAGGTTTTTAGAGTATTATTATCACTCTCCATATTCATTTATTTTCACATATAGGCATGAAAATTTATATGCTACATAGTTCATCATAGACAATCTTAGACAAGCAATGAAGAGATAAAATGACTACTAAGTGAGAAGATGAGAAGTCTAATTTGGGATATTTATAAGGTATAATTTAGGGATTAGAAGGAAAATTGACCTTGAAAAGGTGTCATAACACCTTTTCCATGGATTTGGTTAAGCAACTGAAGGATACCTTGATGACAAATGTGAATAATGAGGCATAGAAGACCAATAAATGATTGTAGTAGTGAATGCAAGTATCATGAAGAAGGATAGTAGTTAGGGACACATCAGATGATTGCCATAGATTGTTTACAACCTCCATAAAATAGTGAAAATGTGTTAAGTATTCCTATTTTAGTTTTGAGTATTCAAGAGATGACTCATCATGAAGGTAGTTTCAAGAAGGTAGTTCAAGGATCCCTATGCTAGTTTTAGGAGTTTTTCATGATTTAGATGGACACTTATCCAAGAAGACCTTCATGGTTTATCCTCAACTATATTATCCTATTATGTAATTGGATCTTATATATTGACACTTGTTATTTTTGACCCTTCAACTTCCCTTCTTCTCTCTCTTCTCACATGTGCTATAAATGCAAGCTATTTTGACTTTGTAAAAGGATCCACACCTAGCGTGGCAAATCCCTACTGGTTTGGTACTATATTTTTACTTTAAAATAAAGTTTACAATATAGTTTTGAGTTTATAAGATATCTTGTCTAAGTGTGTGAAGTGGTGTATGGTAAAAGGTCAAGTGATTAGTATGTATCCTTGTTTTCTCTTGACTCTTCGATGTTTGAGGCAAGTAGTTTCCACTTTAATAGGTCACATAATGTGTATTCAAGTGAATTTTTCTATCTTTAAGTATAAGAAGTATCCTTAGTGTCTATAATAGAACCCATGGTTCATTCAACTTGAGTATTTAAATGCATATCACCTCCATGTTTTAAATACTAATGATAGAGCAATTTAGGATTTTGAGACTAGTGTTATGAGTCATGTTGCTTAGTGAAAGTGTATGGTATTCTAGTGGAGATATTTTTGGTGTATCACTTCATTATTTTAGTTTATTGTTATTTTACTTCTATCCATTTTCATCCAAGAAAACAAGTAGTGTAGGTGATAATCAAACAAAGAGAAATCTAGGGAGCTAGCCCTTAAACATAGAGGTTTACCTCTACTATAGGTAACCCATAGGCCTAGAGGTAATCCAATGTTGCCCAAATCTTAAAGTAGGCTTGAAAAAAAATATCTAGTGTGCAATATTTGGTGACAACACATAGTATACATGATATGTCAATTGAACTCATATGCAATGATTATTTACATAATAGACATCTAAATTATAATGGCATTAGTGAACCACATGTTTCCTTATTTGAACACCCATAAAAAATTAACATTTTATAACAAAAATATGATACATATTTGGAGGAAAGTGATATATAAGATCCTATTACCAAACCTCCCCCACCTATTCAAAATAGTGTTCTAATGGAAACATATAATCATAAGGTTCAACCATTAACTGAATCACTTAAAAAAATAATATTACTTCTCAAGAGATCATCTATATTATTCATGTTGTGGGTGATTTTCAAAAAAGAAACATAATTACTTTACCAAACATGAAAATCATTTAAAGCTTTCTCCTATGAATCATTAGCTTTAGAACAAAAATTGGGGATAATCCAGATACCTACACTGACATATGAAGGTGTCGAGATTGAATCAAAAGGTACAAATATAGTATATAAAACACCTATTATAATAAATAAATAAAGGTTCAAGGTTTTACATAAAGGGGAAAAATTAGAAAATAGAATGCCTCCTAAAATTAGAGAACATACTTCTAATAAGAGACAACCACTTCAATTTGATCACAATAAAGATTGGGCACATGAAATAATGAATGTATTATTGGATAATAAGTTGATTAATATTCCTCTAAATTAATATCATCCACCACATAGATTTGACAAGATCAAGGGAAAACCATTTTAAACTTATCAAAATATTAATGGACATTGTAATGACAACTATTAAGATTTATGACCAAATATTTCACAACTTGAAGATAAAGGAGTTATTACATTTAAAAATGAGAAAACACAATCTCCTTCTACTACTTATTCAAAAGGTTAATATAAAAGGATTTATACATCTCATGACACTCCTACAATAGAATGAATGGTCTATCAAGCTTTTGAGAAGAAAACCAATGGAAAGATTCTTTCTTATGGTACACACTTTATAACAACTAATCCTTCCTACACTGATCCTACTAAGGAACCATTGGTTGATTGAGCTCTCACTAAAGGTGTACATGGGAAAGCATATATCCAAATGTTGTATAATATAATCATAAATTAACACTTATGTTTTATACAAATCAAGCATGAACACTACTATTAAATCGAAAATTTATAAATGAAGGTAATGCACCTGATACTTTAGGGGATTCATAGATAGTTATGTCAAAATAAAAAAAAGAATCACAACAATAGGTAACTCATCACAGTAAAAAAATATTATTCCCACCCAAGTTACATGGTATGTGGTAATAATAAAATTAATTTCTTATAACATGGTGAAAATCAACAAGTACATACGTTCATAAATACAACACACATTAGGTTTAACATGGCAACATGTGACTATACTATTATGGTTAACTATGAATGCACAAAAAAATATTTTAGAGGAAGCAAGTGGTCAAAGCCATCTAAGCCTACATGTGAGATAATAAATATATTACTTAAGCATCATATTTTATATCTCCTACCATCCATAGAGGTTGATGTGATTTAGCATCACATGCATGATCTTCACATTTATTACAAGTATCATCAATGTATAGGCCATCCCACTGAGGAATTTTACAAATTAAGATAAATAATGCAAGATTTAATTGATAACCAAAAACTACCATGAAAAAATAGATACATAATTATAATAAAATAAAATAATATATTAAATGTGAATCAAAATATTGATATGCACTAATAATTTTTATGACACATACATAAAGTATCACAAATTCTATAGTTCTAGATTTGACACAATTTATATGATCCTTATTAACATAAATAATTTGTTGTACCATGTTGTTAGTATAGAGAATATTATGAACATCCCTTAGATGGGATCATTATATATACATTTTTTCCTTCAAACAATTCAAATATTCAAAAAAAAATTCAAAAAATCAAATATTCAAGAAAATATAAAAACATTCAAATAAAGCAAAAATCCAAAGATATTTAGCATTTCACATGTTTAATAGATTTTACATATGTTATTTAATTTGTGTTAGTAGATAACATATTATTTATATACATATATATGTTTCATGGCTACTTGAGTGTGATATCGGCATGCATTAGATCCATGAACCATGAGCATGCATATGTTGGACCTTTTCTCTTCTAGTGTGACACACTATGTTGGGGCATCTTGTTTCTATTTGATTGTGATTGACACATATTCTATTACTTTATGATCATTTTACATTATCACATTTCACTTATATAATAAAAAATACACATGCCTATACTCATTCTAATATCTTACAAAATGTAATAGATATGTTATTTTATAGGACATTTTGCTACATATGTATGCATTGACTAGTATGTTATGCTTATGTTTTACTTACTTTATCTTTTCATATGGTTTAATTTAGTGTAATTTTTATTTGATTTATTGTCTTGATTTTAAAACATTTGAACATGTTCCTTTATTTTTGGCTATAGTGCCTTGAGTGTTGCTTTGTTATTTGGTGTGTGGACATTTTAACATGTCCTCCCCTTGAGTGTGATGTATTTGAACATAACACTTGTTTGCAGTCTCCTTAGACCCCTTTTTGCATGACATTGAGTACTCTTATATGTGTGTTTGATTATTTTCTAAACTTGTTACTTATATAAATTATCATGTTCTATATCATGCATCTCAGGGCTTGTTATGTATGCATACTATCAGTTTTATTGATACATATACTTAGACATGATATCACTATATGTTTTTTACTACATGATGGGCATAGATATAACATATTTGTCTCATCTTTTTGAGTTATGGTGAATATCACTTTTCATTCCCCTCACCTCAAAAAGGGGGCATATAAGTGGGGGTATGTCATAGAGACATGACTTCACATACATACAATTGGTAGAATTTGAATAATTTGATATAATTTAAATGATTAAAATATACACTTGGGATAAAATATTATGTATTTGGCATAGATTTGGGATAATTTTTTTTCATATTGTTTGACACTTATTATACACACTTTATAGAGTAAAGGTTACATTTTGACAAATACTTAAATTTGAGACACATTTGAAGTGCATATGCCATTAAAATTCACCAAATTACTAATACACTATTCATGCACTAACCTTGCCAATACGCACCATTTGAGATTTTTTTATTTGTAGCAGTTGGATTCTTTAATTCATGTAATTAATATTTAGTTTTCTAAATGGAATTGACACTACTTTTATTTATGGTGGGTTGATATGGTTACACCATTTGGCTCATGGGGGATTGGATAGATTATGTTTACACTTGATTGTACAATTGAGATTTAGTGATCTCCATGGAATTGACATAAATTATATGTAATTGGAAATGCAATAGATCTATAAATCAATCCTAAATGGGAGAAGATAAATCCTACTTACACTTTTGATTGTGGATACATTAGATAATTAGGGTCATGATCAATATAGATCTGCTAGACCTATCCAAGGGATATATTATCACAATAATATCACTAGAAGGTTTTTAAAGCCTCCAATCAAGAAAAAGTACGCAATAACCTTAACTAGGTCCTATGTTTTCATATTCACTAAACTAATAATAATTAAAAGAAAATATAATCTAGTGCTGATCCAAATCTTGTGGCACAAAGTGGGGGGGTAATAAACACTAAAAGTAAACATGAAGACATATACTAATGTCATTGTACACATAATACTAATGCATGAAAGAGAAGTGCATATATATATATATATATATATATATATATATATATATATATATATATATATATATGCACTTCTCTTTCATGCATTAGTATTATGTATACAATGACATTAGTATATGTACTTCTCTATATATATATATATATATATATATATATATATATATATATATATATATATATATATATATATATATATATGCACTTCTCTTTATATATATATATATATGTATGTATATATATATATGTATGTGTATGTATGTATATATATATATGTATGTATATATATATATATGTATGTATATATATATATGTATGTATATATGTATGTATATATTTATATGTATATATGTATGTATATATATATATATATATGTATGTATGTATATATGTATGTATATATATATATATATGTATATATGCATGTATATATGTATGTATGTATGTATATATATATATAGACACACACACTCTTACAAAGGAGGAACAAAGTTAAGAATACTTACCTTTGAAGATGAACTTGTTGAGCCTCAATCTCTCCCTTGGCCAAGGTGCTCCATAATAGGTTGTTGTGGTTTATAATGATAAAAAGGATAAATCAGCTCTAGTCTATGCAACCTATCAATGCATCTAAAAGACTTCTCTATAAGACAAAATATGTATCTCCAAAGAAAGTATGAAACCCTAAGTTTGATCGTCAAGTAGAATGGTGGGTAAGTAGATGCATACTATATGTTTCTTCTTCTCTTCTCTTAAAAATGATGAAATGAATGTGTTTATATTGGTGGATCTAACCCTAAACCTTTCCAAAAGTTTATGTTGACAAAGTTGAACTGGTCGACCTAGTATTAAAATTGGCAAAAACTAACTAGGTTATAAACTATGTCGGCCATGGCCGACATAGTTCCTAGTGAGCTTTGTAAATAACAATATAGGGTTGATGTGGCTGACTATGTCATGTAAACTACCAAAATGGGGTTAAGGTTAGGGAAAGGGATAATGAATATGGTAAATGACTAGAGGAGGGTGAAAAATTTGAGGAAAAACTTAGGGAAATAGTTTTTAGGAGACAAGTGTGTAGATATCAAGTGGAAAAAAGGGAAAAAAATATTTTTAAACACTAATGGTCTACCCACCCCTTTCTTAATGCACCCCTTAGGGCATGTACTCAGAGATATTAAGACTTGATATGTTCCTTCAAGATAGAGAATGTCAATAATTGATAAAGTTTGAAAATATTATGTGTAGACATATGCCACACTCAAATCTCATCACATGTCATGTAGGTATAATAGGGGATGCTACTTCGGGAAACAAACATAATGACACATAACATTAAATCTAAATAAAATGTAGTAAAGAGAAAATAAAGTAAATGAAAGGATATAAAAACACATACCATTACTTACCTTAATACTGTAGATAAAGAAAGAGATGTTAGAGATGTGAAGGTGTCTAATGTGTGGAACATTTAGGTGAACCTATAGAGATTAGTGAAAAAGAGCAAAAAAACATTTTTTTGTAATATAGGCATATTATTATGGAAAATATTCTCTAAAATGTCAGGATTCCAAAATTTTTTATGGTTTAAAAAAAAGTTAGTAGAGATAAAGATATTATCAAAATAAGAAATCTAATGTTAAATATTTAAAGGGTAAATAAATTGGACTGGTAAATATAAATAGGGTGAAAAATAATTCATTTGGTATTATTTACTATTCTGAGAAAAATAGAGCTCTGAGAGATCTAATGAGAGTCTAGAGATCCATAATAGTGAGGAGATGACAACTGAGACAGGGAGGATGCATAACGACTGAAATGAGTGCAACAAGGTAAGCAACTAAAAATTTAAATTTTTTGAGTATTTGTATTTGAAATTAAGTGATTTATATAAATTTGATAATTTGGCAAAATCTAGATACAAAAATGAACCCTAGGGAATTTTTAAGGACACTAAGGGTCAAACAAGGTATTGGGTAGGAAGGAGACAGACCAATAAATGCCTAAGGCATTTATGGAAATTAGTCAAAAAGTTATCATAATGAATGAATAAGGTTGACCAGGTCAACTTAGTTGGTAGAGGACAAAAAAACTAGTGGGTTGACTTAGTAGTAAGTGGCTGACTTAGTTGGTTAAGGGGGATGATGTAGTATCAATAGGTCAACTTAGTTTGTAAGCAAGTGGATGACTTAGTATTATAGAGAATGAAAGGGGAATATATAATACTAATTATTTGACTTAGTCTTTAATTAAGTGGTCAACTTAGTACTACAGAGGTTAAAAGGGGTTGATATAGTACTAAGGAGCTGACTTAGTCTTTAAGTAAGTGGCCAAATTAGTATTGTAGAGGCTAAACGTGGTTGAAATAGTACTATTAAGCCACATAGTGGTTTAATTAGTACCTAAAAGGCTAATGTATTTTGTAATAGGTCAATATTGGTATAAAAATTAATAGATTAAATAAAATTAGTTTATTTTTTTGAATTTTATAAAAATGTAGTTTGATTATGAGTGATATGGAGATCTAATACATCCTTTTTTATTTGATATTTTGTAGAGACACCAAAGATTTTGGTGATTGATTGATGATAAATGGTTAACCAATTTTCTAGAGCACCTGATGGATATGGACAAATATAGATTGGTTATGTTAGGCTTGGGAGGCATCATGGGGATGAGATCCATCCTATTAAGTGCTGATCTCATTATCACATTCCTCATAGCATGGGAATGGTTGAACAATTTTTTTTGATGGGTTGTGGATGGATATAACATATAGGTAGGTACCACATTAGAGGACATCCATGCATTGCTTAGACTACCTATACAAGGGACACGGATGATCATAAGGACATTAAATGATTTGGAAGAGATATGAGCACTTGCTAGGTGGGTGATGTGCTCAAATAGTATCTATCTAAGGTTTAGGGTGAGATTATTTGATGTATATATTGCATAGATTATATATATCTATAAGGATATGATTAGACTTATGATAACATGAGTGCAGTGTCATAATTCAGATGGCAAGGTCTTATTGTATGCGATAGCCTTGTTCTAGTCCATTTTAGGTCAGGGGGTGCTCTATAATTTTGGGTCTATCATCTAGGTATAGATCATGCATGATGTGAATGGGATGCTATTTATAGGGTAGAAAACCATGGGATAAGAAATATTACCAATTTCTTGGATAAATGAGAGGTTCTCAATATATCATCTAGTTGGGTTGCCCCATGTGGTCAATGATAGGTTATCTCAAGTTATGAGATAGAGATATGACTAGATAGTAAGGGCCATGCACCACATGTCATCACTTTATAAATTCACACAAGGAGAGATCATGTGGTATACCTATGCACATGTTGATACTATTTTGTTGAGTTAGGTGACTATGGTGTTAGGGCTAGATTGAGTGTGAATCATAAGACACTATACTTGGTGGGTAGAATTGCAGCTTGTGTCATGCTTTCCAAGATAGTTCAAATTATTATACCTAATGGATCATATACTAGTTCCCACATTTTGGTCATGACATGTGAGATATTTTAGGGGGAGAAGAGGAGGAGCAACACTAGTCAATAGACCAACAATTAGGCTATGACGTGTGAGACCATGGACTATTCAAGTATGAAAGCTAATAGCAGGAGGAAGAGAGGGAATGGATGTGGATGTAGAGATGCAAAAATTACCATAGTAGGCTATGTATTAAGAGTGGAAATGATCACCTTGAGTGCATTATCTATGAAGACATTATTATTTAGTTTGAGCATAAAGGGTGGTGATACAAGATGACCTAGTTATTGGCCTAGGGTACAACTAGTTGATAGAGGCACAACTATGGAGATGCTTGAGATTTGTATGGGTGGTGACTCTAGGTTTTGTTTTGATAGGGAGGCATCCCATATATTATGTGTTTGGGGATGATATGATGGAGAGACTGTACGTAGAGGATGAGTAGATGGGGAGATGATGGTTGGTGATATTGGGATAGGTAATAAATGTTTTAATTTTTAGTCTTTGAATTAGAATACTAGCTTGTGTATGATTTTAGGTAGATAGATATATTTTGATATGTATATGTGACATAATATCTATATAGTTTAAATTTTATAGATCTTATGGCTGAGGAGGTTAGATTGGGATCCCTAATCATGGTAACACACCATGACATTTTGGATGGGGTACCAATGCCGTACAACCCCACCATGCTAGATGATCCTATGGTACCCTCTACCCTAGCTCAAGTGGGCTAGTTTAGACTAGTGGAGGAGGCCAGAAGGTAGATATAGGCATGTGGGGATGGATTGCATCCACTAGTATGGGTGAGATTAGGAGAGGTATAGGCTTGGTAGGCCTTGGCTCAGGAGAGATCCACACACATGGATACAACAATCTAGATAGGATAGGTATAGACTTAGGTAGCCAACCTACAGGGATAAGTAGTAGGGTTGAGATATTGGATAACTTCATTATAGTTAAACATGTAGAGGGGACATTTTGAGACATCTATGGGCAGTATGGCTAGGACACTAGATAAACATGATAGAGCCCATCCATAGAGATAGAGTGATGTATTTGTGTTTTTTATATAAAAACACATGATATCTAGAGATAGATTATTTTGAAGTTGGATGTTGATCTTATGAGTTATATTTTGGTTGTGGTTGTTGATACATGGATACATTTATTTTTAGCACATGTATTTTACTTTTGTTGTATATGTTATAGTAAATATGTGTGGGGTGTTTTCTTTTCTAGCTTTATGTAGTACACATGCATGGTTAAAAATAAAAAGGAATTTTTTTTTTGGAAAAGTATAAGTAATCATAAAAAAATGTACTACACACTATTTCATGATGGGTAATGTGTAATAAAAAAATATGACTAAGTATAATAAACCAAAAAGTGTTAAACAAGAGGGAAAAATGTTTTTAAACCATGAAAAAGATTGGCACCAAATTAAAATAA
This sequence comes from Torreya grandis, assembly GCA_037957365.1. Lineage (NCBI taxonomy): Eukaryota > Viridiplantae > Streptophyta > Pinopsida > Cupressales > Taxaceae > Torreya > Torreya grandis. Next base: position 575,139 of record JARHVA010002582.1, on the reverse strand, counting down.
TTAAAATCATACTAAATCACATTGGGAAGTATGAAAATAATGTAATAAGATGGAAATAACATGAAAAACAAATGATAAAAAAAACAAAAAAATAAAGTCAATCAATCATACTAAATCATGTTGGGAAGTATAAAAGAGAAACAAAATTGCCAAAATGGTCTTAAATTAATCACACAAAGTCAAGTTGAGAAGTATGAGAAACTAAAGAAAAATGGTTGGATTCTTACATGAAATCTAAAAATAAAAAGATAAAAGTGAAATATTAATGAATTAAACATAAAACATACTAAGTCAATATGGGAATCATGTCAATGATGTGTAACTCATAATCAATCATATCTTATCTCATATTTGACACATGTAATTTTGTTGGGACTTGGGTATTGGAAAATTTTGTGAGGAAGGCCAGCTCTTATCCATGGTCTTACACTTGAAATAAAAAAGGGAACACTAGTGAGTTATAAACAATGTTAAAATATGGTAAAAAGGGGATGTTTGGAATGGTAATGTGAAAATTTGGTAGTTTGTGAGGAAGGCCTAGTCCTTTCCAAGGTCTTACACTGCAACTCAAAAATAGAATACCTAAGGGAGTGATCACTGAAAAAATAATATTTATTGAGGAATATTAGGATTTTAGGGAATTAAAGAGTTAATGTAAGAATAATAATGTATGCCTTTATATGAGAAGACCTTAGGAGACATGAAACACACTAAGGATATGAAAATACACTATTCACTATAGGCATAAAGCTATGTAGGCACATAAATGTGGTACTAAGATCAAATCATGTTGTTTATTTTGAATATTAAAATTAAAATGGACCTACCTTACCATGACATGTTTTTCGCTCCTCAAGACCCCTTATAGAGCCGTTGGTTTACTATGAAGATTGGGTACTTACATGAGAATGTAGGTATCTCTAAAATATTTTTTATTCTCTTTTTATAATATTGTGGCCTACTACACTCTAATGGACATTGGATCTATCATGAGGCCAATTTTTGATTTTGAGATTCGATTATAAAAATGAGATCTGCTTAGAATCACATCTTTTATTGTGATTTGACTTTTAAATTTTTTGAATGTTGCATTTTAGATCATTGCCTTTTGCTAAATGATTTGGCTTTTGAGTGTTTATGTATTTTAAGATTCCTCCTCCATATAGACTTAGAATGACCAATCATGAGAGATAAAGTGATACACATGAATGAACTTTAGGCTTAGGTTAAAGGAAGCTAAGTATCCAAAGGCATGACCGACTAGAACACTTAGGCTTAACTATGAACCAACATGTTATCTCAAGTCTCAACCATGTGTATGATTAGTTTTTGAAAGATAAAAAATGGGAATAAGGGGAGATCCTAGGTGGATCGGTAAAAGGAGATAATAATGAGATGAATTTTTTGCTAACTGATCACATGGTAAATGAGGAATGACTAAAGGGATCAAGATGTGTATAATCAAGTCACAATAAGAGATAAGATAGTAAATAATAATGAAAGAGAACAAGATAAAAATAGAAAAATAACTCATTAATAAGAAATATGTACTCATAAAAAATAATCCATAAGAGAACATCATAAGCAACATATAATGTGAGATAAAATTCATCATATAGAAAATGTGACACAATAAAGTTGGAGCACATGTCCAATCCAAATGAAGCAAGAAATGAAAGAACACCATGCTTGTGTTCATAAGCACTGATATATTTTTCCACATAAATTATCCATATCATCTAATATGTCTCTATGAATTTAAACTTAGACTGTAGCTAGAGTCTCATGGATCTTTAGGGAAAATTGAAAAATACTTTGCATTGAATCTCCTTGATGGAGAATGTAAGAACACCTGAAGGATCATTATAATGAGGGATATCATGCATGGGATGCTTAAGAGAAATAATGGGAGTGGAATCTATGGGAGATGAAGGGGTAATTGGTGGAGTATGATCCATAAATGAGGGAAGATCCACATGTGAGGGAATCATGGGTGGAGAAGGGATCATAGGTGGTGGAGCCATGGGGGAAGAAGGGGGAACTTTATTACAAGGGATGCATATGGGAGAAAGGGTAGTAGGTGCAATAATGGTCATGAGGTAATCTTTGAGATGCTACTAAATGATGCAATAATGATCAGTATGATGAGTAGTACATTTGTGTTAGAGATAATATACCTTTCCATATTGGGGAAGATATTCTAGGTAATAATTTTGGTGGAGGTATAACCTTATTTATAGGCTAAGTGATGGGATGAAAGGTGTATATATATTAACATAACTTATGAATGAATGGATGAATGATTATCTATGCTATGTAAGCAACAAATATGATTGTTAGTAGACTTTGTAGGTGTATTAATAAAAGAAGTGGAAATGGAAGCTGAGGAAGGTTGGTATAATGAACAGTCTCAAGTATAATGACTGATAACTTTATGAATATCACAACATGGATGATCAACCCATTTAGTGGACAAAGGAGCAAGTTGTGGTAAAGGGAAAAAACCATCATCAAGGGAAGATGGGGATGGTGGAGAGACTAGGCAAGGCTTGATTGAAGGAGTAATAGGATCTAAAATAAGAAGATACTCATCTAAAGAGAATTGAAATAGGATCCAAACTAGGATCTACTGAGGGAGGGGTGGGATGCACATAAGGATAAAGGATAGTTACAAGCATATTAGGGATAAGTTATCTAGAGTGGTATTGGTATCTATTAAAGTAATAGGGACCAATCATAACATGATCCATAAGTATACTCCTATAAGGATCTTCAAAAACTAGAGATGTGTGCACCATATTTACCTTATGATTAAGAGGAAAAATGCTAATATTAGAAATCATATAGGATGGAATGTTAGAAGAAATAATAAAAGATTAAAGTAAAGAGGAATGATAATGAATAATTTTAGCATCTCGATCCTAAAAAAACCTCCTAGTAATGGATCATCTAAGGTATAATCATCATCATAATCAGGTGTATGAATATTGAAAACATAGGTAGGGATGACCTTGTTGTTCTGATGTGGTGTGATGAATGGAATGCTGAGTCTTAGTTAAGATAATGGGTATATAATGATTAGGTGGTTGATGTGAATGTGGTTGAAAAGAAGGGGAAAGTTGAGAAATTAGATTCGGTGAGAGATTTAAAGTTTTAATATTGAAATTGATCTTATTAGGCTCATCATCATTAAAATCTAGGAGGTTAGGGGGTATATTCTAGATAAGTATGGGGTGACCATTGTAATCTCAGATGGAGTTGATATGAAAGTTAAATCATTGAGATTTAAAAAATGGAACACTTGTCAAGGGTTCAAGGGTGGGAATCTTGAATATACCATGGTCTTAGAATTTGTCGAAATTCCAAGGGTTAGTGTCACCTTAAATCCTATAGATTATTCCATTGTGAGGCAATTTTACACATTGGCAAGTGGAAGAGGCCATTTCTCTCATGCAATGAGTCCATGGCCTACCAATAAAAATGTTATAGCATAGAGGAAAGTTTAAGATCATCATCTTCACACAAACAATGATAGGGAGACACACAACGTAAGGGAGGAATTTGCTTTTGGTCATAACCTTGACATGTGTTGCATGTGGACTTAAGATTACTTTTATAATATCCTAGGGTTTTTATAAAATTAAAAGAGGCAACATAAGTGATGGAACCCTCATCAATTAAGGAACACTTGACTTGGATATCACCATTTTAGACACTGATAAAAAGGGGAAGATTATCTACATGAAGTCGAATCTCATTGGGGATCATAAGAGCAATGGGGAATTTAAAAGAAAGAGAAGTGTCCATTATTTCATAAATGTGTATAGACATTACTTCACATTATTTTATAATTCTATCTTTTGATTTGGATAAGGTGGATTTGCATATTGCTAAGGGAGGATGAGGGATGTTCATTTCAAATAAAAATTTCATAATAAAATTATGATGACATGGAGAGGTTTGCATAAGTTTTAGAAATGGGATTTGAGATGGGAGATTAATAAGTTATATTATAGGATCCCATTCATCATAACCTAGAAGGGGACTATTGGAAAGAGGTGCATAGTATTGAAGGAGGATCATGGAAGGAGGAGCTGAGCTTCATGTGAAGATATGTTGATAAGACGTGGAAGGTTTAATTGGTGGACATGTTTATTTATTATCTTCAGAAGATGGGGTAGTTGATGTAGGTTTGGATTGAGAAGGAGTGTTTATAAAAGTTTGAGTATCATTGGTGTTGGGTAAAGAGCTAGGAGGAATGGTACAAATGGTATGAGAAGTGTTATCCAAGTGAGGTGTTGGAATTGGTTCATCAAAACATATAAGGTATTCTTTCCCCAAATCTGTGAAGTGAGTTGGAGAAGAGTCTTATATTACACAAAAAGTATGAGACAATTGAGGAGTGTGGATGGGATGAGGATCAATGAAGGTAACCACCCTTTGAATATTAGTCATATTGACCACATTCTCTTTAGGATTTTAGTCAAGAAGACTATCAACATTATTGGTTGAAGGGGGAGGTTTATCTGAGTTGTCTTGGTGATTCAAAAGAGGATATTTATATATGGCCAAATGAGTATTAGCCTAGTTCAAATACTGAGATTTAGTTTGTGTTCCATGGGATTTGAAGGTAACATCATAGGATTCTTGACATTTACAAATGATATAATCATGGTCAAAATTTGGATTGAGAAGGAAATCCATAGCCAAATTATGAAGTTGCCTATAAGTCTCATGAGAATGACCCCAACTAGCATGAAATCAACAAAATTTATTGGGATTGTACCAAGATTTCAAGGGATAAGTGGGATCAAGTTCTCCTAGAAGTGGCCTTGGTAGATTTTTTTGTAATTTTACTAAGTATATATGAACATTGATGTGATTTATGGATGATAAATGAGGGTTAGTGTTGTGGTTGGGAGGAGAAGCTTATTTTAGACCCTAATTGGGAATAATAACTTGAATAATATGAATGGTATCATAGCAATTGGTGACACTATCATTTGTAGCTTGAAAATTATTATTTTTGATTAACATGTGAGTATAGAAGGTTGGGATGGCTGAAATTGATGCATGAGGAAATATTGACACTTGGCTTGGTTAATTTCCTCTTCCAAATTTCATGGTGAGAGAGTTTATACCTAATATTACAATTTGGGAAAAAGAAAATTGGTAAATAAATGAAAGAGGTTATTATCTACCATATTATGTTCACATTTTTTAGATAAGGTCTTCCATAATTTGATGAAATATTTCATGGTTTTTGTCTTAAGCTACTTACAATTGATAAAATGGGCCAAGGTATTTTCAAGGAGATCACTAGTTTGAAATTCTTGGACTAGAACATTGACTAAATCTTCCAAACTAGTGATGGAATGAGATTTGAGTTGGTTGTACCAATCTAAAGCATAACCCATGAGAGTTTTTTCTAATATCTTGGTAGCAACAAAAGTATTTAACTTGACCCAATCTTCATATAGATTTATAAATGTTTTTAAGTGGAGAGTGGGGTCAGTTGACCCATTATAAGTAATGGTAGGGGTGACATATCCTATATTTATGTCAGAAATTTGAGGCATAAGAGGCAAATTTTGAAGGTGCTTGATTGTTTTGTTAACAAAGGAAGGTTGAGGAATAATATTACCATGGGAATCTCGAAGAGGAGGTAGGGGAGCATTTTGGTTATGCATTCCCCATGGGACCTATTGAGGGTGGTTTTGAATATGGATAATATGATTTGCATTTGCATCATTTGATTTGTATTGTTATCTTGGAAAGAATTCATTTGAATAAGAGTTTGTAATATAATTTTATGGGTTTGAGTGGTATTATTTTCACCGTGTGAATCATTATAATTGGTAGTAGTGGCTTGGTTACAACTATGGGTGTTAGTAGTAATTTGAGAAAAATTATTGGTAAGTGAGGCACTAGTAGCATGATCTGATTATGTGGTAAAGAATGTACTAGTAGAGGGATGAGAAGAAGTGATAGAGGAAATATTACCATGGGTATAAAATGATGCACTAGTGGAAGAATTGAGAAGAACCAGTCTTGGAAGAGGCTCACTAGATGTAGAACCTACCATGATAATAGAGATACTAGGCATGGAGGTGGAAGAAATCAAAGAGAAATATGTCATGGTATGATAAGTGGTCAAGATAGAGGGAATAAGATAAGAATAAAATAAGCTAGTGTCCTCAAATCCATGTGAGAATGTGGGAGAAGATGAATGGGGCTCCTCGACTTGACCACTTATCATGAGATTGTAAATAGTAGAATGATCTTTTCCTCATTATTGAAGAAACTCATTGATGAAGAAGGAAATTATAGTGTATAATCTAATGCAAATTTATCTTCAAATGTGAAGAAAGGATTATGAATTGAAGATGAATGAGGAGGGGTCCCATAGTTTGTACTATGAGTGGATACATGTACATTACTTTTCTCTAGAGTAGGATCTACGTGCTACTTATGGAAAAACCTATTGGGGTTGGTCAAACTCATCATATTTGTTGAATTAAACTTAGTTTTGTATTCAAATAGGAAGTTCATGATGAAGGAAAAAGATTAAAGATTACAAATCTGATGTAAAAGCAAAGAGATAAGAAGGATATAGAGTCAACCAAGTCGATTGTGTTCTTTAATACAAGAGATAGATAGGAGTATAGGGTTGACTAGGTTAACTTAATAATGAAAATAGGGTATTAAATTGAGTGAATAAGGATACAAGGTTGACCAAGTTGACTTATTATTATAACCTAATTGGGAAAAAAGAGTATAGGGTTGACCAGGTCAACTTAATATTGTAGACAAGGAAAAACATAGTCTGATAAGGATACATGGTCGATCAGGTTGACTTAGTATTGTAACCTAACTGATAAAAGAGAGTAAAGGGTTGAACAAGTCAACTTAGTACTATAGATAGGGAAAAACATAGTTTTTAAGAGACTATGTCAAATAAAATGACAGTGTGTTAAAAAGAGGATTTTTTTTTGTAATGTAATTGAAGCAATAAATAAAAGCAAACACACAAATAATTGGATCAATGAGAATGATCCAATTGGGGTACACATCACAAAACCTTACACCAATGATGGTTAATGTAAGTTTTTAAAATACAAAACATAATGATTAGAGAGCAAGCAATCAACTTAAAAAGTAAATGTTAACTAAGTGGTCATCTTGAGTGTTGTTAGATTATTATAAAATGTTATGTTAAGTGTAATAGGGGAGTTGGCTGAAAATAGGGAACTAGAAAATAATCTATGGATGGTTTCAAGACATTAAGACTGAAATAAATCTATGTTGGTAATGGTATTAGCTTAGTATTGGGGCCTACCCCCTCACTTCACAATCCTGTAATGATAAGGGTGTTAGGTGCTTTGCCAATATATATCATTAACCACATGTTTATACTTGGCCAAAAAACCAAATTGACTTCCCCCTGAGTGATAAAATCCAAGCAGGTAGACCTTAATAAGATATATGTTAAATATATTTTGAACATTATGTGATTTGGTAGTGTGTGTAAAAAGATAAAAATAGTGTAACTAAATGAAAATTTGAAAAACCACTTAATTAGACTATGTGAGCTACTCTAAGTAGACAAACAATTAAAAATGAAAGTGTTAATTAATTATTGGCAAATAGTTGCTAATTTGTAACTTAAGAATTGTATAGAGTCGATTCAGATGACACTGTATATAGATAGTACAAAATAAAGTCAACTAGGTCACTACTATTCTATGAAATCAAGTCTTTTAATAAAAATGTTGACTAGGTTGACTTAGTATTTTATACAAAAGATAAGATACAGAACTAAGTCGACCAAGTCGACTTAGTTTTTATAGTTTTAAAGACTATAAATTTGCATAAAATAGAAATATAATGAAGTACTAAATTGACAGAGAGAGAAAGAGAGGAACCTTGGTGGGTTGGAGGATGATGAGGATTGAAATTTTTTTACTGAAGTGCATTGAATGCTTCTTTTAATTTATATAAACTAAATCAACTGGTTTGACCTAGTTCTATAAAACCCTATTTGTTGAAGTAAGATAAGATGACTAAGTCGGCCTTTTAACTTTGTTGTTTTAGATGCTGAATGAAAGACTAAGTCAACTTGCCAGACTTAGTTTGCTGATCTAGATGTTGACTAAAATACTAAGTTGACCTATCTAACTTAGTTCTTTATTTGGGATTGAAGAAAAGTACTAGATCAACCTATCCAATCTAGTAACCTATATCTGATGAAGACTTGAAAAAAAGGAATTGATTCATTTTGATATGATTGTGTGTTAAATCTATGCATAAAAGTTATAAATATACTAACTTGGTTGATATAGTATCACAAATATATACAAAATAATAAAGTGATAGAAATGAAATCATGAAAGAAAACTTGCAAGGGTTAGATTCACATTGGGTTCACTAGAATGTATGTAATGGGATATGTAAGAGATCTATAAGTCAATCCTATCTTGAATAAGATAAATCCTACTTACAATTTTGATTGGGGATAAATTATATAATTAAGGTCATAACCAATATGGATCTGCTAGACTTGGCCAAGGGATCTCTTACCATAATAATATCACTAGGGAGGGTTCCAAAGCCTCCAGTCAAGTAAAACTATGCAATAACCCTAACTAGGTCCTATGTTTTCATATTCACTAAACTAATAACAAGTAAATAAAAATATAATCTAGTGCTCATCAAAGCTTTTGGCATAAAGTAGGGGGGTGTTAATAAACACTAAAATTAAACATACATAGAAGATATATACTTACATCAATGTATACATAATCCTAATACATGAAAGAGAAGTGTAAATGCATATCTATCTACTCTTACAAAGGAGAAACAAAGTTAGGAATACTTACCTTTGAAGATAAACCCATTGAGCCTTAATTTATCCCTTGGCCAAGATGATTTGCAAGAGGTTGTTGTGGTATGTAAGGATAACAAGGATAAATCAGCTATAGGCTACACAACCTATCAATGCATCCAAAAGACTTCTCTACAAGACAAGATTTGTATCTCCAAATAAAGTATGAAACCTTAAACTTGATCCTCAAGTAGAATGGTGTATAAGTAGATATGGGATATATCTTACTTCTTCTTGTATTATCTTATAAATGGAAAAATGAATGTGTTTATATATTTGGATATAACCCTAAACCTTTCCAAAAGTTTAGGCCAACAAGGTCGATCCCTATCAACCTAGTATTAAAATTGGCAAAAAATAACTAAGTTATGAACTATGTCAGCCATGGATGACCTAGTTATTAGTGAGCTTTGTATATAATAATACAAGGTCGATGTGGCCAACTATGTCATGTAAACTACTAAAATGGGTTTAGGTTAGGGAAAGGGCTAATGAAGATGGTAAATGACTAGAGGAAGGTGAAAAATAGGAGGAAAAACTTAGAAGAATGGTTTTTAAGAGACAAGTGTGTAGATAAAAAGTGACAAAAAGGGAAAAAAATCATGTAAAGTACCAATGGTATGCCCACTCCTTTCCCTGTGTACCCCTTAGGGTGTGTACTTAGAGATATTGAGACTCAATGGGTTCTTGCAAAATAGACAACATCAATAATTGATAAAGTTTGAAAATATTATGTGTATACATAACTCACCCTCATTTTATATTAGTGGCATGATCACCCTCCAATTCCCCTCTTCACATATCCAAGGTTTAGTTGTGAACCTCTCTCTAATAAATCAACTAGGAAGCATCATTATTAAATCAAACTATCAAGGGGAAATATGGTTGCATCGACAAACATGTGTACTCCTTCCTTTCTCTTTTTTATTTCAAAAAATTTCAATCATTCATTTTTAGATTATATTCAATAATTAAACCTATAAAATGCTCTTAATTATAAGTCATAAAAATAAAAAATTTCAAATTTGGCTTAGGTCAAATCAAGGTGTGTTGTACACACCACAATACACATTTATTTCCTTTAACATAGTAATTTCATCCTTATGCATTACTAGATTAAGGTGGGTAGGGGGCGGTGGGCGGAATATGGATACTCAAATCTTGATTAATATTTTAAACTAGTCTTGTACAATTAGAAAATACTAGTCATGAATATATCCTTCAGTTATTGGCCTACCTTACAACCAAAAGGCTCATATTCACCATCTCACTATGCCTAAATGCTTATCTTATAGTCTAACCTTACCTAGATCACATGTATCCCATAATATGCTTAAAACCTAACATAAATACTTCATTATTGGTTATATAACTTCAAATTTTTATCTTCCTATAAATTTACATTAAGAATTAGACACTAGCATCGATTCTAGTGCCCCTGATCCAACACAGGTGTTTGTACCTTAAAAACACTCAAATTTGTAAATATTTCAATATGTATAAGTTGGCCTATTTTTTTTCCTTTAACCGTTATTTGATAAAAATTTAAGGTTTAGTATAAATACAAGTTACATTCCACTCATTATTCATATGGAAATCATCTTTCAAACTCACACTCCACTACTCAAAATCAATTGCACAACTAAGCTATTCTTCCCTATTATTTTATATTTATAAATTAATCATAGGAGAAGTCTTATTATAGGGTTTAAGCATAAAAAAAAAAACCCATGATAAATATTTTCCAATTTATATCTTGATCACTACATGCACTTCCATAAATCATATTACACTATTATTCACACACAAGCCCATATAATGGGGATAACAACATCAACTCGAGGTCCTCTTGAAATTATATTATTTTTTAGGAAATGCTCACTGATAGAGGCATATTTTAGGTCATATTAACTTCACCTGAGACCAATAACCCCTATTTTTCATGATTATAAGCCATAATCAGAGGACCTAGGGTTTTGAGCTACATAATGATATTGAAGCCTTATGCATGTGATACAAATAGATAATAAAAAAGGAGGTAATCAACCCTAATAGATTCAAGTTGATTTTTTAGAAAAAAGTCTATTTTTGGGGTAGGGAAAAATTATCTATAGGAAGACACTAATGTTGAAGGTAGTGTTTCAAAAATAAAAACACTATAGAACTTGAATGAACATAACACAAAGTTTAGTTATAGCGCTGGGAGGAAGCTGAGCAACAGTGGAAATTTAGAATAAAATAATAAATAAGATATTCTAGATTATAAACCTTATTCAAATATTTGTGCAATCATTTCTATATTTATTACACATGCTTGAATGAACTTATTAAAAATATTTTATTTTTTATTAAGGTTAAAGGTGGGATTTTTTTGGCTAGGGTCCCCAAACCCTAGGAGAAGTACAAACAAAAAGAATCCAAAGGAATACCAAAGTACTCAAAAGAGATAGAAACAAATAGAACTAGAATCAACTACAACACTACCCAAATACATTCAAAAATAACCAAAGATAATCCAAGAGTATAGAGTAGCTAAAAGAAAACCTAAAACCTACTCCATGTACAAATTGCCTAAAATGTCTTCCCAATAGCTCTTCACTCTTTTAAGGTTTGAATCAATTTAAAGTAGAAGATTTTATTTATCATTATATTTGTGACACTCACTACACTAAAATTGTTTGCCTTTGACTTTAGTTGGTATCCTAGTGTTAAATAGGTCTCCCAAATGAGATGTTAAGTTTTCCACATTTTTAATCCCCTCATACATAACTGCTTTTCTATAATTCAATATAAAGATAATTTTGGTTTGAAGTTTTTCATTTTCATTTTCAAGCATACTAACCCTCTATTGAAGACCTTGAATTTGATAATTAAGATCTTTGTTAGGGTTTTTTTGTGCCAATAGTTCATTCTCCTTCTATTTTTTTACTTTCCCTTTAAGATCAGTCATTTCCCTCATGAACCACCACATAATGGACTTTTGTAAGTCAAGTTCCTATTCCAACTTATCAATGATTTGTTTCCCTTTAAAAGAGCCAAAAAAAGTTTTGAAATCTTCATTCAAATCTTAGGGATACTTACTTGAAGAGTCCTTGACTTTCTCCTTGGGATCTTCCCTTATCTTCCTTTTCCCTGAATCTATTTTCTTGGATGGGGGAGCCATGTTTACTCTTTTCTGTTACTTTTAATTGTTGACATCCTATTTTCTAGTTGTCTCTTCCTCAACCAAGATACAAACCCCTATAGTATGCCTTATTTTATCATTTATATCTATATTTTTATCAAACATAGATGACTCCTTGGCTGCACTTATCAAATGAGTTTTAATACTACTTTCATGCAATTTAGTAGTATTATTAGAAACATTGACATATTTATCCTTGGAGGAGACATTACCTAAATTTTTAGTCTATTTTTTTTCTAATTTTTTGATGTATATAGGTTTTCTATCATCTTTTTTATTCTAACAATTTTAGGAGTGATCTAGTTCATCCCCTTGAATTACTTATGAATGAGAAAGATGACCCCTTCATGTCTGAGAGTAGAATAACTACCATTTTTGAAAATATTTTATTATATTGCTTATATGTGAGTATTATATAATTTTATTCAAGGTTTTATTTCTATAATGTGTTTGTATAATAACCCAAAAATAGATAACACATATATAAATTAAGTTTTATGCTGATTGTGGGTTACAAGTGATATGAGTAATTAGAATATCAAGGTTAGATTAGAAGATAAAAATTTAGGCATAGTGAGATGAAAAATGTGAGCCTTTTGGCAACTAAAAGGTCATAAAATGAAGGTTTGATCCATGAGTGATAGTTCTTAAGTGATTAAGACTAGTTTATCATGTATAATCAGATTTTAGTATCTACACAACCTTCCTATCAAATCCATAGTGGGGGGATAATTATCTATATTCCTCACAACAACATAGAAACCAAGACACCACCAACTTATATCCCTCCCAACAATGTGGTGACCAACACGTTTCCAACCTTTATCCCTTCCAACAACATGGTGACCGACATGACACCACCCTACATTCCTCCTAGTTGTGATGACCAATATATTTTCACATATACTCCTAACTTACAAGCACCATATCATGTTATTTTAAACCAGTTTACACCTTATTACCACATGTTATCTAAATACACCTACACAAACAACTATTTCTTAGCTTACTACACTCCCCCTTATCAATCATCATCTTTCCCACTTACTGGTTGCACACCGACTGATTATACCAAACTTTTTCTTCCAACTTATCCTAGCATGCCTTTGATGAAACTTAATGCCTTTGTGACATATGAAAAATATATTAAATAACCCACCAACCAAAACATATGAGGGGTTTATTTTCCACATCACCTACTAGAGCTCCACATGTTTTAAGGGGAAGAAGATCCCAAAACACATGCTAAAGTATACATAACCATAGTTATATAGCTTATACCTTATGATGCAATAGTTATAAATATTTTTCCTAATATCCTTGAGTGAATATCCATATATTGGTACTACTAACTCCACAAGGCATCTATTAATTCTTTTAGGCAAATCTTCATAGAGTTTGTCAAGGCTTTAGACATGAACAAACTCCTCAAAACTAGCGTACGAGAGTTATTACATTCCAATTAAGAAAATAATTAATCAAATACCCATATCATCATGAGATGGTGATAAGTATTATACTCATTTTCTAGTGTGCCACACATGAAGAAAAGATAACCATGGAATCTATTTTTTCACTCCCTTAACAAGGATACTAGATAAGATGTGCAAAAATTCCCTTATAGGTCTTATGAGGATGCACTCAAAAGTGCTTTAAGAATTGACTAAACGGTGATTAAAATTGGTCATAAAACCTATGGTTATAATGGGTGAATAATTTACCATAACCAAAACAATGGGAGTTACCACAATGCAAACTTGAGTAGCCCTAACAACTAAGGCCCTAAGATCTTGAACAAAATTCACAACATCCCTACAAATGGGGTGATCGACTAGACTAAGAAACCAACCAACATGAATAATGATTGAGGTCAACCCCTAATTAATAATAATGTGTATAATAATAACACAACTAAAATAACTAAAAACCCTCCTCTTATAGTTCATGCATTCAACGTTAACAATCCTCCACCTAACAACACTTAGTGGTATAAATTGAACCAATTTCAAAACTAGTTCTAAATTGTTAACCCAAGACAAAAAAAAATGATTTTATTAAAAAATAACCAACAAGGGTTTGGTAAATAAGGTAAAAATCAAATAACTTGAGACTATGATCCCAATATATACTATCTATTCCATATATTCATTTGTTATGATACTCAAATTTGAAAATGATATAATAAATTCATCTAAAGGCTCCTTGACGACTAATGACATAATTTTATAGACATGTTTTTGTGGAATGACAATGAAAACCCAAAAGTTCCTTCAATAGCCCTAATGACACCTCAAAATGATAACTTACACATATATTAAAACCCTTTCCCCAACCATCAGTTGTATAACACATAAAACCTACCACAAGGCAACCATTCAAATCAACCTCTACTAGATGGAACCCATGATGCCAAAGCTTTAACTTCAAGATTGTACAATCCTCACATGGATCCCAATTGGGGTCCTAAGGAAAAAATCTCATGATAGGTGTCATTGATTTAAAATTTGTATAATATTTAATTATCTCATATCTATTTCATGGACCTGCTTAGGAAGTTACATGCCCACCATGCGACATTATGATTCCTTAGGTTTGGGACATTTAGATAACATTACACCTCTACTATAGGTCTATATCAATCACATTTACTTAGACATGTTCCCACTTGGGAAAAAATTTAGAGCTATTGGTTACTTATTTGACCTTAGGAGTCTTCTCTTTGATGCCAAGATGGATAAAAAAGGGGATTTATACCTAAAATTTGTATTTATAATAACTATGTAAAGAGAGAAATGGTTGATAATGGGGCAACTATCAACATAGTACCCTTTTTATTTCTCCAAAAACTTTTTTATGGAAAAATAAATTGTTCAACTACTAGGAACACCTTACCAAGCTATAAAAACTTAATTTTACCTCCATTGGCACCATCATACTCCTTATGACCTTAGGCTCCGATACTATGTTGACATAATTTTATGTCATTAATAAGGATATAAACTAAAATATGATCTTAGGTAGATCTTGGATCCAAAGTGTGAATATGTAAAATTGGATATTTGAAATAGAAATGAACAAAAATGTCAAATTCCTACATTAAATTCAAACATCACCTCTGATTGAATTTAAAAGGGAACAAATAATAATTTTTTCCTTCACCTACTAATGAAACTCTTCCTTCATTGATGTAGATTTACTCAATTCAATTGTAGTTACTCAATAGATTCCATTCAATAATTTTGGCAACATATCCATATGATTGATGATGGATGATAGGATGATTTTAATGCTTGTTCACACACATGGCATGATATACTTAGATGCTTATTCAAAATTAAGGAGAATGGCCAAATTTATAGATTAATAGGGGAAATGGATGATCAATATTAATTAGAATTAGAAGGATGAGATTGAGTCAACATTTTCATTAATGGAGGAGTTGAGAGGGTTGAAGTATTAATGAGGTTGGATTTGATTTGATGAGGAATGGCTTGATTGGATTTATTTTTTGACTTAGAATTGGTGATTTGATTTGAGATTTTGTGATTTGATTTATTTTTTTATTTTATTTTATGTGCATGGATTTTATTAAGGATAAATAAAATAACTAATAGTGAATAATTAGTTAATTAATCAGGAGATAATGCTAGCGGGATTAAATGGGATGATTAGGGATGATTAAGGATGATTAAAGGTGATTAGGGATGATGTTGGATTATATTATTGTAGACTGGTGATGACACTAGGGTATAAAAATTAGTGTCTATATCCTTTTTTTGAATGGGCATTACGACTAAAAGAAATAATGAATTTTGAAATTATGTAGAAAGATAGGCATGTAATAAAGGATAGCCCTAGTGACATGATGGTTAGGAAAATAGACAAAATCAAGTGATGATTTGGTTAGAGATGATCCCCCCTCAAGAGGGAATGTAAGGATGATAGACACATATGGGATCTATAAATGTGAAGATTGTTTGAAATGGAATAATTATGACTAAAATGGAAGGGTGGGGGTAAATAAATAAGCGTTGGGTCTCATCTATAGTATGATGATTATGGGTATAGATGTTTTGGTGGATGTCATGGATGGATGAGATTAATGCACTTGATCTAAGGCTTAAATATATATATTTTAAAATTTTCCCTAATCAATGATATATGTAAGGGGGTTGGATTCAAAATGTGTTTAAGCCCAAAATATAGATTAAGGGAATCTAGGGTTCAAGGGGGAAGAGATATCCTAGGGCATAAAGATAATAGAATATCTCCAAAGTAGGCTAATTATTTACAAAATGTAAATAGAACATATACTAAATTTATACTGAGATATGCTAAAAATAGAAAGTAAAACTATACTAGATATGATAATGAAAATAATATACTTAGCTAATTATGATGCTCATACAGATCTAGATTTAGAATAGGTAAAAAGTGGACTGGATCTAAATTATATAAAATTTATTTTATTCTATGAATTATTCATTTATATCCATAAACACTTACATCGACCTAGGATGGTTATGTCAATGCTATTATCTAAATTGGATGCATGTGTCTAGTATGGGATGCCTACTAAAACTAGGTGCAACCACCTGTATGCTTTTGGGTTTTGTGTCACCTCCACTCTGGTGCATTCAATTCTAGGTCATGGATAATCACTCCTTATCAAATAACAAAACCCTAGATTTTCATCTTCATATTGGCTATGGAAAAAATGGGTTAGTGGGAACATGGTGTTGAGATATCATAAATACTCCTCTATTAATGAGTACTACCTACATAGATAATACTCCATAGAGTGCCTCAGGCTTATTTATATGTCCCCAGTGTGTTGGATTTCATTTGAATCATGTAGTATGTGATATACAAGTATAATAATGACCTAGCTTGTAACTTGGAAAATATAGTTCTTAGGCTACTCCTTCAGTAATTTAGACATATAGATGTGTTTTCCATATGACTTATATGGAAATATGAGAAAATGGGGAAGCTTTTCTCACTCGAGTACTTGATAAAAGGATTTTGGTAAGTTGCCTTATGAGTAGCTAATAAGTTTCTAGGTCTGTGTTAGGTTGGGAATGAATGAGGGTTGATATTATATTTATACCGATCCCCCTAGAGAATATATCCCATTAAATCACTTAAGTTGACCTTTATGATACATTTCATTTATAAATTAGATGACATTAGGGCACTAGACGCTTGTGCTAGGGTAAAACACTTCCATTAATTCAAGTATATGGATAGGATGTAAGTGTTTGAGCAGTTATAAAATAGGTACAATTAAAAAATTATAGAGATGGAAGATAAACATGTTTATAAAATAATAAGAAAGATATAAAGTTTGAGTCATTTGAATAACATTATTCAAACTAAGAGATAAGTAATTAGGTATAAAGAGATAGTGTATATGAGCCTTTTAAGAGTGGTAAAGGTATAAAATATGAAGGTACATCCATGATATGTATTTTTCAAGTGTATAAGACTAAGGTGATATATAATTTATAAATAATGTCTAATTTTTCTCTCCATTTAATCTAGTAATGAAATTACTAGTTTGAAATAAAAGGAATATGCACCTGGGTGTGTATAACACATCTTGTCTTAGCTTGAGTCTAAATTGAGTGATTTGATGGTGACTAACCTATAAATAAGAACATGTTACAATATATAATCCATACGTATATTCTGAAATTTAAATCATTGGAAATGAAAAAGAGCAAGGTTTAGGAGTATAACTGTGTATTAGTGCAACCATCTTGCTTGTTGGCAATTTGATTTGAAAGATATCTTATTATGAATCACTAAAATTGAGATTAAGATGAATATAAATATGGAAAATAAATATATAAAGAGAGACTATAGGTAGCATTCCATTATAGATATTAATTTATGGATTATATAACACCTTAGTCTTGTACACTTGAAAAACTCAAACCTTGGCTATTCCTCTCAATTTTGGACCTTTCCCACTTTTTGAAGTTTCACATCTTCTCTATATTGTGCCACTTGGCCTATGTCTTAGTTTGAATAGTATTATGTGGATGACCAAGACCTTCTATCTTTCCTAGAATTCTTAAAACCTACTTATCTTCCACCTCTACAAGTTCTGAGTATGTGCTTACTTTCCTACTCCTTGCACACTAGCATCTAAGATAGACACATATGTATATGCTAGTGGTATAATTGTCAACCTAAGTGATTTAATGTGAGTTAATTTTCCAAAGAGATTGATATATATATATATATATATATATATATATATATATATATATATATATATATATATATACAAATTTAATACTCATTCATTCCTCACATAGAAAAGACACAAGGCAAATTATCAAAGCATTCAATCAAACACTCAATAAATCAAAGCTTCCCTATTTTATCTTATTTTCATATTAGTCTAGGGACATCACATATATAGGTTTGAAGTACTTAAGAAGTATCCCAAATATTTATATTTTCCAAGTTAAAAAATAAGTCACTATTGTACTTGATTTGCATATATTACATGATTCACACACAAGCCAACACATAGGGAGAAAAACACATCAATCTGAGCCCCTCTTCAAAGTATTGGTTATGTAGGTAGTGCTCATTAATAGAGGGATATTTGGGTTCACTTGAAATCATGTGCCCACTAACCCATTTCCCCCAAGGTCACTATGAAGATGAAGAACTAGGGTTTTGTTAATTCATGAGGAACAACAATGTATGACCCAAATTTGAATGCACCAAAGCAAATGTGAAGATAAATCCAAAAGCATCTAGGTGGTCAAATACTTTTACAATAGGTATTATGTACATGACACTTATGTTATGTTTAAATAATAACATCAATGTAACCATCTCATTTTGATGCTAGTGTTTGTGGCTCTAAAAGCACTCAATCTAGAATCTAACTCTAGAATCTTCTTCCATTTTGCTTTCTACCTATTCAAGATCCAAAAATCCATTAGCATTAGAACAATCTAAGTGAATTACTTATTTTTCATTTACATATATAATGTATTTTTACTTATTATTCTTATCATATCTTAATTAAATAAATTTAGTATATGTTTATATATGAGTTTAACAACTAATTGGCCTACTATAGATCTAATCATCACCCTTGTGCACTGTCATATCTATATTATTAACCTTATCTACCCTAGTAGGATCCTTATCTAATTTTAGGGTTAAATATTTAGTGAACCTAAAATTTGAACTTAAAACCTTAGTCAATTAGGCTTTTCTTATTTTTCTATTGCTGACTCTAAATTACTATAAAATGTGTGCAATATGAATGCATATATCACCCATTTTGGGTTTCAATATGCTAAAGTTCCTATGGTTTGATACATTATCTACCTTTTTAAATATATTAAGAAAACTTTTGTTAATAATGAGAGGGTTTTAAGCTAAAACAACACTTAATCTCTCTTCATAATTCATTTTGTCATGATATAGAGCCATTATATAGATGCCAACATGTGTACTCTTAACCATTTGTTCTACCTAAGTCTTATTTGAATGATAGATAACATCTTGCACCCATTATTAACCAATAGCTTATATTATATTCCATGGTCCATGTTGTTACCACTTAAAGAGGTAAGGTTGCTCAACCCATCCTACCAACTACTAATAAATAATATGTGCCTCCTAAACCTAAGTTTGTATTACAATTTGAGGGATATAACATTATTGACCAATTGAATAATGCACATGTTAAAATTTCAATCTTTGATCTCCTAAAACAATCTAATGTTTATAACTATATCCTATATGAGGCATTACATGAGACACAAGTTCCAAGTGATATTAAGCTTTCTTATTTTATAGATATCATGAAATATTTCAACAATAATTCCAAGCTCATTACCTCTAATATAATAGATTTACCATCCAAATATATTAATGACCAAAATTTGCCTTTGTTCATACAAGTGACCTTGAAAAAAAAGGCATCAAAAGGGTTATTGTTAATAATGGATCAGGCCTAAATATTTGTAATATAAACTTCCTAGCCAACATGGGTATTAACACCAATATTCTTCAAAAAATAGCTATGCATATAAAAGGGATTTGATAATTCACATACCCCTTTGGTTGGTTAAATCACATTAAATTTGACATTGGATATTTTCAACTAATTTTTAGGTAATGTTTCAATGATCTCATTATAATTTAATTTTGGGTAGACCTTGGATATATTCAATGGAAGCTGTTGCATCTAAACTTCATTGATATGTGAAATTTATACAAGATTGGAACTTGTTATCCATTCTTGTTGATGGCGAGTGTTTTAAATTTTGAAAAATGATATATTATGAAATTGAAGGCATTCCTATAGTGGTACCACCTAAACAATGCATTCCTATTGAGCACATACACATGTATGAAATAGGTGAGTCAACTACAATGGTTCCTTTGTCTCCAAATGTCAATAATGAACTAAGTATTAAAGTATATATCAATGCATATTAAGAGTAAGAACCATTACTAAAGGAGCCAATATAACCACAAGAGAACCCACTATTTGAACTTCCTTTATTGGTTAATACTAAGAAGAAATATGGCCATGTTTTATATTATTATGAATGTGATGATGATATCACTTATGATATGATAGATGAAAAAAATTAAAAATTAAAATTTTATCCACTTGATAACCTATTTTACAACCTATTCAAACCTATGGGTCCTGCATATATAAATTGAATCCACTTGTATAAAATATAGAAGTAAATCTAGATAATGGAAAAAAAAATATAGAAAATGAGCATGTAAAAGATTATTATTCCATACATCCCTCTTAGTTAAAACATTGAGTTAGTCGTACAAGGGTTAAATATAAGTACATCATGTGAATAATGTAGTCTTATTAAAAGGATTCATACCAGATGATATAGATAAAAACATAATAGGATACTACATATACCATACTATCTTTTCTTTTTGAATATATAATGATTACTTTACCTTCTACTAGACATAGATAACACAATATACTTCTACCTACAGAAGACAAGGTATCATATTGTAAATATCATCAAATCATCAACCATAATACCAATCAATTTCATACATTGAAGGAACTATTCAGAAATATAAGAACGAAGGATGCATACACATTGTGTGCAACATAATAAAAATAAAAAATCCTTCATATCTTTTATAAAATTATTATCTCTCAAAATGATCAAAGTATGAATATTTAACTACAACTGTAAATATTTATGGGGTATATTTCCACCATCTCTAGTTTGATATTAACAATTGGGACTTGTGGCACCACTTTTATTGCAAAATTGGGATATACCATAGATGAACTAATATACTCTCCATTAATGCTACAATATCAAGGATACATTAGATTACCTATTTCCCATGACTCACATGTGGAATCTTCCACCATATGGATATTACATTGTGAACCAATTTTAAAACTAAAGTTTGGATGAAATTGGCTAATTAAGTGGAAGGTTAAGTTCGATACTATAAACATGTGTGTTAATTTTATTGATATGGATAAAAATATTTGCATATAGCATGATGGGCATGATTATTTAATTTTACCATTGGTTTTATGTAAACCATTAAATAAAAACATTTTAGTGGTTAAAGTAAAATGATATAAACAAATCTTGACAAATTTCCTAAGTGGTCCTATACCTTTTGATGATGAGGAATTCCTTGAATAGACATCTTAAAACATTCTACAAATACAAAAAAAATCATTGAAAATATTCAAAAATATAAAAACATTTTTGACACATAAATGTTCTATTAGATCCTTGACATATATATGTTAATTCCATGTTAATATATGGCATATCAATTACTTCTACATACACATGTGTGTCACTCTTCTACTCGAGTATGATATAGTCATACATAGATACATTATCTATTCCTATTTTAGATGTTGAGACTTTCTTCTACTCATATCCTATGGACATTGGGGGCATCCACCTCTATGATCATGATAATTACAAGTTATACCATTATATGGTCACTCTACATTATCATGTTTTAGGCTCATATAAGTACTTACACATGCCTTTATCCATGATTATAACTTATACATGGTATTTGATATGCTATGCACTTGATGTTTTTTATTAACACATTTGATCCACAGGCTACTACAACATGTTTATGCTAGTTGCTTATGCTTAACTTTATGCATTTACTTGAGTGTCTTACCTTACTATTATCTTTCTTACTTGATAATTTGAATATGCTCCTTTGTTTGTGGCTCCTATGATATGTATGATTTATTTGAAATTTTAATATGCCAATTTTTATTATATATATATTTGAATATGCCATTCTTGCTTTCATGGAAATTTGATTAAGTTATGTCCCTTTGACTGTGCAAAATTTGAACATGCCCCTTGTTTGCAGTATTCTTGGACCATTGCCTTTTGAATTGATTTTGAGTGATCTTGTGTGTGTGATTGATTTTATTATTGAGCTTGTACTATTACTATATGTAAATTGATATGATATTGATCATGCATCTTAGGCCTTCATGTGATCACATTGTTCTATGCACTTCAATGCTACATATACTTAGACATGTTTCTTATATATGCTATATAATTACATTCATAGATTATAAATTTATCTTATAATTTTGAGGTGAGGTAAATATCAATTTATATTATTCTCTCACCTCAAATGGGGGGTATATTAGTGGGGGCATGTCATAGAGGCATGTTCTCCACATTTGGCATAATTTTAAGATTTAGTGGGGGCATGCCATATAGGCATGGCTTTCACACATTCACAGTTTTTAGATTTAGTGGGGGAATGTCATATAAGAATGGATTCCACACATTCATAGTTTTAGATTTAGTGGGGGTATGCTTTGGAGGCATGTTCTCTACACTTATTTAGTATTTAACACACCCAAATTCAGTGGGGGCATGTTTTGGAAACATGTCCTACGCATTGGTACTTATTTAAATTTCATATATATCCATATATAGTAGGGGTATGATTTTGAATCATGTTATCCACACTTACATAGTTTTTAGATTGGCCAAAGCACATAGTTATATAATTGAGATTCACAATTATGGTAGAATTCTATACATTGGTATCATTGTTATACACACTTTTATCATGAGACATATCTAAGGTGCATATGCTATGCAATGTGTACCTAATATTGAAAAATCCAATTCAATTTTAGATTTCAAAATACTCTTAGGTACTATCATCACCCAATAAGATATACTTTTATACACTAATATCTAGGATGTACTTTTACAAACTATATTAAGCCAATCTACTATAGTAGTTGGTTCACTTTTTTTTTATGGTTGAGGTGATTAAATCACTAAATATTTCTATGTTTTTAGGTTAGGCATTGATTTTATCATCCATCCTTAATAATTTGATAGTATGAGTTGAATTTTTTCACTCATTCTCACTAGGTTATAAGTATGATTGAGTTGCACAGTTGAGCTAATCTCAACTACCAAGTGGTAACTCACCTTCTCTAAAACGTTGGGGGAAAATGCCTTCCAATATATCCCTTTATCTTCTTAGATATATACACTTTATATATTTATCCTAATATTAATTTTGGATCCTTACATTGATACATCTTTCAAATCAAGTTGACAATAGGTAAGACAATTATATCGATACAGAGGTGTAATCCTAAACCTTGATTTTTAAATTTTAATATTTTCAAATACCTTCAATTTAAGATTATATGCACTAATTATATACTATAACATTCTCTTAGTTGTAGGTTAGTCACCATTAAATCACTTAAGTTAGAGTCAAGTAAATGCAAGGTGTGTTATACACACGTAGGTACACATTGTTGTCCTCTAAACTACTAGTTTCATTACTAGATTAAAGGGGGGAATGTGGACACTATTTTATATATTATATAACACCTTAGCCTTATACACTTAGAAATATTAGACCTTGGATATTCCTCCTAGTTCTAGACCTTTCTCACTATCTAAAGTCTTGTATCTAATTTATCTTATACCCTTTGGTGTATCTTTTAGTCTGACCAGTCTTATGTTGATGACCCAAACATTCTATATTTCCAAAAATAATTTAAAACTACTTATCTTTCACCTCTACAAGTTTTTATTTTTTAATTACTTTATTGCTCCTTGGACATTAGGATGTAGGATAGACACCTACATTAATGCTAGTGTCCTAATCTAATATAAGTGTATAGTGCCCTAAAGTCATCTAATTTACAAATGAAACATCCTAACAGTTAGGATGAGTGATTTAATGTGAGTTACTTGTACAAAGGGATTGATATAAATACAATATCAACCCTCATTCATTCCTCACCTTTAAAATACCTAAATAAACTTATCAAATTATTAAATCAAGCACTCAATAAAGCAAAGCTTATCTATTTTATCCTATTTTCAAATAATTCATAGGGGAAATAGTTAAATAGGTATGAAGTATTGAAAGATCATCCCAAGAGCTAAATTTACCAAGTTATAAGTTAAGTCACTATTGTACTTGCTTTGCACATAGATCATGATACACACACAAACCAAAACATAAGGGAAAACTACATCAGTTTGTGGCCCTATTCAAATGATTAGCTATGTAGGTAGTGCTCATTGATAGAGGGGTATTTGAGGTTAGATAAAAACTAGGTGACCACTAAACCATTTTTACCTAAGGTCACTATGAAGATGAATAAATAGGGTTTTATAAATTTATGAGGAGTGATAGTCCATGACTTGGATCTGAATGTACTAGAGTGAAGGTAGAGATAAACCCAAAAGCATCTAGGTGGTTTCATCCTTTTCCAATAGGTATTCTATACATAAAAATTATGTTGGGTTCATATAGTAGCATTGATGCAATCATCCCAATATAGTGCTAGTTTCTATGGCTCTAGAAGCACTCAATCCAAAATGTAACGGCTATTCTAGAATCTTCTTCTAGTCTGCTTTCTTTCTCTTCCAAATATAAAACTCCATTATCATCATAGCAAGTTAATTACATTAACTATTTATCATTTCCATATATGTAATGAAATTATTTAGATGATTCAAAATTATAGAATTATATATCACACATTTAAGAATATAATAAACATATCTAAAAAATAGTAGGTTAAAGAGCATAATACTTGAATAATATGTCCAAGCCACTTCAAGGGGGAAACCTCCACAATAGTTTAATAAGAACATAATTCACAACATATAATAATATACTAACCACTATATCTTATATATACTCTACTTAATCATGATTATTCCATAGGTCAAACATACTAAGAATATCTAAAAATGTAACAAGATAATATGAAGTTGTGTAAGCCATAAATTGACCACACATATCCCTAGACACACTATAGGTTAAGGGCATAACATGACACTCCCATTTAAAAAAATGTTAGCCTCAATTTTGAATCAAATTAGAATGTTGCTACAGGAATGATTCAACCTCCCATGTTGCATATTTAGAATGTAGTTTGTTTTATTTTATCAAATACTCTTTAATGGTTTTGGTCCACAATTACTTAGTGCACATGTGAAGGATCTCTTTAGGCTCCAAAATTACTTGGAATTATTCATCCAATTTAGGTAACTCAGTCTAAGTGGAAACTAGATGTCTAATTACCTTCTTCAGGTAAGTTACATGGAATACTAAATATATACAAATGGATAGGGGTAATTCCATCTTGTAAGACACACTACTAATTTTATATAATATCTAATAAGGGCCATAATACTTAGGTGACAACTTGTTATCTTTTTTCTATTACTTAAGAGACATATGCTTATATGGATCTAAACACACAAATACCCAATCACTATGTCAAAATGCCAATTATTTTGGTGTTGATCTACTTGAAGTTTCATTTTATTTTGTGTCATTGCCTAATTATCTCACAAACTTATTCGTACCTCCTATTGATGGTGAATGTGTTCCTAAATAGCTCGAGCCTTGGGATATACCATCAATGAGGAAGTTATGGGTGGGGTTTGATACCCATATAATACAACATAGAGAGACATCTTGGAATAAGTGTGAAAAGAAATATTATACCACCTTTCAACAAGTGGTAGTCAATGAACCCATTTGTCTTATTTTTCAAAAACAAAATAATAGAGATATCCTTCTAGACATTGGTTGACTAAAAATATTATCCATAAGATTGAGGATGATATGATGAAATATGAGCCAAATAGGTTACCAAACATGCAAATAATTTAGTTTAAAAATTACTAGTAAATATGGGATATCGGTCACTTACTATGATCTTTGGAGTACCATACAATTTTTAAACTGTATTAAGAAAAGCATAAGCTACTATAGTGACAAAAAATGGATTTGATAAGGAACAAAAGTGATCATACTTGGTGAGTCTATCCAAAACTACCATAATAACATTTTTTACCCTCAGACTATGGTAACCTAGTAATGAAATCCATGGAAACCTTCTCCCAATGTTGGCTAGGGATGGATAAAGGCTAGAAAAAGACCTAGGGTCTCAATGGTTTTGATTTTATTTTTTTGACATATCATGCATTCAACCACATATTTTTGGACATCTCCCTTGAGTCCTTCCCCAAAAATTCTTGTTTAATTATATGATATATTTAAAAAAATACCGAGTGACCTCCCAATTGATATGCATGAAGTTCTTGAAAGATTTTATTTTTGAGTAGAGAATTCTTACAAAGGTATAATCTATCTTTATACCATAATGCATTCCCCTTCCATGTAAATTTTTAGCTCCCCTAGAACCCTGCTAAATATATTAAATCAAATCATGAGTAGCACTATCATTCTCCCATTTTGATCTTGCTTTCTCTAGCCAATCTTCCTACCAAATAGTCATTACACATAACAATGCCTCAAATTTATTCATCCCTTTGAGATAATGCTTATCTTTTAATTTATTATAGACTATTTCAAAATCATATCCTAACATTTTAGTAACCCATTTTTTTTGTTATTTAGATAAAAATAATTGTTCCAAAAAATATTTGAGGCTATCATGATCAGTCTTTACCATAAAATGATGACCCATTAGATAAGGATTCTTTTGCTTGAATTCATGTAGAATAACCATCTTCTCTTTCTAATAGATTGGCTTTAGCCTTTTTTTACCTTCAATTGGAAAATTTCAAATGCTAGTGGTCCAACTTCTTGTATGAGTACATATCCCATGCCATAAATTGATGTGTCACACTCTAATATATTTAAAAAAAAAATTCCAAATAGGTCAAAACTAGAATTGTACACATAGCTATTTTCAACTGTTCAAATGCATTGGCAATTGAACCATTCCACTAGAAGGATTCTTTATTAATAAATATGTGAGTGGGGTTGTAATGCTTCCATAATTTTTAAAAAACTGTGATAGTAACTAGTTATCCATAAAAATCCTCGAAGGTTCTTGAGGGTCTTGGAAATGTGCCACTCCATCATCGGTTAGATTTTTTTAGAATCAAATTTCACTCTTTCATGTGAAACAACATGACACAAGTAATCCACCTATTAGACACCAAAAGCACATTTGGAAGGTTTGGCATAAATTTGATGTTGTTCTAAAATTGAAAGTACATATTTCACATGATTCAAATGGTCATCCTAATTTTTAATGTAGATGAAGATATCATAAAAAAACACTAATACACAATTTATCAAAAATGGCCTAAAAAAGTATTCATCAAACTCTAAAATATAGATGGTGTATTTATGAGGTCAAAAGGCATGACCATAAATTCATAATGAGATTCATGAGTTTTGAAAGATATTTTAGGTATATCCTCCTTACAGATCCAAATTTGATGATCCCTAGAATGAAGGTCTAACTTGGTAAAATAAATAACACCATGTAATTCATATAGAAAATTATCAATTACTAGAATAGGAAACTTATCTTTGATGGTGTGCTTATTGAGTTCTTTATAATCTAGGCACATCCTCCAAGTGCCATCCTTCTCCCACACTATGCCCATATAGGATGAATATTCACTTTAATCATGTTGAATGATCCTTTCCTCCAACATTTCCTGAACCATATTTTTAATTTCATTCTTTTGGGCATAGGGATACTTGTAGGGTCTAATATTGGGTGGTGTACTTCTTGGAATGATCCTGATGGCATGATCATGTGTATGACTTGGAGGAAGTCATTTTAACATGTCACCAAAAACAACATAATGGTCATCTAACACCCTTTATAAATCAATATGTGTAGACTCCTTAGTTGGTTGAACCTCTATGGAAACTAAGCATGCCGTAAATACCTCAACACTTTTTCTAAGAATCTTCATCATCTAATGGGAACTAACTAGTTTTGGAGATTTAGCTTATAATCCATATAGTTCAAAGGTCTTGTGTTCATAATGAAATCTCATAAATAGTTCTAGGAAATTCATCTAAACAATACCCAAAGTGGTGATCCACTACACTCCCAAAACAATGCCAGCTCCTCCTATGGGAATAAAAATA
Source organism: Torreya grandis (assembly GCA_037957365.1). NCBI lineage: Eukaryota > Viridiplantae > Streptophyta > Pinopsida > Cupressales > Taxaceae > Torreya > Torreya grandis. The sequence continues at coordinate 546,595 of JARHVA010002582.1, read as the reverse complement.
TAAGGGAATGTAACAAGTAGTCTCCCATAACAAGCTTAATGCTATGACATTTTTTGAAGTAGTTGATACTATCACCATCTGTAATCATGACTTGAAATTTTAGAGTTGGGTAAATAAAATTGTTTCTATGAATTTTTCCTCATTTCTTAATTTTTGGAAGAAAGAAACTAATTATGAGTGTGGTATGAATACCTAGTTGATCATGCATTTTTTGAAGTCTAGATGATTGTGAAGAGCTCTTCTTTGGCTTGGGAGGATGACCTGGTTGATCATGCACTCGTTGAAGTCTAGATTATTGTGAGGAGCTTCTCTTTGGCTTGGGAGGATGACTTGCAAATAAGAAAGCATTGGTTGATCATGTGCTCATTGAAGTCTAGATGATTGTGAAGAGATCCTCTTTGGCTTAGGAAGATAACCTCATGCTTGAAGATGTTATTGATGTTGATGATGGCTTGTAATTTTGGTAGAGTTTGGATACTTTAAGCTCCTCTCCTCCAATATGGATGACCTCTTTTACAAGTGGGCACAACTTGCAAGATGAAAATGCTTCCAACTAAAAATACCTCTACAACAGATGAAAGGGGGTCACATTTATAGCATTTCATGCCAATAAACATGACAAAGGAGTGGAATAGTGAAATGTGATGCCATTTTTCAAGTGGGCTCATAAGTGAAGATAATGGCGGTGGGATTCCCAATTGAAAAAGTCTATCTTCCACTTTGATAATGTGTCTCCCACCTTGCCAATATGTTCAAAAAAGTGGAGATAATGCCCATGGACCCAAATGAGTCCAAAAAACTTTCCACCAACCTTTTTTTATCTTACCCCAAGCACTTAGGAAGGTGTCCCATAAAATATGGTGCCATTTTCCATGTGGGTGAATAAATGAGTCAAGGGATAAGGGTGGTGGGATTCTTATTTTTCTAATAGGTCTCCAACTTGGTTGGTGTGTCTCCCACCTTGCTAATGAGTCCAAAATGGGTGGAGATAATGACCATTTTATCCTTTTCAAAGAACTAGATAAGTGGGAACCTTATTTTGGAACCACTTTCATGTATGAAGATATAATTACATGCTTTAGGACCACCCCATAGGGAAAAATTCACCATAATTCTAAGGGTGGACCCAATGGTGCTTAATAAGGTCATTAGGCACCTTTGATAAGGGTCAAAAGTGGGGTATGATATCTCACTTCAAGCCATCTCAATTTCAAGCCATGTCACTTACCATATTACTTGCCATGTCATCATGAATATCACTTGCCATGTCACTTACCATATCACCTACCATGTCATCATGAATAGTGACATACCATATCATCATGAATAGTTATGGTGAATAGTGATAGTGAATAGTAATTTCAAATAGTACTATGTGAATAGTGATAGGTGAAAAATATTGTTGGTTAGGTTAAGAGGGTTTGTTTAAGAGTTAAGAAGGTTTAGGTGGTCCTTAGGGTGGGCTCAAGGCATTCAAACATCTAGAACTACTTGTGTGTAGTTTTCTAATGTCTACATTTTACCCCTTTTTTATTATGCAACTTTTAATTAACAAGATACACAATAAAAATGGATTGGTTGGTTGAAGGAATGGTTGCCTTGAGTATGAGAGGAGGTGTTCCCCCTCAAATTGAGAGTCGATGAGGGAAAGCAAAATTGGTTGTAGGTTTGATAAGTGATTGATGGTGAGTCACTAGGTGGTGATAAAAGGGGTAGGAATTTGAAATGCAAATATGCACACATAAAATGCAATGAAGTGCAATAGCCAATATCACACAAAATATAAGGTTGTTAATGATGGTAACAATATAGATCAATTTTAAGGGACAAGTGACTAATGTATCACATGACTACAATTATAACTAGGTACACCTTTTAGTCTCTTAAATAAAGTCAGTGTTATTCACAAGTATCTAAGTTAGAAAGTACTCCATTGAAAAACATAAAATGGTCTAGTTGTGTACTAGGTGGTGAAAATTCAAATGTTTAACATGGAAATATTGGTTGATGCATCCAAAAGGACCAAGGCAAGGTCATCACAAAAAATATGATAGTTTGGGTCAAAATGGCCAATATCAAGGTGGATGTAGTTTAATGGTTGGTTGGTTAGTGGTATATGATTTGATAGATAAAAAGGTGTTTTGATCATAGTGTGTCAAGGAAGCTCAAAATCCCTTGATGTGTAGATGGTTTAAAGGGGAAATAGGGGATAGGTAATGTGAAGGGAATAGTTAGAGAGGGATAAAAAACAAAAAGAGGACCCATGCACAACATACCAATACATTAAAGGAAGAAATGGATGCACTTTGAGCAGAAAACATGATAATATTTAGTGCATTAAATAAAGAGAGTGGAGGGCATGAAGAAGCAAACATAGATATGTACATATAAGTAATACAAACTGGTGACTTCACTCTAATGACTGATGAGCTATAGAGAGAATGGGAGAATATGAGGGAGATCAATCAAGGGATGATGTGAATATAGAAAAGGAGATGGATGAAGTAAGAGTGATAAGATAGTGAGGTCATAGATAAAGATGAAGTTGGATAAGGATGGAAGAATCCAGACATGGATAAGGAAGAAAAAAGATTATGAAGCACAAGGGATGTCCTCAAGGAGGATGAAAAAAATGAAATGAAATGGAGAAACAAGAAGAAAAATAAATGGTATAAGATGGGGGTGTGAGGAATTTACTAATAAATAATATATTGAAGAATTAAAAAGGAATGGGAGAGAAGGTTAGCAAACATTAAGGGGAAGGGGAGGATTAGAAATATGGTAGGCCATAAAAGGGTTGAAAATAGGTCTAAAAGAGACCAAGGAGAAAATATTTTGGTGATGAAAATGAAAAATAAGGAAACACATGGAAGAAAAGGAAATAGGAGGAAAAATGAATGAAATAAGGAGACAAAAAGGATGATAGGAGAGTGAAGAAGTAGGTAGTATCATGACCAAGTAAGCATGTATAGAAGAAGTGATGATAGGCAAGGAGAGGAATAATGAAGCAAATCAGATGGTGGCATTGGAGAGAATAATGGGATGGAATATTGGAAAGGGTTTAAGAAAAATGAGGGGAAACAAAGGATGGGTGGATAAGAAGGTGAAGAGATAAGGTAGGTGGAAATCAACTTGTTAAAAGAGATTGAAAAGCTGAACAGGTCATTAGAAGAGATTGACAAGATGAACAGGTCATTAGAAGAGATTGACAAGCTAAAAAGTGGTGAGGTGGTGAAAAAATAGGGGAGAGAAAATGGAAAATGGATGAGAGGAAAGGGAATAAGAGAAGTAATAAAGAAACATAATGAAAGGTAATGAGATGAAAATAAGAGATGAAGATCAAGGATGATAAGAAAAAAAAGGAAGGAAGAAGTAAGGGGGTTGGCAAGGATATAAATCACAAACACACATGGATGCAAGAGAAGAGTGTGGACAAAGATGGGAAGAGGAAAAGGGGAATGCAAAATGCAAAAGGCTGGAATAGATAAGAAGAAAAGGGAAATTATGGAAGGATTCTCAAAGGATAAGTACCCAATGAAAAACTAGTTGTGGAGGAAAAAAATAAGATAGAAAGGATGGAAATAAAAAAAAAAAAAAGAATGGAAAATGGGAAAAGTGGGAAGAATGTCAAATCAAAATAAAATGGTGGCACATGAAAGAATAAAGGTGGGGTGCAGAAAAAAATAGAAGAAATATAAAGCAGGCAATATGTAAAATATGGGAAAGATGAAAATAAAAACCAAGAATTAGAATGAAAATGGCTTAGAAGTAGTGGAAGAGAAGTAAGAAGGTGGTAGCAAAGAATAGAAAGATGTAAAAATGTCCATGTTGTGTAAGGGAATAGGATGATGTGGAATTGGTGAGGAAAAGAGAGTGATGAAGAGGGTATGAAAAATTACCAAGGGCAAGGGGAAATGATGAGGACTATGAAAAAATACAAAGGAGATAGAGGGTAAGGTTGGTAAGAAGTGGAGAGAGGGACAACAAATATAAAAAGTGGGTGGGGGAGTGAGAAATGAAGTAAGTTCAAGAAATTCAATGAAAGGTGATAGGGAGGCTAACAAAGTAGAGGAGATGGTGGATTTATAAGATATAAGAGGGGTAGATGAGGATGGTTGTCAATCCTTTTTTTGAAAGAGATTGAAAAGCTAGAAAAATGTTTAAAAGAGATTGACAAGCTGGAGGCAAGGATATGGTGAGGGGATAGGTAGAGAATTAGAGGAAGAGATTTTAGATGAGAAGGGAAAATAAAGTGAGGGATGTGGTCAAGCTACCCTCAATAATTGAGCACTACTTACATAGTCCAAAAAGACCTCATGCCAATGTAGTTCTCCTAAAAATGGGGGGAAAACAAAGAAGTACTAGATGATGATAAAATATAAGGATGATAAGAAAAATTCAAAGCTTCCCTGATGTAGGATGCCCTAAGAAAGAGGGCATTGTTAGTAATTAAAATTAGTGATAAAAAAGGGGATGGTAATTAGTTATTAGTGGCTGAGCTACCTTTAAAAGTTAAGCAATGCCTACATAGTCCATGGACATTAGGCAAATGTAGTTAAACAAGAGGAGTTGAATGGTGTTCAAATGGGTTACCCCAATTTTATGGATTATTAGGGTGGAGAAGGGTAGTTGGGTTTTGATTTAGGTGGTTTGGTTAGGTTGGTAAGGTGGAGAAGGCAAGAGTTTAGGTAGGGGGTGGTCAAGCTAACTCCAGATGCACTAGGAAAGTGGATGATGCCTATAGAGTTCCATGGATGTAATATCCAATAGGAACTTTAGGCCAAATGTAGTTCTCTAAGGGTTGGTTAGTGATGTTCAAATAGGTTGTCCCAATTTGATGTACCATGGGGTTTAGGATGGGTTGATGGGGAAGGATTTTAAAATGGAGACTATGGGTTTTGATGAAGGTGATGGTGAGGGTGTTTGGCTTAGATTGCTTATAAAATGGTGGGAGTGTATGGAAAAGATGCTCACATAATGGTGAGAGAAATGGCCATATATTGGTGAATAGTTCCCATAATGATCCCACATGCATTAGGATGAGAAAATATGGATGTGTAAGGGATGATAAAGAAGAGGTTAACACAATGCTAATCACCACACATATCCATCAATGGAGCTAAGCCAAAAAATATGTGCCTTCATAAGGAGGTAATGCCTTATAAAATTATGTGAGGGTATAAGCATAGTGATGGCATCTATCGTTATGAGCTGATTTTTAGAAGATAGGCATTTATCAAGAGATATATAGTCTTTTTGGAAAAATTTCATCATCACTATGAGATGAGTTTTATGGGAAGTAGTGAAGTGATGACCTGCACAAATTTTCTTTAAAGGTTTAGCAAATTCCACATGGTAAAAAAGTAGTAGTGTGGTGAGTGATAGAGGATGGACTATGCCTAACTCAAGAGATACATAACCAACTTGGGCAAAAGGTGTTCATGTCTGCATCCTCTATCCCAATGCCTTAGAACCAATGACCTTGGGTTCCACTAGAAGAGGCTCTTCTAGTAAGCAGTTATGTGATCTAGGATATTATGTATACAACTGAAGCAAAGGGAGGAAATGGCTGTGATGGTTGAGCAAGGAAAAAGACCTAGAGTGGAATTTGATTCCCATCCTATGGGGAGGAGCATGGAAGAGAGGAAACAAATATGCCCCCCAGTGGCTATCAACATAGGGAATGTTTCTGAGGCTAGCTCAATAAGCAATCAACAAGGAAGATGGGTCAACACAAATCTAGATTCAATGGATAATCAATGCAGTGCCTAAGTAGTAAAATAATATATGTATGTGCCTTAGGCAATGTGTGTAAGCTAATGATATTGTATGTGCCATGTGAATCCTTGCATCTTAAATAAAATATTACATAATTTGTTGTAAACATGTACATAATGTGCTAAGTATTATGAGGGATGTTGTTTAAGGTTGTTGTTATCTTGCTTAAGGTAAAGCCCATGAGGTAAGGCAACAGACAAAACTAGATGGTAAAACAAAGAATATATTCAAGAGACAAATGCCATAATGAAAATATCAACTATGCACATGAGGATAAGAAGAGTGCATGATGATTTTTCTTTGACAAGGACTCAAAATAGCCCTGAAGTGGGATTGGCTTAATGAACATAAGCCCTTCAAATGCTTTGCAAGATCAGTCATTAGTTGGTTTAAAGGTGTCTTGTCTACATAAGGTTAAGTAAGCTCAAATATTCGTTGCATATAGTGTAAAGGGGAGATGGGTGAAAATGGAACCCTATTATGAGACTAACATGCCTCTTTTATAGGTGCTTAAAGAGTTAGTTATAAACAAGTCTATGCCAAAATTATGTAGGTTGATTGATGTGGGAAGTCTAATTTTGGTTTCCACCTTAATATGCCACTTGAGGGCCGATTGAGGCTCTATTTATAATTTTTTGATTTTGTGTTTGATTTTTTATAATGGGTCTTTTGCTGTATTATTGTATATGGGAATTTGATCGATGTAGGAAGCTTCTACTAAATTTATATGCTATTGATAAATTCTATACTCAGCCATCCTTCAAGGGAGTGGTCTGATTTTATGTGCTTTGTTTAATGTAATTGATAGCTATCCTTTAAGGGAGTAGTCTACCTTATATATGGAAATTTCAAATAAATTTTCAACAACTATCCTTTGAGGGAGTAGTATGTGAATGCTAGGAATGACCCATGATTACTAGTGATAGGAATTATTTGATTCTGCTTGGCATAGACTTGCTTAGGTTGACTTAGTGGCTCACCTTTATGAAGGCAAAACTAGAAGCACAATATAGGTGGATTAGGTGTGAAAGGATTAGGTGACAATGATCATGGGTATCCATCCTAAAAATAGGTGGAAAGTAACATGAGAATCATGCCATGGGTAGAGTCACGATACCCATTATTTAAGATGAGGTTATGTTGGTGAAAACTAATCACATGATTTAGTTTTAATTAGTTTTCCATAAAATGGGGAGATGAATATAGGTGGATATCAAGGAATGAACTTAATTTAAATAAAAAGTGGACTTGATCCTTCTTAACAAAGAATGGGCACAAATCTAAAGCATTAGGGGCTCAAGTTTTGGGTAGCCTTTGAGAGAATAAAAATGGTAAGCTCTTGATCCATACTTATGGGTTATGATATAAGGTCCAAGCCAATTGAAAGCAAACTTACCCCACTTGCCATTTTCCATATTGGTGACATGATAATTTTTGTTTAGGATGAGGTCTCTGATATTGAATTTTCATTTTTTAGGTCCTTGTTATAAGTGTACATGATTCATTCTTGATATACACAAAGATGGTTAAGTGCTATGAGGTGATGTTCATTGAGGATTTCCAATTGTGCTAGCATTCTTGATGATAGTTATTCTAAAAAATTATGTCTCATAAGGATATGAAAAGAGAGGGAATATGGACTTTGAGAGGCAATACTGCCTCTGCTCTGAAGACTAAAGAGAAATAAGTATCACCCATATAGGTTTGAATGATAGTGAAATAAGCCTATAAAGAGAAGGGGATGTACAAATGCTAATCCCAACCTAAATCACTGACTAGTTTGGTTAGAATTTTGTTAAGGGTATTGTTAGAGGCTTCTACCAATCTATTTTATTATGGTCGATAAGGTGAGGACAAGCTTAACTTGATGCCAAATGTACCACACTACAAATAGTAGGAAGGTTAGATTGATTATAAGAGGGTGTGGTAAAATGATGAATGATGATAAATATTTTAGAATTGGAAGGTTAAGAAGGTAATGGTGGGAGCAAGATGTGGTTGATCAAGTCCCACATAGATGAATTTGCTTGATGGTTGGGGAGCTTGAAGGGGATGATGTTTCTGATGTTAGGGTCATACAAAGGGTCATGTTTGAGGTTCTCATATTATTGAGATGTAGGGAAAGCATCCAAGGCTAGAAGGAGATACTCCCTAAGGGAGAGAAGTTGAAACATGTGTACCAAGGGGTCCTCAAAAAGAATTTAGGATGAAGGGATAGATGAGCTAATTGAGGCTTCATCAATGTTAGGGGTGGAAGTGTTATGGATTTTGGTTCGTGGTGAGGTAGTATCAGTATTATTTGGTTGTGAGGTAGATGAGGTAAGAAGGAAAACATCATTAGGCCAATATTTCATATTAAAAGATGTAAAAGGTTTAGGGTCAAATTGTATGGTAATAACATGACCTTCATGTTCAAATTTGACACATCGATGCAAGGTGGATAAGACACAAATCATGGCATGGATCCAAGGGCATCTTAGTAAGATGTTGTATTAGAACTCACCCTATACCACATAAAAGAGCTCCAAAATGGTGTGATGTCCTAAATGGATATGGAGAATAACTATTCCTAAGGTGGTGGCCATAGTATCATTAAAAGAGTGAAGGACTACTATAGTCTTAGACATGATGTTCTTAGGTAGTTGAAGTTGGTCATAGGCATGGGAGGAGATAATGTTGATACTATCTCCTAAATCAATCATTACCCTTTTGATGTGGGTTTGATTAATGTATGATGTAATGAACAAGGAGGATTAGGATCTTCAAGATGAATAAAAGGTATTTCTAAATCCTTAAAAGTGACAAGGGTGAAAAGTTGAAAAGCTTCGATAAAGGCTACAAGGGGTTGAGGATCTTTAGTTTAAACCTCTATATATTTTAGTATCTCTATTAGTGTTTTTTGGTGAGGAGGTGAGGTGTTGATTAATTAAATAATCTCATCTTCACTAGAGTTTGGTGAATTTATTTTAACACTACACATTGAATGATGCACCTAAAATAGATACTTTGGGTTTTGATAATGGTGAAGGTGAAAGTGTTTGGGTTTGGTTGGATGGTTGAGGGGTGGAAGGGTATGTCTATGGTATGGACAATTTTGCTTTTCCCTTATCCTTTTGTTGGGCCTACCTTTAGGTTACCATAAAAATGGTGTAAATAAGAGGAAATATTGGTTTAATTTTTTTATTCGATTCCTCCTCACTTTTGGGTGAGAGTGGAGAAGGTAACTATTGATAGGTTGGATTGGTGGTTGGGTTGGTAATGGGCTCAAAGGAGTTTCATCTGATAATAAATAATTCTCATCCCATAGGTTATGGACAAGTGTTTGGAGAGTTTTTTAGTTCTCCATATCGTGTCCTAGTGTCCTATGGTATAATCAAATCAAGTTGTCATTGAACCATGATGGTTTTGGGTGTGAAGGGTCAAAGGGTTTGATGGGTGGTAAGTTTAAGGAGGAGGTTTACAACAACCTTTGTAGAATGGTCAAATAGGATTCAAGAAAAGGTGTTGGAGGTGATAGGTTTTTGGTTTTAAGAGTGGGAGTCATCTTAGGATTAGGATTCACCTTGGAAGTTGTAGGTGGTGGAATGGTTTTGGTAGGTGGTTTTGGTTGGATTTGTTTGGTTATGGTTGGTTTGGAGGTGGATGATTTAGAGCTGGAGGGTGAAGATTTGGTGATAGGTGGGAAGGTATAAGTAGATAGGATAGTTAAGGATGATGGGGAGTTTGATGATTTTATGGAGTTAGGTGAAGGTAGGGTGAAAGGAGAAGGTTTAGTAAATGAGAAATAGGTGATAGGGATAGTAGAGGGATGGGGCCCTAAGATAGAAGGTAAATGGGAAGGTGGTATATGGGTTTGGTTTTAGGTGGGAATTTAAGTGGCTTTACCTTCTTAGTTGATTTGGTTGAGGGTTTATTTGGTGGACTAGATGGAGTTAAGTCTAACTTAAAAATGAGTGAGCAAGGCTAGGTGTAGGGATTATACCTAGGTTTTTGATAGGTTTAATTAGAGAAGAGTAGGGGGATTTGAAAGTTTTAGATGGAAGTTATTTAGAGGGTTCTCCTATGGTTGTGGATGAATAAGTATCTAAGGATGGGGTTGAGGTATTTATAGGTTTTAGGGTGGATGCAATTGAAGTTAAGGTTTCTTATTTATTTTGATAGGGGAGCCCAAGATGATGCCAAAAAGTGGGTCTATTGATATTGGGTTGAGAAGTGATCTATAGGATTTAGACTAATCTAGAAAAAGGTTTGTGAATGGGTTTGATTTTTTTGTCATTGGTTTCAAAGATTAATCTAATAGGTTGAGGCACAAGAATAGTTATTTTACCTTTATCTTGGATGGAAGGTTCTATGGCTTGGGAAAATGGTGTCTTTATGGAAAGAATAGAGGAGATGATCTCTTATTTTAGAGTGGTTGCCAAAGAGGGAGTGATTGGTTCCATGGTAGGTAAGGAAAGTGTGATGGTGTCAAGTGAAAGGAAAGAGGTGGTTGATTCCTTTGTTTGGATGTACAAAAGAATGGGTGGTGATTCCACCACTTCAATAAGTGGATTAGAGGAAGGTGTAGTTGAAGCAATGATTGCCTCCTTTGGTATTTCTATCAAAGGAGAAGTGGGTAGGTTAAGGATTTCATCAATTGAAAGAGAGGAGGTTTCTTCCTTTGTTTGGTTGTCCAAAGGAATAAATGAATATTCTATTACTTCAATAAGTGGGTTGGAAGAAGAGGTAGTTAAGGTAGTGGTTTTTTCAATAATGGGTTCATCAATAACAACTTTGATAGTATGTGCCTCATGAAATTGAGATGATTTAGGTTTATCATCATGGTGATGGGTAGAAGGAGCATGATTGGGAAAAGGTTTGTAGAAGATGTCAAGGGACTAATTAGGAGGTGCATTGGGATTATCAAATGCTAGTTATCCATTATTAATTAAGCTTTGGACAAGAATTTTAAAGGTATTTCATCTACTTATGTCATGTCTAATAACTTGATGAAAGGCACAATGGTCATTCTCATTGTACCATCTAGGTATAGGGCAAGAAACATCAAATTATTAGGGTGGTTTGATAGGTGGAAGTTGGATGATGTTGGGTATAAGTAATCTATCCAAAATGAAGGCTTAAGATTCCCTTGTGGGAGTGTATTATTTTGGACGAGATCGATTTTGGTTTTGGTTTTGTTGGTGAGAAGGGTTAAAAGAATTAGTTTGATGGGGTTGGTTGACAGTTGGTGGTGGAAAAGTTTATTAGACAATTGAGTTTTCCAATGCTTTTGTTTTGGTATTGGGTTGATTAGTGGTTTTGGTGGAGGAAGGGTCATTGGGTTTAAATCTGGAATTCTTTTCTACAATTTCAATTTCCCCTCATCGATGGCTCAATTTTATAGCTTATGTGCTATGGTGAATGCCTCATCAAAGGTTTTGAAAGTTTGAACTTGAAGACTAGGAGAAATATGTTTTGCACAACCCTGAGAGAAGAGTTTAATAAGTTAAAGTTATGGTAATGAGAAAGAAATTTGGTTGATGAGACCTCTTCATCTAACTAAAAAATTGGTAAGTGATTCATCATCAAATTGATTAATAGAATAGAGGTCTATAATGGAAAAATTTATATATATATTTAATGATAAATCCTCTACAAATATTTGTACAAGTTGTCTAAATGAAAATATGGAGTGATTGGTAATGGTACTATAGCAATCAAGGTCTGGTCTTGATAAAGACATGGGGAAGGTGTGAAGGAGGAGAGCATCATCATATGCAATGAAATAACAAGAATGATGAAATGCTCTCAAATGTTGTTGGGGATTCTCCTTGCCTTAAAACTTAGAAAATTTGGGTAGTTCTCATTGAGGAGGATAAGGTCAGATAAGAACAGATGGTTGAATGGGTTCATTGCAGATTTGATCATAAGATAAAAGGTTATGAGCCCCCAAAATGGATGATTCAAGATTGGACATTTTATCTATCAACATTTTAACTAAATCTATTTCAAGTTGGGGATATCCATAATTGGGTGGTAAGTTTGGTTGAGGTTGGGTGGCTACAATGTATGAATGAGAGGTAGAAGGTTAAGAAGATGCCACATATTGGTATGTGGTCATTGAAGGTTGGGCTAATGCCACATATTGGTATGTGGGTATAAAAGGTTGGGTAGAAGGTGGTATGTACTCTTGTGGATTAGGAACATATTGGCATGAGGTCATGGGTGTTTGTTGAGGGATTGACATGGGTTGGTTTGGAGGTAAGGTTGAAGTGGCAGGTTGAGGTTGGGTGGTAACCCTTGTACTAATAGGTAGAAGGGTAGAAGGTATAGAAAGTAATAAACTTTGGAGTGGGGTAGAAATTGGTGGGTTGTTAGTAAAAAGAGGAAGGGTATACATAGGGTAGAAGTCACCCCTATGGTAGATGGGGTATAGGTAACAAGAGGTAAGGTTGTCCCTACATTAGAAGTGTTGGTTGGTGTAGGAGGGGTTTGGTTATGTGTTGGAATGTCAGATTGGGTTTCAATGGTGGTAGTGGTTAAGATATTAGTAGAGGAAGAGGCTTCAGTGATCAAATGTTGGGTGGAGGTAACACCAACCATAATAGGGGGAGGCATACCATATGATGGATATGTAGGAGGAACCATAGCAATAGGGGTACGACGAGCTAAAGTGTTAAGGTAATGTTGAAGGATTGTGGGGTGGTTTTCAAGGAATATGGAAAAATCCACATCACCTTCAACAAATATTCAAGGCATGGTAGGAGGGGCAGAATGATGAGGATAACCCTCAACATCTAAAATATACTCCATAGAGGAGGATGAAGAAGAGGAAGGAGGTCTTTGGTTGGTATGATTTCTCAACTATGGTCTAGTAAAGACCATATGAGAAACTAAGAAAGAAATGATATGAACTCACACCTCAAACATAAAGCAAATAAATAAAAAAAGAAAATCAATCAAAACATACACCAAGATGCATTAAGTATTAGAGTTTTAATTATCTCTCTTTTGGATTATGCCTTAGAAAGTGTGAATAAGAAATTTGGCTTGTAGAATAGGTCTTAGAAAGAATTCTATTTTTGGTTTTAGGTTGTGTTTAGGTGCTCAAGAGAGAGTTATGTATTGGATCAAGTACATGCTTGGTACTTGGGGCTTGCCCCCTTCACTTCATGATCCTATAGTAGAGTTGGGAATTTAGTTGATATATCATTTATCTAGAATTTATACCCATCCAAATAACTGAGTGGGCTCTCTCCTTGATAATGACCTCCAAGTAGGATTACTGAGTAGGGTAAGGTTTACCACTGGGTGATGAAATCCTAGTCGAGCCTTGTCTCAATTATGTTTAGATGTTAGATTGATGAAGGTGGTTTGGTTTGTGTGTGATAAGAAGTGAGACTATGATTAATTTACTTGATAAATTAAGCTATGTAAACTAAACAAGCAAGAAATCAATAGATGCAAGTTAATTTTAGTCCCAAAGGAAAATTTTGATTTATTTTCAAATGGATACAAGAAAAATTATGATACACGTAAATGTGGTATGAATATGCAAGTCCTAATCTTAGGATGAATGCTTTTTTGATTTTCTTTAAGTATGAAATCAAAATGATGATTTTTACTTTTTATAAGAAAACAAAAAAACTAGAACTTACATTTTAGAAAGGAAGAAAGAACATTTAAATTTTAGAAAATAATGAAACTAAATGATTATTATATAATGTAACTAAATTTCCTAAAACTATTAACCTAAGAAAAAGCTCAAGGGTCCCAACAGGCATGCCAAAATGTTTCTATGAGTTTTTTCTTATTTTTTTTTTTTTATAAGAAATAAACTAATTATGGGTGTGATAGGAATACTTGGTTGATCGTGCACTTGTTGAAGTCTAGATGATTGTGAAGAGATCCTATTTGGATTTGGAGGATGACTTGAAAATAATAAATCACTGGTTGATCATGTGCTTTTTGAAGTCTAGATGATTGTGAAGAGCTCTTCTTTGGCCTAGGATGATGACCTTGTGATTGAAGATGTTATTGATGTTGATAATGGCTTGTAATTTTTGTAGAGTTTGGCTACTTTGAGATCCTCTCTTCCAAGATGGATGACCTCCTTGACAAGTGGGCATAACTTACAAGATGAAAATGCTTCCAACCAAAAATATCTCCACAATGGATGAAAAGGGGTCATATTTATAGCATTTCATGCCAAGAAACATGACAAAGGAGTGGAATAGTGAAATGTGGTGCCATTTTTCAAGTGGGCTAAGTGGGAATTAAGGAAAAGGGTGGTGGTATTCCCACTTCATAAAGTGTGCCTTCCACTTTGATAATGTGTCTCCCACCTTGCCAATATGTCCAAAATAAGTGGAGATAATGCCCATGGACCTAAATGAGTCTAAAAGACTTTCCACCAATATTTTTTTTATCTTACCCTAAGTAATTAGAAAGGTGTCCCACAAAATATGGTGCCATTTTCCATGTGGGTGCATAAATGAGTCAAGGGATAAGGGTGGTGGGATTCCCCTTTTTCTAATGGGTCTCCCACTTGGTTGGTGTGTCTCCCACCTTGATAATGAGTCCAAAATGGATGGAGATAATTCCCATTTTATCCTTTCCAAAGTACTAAATAAGTGGGAACCCCATTTTGGAACTAGTTTCATGCATGAAGAAAAAAGTACATGCTTTAGGATGGCCTCATAGGGAAAAGTTTGCCATACTTCCAAGGGTGGATCCAGTGGTGCTTAATGAGGTCATTGGGCACCTTTGATAAGGGTCCCAAGTGGGGTATGATATCCCACTTCAAGCCAAATCAATTTCAAGCCATGTCACTTGTCATAACACTATTGAGCACCTGTCATGTCATCTACCATGTCACTATGAATAGTGACATGCCATGTCATCATGAATAGTGATAGTGAATAGTAATTTCAAATAGTACTATGTGAATAGTGTTTTTGGTTAGGTTAAGAGGGTTGGGTTAGGGGTCAAGAAGGTTTAGGTGGTCCTTAGGGTGGGCCCAAATTATTCATACATCTAAAAATGCTTATGTGTAGTTTTCTAGTGTCTATAAAAATAGTTCAAGCAAGCAAACAAATTACTGTTGATGAAGTTACATATAATCCCATAGTTAATTAACATAGTAACCTTATATTTTTTTAATAAACCCACCACCTTAAGAGTTTGAGGAGTACTAATACTAAATGTGCATGGAAAGAAATCATAGGTTGATAATCTTCAAATTCATCCTTAGGTTCTTCCAAACCTACACTTGATTCCTCATCATCTTATTCCTCCTCATTGGCACCTTCAATGTGAAACAAATTCTTTTCATCACATCGATGTCCTTTGATCCATTTTTTATTGCATCTAAAATAGAAACCTTTTTCATGCTTTTATTCAATTTACTGAGGTGTCAATTAGGTAGTCTAGGGAAATGATGGTGTTGGGAAGGTGTTCATGAACATTAGTGAAAGGTATTAATTTTATTAACTCTTTTTCCTAAACTAAATATGCCCTTGGTATGTATTCAGATACATTATTGGGATAAAACATGCAAACCTCCAATTGGATGCTTTATTTGAGGCCACCCAAAAATAGGTCAGTCAAATTTTTCTCAGTGATGTCTGCCACATGTAAGGAGAGATTTTGAAATTGATGAATGCAATATTTTACAAACTTAGGTTGGTGAAACTTTAATAGTTATCTAAAGTAATTTTTAAGAAATTATTGTGATAGTAGAGCTACAACTCTTCTGAAAATATAGACAAGGAAACTAAGAGACCCTTATTTTATTTTGAGTACACAACTAATGATACCACATAAATTACTCAGGTTCTTGATATAGAGAGGCCATGACCACCTATTATGAATAGGGAGTCTAATGTAGATCAAATAAATTTTCAATTTGAGTAATACATGTGAGTGGAGTATTACCATCAAAATTATGTAAATCACTTTGTACCATGGTTGGCATTGTGATTGTTTGAAGGAGAAGAACCAAACTAGATTGGTGGAGGGTTATTTTGTAATTGTTGAGATGAAAAGTTGGCCAATTACCTAGTGATTTATTGTAATTGATCCCAAAATCTATTCAATTCCCCTCTTAAGCCTGTGAGGTCCCATTTAAGCACATTAAGATCATATTTATAAACCATACCCTATTAGTAGAGGTTATTGAAGCATCAAAACATGCTAAGGATGAGGATATCTAAGTTTTACTCAAGACCATAGGATAGTGCAAAGAATTCATATTAAGGAAGGAGAATAAAAGTGTAATATAAGATGAATCATTGTGTATTAGATAGGAATTAGGAATAACTAATACTTAATTAATGTCTACAGAGCATTCAAAATAAAACTATAAGGAAATGATCCAAACATTAACCATGAAAATGAACGCAAGAAAAAAAATAAGAAATAAAATAGGTAACCATAAATAAATAATATATATTGATCTCAACAAAGGTCAAACTCTCTTCATATAAGCATACATATATAGTCATTTACAGTATTTGACTATTCATATTGTTCTTATACTTTGGCACCAAAAGAGGAGACTATTCATCTTCTAGTCTATTACAAGTCATGGAGGCCACGATAAAATATACATATAACCAATAACAATATATAACACATGAATATCAAAAAAATATCCTACATAATTTTACTATCTAATTTATTATCCTAACACTTTTCTAGAATTAAAATTTTTTTCATCATAAGACAATGTCATAGGATCATCTATTTGTACATCCAGGGTAGAAGCTGAAGAAATGGTTAGACCAGTAGGGTTTATAGTAATTGCTCAAGGCACCATTTCTAGTTTTCACTTCTTGCACACTACTTAGCTACCCTTTCATGTTTTCAACTATCATAATAACCTACCACTCTTTTGGGTTTTTAGTAGGCTAGCATAACCAGGTGGATATCATTTATAGGTTTTCAATGATCTTGGCCCCACCTATCTTACGAGTCATCTCAAATACAAAATTATCAATAAAATTGTTTATAAAATTTCAAAATTTTTGCCTTGCATAATACCTAACTTGAAGGAGATGGCATTGATGCTGCTAATGATAGGTTAGAAATATTTTTGCCCCCAAACTCTGAAGCCTTGTACTATGTGTTGACTTGCTAGAGCTTGAATAACAACTTGTAGACTAGAATGTTGAGGATCTAGGAAACCTCATTATATAATAGAGATAAGTTAATTTTATATGTATACAAATTGATCATCACTTCCTAGACCATACATAGTAGGATATGCCTTAGTGCATGATATTTGATGAGTTGCTTTAGGTTTGAGTCACCAATGATGCTCATGGCTACTTTCATATTGTTGACCCTAATATAAATTTCTCCACTCAACTGTTCTAGCTTGTTTGCATGGCATTCATCCTAGAGACTTGTGAATTAACTACATTGAAGTTCACTATGCCCATCAAGAAGTCTATCATGCATTTTGTCCCAAGAATTGAATGAGTCTTGGAGAGTTTTATCATTCTCATCCACTGATGTGGTATGGATGTCCATGGTTATCTTTATAGTTTTAGCTGTAGTGAAATATATATTGGAACTGGCAAGAGAATTGACAAGGTGTTGCTTCTAGTTCAATATACTTCATATGACTTGATGTGCTTAGAGTGATGTAATATTTATCATGCTATAGTACTCCTCCATTAAGGTTATAATTATGGATACCTCCTTCTACATGTTCTAGCCCAATTTCCTAACTATGCGGAGTTGTTGAGTTGTAAACTAGTCCTTAGTGAGCTCTGAGGCTAACATCTTGAGCCTATGTTGGTCAGACATAACTTAGTCCCTGATTGCTTGAGTGACCAAATCTGGGTAGGTATCTTGAATAATCTTTGTAGCTTCATGAAGGTGAGCCTTCAACTCTAGATTCTTTGCCTTAGATTGATCCCTTTTTGGCTCCAAAGAGGTGGCCTTCTATGCAATTGATTCCTAGAAAGTTGTTGTGCCCTCTAATTATTTTTGTAGGGAAAGCTTGAAGATGTCCAAGGAAGCCTCCTACTTGATTGGGAGTGAAACCAATGTAATTTTAGATGCATCAAGGTTTGGTCATGGAATTATGTCAAGTGGGAGTGAGAAAGTGGTGTGTAGAGCACAAACTATTGGGACATCCCAAAGCCAAACACCTCCCAATGAAAACTTAGGTAGCTATAATTGGTGCTTCTCATTGTGAAGGCTACTCTAGTTATACATGAGGTTGTGCTGGTGCCTATTACTACTTTACTGAGGCCTCTAATAATATCTTGAGTTTTTGCACAACATGTTCAACCTACTTTTATTTTAATTCCTCCTCCCTTTTCTTTTTCTATCTCTTATTATGTTGCTTGTAGAATTGCCTATTCCTCTTAGGCCTTGAATTGCTTTGTCCATTCTTCTTCTTCTTCTAATCTCCCAGGGACATAGATTTAGCTTTCTCTTGTGAATCCTAGGCCTACACTTGTGCTTGTGATTGAGCTTGAGCTTGTGCCTATGCTTGTACCATGTTGTTGATGTAGGGCTTCATCATCTTCCTCCTTTTTCCTTGTAGCTTCTATTGCTTGCTACAATACATGTTGTGCAACTTCCATGCCATATTGTGCTTGGGATATTATGTCCTATTTCCTTTTCTCTTCTTATTCTACCTTCACTTTGGTAGTGAGCTCATCTTCCTTTTCCTTCCTCTCTTTCCTCTTGTGACTTTTGGGCTACGTTAGCTGCTTCCTGAGCCTTCTTGGCTACTTACATGGCCTTATATCTAACATCCTTTATATCTTTGACCTTTTTTGCAACATTGAATTCTTCATCTTTCTAAGTTTTTATTGTTTTTGTGCTTGTTATTTATATCTCTTCTTCTTCTCCTTCCTCATGCACTGTTCTACCATGTGATCTACTTTTTCCCTCAAGGCTTATTATTCTTTTATGGCTTTTTCCTAGTGTGAGCTCTTCAACCTATTGTACATGGGGTGATGGTAGTGAATCATTGGGTCATACTTATAATTTATAAACCTATTCCATCCTCATCTAGAATGTGACTAGTCTAAATTTTGGTGGTGGTGTAGTAGAGGCAGGGGTAGGTTGTGGTTCTTGTGCAGTGTCTAAGATTCTAAAGGTACACTCTTCTAGTGTGGGGGAGACCTTAGCCTCCCACCTTGTTTGAGGTTTGTACACAAGTGATTCAAGTAGACTCTTTGAAAGGGGTGAAGATATATCTTTGACTACTAATGTTGGTGTAATATAGGGCTAGAAGAAGTTGATCCTACTTTATAGCTGCTCTACTTCTTGGATGGTGTTAACAACTATGGATGGAAGGCAAGAAGGAAGGTCCACCCAAAATTTTGGGGGAACTTGCTTCTATATTTTAACCATGTACACAACCTTCCAAAATAAAAATTCCTTCTCTTTATTATATAAATCCCTAGACATATATGCCATCATGACCTGGTAATATTCTTGCTCATCGGTGCCCATCTAAAGGAGGTTACATGAGCTTATGATTTGAGGTACCTTCAAATCATCCATCTAGGTGGTCGTACTACATGTATTACATTTCAAGGGAAGGGATTCCAAATTATGTTATACTTTGTGCCTTTCCTTCTACTACTATGAACTAGTAACTTCTTCTAGTTGTTGTGTTATAGGGATGACTATGCTAGGTGGTATGGCTTGTAGTAGAATCACACACCTAGATACAAAAGATTTTTGTTGGGACACTTTAGCCTACACCATGTCCATTATGAAAAATAAGGGGAGTGGTTGGAAGGGCAATCATGATAACTCATGGATGTTGATGAACACACCCCATGATAGTAAGGTGATAAATGTGTGTTAACCTAGATATTGCATGATGTCTGATGGCACTCAAGTATGTGTTGCAATCAGCTCTAGACATTCCTCCCACCATGATTTTAGGTTTTAAATTTACCTCATATTTTATTTCTCCATGTTCTTATGTCTAGATGAGGTTTTTAAATTGTTGCACTGACCAATAATCTGTGTCAAGGTACACTTCTCCCCCTAGGGACTTTCATTACATGAAGTAGAGTAAGAGGATGAGGAAATGGTATTGAAAGGTCTAATTTAGAGAGGTTATAAACTTATTTATTCTAGTGAGTAACTTCTAGATGAAATACTCTAGCCAATTTAATTACTTATTTTTATGGATCATCTAATGGGAGATGTCCATTACCCCTTTCAGTATTTGCTTTACAGACTTGGTTTTCTACCAAAATATCTTGGTGATACACTTGACTAAGATGCACACTGGTTCATCTAAGATTTCATCTATGGGAATCCCTCTATTGTTTTTCACATATAAATCACAAACCTCTTATATATTCAGGGGCATTCACATTTTATAGGGAGACAAGGAGTCTTCTTATACAGGCATGTCCAAAGCTCGAGCCATGGATTTTGTGTTAATTATGATGGTGATATCTAGGCCAAGATATATGTTTCCATCATTATAATGGATGATCAATACTTTTATGATCTCCCACAAGTTACTAAAGGTAGGCATTCATAATAGGCACTCAAAATTTGTGTTGATGAATCAATGAGGAGCTATGACAGCAAGTGATTGCACAACATCAATAGGGTCTAGTTAGAATAGCTTCTATTCTTCTTACCATAGGTAATAAAATGGTTTAGGTTCATTGAACTTAGCTTGCATGAACACCATATTAACACCCATTTCCTCTTTTTGAGTCTCTGTCAAACCCCTAATGAGCCATAAAGTATCCATATTAAATTGAAGGGATGGGATTGGAATGCTATCTTCTCTCTATGCAAGAAAACTAGATCATCTCTTTGTAATTGTAGATCATGAAAAATATGCACAAGAATAAAACTTTGAATTAGGTATTTAAACCTAGCCTTTATAGATTTGGCACCTCTTAGATTTTTCATGAATTCCATGCTTAGCTATTCACTCATCATGAATATAATGGTGGATGTGGCAAATCTATATATGATATGGCAATAAAGGTAGTTAATCATTAAAAAAGTTATGGATTTACACCATTATTATCTTTAGTATCTATATGTGGGTATGATTATATGATGTTGTGTGGCTAATTTATTAAATTTTACATCAATCAAACCTTAGATATGGAATTTACTTCTATGGATGAATGTTATACAATGGAGATCTTATTGATGGTACATTTTTGTACCTTTCTTAGACTTAATTTATTTCATTCACTCTTCATTGACATCCATGTTGATGCACATGGATCCTCCTATGCATAGTTGGTGCATGCTATGCTTGGCATCTTGGTTCATAAATGTTTTTGAAGAGATAATCTATAAACACACATAAATAGAAAAGAAAAACAAAAAACATGAAAAAATAGGAAATCCTAAACTACTGTGTGTTACTTAGTACCCACTCACTTAGCAAAATGAGATCAATTTGACTATTAGTGGTAGGGCTTAAGCCTACCACCATTTGCCTATCATGGTAAAATGGTTCCCTAAAGAACTCTTAAAACCATAGTTTCTTATTGTGTTAAGTCATGTATAATAGAGGGTCCTTTCCAATGAATTTGTAACTTGACTGAAAATGATCTGAAATGACTGTCATATAGTAAAACTAGTTGATCTTTATGAAATTATTTTTGGTACAAATTACTATCATGCCATACTTTTTGGATCTACTTGTACACTTCTTATGTCTTTGCTACTTTACATCTATACTCATCCATCCTATTTAGTTCAAGTAGTCTATTAGTCAGAGAGTCATAATCCATTAGTCACATGACCATGGAAATGTGTAGACTTGGCACAAGGTATTCCATTAACATGACTACTTGAAGTCCATACACCAATTGGAAAGGTTTAAAACCTATGGATCTCTTGTAGTGCATGCAATATGCCCAAAAAATCATAGGAATGTGATCTTCCCAATCATCCCTCTTGACATCATATATTTTTTTAGTATTTTACCCAACACTTTATTGGAAGCTTTAGCTTGGCCATTGGATTGAGGATGGCACATAGTGCTTTTGTGATGATAAATCATAAATTCCTAAGTTAAAGCCTTAATAGTATTATTTAGAAAGTGCATTCCTTGATCACTAACTAACTTTATAGGATATCTAAACATTGTAATGATGTTTTCATAGAGAAACTTTACTACATATTTTGCATCATAGCTAGGTGTTGCAATAACTTCAACCCACTTAGTAATATAGTCATTCACAGTAATGATATACCTTACTTTAAATTTATTTCTTAGTTGATTGATAGGTCTGACAAAGTCAATTCACCATTATTGAAAAGACTGCTTAACTAAAAGAGGTTGTAAAGGCATTTCATCTCTTTGTAGCTATTTACCCATGTGTTGGTAGACATCATAGTGATGTGCTACTCGATGTGCATCTTGGAATAGATTTAGCCACCATAACCCACTTTATAACAACTTCTTAGTAGTAGCTTCTCTTGTAAAATGTCATGTGACTCCTTGATGTGCCTCCTACAAGAGTTGAGGTCATTCGTGTTCTAAAAAAACCTTGTGTCAAACTTAATCCTTCCCCAAGTGATAAATAATCCCATTGATGATGGTGTATGGCAAGGCTCTATTAACAAACTACTTCTTGTCATGGTCTTGATAGTGTGCAAGGAAGACTCCTTATTTGAGGATGTTGGAAATTGATTCAAAATTTTCAAGAATCATAGAAATGCAAAAGAGTTGAGCATCAAGAGAGTCTTCTTTTAATTCTTTTGGTTCTTCACCATTAGGAATGCAACTAAGATGATCTGGTCCCACATTCTCTCTACCTATCTTTACATTAATGTAGAATTACAACTCATAAAATAACATCAACCATCGAGATATTCATCTTCCTAGCATTGAATTTTTGACAAGGTATCACAGGGCTTGATGATCAATGAAGACTTAGAATATTATCACAAATAGATAATGTCAAAATTTATATAGCATGAACACAATAGCCAATGCTTCTCACTTAGTGGTTGTGTAGTTGTTCTCTATGTCCAAGAGTTTATGTCTAGTAAAATGGATGGGATGGTTGAGTACACCATCTCTTGGATACACAAGTACATCACCAAATATGATACGTGAAGCATCAACATGTATGTGAAAGGGCTTACTCAAATTTGGAAAGATGAGGATGGGCACAATAATCAATCCCTATTTCAGATCAATGACGGCTATTTGGCACTTTAAAGTCTAGATAAAATTCACACTTTTTCATATTAAAGATTCCAATGGGGATGAAATAGTTTTATATCCTTTGATAAAATTGTGATAGTAGCTTGTGTAGCCCAAAAAAGATCACACTGTAGTTGAATTGATAGGTGGAGGCATACTTAGGATTACTAGAATTTTTTCTTGACCTACCAGAATGCCCTCATTGCATACTACATGTCATAGCAAGATAAAAAACGTGTAAATAATGGACATTTATTTATGTTCAACATAATATGTAGAGCTCTACATCATTCCAACATAAGGTACAAATTAGACAAATGTTCTTTAAATTAAACAAAGACTACCCAATCATCAAGATAGACTTCTAGGAACTCATAAATGAAGTTCTTGAATGCAGTCACCACCATGTGAGAGAATACCATAGGTGTGTTCTTAAGGCATAAAGTCATGACATTATATGAAAATGATCCCCATTCCATGGCAAAAGTCATTTTGGCTCTATCTTCTATGATGGGTATCTAATGATATCCATTAAAACCATCCATGAAAGAATAGAATTAATGTTCTACAATAAACTCCAAAACTTTATCTATGAATGGAATTATGATTGGATCATTTACATAAGCATCATTAAAAATGTGATAACCCCCATATACTCATATTTCCCCTATCTTTTGCTTCACTACTATGAGGCTTACCCAATCTGCATTTTCTACTAGATAGATTATGCCTATGTCCTAATTTCTTTCAAGTTCAACCTTCACTTTAAGCTTTATGTTTAGATTTAGTTTATATGGCCATTTATTTATAGGCCATGCACACTCCTTAATTTCAATATGCATCTTTACAAGATATGGGTCAACTCCTTAGAATTCTAAGAATTTAGTGGGAATGACATCTTGATAATCCCTTAAAAGTTACATAGCTTTTGAAATTTTAGATTCTATCGAGTAATCACCTATATTAACTTATTTTGGAACCTCGTTAGATCTGATGTTAGATACATGATTTTTGATGGGATATTGGTAAATATTACACTTTTCTTCATCAATAAATTCCTATATCTTTTGTTTCCCTTCTTGTTCTAGAATTTGTATGTTGTGTAACTTGTCTTCTTTAGTAGGTTCTATGCCATTGTATTTTATTAGTTCTATGGACTATTTAGCTTCAAATAAATCAATCAAATATAGCTCACCATTATAATTAGAATCTTAAGTGTCATTGTATTCATATTATATTCAGTGGCATGGCTATGTAAGAGATTGTTTTTTTTCTTGGTATATTTGTATCTTTGTAATTCTAAATTAAGATAAAAAATTATGTTCTTTTATGCAATGGATTCTATCGTGGTGATTAAATATGTTGCACACCCATGGCATAAGAATTGTTTAATTTTATCAAGTTTATTATGAACCAAAGGATTTTGATCTTTAAAAATAAATGTCTAAATGAAATCACTTTGGACATATGCCCAATGCTTTTTTTCCCTTATGCGCTTTTGGTGCATATATCATGTTGATGGTAATAGAGTAAGTATATAATGGAAAATTTGAACCCAGTGCTTTGGTGCCACATGTTCCTCAATATATAATTCAATAAATTTATGAATATGAATTTTAGGACATTCATCTTCTTGGAATAAAGACCAATTGGTTTAGATGAACTGTGATATCTATAACTTACTAATCATGAGCTCGTAGGCCTCATCCCACTCGAGCAAGTCATTTTGATGAATTGCCCACCATGTCATAACAACTCCCTTCGAAGCATAATTCAAAGCACTAACCTATTGGATGATGGTAGGTAAATGAAATTGTAAGAATATAATTATTTCATTGATATCCTCATTTC
This sequence comes from Torreya grandis, assembly GCA_037957365.1. Classification (NCBI taxonomy): domain Eukaryota; kingdom Viridiplantae; phylum Streptophyta; class Pinopsida; order Cupressales; family Taxaceae; genus Torreya; species Torreya grandis. Next base: position 521,802 of record JARHVA010002582.1, on the reverse strand, counting down.
AATAGTACATATGAAGTTATCACTCATGCACAAAGACCATTCTCATTAGTCAAAGTTCATCACCTCAAGCCCAGTTGAGTAGGTGTGTGTCTAAGTCTCCAATGATAGATGAAACTATTTTACATAGAAAAGTGCCTTCTCTAGTGGGCTCTATATTATTCTTCATATGATCATTGGCATGATAGAAGAAGTTAACTTCTAATCGAGTAGGGGATTATATAGACATCGATGCATAATTTTCTATGACAAGGTGGTTTTCTAGTGGTTACATAACTACTAGTTTAGGTCTCCATTGTTCCAATGTCTTCAGCTATTACATAAGTAATTATTATACCTAAGTTTTTGTATGCTCATACAAGAATTCATACTTAGATATGCATAGGGATTTTATATTTTTCTTTGAGTTCAATTTCATCCAACTAGTTTCTTGTGGAACATATGGAGAATCAGGTTTAGCTAAAATTATTTAAGGTTTGTGTTCTTTCTTCAGAGGAATGGAAATAATCTTATCTCCTTGGTGTACCTCTTATTGATTCTACACTATGTTGATAGTCATCTAAACATCATATTCTCAGTTCGTATCGATTAGTGTAGGGTAATATGTTGTTACTGTCTTCATGTAGATGACTTTAAAGTCACCTCATAGGGTCAATTTTTTAACTTTAATCTCAACATCTTCCAATCTACCAATAGGCTCAACCCTTACATAATTAGATAAAATCAAAGTGAATAGGATGTAACTCAAAATTGATCATCTAAAAACTTCCCATGTAGACCTAGGAATCATGTTGACTACGCTACCAAAATCAAAGATAACATTTAGAATCTCATACTCTACAACCTTAATGTTTATTTGTGCATTTAAATCCCAAGGCTTCTTTATTTTAACATACTAGACTAGCGTTTCTATCTTCTATTGTCCACACTATGCACACTCCAGTAGATTATGAAGTAGGTTTTTAATGTTCTACAATATGAGCACTCCATCTTGATTTATAATGCACATGATCTGGCCATACACTTGTGCATCTATTTCTATATAATCTCCTTCAATAATGTCTTGATGTTGGATGTTTTTCAACATCTACATTGCTTCATACATGAGTCCCTTTTCTATAGCTAGGTCTAGGTATTTATACTATTTTGATTTTTAGATTCTCTTATCTTGAGGCATCTCAAGTGGAGAAAAACCTCTATTTGTGTGTTATTTTTGTGTAGCATTACTCAAGAATTCATTCTCCTTAGGCTACACACTCACCATATTTGTATTCTAGATGGCCTTGTCCTTTCATTTCTTCTCCAAGATAGGAGAATCTTCCATGTCATGTTGGTCATAGATTCTATAGTATACATAGTAAGACTATCGTTGAGGATTCATAGGGTAGTTTTGTTGTACATGATTGTACTCTCCACATAGGTAGCATTTTAGAGGAGGTCATTGATAGTTATTTCCTCTACCTCAGTATATTCCTCTATATCCTCCCCTAGCTCCTCCTCCATTGGGTTGATATCCTCCTCTATATTCTCCTTGTTGTTATGCAGTATTCCAATACTGGTACTATTTTTTATTGTCTCCAATTTTGATTTATTGTTGCATAATTGGTGGGGTCCAATTTGTTTGTTGTTGCTACATCATAGATGAGCTCTAGGGTGATGAATACTAGTACTAAAGGGATGGAGGTGTCCAACTTAGTGAAGGAGGGGTCCATCTAGCCAAACCATGAGGCTAACACTATGGAAAACTAAGAATCCATTATGGACCTATTTGGGTCACATAACCTTTATCTACCTCTAGGATTAGAATCATCTGCTTCATTGAGGACATTTTTTATGCAACAATGGAAAATATGTTTTTCATGATGCCTTCTTTGAGCTCCTACAAAGCCCTATAGTTATTTTTATCATGATTTTTTGACTTAAAAAGATTACAATACAAATTATGTGGACTCTTGACATATTATTATAGAAGATGGCACTACATTGTTGCATGCCCCACTAATTAATAGATTTCATAGAATTTTGTCTTGAGTTTTGGATAATAATTCCTATGATGTCCTTCCTTTCCACACTCCATACATTAGAGATTCAATTTAGGATTATCTGCCTCGTGGTATTGCTCCATTCTCTTCATAAATGCCTATAGTGTATTTTAAATCTTAGAATTAGAAACATGAGCTTCTCTATAATCTTCAATTTGATCTGCACATAAAGCAACATCTCTAGCATATGCTTTTATAGCATATTGAGTCTACATAGTGGTAAACTTGATTATGGAGTGTAGTCCTTCGATGAACCACATAGCTTTGTTTTTATCTATTAAGGCAAATTCTACCTTATTCATCACATAAGAGAATATGTGGTCATAATCATAAACTAATTATACAAACTTTTACGTTATCTCCTTCAGGTCCTATATTATCTAATTAGTGCATTTATGTATCTTGAATTCTATGATAATCTATTCCTTAACATATTATAAACTTACCTGCTAAACTTATTTTTGGTATATGAAATCAAGTACTCTTATGACTAGTGTCTGTACTAAATTGCACTTTTTAATAGCTTCATCAGTGATGGCCTTATCCTACCATATTAGCTCACAAGTTAACAAGTACTATTCAAGATCTGTAGACCCATCATAGATTGATAGGTTTATTAATACTCCTTGATGACCCATTATATAAATTGGTGTCAATGAAATTTGCTTCATAATTGTTACTAGAATAGACTATGATCTAGGTGATCCTACCTACATACTACTTTGCATCTGTAGACCCATCATAGATTGATAGGTTTATGAATAGCTTCATCAGTGATGGCCTTATCCTACCTACCATATTAGCTCACAAGTTAGCAATTACTATTCAAGATCTATAGACCCATCATAGATTGATAGGTTTATGAATACTCCTTGATGACCCATTGTGTAAATTGGTGTCAATATAATTTGCTTCACAATTATTACTAGAATGGGCTATGATCTAGGTGATCTTGCCTATGTACTACTTTGTTTTTTTGCACTTCCTTATTCTATTTGCTTTAGTTTCAACAAGATCTATGGCCTTCAAATCCTTTCTAATTGATCTTGTTTGAATTTTAGTACCCTAATGATTCACATGCTCTAAAAATGGTCCTTCTTAACTATTACCTTACTATCTGCTTGGCTAAAAACTTCTATTAGAATATAAAAGATTAGGTTGTGGGGACGTGTTCTCTTCAAATGAATGGTTCTATCCTATGACTTATTATTCTTCTATTATGCTTGAACCTACATTTAAAATATAGCCATGTTTTACTTTTTTATGTAATTCTTCTTCTAAAAATACCCTTTCTTATAGCTATGCATTACATTTATCATCTACTTCTAAACTACTCTTGCCTTCCTCTTAGAACATTCTCATCTTCATCTCATTCTTTATCACCTCTATCTATCTACCAACATTCATCCTATTCTTTATTTGTCCTTCATTTGTCCTCTCACTCATCATGTCTTCATACTAATTCATCATCTAATCTAATACTACTCTTACCCCTACTCATATCTACCTGGGTATATTTCTATTTTTTCGATCTATTCTGTTGTCACAATTCTCGTTCTAAATCTAGACTTTTCTTGACTCTTATTTATTCATGTCTCCATTATGGATTCAAGTTTAAGCCTTACTTACTGATCTAACCATCATTCACCATCATATCACACACACCCCCATATGCCCAAATTGATTAATCTATATTGGCTAGAGTAGGCACCATGACCTTATCCACAACCAACATATTCATAAGGAGAGGTAGTCACTATAAAAAATTTATTCTAATTTCTTAGACAAACAAGTCCTATGTAACTTCAAATTCTATATATAATTGTGATATAAACTTGATGATGTATCCATATATGGTGGTAGCAGCCCAATAGTCTATTGCTCTCATCCAATTAGTTTCTAGTTTTAGTAGTTGGTTTATATTCTCTTCAGTCCAAATGATCATTTCTTTCATTTTTTGGTTAAAGCAACAATATTCCAATCTTTCCAACCAATTATCTAGTAGTTTAGGTAATTCACACCAAAAAATTTAGTATATCTCTCCATAAATGTGCTCTTGAATAATTTTACTTATGGTAAGACTAGTCCGTTTAGATTCTTCTTCTACAAAATTATATACTTTTTGTTTTAACCATGTCTTTATGTCTCTTTACCTTGATACCATCTTAGCATGGTTTCCTCTAGAAAGAGTGTTTCCATGCTCACCACACCATTGTTAGCAGAGGTTCCTAAAGCATCATAACATGCTAAAGATGAGAATAACTAAGTTTTTCCCAAGGGCGCAAGATAGTGTAGAGAATTCATATTCAAGAAGGATTAGAGAATCACAATAGAAGATGAATCATCATGCATTAAATAATAATTAGGAATAACTAATACTTCATTAATGTTTATAGAGCATTTGGAATAAACATAGAAGGAAATAAACCAAACATTAACCATGAAAGTTCATGTAAGGAATAAAATAATAAATACAATAGGTAACCATAACTAAATATTCTATATTTATCTAAACAAAGGTCAAACTCTCTTCTTCATATAAGCATACATATATATAGTCATTTACAGTCTCTACTATTCACATTCTTCTCATACTTTGGCATCAAAAGAGGAGACTGTTCATCTTCTAGTGTATTACAAGTCATGGAGGATACAAAATATACATATAGCTGACAAATAAATACATAATGCACAAATATTGGAATAATATCTTGCATAACTTTACTATCTAATTTCTTCTCCCAACATGCCCTATAACTATGACTTAATTTGTTGAACTATCTCTAAAATAATTGAATCAAAAGTTTATGACTCCATGTCATCTTTATGAGGAGTCTTAAGAATTTCCTTCCCTTTATTTTGATAACAAGTGTTAGGACCTACCATGCACAAATATTATGAGGATTAGGACTCAAAAAAATGTATCGGTAGATGATACCATTGTGATTACCTCACTAATATGGATGCAATAACTATTAATGTGCATAAAGGTGAAACCTTTTAGCCCAAAAAGATGTACCAATAGAAGATACCATTGTGATCATCTTACAGAGATGAATCCAATGACTACTAATTTTCACAGGGTAAAAAATTCTCATGAACAAAACTATGATGACAAAATAATTCAATTCATCCTAGATCACAAGTTATGTTTTTTGGCCTTCTAGTGCTCATGATGCTAGATCCAAAAAAAAAAGCCACAAAACTTTCCCAAATCAAATCCATATTTCCACTTGTAATGAAATTACTTAGATGATTCACAATAATAGAATTATATATCACATAATTAAGAATATAATAAGTAGATCCACAAAAACAATTAATGAAAGAGTAGAATCCTTGAATATTATGACTGATCCACTTTGAGGGGGAAACCTCCACAATAATATATTAAGAAAAAAATTCAAAATATATAATAAAAAAAAACCAGTACCTCCAATATATATACTCTAATTAGCCATGGTTATTCCATAGGCCAGCGATATTAATAACATCAAGAAATGCAACAAGATAATATGAATTTGTGTAAGCCATAAGTCATCTGTACATAGTCTTAGACACACTATAGGTTAAGGATGTATTAATATATAACATAATTATACTTATTATTCTTAGCTTATCTTAGTTCAAGAAATTTAGTATATGTTTATATCTGAGTTTATCACCTAATTAGCTTGTTGTAGATCTGATTATCACCTATATGCATTGTCATTTTTATATTATTAACCCTATCTAATAAAGCAGGATACTTATCTAGTTTTATGGTTAAATAACCCCCACCCTTGGGGAAAATATGATTTTCTATCTAAAAATTGAGATTAGATTAATTGTGCACCCCAGTCATACTTATAGCCTAGTGAGTGTGAGTGAATAAAGTTAACTCACAATATAAAAATGGTAAGTCTATACAATGTAATCAAGTCAAACATATATACTTGGAAAGATTGAGTGATTTAATCATCTCAACTATACCAAAAAGTGAAAAAACTACTGTAGTATATTGGCTTAATATAGTCCATAAAAGTACAACCTAGTGGGTGGTGATAATCTATAAAAGTGTTAGAAATCTTAAACATATTTAATTTTATAATAGTAGGCACAAATTACATAACATATGCAACTTAGATATGTTTCATTCTAAAATCATGTATAAAAATGGTACTAATGTATAATTTTTTTCCATGAATGTGTATATGAATCATATAACTATGTAATTTGGCTAATTTAAAACTGTGTAAGTGTGGATAACATACTTACAAAGCATGTCCCCACTATATATGGAGAAAAAATGAAAATTAATATAATTACCAATGTGGAGGAGATGTTTCCAAAACATGACCCCATTATAATATGAGTATGCTAAATACTAAATAAGTGTGGATAACATGTTCCTAGTGCATGACCACATTGAATATTAAACTATTATAAATGTGAAATTCTTGCCTACATGGCATAGCCCCACTTATATTCCCCCTATTTGATATGAGGAAAGTAGCTATGGTAGTTACCTTACCTCAAAAGGATAAGATAACCATGTAAACTATGAAGGTACCATGTATCATATAGAGGGAACATGTCTAGGTAGATATATCATTAAAGCATAAAGAATGTGATCACACCAAGTTCTAAGATGCATGATTTATATCATGGAAATATCTATATAGTAACATTACAATCTCAACAAGAAATCAATCACACACACAAGAGCACTCAAAAAAAAATTCAAGAGACAAAGGTCTAGGGAGACCACCAACAAGTGGTATGTTTAAATGATGCATAATCAAAGGGACATGACTTAGTAAAATGTATATAAAATAAATAATTACATATTAAAATGTTAACATAAACCAAAAAATGACATATTCAAATTTCAAAGAGGAAAATAAAGGCATGGGGCCCATAAAAAATGTATCGTATTCAAATGCTCAAATAAGTAAAATAATAGTAAGGAAAGTCACTCAAATAAGTGCATGTATGAATGCATAAACAAACAACATAAACATGTCATACTAATCCCTAGATATGTGTGTTAGCAAAAATATCAAGTACATAGCTTAGAAAGTACACTACGAAATATATAATCATGGATAAAGGCATGTGTAAGTATATATATGAGTTCAAACATGATAATTTAAAGTGACTATAGAATGATATAACTTGAATGTATCATGATCATAGAGGTGGATGCCCTAAATTCCCTGGTGATGTGAGTAGATGGAAATACCAACATTTGAAAGTGTATAAATCATGTATTTGTGTATGCCTGAATCATACTCAAAATAAGCATGAAACACATGTGTATATAGGAAATATTGATATGCCATATACCAACATAAAACTGATAACATATGTGCTAAGGAGCTAATAAGATATGTAAATGCTAAAAATATTTTTGGATTTTGAATTTTTTGAATTTTTTTGGATTATGTGAAAGTAAATGACTACCCTATGATTTCATATATAATATGATCATAGATATCTCCCCACTATGAAGTTGGTGTGATAAACTAGTGATGTTATCAAGGAACATGCATTGGTGTGATATCTATCACTATAGTATCTGTGATGCTTTACATATGTAAAATAGCATTGTGTAGTCACTTAGCATAAAGGGTAGGCGTATGTGTTTATGGAACCCATTATTGAGTATTCTATGGTTTTTTTGGAGTAGAAGTAATAGGAACATGTGTAGGGGATCTAGATATCTAAATATGGTGTTTAGTAGAAGAGGATTCCATGGAACCCACTGTGGATATATTATACAATGGTTTTTGAAGTATTTGTCACCTAATAAAGGGGATTTCCTATTGCTTATCCTTTTACATAAGATTAAGTGTAAGAGGTTTTATAATTAACTACTTGGGTATCACTTTATCTTACTCGAGGATATTCATATGGAATTTTGTAAATTGGAATTACCCATTTGACATAAATGTATTTAATACACACTGTATATATAAGGTACTACTCAAAGTGTATGTATCCAAGTTCATTACATTAACATATCAAAGACACCCATGGGTAGTATAACTGAGAAGGTCTTAACTACATGGGTGGGACCCACCTATAGAGGAAAGTTAATATCACTAAGAACCTACTATGAGGTCCCAAAAAATTCTCTAACTAATTTTGTTGAAGGATGTAGATCATGATATGTATAACTCAAATACATGAGTAATGTCATGGTGCAAACATTCTCACTTGTACCATTGTCAATCATAGCATTGTGTATAGGCTGGTGATTAAGGTATGATCAAATGAATAATGAATAAATATATAAGTCATCATCCTTAATCTCCCTTGCATCAAAATTAATAGAGGGTCTTTGAACCATAGGAGGAGTATGCCATGTATAAGTACCAATAATACCATCTAATGGGTGATTATAATGAGATGGAGGAGGGTGTGTATTATATTCCATTTGCACTCTTAGATCCTTTTTTGAATGAGCTTAAAAATGAATGATAAATATTTTCTATTTGTGGTGGTCACTACATTATGAACCTAATTCCTTTGGAGGATGATCAAATTTAATCTTTTTATCATTGATGAGGTCCTTGATCTTATGCTTCAAGGTGAAACATATGTTCATAGAATACCCAGGGCATTGGTGATATTCAAAATAATCATTTACATCATATCCTTTGGTTATAGGTCTACTTATATCAACCTCTATAGGATGAGGGAGTGATATAAGATGACACTCTATAAGTTTCAAGAGTAATGAAATGAGAGACTTAGGTAAGTGTATAAATTGTCTCTGTGGTGCATTAGATAAGACATTTTATTAGGTTATTGTGACACCACATTAACTATGGTAGTTGTTTATTTTTTAAGCTCAAGAGGTTTGAAACTATAACTTGGTTTCATAGTAAACTTGGTATTAGATGTAGATGTAGTTGGTGTATTTATTACATATTTAAGTTTTTTCAATGAGATAAGTTTCATTTCACAATCACATATAATGTGGCATAATTCATCAAAATATTTGAACTTTTTGAATAAAATGGACTTGTGTAAAGGAGCAAGCAAAATTTTCTTGAAAATATCTTGAAGCTCTTTATCTACCATATTATTAATAATTTTATCCAACATTATCTTGTATCTTAAGACATACTCATTAAAAGGTTCATTGGTTCATTGTTTGATCTTTGCAATTTTGGGCATACGAAACCTTTTTAGTAATGTTAATAAAGAAGTGTGCCAAAAAATAATACACAAGGTTTTTGAAGGCATTTACTAATTGAGTTGGTAAATCATAGAACCATGTCAAAGCATAATCCTTGAGGCTCCTTGGAAACAATTTGGACACAAGTTTATCATTAGAGGCATAATCAAGGCATACCACATAAAAGGATTGGATATGTTGTTCAGGATCACCCTTGCCATCATAAAATATAAACTAATGTGCAACAAAACTAGTTGGCAAGGGGTACAAATATATCTCTTATGTAAGAGGATTATGCGACACCTCTTATGAATCAATAACATAATGAGACTTCATAGAATTTTGTTCAATATTTATAACTTTAGTTTGTAAAAGTTTTATAGTTTGGAAAAGAGATTACACATCTTGGTATTTTAGGTTGGAAATTTGAGAAGCACCAAAGGAGGTGTACCCATAGGCTATATATATATATATACACACACACACACACATCTAAACTGGCAATTAGGTTAAAATATTTTTTTTCCCATGTAAGATGTGGCAATGGTAGTTTTAGGGAGAAAATGTTAAAAGACATAATCCATGCCTCCACTAGATGTTGGTAGATTAATTGGTATGGAATCAGTTGTAGTACCTTCTAAGGATTCACCATCACTAGGTGAGGAAGCCTTATCCTTATCATGATTACAAATTTCATTTATTGTAACATAAAAATATGCATTTATTAAGCCCTTGTTATTATTGAGATGAGTGATCATAGCTTATTTATCTTCCATTTGAAGTCAAGTTTTTTGATTACTATTTTCCATTGCTTAGAAATAAAAAATTGTATAATTTGAATAGTAAAATGAAACCCTATATGACTAAAAATCTTAGGATTTTTTTTCATTCATACAAATCAAGTTCACTGAAGGTTTAACCCTAAAATCTATATTAAGGGAATGTAAGGTTAAAAGGGAAAGATATAGCCTAGGTCATAAGGATGGTAGACTATCTATGAATCAAACCAATTGTTTGAAAAACTCAAATAGATTATATACTAAATCTATTATACTGATATATGCTAAAAATGACAAGTACAACTATGCTAAATATAACAATGAAAACAAGATTTTTAGTTGGTTTTAATGCTAATATAAATCTGGATTTTTAACAAATAGAAAGTTGACTAGATGTATATTCTAAAATAGTCACCTAATTCTATAAATTATTCCTCTATAGCCATGGACACCTATATCAACTTGGGATAATTGTGTAGACACTACTATCTAATTTAGATGTAGGTGTCTAGTATAAGATACCTACTAAAACTAGGTGTGGCCACATATATACTTATGGAATTTGTGTTTCCTTCACTATAGTGTATCAAAATATAAGTAATGGACTATTAATCCTTATCAAATAGTAAAACCTTAGTTCTTCATCTTTATATTGGCTGTGGAAAAAAGGGGTAGTGGACACATGGTGTCAATCTTCACCAAAGACCCATCTATCAATGAATTCTACCTACATAATCAATAATCTAAAGAGGGCCTAAGACTTATGTATTTATCACTTACATGTTGGATTGTGTGTGAATCATGTAATGTGTCATAAACAAGTACAATAGTGACCTAACTTGTAAATTAGAAAATATAACTCTTGGACTACTCCTTCATTAGTTTAGATGAATAAATGTATTGTCCAAATGATTGATGTGTAAGTAAGAGAAAATAAGGAAGATTTTCTCATTTTAGTTATTGATATAACACTTTTGGTAAGTTACCTTGTGTGTAGGTAAGAAGTTTCTAGGTCTATGCTAGGTTGGGAATGGATGAGGGTTGATCTTATATTTATCCCAATCCCCTTGGAGAATATCTCACATTAAAGCACTTAGTACAACCATTATGATATGTCTCATTTATAAATTAGATGACTTTAGGATGCTTCACACATGTAATAAGGTAGGACACTTGTGTTGATGCAAGCATTTGATTGGGTCATAAGTGTTTGAGACATTAGAAAATAGGTGAAATTATAGAATTTACATAGATGGAAGATAAGCTTGTTTAACACTCTGGGAAAGATAAAGTATTTGAGTCATTAGAATAACATAGGTCAGACTAAAAGATATTAAATTCAGTGCATAGAGATAGTGTATGCAATCCTTTTGGCAATGGGAAAGGTCTAGAAGTTTAAGGTACATCTATGAGCTATTTTCCAACTATACAAGACTAAGGTGATATATAATATAGAAATATTATATATAGAATCATAAAAACCAATAAATCTATGAGTTTTTATATTCTCAAAGCAACGATGTATATGAGGGATTGGATTGGGAAAGACATATCTTGATAAATATATGAGCTTGGATTTAATTGATTGTTTGGATGTGCAAGCATAAATCAAGGATTTAAGTGATTGCATGGATTGATTATGTGATGATGTGATGGATGGATTAATACTCCTATTGTATTATTTATGATTCACACTTAGTTAATTAGAATGGATTATAAGGATAGTTGAAATAAATGTATGTTTAAAAATGGATGTTGATTATGTGATGGTGCATGCTACTAATATTACAAAAAACTCGATTTGTTTGAGCAACTTGATGTTTAATATAACATATGACAAGATTCAATGTGATATGGAAAACCATGATGACATTTTTTCAATATATTTTAGGAATGACACAAACACAGTAAATAAGAAAAAAATAAATAAATAAGAAATCATAAGAGAACATAAAAAAATAGATTTGATGTCCCTTATCAAGTTAAAAAACTAATGTTTTGATGATTAATGATAAATATAGCATTGATTTTTCCCAAGAAACAATTTTTGTAAGGGGGTTGGATTGGGAAAAATATATCCTATTAAAGCTACAACAATTTAAAATAAAAAGTCAAATAATGTTTTAAACATGACTAAGGATAAGACAAAATGGATTTTTGGGTTTTTGGAGTTTTTTTTAGTTTTTATCAAATTTTATAGGTTTTTAGGATTATTGAATTTTTAAATAAATAAATAAATAAATAAATAAATAAATAAATAAATAAATATATATATATATATATATATATATATATATTGTTTTTGGATTTTTTAGATTGTTTTTGGATTTTATGTATTTTTGATGAGGTAATGAGCAAAGGGAATTTTTTTCAACATTAGGATGGTGATAGTGGTAATAATGGATGGATTAATTGAGGGATTTAGGATGGGATGATTGAGGGATTTAGGATGGGATGACTAAGGGATTTGAGATGGAATATCCAAGGACTATGTCACATAAGGACCATGTGCTGAATCATCCATGTGCCATTTTGACATTTTAATTAAGCTCATTATGAATAATACTCAATGTACCAAGATGTTTCCACAATATGTCTCAAGTCTTCTCCTATGTCCTCATCAAGGTCAAAGGCATGAATAAGGACATGCATGATGGGATGGTTATAAGGATGGTTTACGATGTTTAGGGTGGAATGGATTGGATATAACCCAAAATGTAGGGTGCTTATAGATAAAAGACTATAACCATGATGACATAAACTATTTTTCATCATGGTACTTTCCTAGGATGCCATAAGAATGGTTTTTAACTTTTTTTTGTAGTAACACATGAATCTTAAGTTATGGAAATGTTTGAGGTATATGATGTCCATGGGTTCATAAATATCCTATCCATCTCATGTGGTTGAATTATATGATCCACTAATTATATTATTAACTTCTTTGATCACTAGATCAACTTCTTCTAAACATCTTTCCATGTACTATCATAGCCCATACAATAGAGGGTGCCACCAAGAAGGGTAAAGTAGGATGCGTATTGGATGAATATTATTTATTTGTTATGTCAAATACTTTAAGGGATGGTGTGGTCATGGAGGTAAGTGCAAATGGTTTGATACGAAGGGGGATTAGAACTAATGATATCATGTACCTTTTCATATTCTGGTCATACTCTAATATTGGTTGGTTTCTTGCTGACATAAACAATGTTGGATATTTTTTTCCTTGGGACTAAGAGTTATTGCAAGTTTAATGACTTTGGGATTCTTATCCATTATGATGCTAAAATCAGTGGTTTATTTAACAAGTATTGTAGAACCATATTGAATCTATACTAGTGTAGAAGGAAGGTTAAGTTCCTTATCTATTATTTTCTTATAAAGGTTCTCACCAATAAACACTTTTTTTTCTTGTTTTTCATTTTTTTGTCTGATAAGATTAAAATAAGTTTTCACTAAGGGGATTAAACATTTTACTTGTTTTGTTTATTTTTTAATTTCTTAATTATTATATATTATGACTAAGTAAATTTTCCTATTCCCAAAAATAGGATGATGAGTCAAGGTTGATTTTAAATCCTTATTTGTGATCCCCTGGTTGGATATCATCTGAATGTCCCTTGAATTATATGATAGATTAATCATTTTAAAAGAGCTCTAATGGTATATGATATTATTTGTCCCAATAGATGAGTTCAAGATATTGGAGGTCAAGGTGAATGGTAAGAATAATAGTGTTATTAAAAAGGTTGGTGGCAATAATATCCTTGTAGAGACTATTGAAAGATCTTATTTTGATGTTAGAATATGATTCTTCAAAAATTGTGGAATTGCCATTAACATCATCATATTCATCACTTGGGGGTTTGTATCTGTATACACATAATATTTTCAAACTTTATCAATTACTGATGGTTTCTCTCTTATAATAACCCATCGAGTCTCAATCAATCTGAGTTCACTTATTAAAGGGTACACCAAGAAAAGGGTCAAAAAAACATTGGTACTTTGCAAGATTGTTATCCCCTATACCACCACTTACAATCTAAACAACCATACCATATAAACTTATTTAAGCTTTGTCTCCTCCCTTACTCATTCCTCCAAGTAATTAACTACCTTACTTAGTCCTTACCTAATCCAAAAACACTTTTTTATATTTATTGAATAATTTTGTCCTAGGTCAACCATGTATTCAAATTAATATTAGCATGTTATGGGTCTAGGTCGGCCTTGGCTGACCTAGACTAGGACCTAACTTACTTTTATCAATTAATAATTCCAGGTCAAATTAGGCTGACCTTGTCAACTAAAATTTCATAAAGGTTTAGGGTTATATTAAAATATATATACATAAACATTTTAACCATTTATCAAGAAGAGAAGAAGAAAAATCATATATTACATATTTGATTATCCACCATTTTACTTAGGATCATTGCTTAGAGTTCCAATACTAAACTTGGAGATATGAATATTATCTTGTGAAAACTTTGGATTCATTAATAGGTCTTTGGATAAATTATAGTTCATTTTCCATCTTGAGCTTCTTCAACATACAAAAAAACCTCTTATGAAGTACTTGGGCCAAGGGAGAGATTGAGGCTCGATGGGATTGTCTTCAAAGGTAAGTATTCCTAACTTTTTTCTTCCTTTGTTAAAGTAGATAGATTTTCATTTGTACTTATCTTCCATGCATTAGGATTTCCTATACATTGGCTTAAGTATATATATATATATATATATATATATATATATATATATATATATAAAATCTATTCATATTCAGTTTTTATGTTTGTTACCCCCACTTTATGATACAAGATTTGGTGAGCACTAGATTATATTTTACTTTACTTTGAATGTACTTTGTGAATATGAAAACATAAGACTTATCTTGGGTTATTACATGGTGTTGCTTGACTAGAGGATTTGGAACCCTCTCTAGTAATGTTATTATAATAAGATAAACCCTTGGTTAGGTCTAACAGATCCATCTTGGTCATGACATCGAATGTTTAAATGTATCAAAAAGTAGAAGTGTAACTGTGATTTATATTCTCTAAGCTAGGATTGATTTTTAGGTCAGCTATATTTTCCCTTGTATACATTCTGTTAAACTTGATGTGAATTAAAGCCTTGTAGGTTTTATTTCACACATTCATTTTATTATCATATTCTATATTTTTATTTTTGTAGTTGTCTATCAAACCTATTGATACAATATAATATTTTATGCACATGATTAACACACAGTCACTCTAAAATGACTATTATTTTTGTGCAGGTCTTCTCCAAATACAAGTGAAAGAATTGATCATCTCAACACAATCTTCTTATTTAGTTATAGAATTTCATACATAGTAAATCCAATCGACTCTATTTATAGTTCTCTTTTTTAGCATATAGGTTTGTAGACATAGTCAAGATAATTGACTCTATTTGTAGGTTATTTTTTAGCACACATGTTTTGTAGATTTGATCAACCCAGTTGACTCTATTCATAGAATATTAAAATTATCACTTGAGTAACATAACATAAAAATTTCAAACTAAGTATATTCAAAATCACCAAGTATCATTATTATCTTCCCTATCATTTCTATTCTTCATTTACAATCTTATTTTTCACAAGTTTATAGTCTATAAAATTGCAATCCTATAATAGACTGGGTTGACTAACTCAACACAATTACATAGCTTATCTTCTCTCTAGAAGAAATATCGACCTATTTGATTGTGTTCTTATGGATATTGCTTTCATAGAATATTAGTAACCTTGTTGACTCTATTATTTATTATTTGAATACAATGTCCCTTGAACTAACTTTGTACTCTTCATAGTCAAAGAAATTAACATATTTTCCTAGTAATTAATTCACTTTCCATTTCAATTACTTACATGCTTGCAGTAATAAACATAGACTAATTAGGTGGTTTTTCAATTTACCAATCTAGTCACACTATTTTTTTCACTTTTACACACACTTCCAAATCAATTTACACTAAAAAACATTATACAATTTCTTCCCAAGGTCTATCTACCTATAATTCATCACTAAGGGGGAAGTTGACTTGGTTTTCTAGCCAAGTATAAACATGTGGTTGATGGTACATATAAACAAAGCACCTAACACCGTTATCATTGTATAATTATGAAGTAAAGGAGTAGGACCCAATACAAAGCCAATACCATCACCAATCAAGATCCCCTTTAGCCTAAAATATTTAAAACTATCCATAGATTGCTTTCTAGTTCCTTATTATAACCAACTCTCTATCACATTAATTTCAAAAATTTATTATAACTTGACAAAATTTAGGAATGAATAATTAGTTAGAAGTTACATTCAAGTTTTTTTGCTTGCTCTTTGATAATTGTATTTTGTATTATAAAACTTTCACTATCCACTGTTAGTGCAAGGTTTGTGATGTGTCTATAATTAGATCAAACACATTGATCTAATTACTCATGTGCTTCATTATATTTACTTAGCTATTATCTTGAAAAATTTTCCCTATTTTTAGAACACTATCATCCCTATCACTAAAATCTCTTATAAATAATTAGTATTACTTACCTTCAATACATATTCACCCTATGTGACTGTGTATCTTTTTTATTCTATTTAGTTTCTCTCTAGATTACACAATTGACCTATTTGACTATCCTTTATTACGTATTTTATGAAATACTATTGATTGGTTTGATTCTGTATCATATCAATTATTCCTTTATTTTATCAAGTTTTAAGCCTCTTCATTCATCATGAATTTCTTGTTTGAGAATAATATAGAGTTAAAGGAGACAAACATGATGAGTTTTACCAAACCTAATAGGTTTCCCAAGATATATCTTGTGGTACCCACCTTAGATGAAAGCATTATCCATGTTTACTCTCACATAACCAATTATGGGATTCCTCTCCATTCATCCTCAATTTTTAATCCTTTATTCACACTAGAAGATGGGCATGATTTAGAGTACACAACTAAAATGCTCTTTTTCATCAATGAATTTCCTCAACATAGAGGAGAAGACCCTTCAACCATTTATAATATTATGATAGGTACTCATGTATAAGAACCTCATTCACCCTCCCCTTCCTTCTCTCATGGATTTAGGGAACCAATTTCTTTACATCTCAACCTTTTCCTTTTATTATGTCTCCTTCACAAACTATGACATGTTCTTTTATGACTTCTTCAACCTTCATGCCATGTATCTCTACTAACATGGTAGGTTAAAATTATGGTGGACCTCTTCATAAGATTTTTCCCCTTAACCATGATACTAGTGCATCTTTTAATACCAATTCTAACCATACTACTAGTTCATATTTTGATACCAATGCTTCTCATGCCACTCATGCAGTGCATGCTACTACTCATAGTGCAACTCAAGCCATTAGTACTAATACTAATGCATCATATATTATGCATACTATTCAAAATGCTTCCCAAAATAACAAAATCTTATTACAAACACTTAATCAAATGTATACCTTTCAAACCAATACTACAAATTAGATGATCTAGATGCAAACCATCTCATTCATCTTTAAAACTAACCTCAATAGGTTTCATGGGGAGCATAAAATACAAATGCCCCCCACTTACCTTAGGTATTCCCATGGTAAAATTATCCCATAAACACCTCTCATTAATTAAAAAATGAAACATCTACAAAGTAAACATATTGTACCTCAAATTAGTAATATTGACATAGTAGGTATCACCCCCACCATGACCTATAATGGATCCACCGATCCCACATTGCATTTAAAGGCATTTGGTAACATTTAAAAATTTTGGGTCAAACTTAACACCTTTTATGATACCAAAATATTAGATAAAAAATTATTAGAAAAATCTTTAGATTAATACAATCAATTAAAAACCCCTCCTATCACTAGCCTTGAAGACTTGGTTAACTCACTAGTCGAAGACTTTCAAACTAGTGATCTTTTCAAGAACAACTTAGCTCACTTTATAAATTATAAAAAACTTGAAATTGAAATTGTACAAGCCTTCATCAAATTATGTAATAACTTTTCTAATAATTTTGAGCATAATATGGTAGATGATAACCTCTTCCACCTATTCACTAATGCTCTATACCCCAAATTACAATATTAGGTTAAGACTCTCTCTCCAAGAACCTTGGAAGAAGCCATTGACCAAGATAGGTAATAAGAATTCCTCATACATAAATTCAAACCATCTCAACCTACAACATGCACTCATATGCTTATTAAAAAAAAAAACTATCATATAACCAATGATGGCATTACTGATACCTATGATACTATTCATAACATTCAAGAAATCACTCTAAATAATGATATGGAGCATGCTCCCCTATAAACAAAACTCCTACTCCTAAATTTTCTCAAACCAACCACACTAATGTCCATAAACCATTATCCCTTATAGATCTTCAAAAGCATATTCTAAGACCTCTACCATGAAATATTGACCCCACTTTCTCAATGAAATCATGGTATGATCCAAACAAATTTTGTTGGTTTCAAGAAAATTGGGGCTAATCTCATGAGACTTGTAGTTAATTACACAATCTAGCTATGGATTTTATTCTCGTTCCAAACTTTTATTGTGAAACACTTATTCAAAATCATAGACAAGCATATGACAACTTTTAAATCCCATGAAATGCAAAACAAAAACCAAGCTTTAAACTAAGATTATGTACAAAGATCCTATTCCCAACCATCAAGATAGCATCAACAAGCCTACTAATTTTACAAACAATGTTGAAAGTCTTATAGACCTCACTACTAATAAATAAAACATGGTTTATATAAATAACATACAAAGGGTAATCACTTTTATTGACTTAAATCCAACACCTATGCATTACACCTCTCAACCATTCCACATCATTCAGGGCACTTATGTATCCCATATAATGAAATTAGGGTATTAATACCTTATAACCTTCAAGGCACCAATCTCAATGACAAAACTTTATTATACCTATCATACCATCTCTACTCTTCCCACAATATCCACACAACAAGACAACATTTCCCAAACATCCAATAATATATCTTAAAGCCAACCACAATAAATACCTCAACCAACCATCACACCACCTAAAGCCAGTAAACCCATTTGTAATCAACCTAAAATGACTACACCCTATCAAAACAAGTTTAATTTCACTTCCATCCCTCCTTCTTAGGAGCTCTTACACCATTATACACCTATCTCTAGCAATCCTCCCATGGGTTATGATGAATGGGATCCCATTGTGGAAATTTCTTATCTCCCATATCAAATTCCTTAGAATTTATGATAACTTCTTCCTATCATTGAAATAATCTAATGAAATTTTTGTTTGAAATGAACATACCTCATCCTCCTTTGGCATGACACAAAACTACCTTGTCTAGATCTGAAGATAGTATACTTTAACAATGTGAAGAGGTGTCCATACATGTTGATGAAAAAATGGATACTTCTCTTTCACTTATGTTTCCTATCATTTTCATGATTCTTGATGAGATATTGCTTTGTGTAGATGATCCTCCTCTATTCATTAGCATATAAATTGGAAATATCCAAGTTAAGCATTCTTTAATTGACAAAGGTTAAGGTACTTGCATTACCTCCCTTGATTTCATTAATACACTTAGATATTCTAAATTTAACCTCAAATCCACATGTAGCACATGTCAATGATATGATATAAGGAAAATGCCTCCTCTAGGTTACATTTGGCTTCCTATTACCATCCTTTCTATCATTATTCATGTAAAAGTTATGATCATTAACTTTCCCCTCTCTTATAACATCTTGATTGGTTAACATTGGTCTTATATTAACATTGGTCTCATCATATAAGAACAGTCACCTCATCCACATGCTAATGTATTAAAATCCCCAATAATGGATCTATTTAAAATATTTAAGGAGACACAAACCCTTGAAATTTTAAGCAATTCCAAGAATGTGGTGTCTTTAAAATGCCTACACTTAAACCTTTACTTAGTATCCATTGTATGGAATCTCAACTCCTAAATTATCCTATCAATTTCACTCAAGGTTCTAATGGTCACTTTACATTAATTGGGAACATTACACCTAACCTCCTAGATTCTAATGATGATGAGTTTGATGAGATTATCCTCAAGATCAAATCCTCTGATCTATCCCCTCATATTATTTCCCAAATTCCTCCCTCATTACAACCTCGATCCTTTAAACCACTTATCGATGATATACCTATTGTCTTAACCAAGACTAGACATTATATCCATCATGCGTCTTCTAACAACAAAGTCATACTTATATGTACCATCGACTTGTATATATGTGATTATGATGATGGATATGCTTTAGATGACCCATTTTTATCCAGACTCATCCAAGATCAAAATGTTGAAATTATTCGATATTGATCTTCTTTATTTTAATATTTTCATTTATCTTTTATCATTCTTTCCTTTATGGTACCTAATACTAGTCTTCTTCCTATTTATCATAGGGTATAGACGGAGTGCTCACATGGTACATTTCCAATTTTAGCTAAGTATAGTTTGATTTATACTCTCACTCTACCTTTAGATGAGCCTCATTCAATTTATGTTCTATCCCAACATTACCTTGGTTATGGTCTTCTTCCTTTGCTATAGATGAAGCCCAGGCATGCCAAGTGGGCCAATCAACCTTTTGTGATATCTATAAATTTACTGGTCATTAGACCAAATATTTCCAATTATATCAGCCACATTTAACATATCCTTCTACTTATTCAAGTAGTAGGCCCTTAAATCCTACTTACAAACATATCTATTACTTCCATGGGATATATAACCAGTCTTCCACTCATTGCCAAAAATTTAGGCAATAAATTGACACATTACCTCCTACCACTGCTCAACCCAAAGACAGGGCTATACCTCCTCTTGATATATTACTAGAGTATATCCATAAATATGGGGAGGTATAATATCTTTGGTAACAGTTTGGTTTGCATCATACTGATTGCTACCATAGTCTCTATTAGTACCTTCTTGATCACCTATAGTTGATGCCTACATCAACTATCCCTCCTTCAACTCATGGCCACACAAGAAGGCTCCAATTTCTCCACCGATGGAACCTCCTTCTCTTCCTTCATATAATATTCTAATTCAGACATTTTTTCCTCTGCTTGAGTATCCTATGCATGATATACCTTATGAGCATGATCCTTTATCAACTACATCTATATTTTCAATTGAGGAAATTCAAAAGGAAGTATTTGCATAACTTTCTATGAAGATTGACGAGACTCTGGATCTCGTCATAATCTAGATTCATAGAGATGTTTTAGATGTCATGGATAATATTTTATGTAGAATTTATTATTATTTGTGAACATATCATTGTGTTATTTCACATTGTTCTATGTTATTATTTTGGATTGGATGTGTGATCCATTTTTATATATCTTCAAATTTGGCTTCACTTATCTATTTTACATGGGTCATTATATTATGATTTATGTGTTTTATATGATTCTATTTACTTTCCTCTTTATTATGGTTTCTTATCATTCTTTTCATGATTGCACACTTATGTTTTTGAGCTCACTTATTTCAAGTATTCATTTTTTATTTTACAATGTTTTTTTGCTATCTTATCTCCATAAAAAATTAGATAATTATTATTGTGACTTGGTTATACAAACCTTGATTCCATTAGTAATCTCTCTCTACCATATGATAAATTACTAAATAATACTTCTCATTGTACTACTACTATTTACAAATCTACTTTGATGTCCCTTTATTCTTTTATCTTCTTTTCACATCCTAAACATACATATGGTTGAAACTTGAGATTACATATTGGTTCATAGATAAGATTAAGTGTTTAGTTATTCATATATTTGGATACTTATCCTTATTTAAACTAATGTATAAATATCATTCGCATCTATCACTTCTATCACTCATGTTGATTATTCCAAATCTACATACAGGAGGAATCATAAAATCCATAAAAAAGCTAAAATCTAAATCATTTAAAGAAAAGGTAATAATCAAAAGGCAACATACAAATTCAAAAGTCTAATCACACTAAAATATGTAATTCATAGCACATCTCTTATTTCTAATCTAATCTCAAAATCCATAGTTGGCCTCATGATAGAGTCGAGGTCCATTGGGGTACCTTAGGTTAGTAGATTGGGATAAGAGAATTAAAAAATATTGAAGTGCTACCTACTTTCTCATATAAGTACTTAATCTTTGCAATAGATAGATGGCTCTATAAGAGGTCCTGAGGAATGGGTAACATGTTGTGGGAAGGTAAGTCCATTTTAATTTTCTTGTTCATATAACCAACACAAATTGATCTTAGTATCTCACCTATATGCCTATATAAATTTGGACTTATTGTGAGCAGGTATCCTTTGTATTTTGATGGTCACTAGACTCTTAGTGTCTCTCTTTTGTACCTAATATGCCTCATGTTTCCTAAGGTATTCTTATATATGCCTATGTCATTATTTTTACATTTCCCCTTGATAAATATTGTTTTATTAACTGATCATCCCCCCCAGGGTGTCCATTTGTGAGTTGCAGTGTAAAACCATAGATAAGACCAGGTTCTCCTCACAAATTACCATAATAAAACATTTCCTTATTACCATTCACCTCATTGGTGTTCTTCTTGTGAGTTTCAGTGTAAGACCATGGATAGAACTAGGCCCTCCTCACAAATTACCACATTAAAAACAACTTTTAAAATCATAGTTGTTTCCACTTAATTGGTGTTCCCTTTGTGAGTTGCAGTGTAAGACCATGGATAGGACTAAGCCCTCCTCACAAAATATTCAAATACCTAATTCATATTATAACTAAGTAACAATAAAATTATGTGTTTCAAATTTGAGATAAGTTGTGTGTGATTATGAGTTACACACCATTAACATACTTACCATCTTGATTTCATATGTTTTATGCTTAATTTATAAGTCATTCACTTTTATCTTCTTATATTTTGATTATGTGTATGTTTATAGCCATTTTATTAAAATTTCTCATAATTTCCATCTTGAATTAGTATGATTAATTTGATTTCCACTTACATTTTATTTTTATTTTCATACTTCCCAACTTGACTTAGTATGATTAATTAACTTTATTATTTGTTTGTTTTTATTTTTTTAGTTTTCATGTGTTCATTTTATTACAAATTTTCATACTTTCCAACATGATATATTATTATTTTTTTATTGTTTTAATTTGGAACAAATCTTTTAAATGGTTTGAAAATATTTGTTACCCTTTTTACCCCTTTGGTTTATTATATTCGTTCATCTTTTGTTTTTACACATTTTACATCATGATATAGTGTGTATTACATTTGTTTTGATTAATTATACTTTTCCAAATATTTTTTGCCATTTTTTTAACCATGCATGTGTATTACATAATGTTATAAAAGAAAACATACATCACATATTTCCCATAACATATACAATAAAAGCAAAATACATGTGCCAGAAAGGAAATATATCCATGCATCCACATCCAAATCCAAGTACAACTCATAAGATCAATGAACTATCAATATCCATGTGTTACATGTATATTGTAGAGAATTTTTTGACATATTACATGTATATTTTACAAAAAAATCAAATTTCACTAATTTTTTTATAGGTTTGCCTAATGTTCCCTACATTGGCCACCTTCACATTTATTTCACTTCATTCCTTATCTATAACACTAAGGTAAATAAATATATGCATTTTTCAATTCTGTCATTTCATTTATGTTATTTGATTCTTAATGTAATTTATTTAGCTTCAAAATTATGTGTTGCTATGTTATTTTATTGAAGCACCATCCCATGTTACACCTATATGACATGTGATAATATTTGAGTGGGTAATATATATACACATAATATTTTTAAACTTTATCAATTATTGATGCTTTCTTCCTTTCAAGAACCCATCAAGTCTCAATCTCTCTAAGTGCATGACTTAAAGGGTACATGAGGAAAGGGGTGGGAAAAACATTGGTTCTTTGTAATATTATTGTCCCTATACCACCAAATAAAATCTACACAACCATCTCCTATACACTTCCCCAAGCTTTGCTTCCTCCCTTAATCACTCCTCTAAACAATTCACAACCTTACTTAGCCCCTACATCAGCCAAAAGACCTTTTTGACATTTATCGAATAATGTTGGCCTAAAATAACCTTGTATTCAAATTAATACTAGCACATTATAGGTCTAGGTCAACCTTGGCCAACCTAAACTGGGACTTAACTTGATTTTATCAATCAATGATACAAGGTCAAATTAGGCCAACCCTATCGACTAAATTTTTTGAAAGGTTTAGGGTTAGATTCAACTATATATACACATCCATTTATGACATTTATTAGGAAGAGAAGAAGAAGAATCATATATTACATATCTACTTATCCATTATTCTACTTTAGGAGCATTACATAGGGTTCCAATACTACACTTGGAGATACAAATATTGTCTTATGAAAACATGGGATTCATTAAGAGGTATTTAGATAAACTATAGTTCATTATCAATCCTTACCTTCTTCAACATAAAAAATAACCTCTTACAAAACACCTTGGATAAGGGAGAGATTGAGGCTGGGTAGGTTCATCTTCAAAGGCAAGTATTCATAACTTTGTTCTTCCTTTATTAAATTAGATAGATTTGCATTTGTACTTCTCTCTCATGTGTAGATACCTAAAATTTGAAACCAATGGCTTCATTGGTTCTTACCAACATTTGTAAATTAATCCTAAGAGTCACTAACATC
Source organism: Torreya grandis (assembly GCA_037957365.1). Taxonomy (NCBI): domain Eukaryota; kingdom Viridiplantae; phylum Streptophyta; class Pinopsida; order Cupressales; family Taxaceae; genus Torreya; species Torreya grandis. Next base: position 496,995 of record JARHVA010002582.1, on the reverse strand, counting down.
CCAAATTTACTTGTGTATTGGTCTTCATAATTTAGAATCTCATTGAGACATCCCCAATTGGGGTATCTTATCATAAGCAATAACAACCTCTCATGGATTCATCTCCAATCATCATATGGAATTGCAACATGTAATTTGGCCTATAGACCTATTAAATAGGGCAAGTGCAAATATGAATTAAATCAAATCTTAAAATTGCTAAAAAACCTAATCAATTTTTTTCAAAATTCTAAACCTAATTAAATGCCTAGTTTAATTATCCATAAGTAATTAATGAAATTCTAAAAAAAGAAATTCAAAAATCAAGAATATCCTAGGTTTTCATAATTACCTTTTGTGAGTTGTCAAGCCTTTGAAAATATCTCAAAATATCCCACCCATGCCTATTCATTGCAAATAATGAGGTTTTGACACCTTTTAACTCTACTAAGGTTAATTAACTCACTTAGGTTTGAACACACCATGTTTAAACTACACCTTTAACTCACCTTGGGTTGGGGTTAGTTTCTAAACCTATAAATACAAGCCATTTCCTATTAAATTTGTGATAACTTGGATAGAGTAAACTTATAATGCTAATTTTATAACAAGATTCAAATATATAGTGTTAAAATGCCAAAATCACAAGCCAAAGCTAACATCAAGACACAAGCCATGGTGCCAAGGAGAAAAGGAGATAACCAAGCTCATTTCCAAATACTCTTTGAGTATAAGTCGAGCAAGCCACATGACAAATCATTGAGAACATTCAAGGAAGGTAAATATCTTCTTGTTATTTATATTTTAGTTGTTCTTTTCATTTGTTTTTTGTTTATAATGACCCCCCTATGATTTAGGCTAGATATTTTAGCATGTTAGTGTGTTCATTTCATTATTTCTAACACAATACTAACCTCCTCTCTATGTCAAATTCCTATGATCATAAATGGCACATCTAGTGAGACATTAAGCACCCCATGTACCAAGGAGACTAAGATGTAACTCATAAATTATCAAATGAATGCTTGAATATATTCAAAATTGGATTTTTTCCTTTTTTCCATACTTTTAATTTTTGTGCTAACTCAAATCTACACAGAGATCAACATCGATCAGGTATAACTAACATTGGTTCTACCAAACCATCATCAGTCCTACCTTATCGAGCATAGTTCTAGGTGACCATTATTGATTAGGATATAAAGTGAAACACAATGTACAAAACTTTGATTTTGAATATTTTTAGAATTCTAAATTGTTATTTCTTGGTTTCATTGGTATTTATATTCTCCATCTAATCCCTTTATTATAGGTTTTGAGAAGTTTTTACCTAACTTTGGGTTAAGTAACATTTTTTTCATCTCATGTTGGTTTTGCCTTTGGGTTCACATGTAATTGATATTGGTCCTTATCGACCAGTATCAGTTATTACCAACTGACATTGGTTCCCTAATAACTAACATTGGTCACAAGTGATCAATATAAGTCTCTATGTTTTTAAAATAGAATCCTAAGAGCTATGTTTTGAAAGTTTGTTTACTCATCATTGAAAGTGTTTCTAATTATGGGGAAACTCTCTAATCCTTGTAGGTCTAAGGTGGGAATAAAACATGAATTTTAAAGTTTAGACTTAGGAACATTTCCTTTTGGGGTGTTTAAAATGAATTTGGATAACTCTTAAAACACTTCATTTTGGTGCTAAAACAAATTTTTTAAGTCTTGAACATTTGAATTTATTATTTAAAAGGAACCTAGAATTGTTAAATCTTGAACATTTAGTTTTAGTGCTTAAAATGAATCTAACATGGCCATGTTTTTGGTTTTAGTTCTTAAAATTAATCTAGCATGGCTAAGTATTAGACATTTCATTTTGGTGCCCTAAAATGAATGGTTAAATCTTGAATATTTGGTTTAAGTGCTTAACATGAACATAGGTGTTCTTGCTTAAAGTGGTTTTATGCAAATTTCTTTTAAAATTTTGTAATAAAGCTAAGGGGCCAAAGAACTTAATCAAACATTTCATTTAGTACACTGAATTGACACTCATTTAAATTTCAATTTCATTGAAAGTGTTTGTTACTTTTTAATGCAAAAAATAGACTGTGTGTATGCTCTACACCCATCCCTTATAGGGAACTTGGGTGACCAAAAAGTGCCTTTTCACTTGTAATTTATGCCTAGTTTAAGCATGGAAATAATGTTGTCTAGGATATCCCCAGAATTTTTATGGTTTAGGTGATTTTAAAATAACCTCTAAAGTCTTTGCATTTAGTTTTATTTTTTATGCAACTTGGCATGTGAAGGGGAGTTCATAACTTCTTTAAAAGTTATTTAGGGAAGCATTAACTTAGGGTTTCATCTCCCAACAATGTTTCAACCCCATTCCATGGTGGGGTATACAAATTAGGTTATATATAATACAAAATCCAAGGGGTTGAGTGGCTAACCTCTCCTTTAATAATGAAGGTCCAAGTCAGGTCTGGTTAACTAGGGTATTCCATTAAGTAGTCTACAGATGGAATCATTATGAAAAATAATAGACCCTTGCATATTAAGTTAATAATTATGAACTCAATGAATGTGAGGAATCTCCAACATTAACCATGCTTGGGACCAATCTAGATGTTCAAAAATTATAGTTTTAGTCAACCCCATTTGACCAACCTTGTTAGTTTATGGCTTAGGATGATTTACTTAGTTGTATTTGGTATTTTTTATTTATTACTTGGTATTTGAGTATAAAAATTTGTTTATGCCACATAAAAATGAGTCTTCTGTCCACATTAATCCTTTGTTTGAGGAAGTGTTATGTTTTCCATTTGACATCATGCTTTTACCTTAGAATTTTTATGTCAAAAACATTATGTGTGTCACTTGATTCAAATAGGTAATGTTACACTACCCAAATAATTTTAATTTTTTTACCTTGGGAGTATTTGAAACAAACCATTGTCTACATATTTAGAGAAAGATAACATCATCATGCTTCTCAAATTATTTCATAGACTTGTCTTAACTTATGTCCAAGTTTTACATTTGAATCAAACCTTGTATGAGTTTTTGGTCTTTGTCTAGTACCGTTATGCCACTCAATTTTATCTATATTGTTTGTCTAAGGGAGCCTAGTTTTCATTATTATTTATGACTTTTATTTGGGAGAAAACAAGCTATCTCTCCATGTGTTTTTTGGCTTATTCTTTATGCCGATTGACCAAGTTCATGTTTGAATTATGTATGCCTAGTCTGTGCCAATGTGTTCCAAGTTTGTTAGATTAAAATATTAGATTTGTTTAAAGTCTATATTTTGATGCTATGTTTGGATAAAAGTCCTAGAACATGCCTTTATTTGATCCTAGATTTTGATGTCATGTTTGGCCAAAAGACTTAGCAACTTTTATTTTTCCTAGATTAGACATATTTGGAACATTTTCAACCTAGAGTTTGGTATGCTAGTTTTTTATTTAGCCACTTGACCTTTTATGTGGGAGACATTTACTGTTACATATATGATTTTAGATTATTTTATACCAAGTTTTATCATAGACCATTTTGGAGATACAACTCCCCTAAACCAAGTTTGACCAAGTTTGAACCTTTTGTCCTTTGGAAATTGTTTTTTAGAGTTTATAAAACTCTAGACCTTTTGTGGAGATTCATTATTGATGTGGATATGTCTCATTACACTTATGTTGAAATAGGTATAATCTAAGATATGATATAATAGTCACACAAATTGACTAACATGACTTATATGGTGAAGAAGTGGTTTGTGAGATAAATTCTTATCATCCCTACAATCATTAATTTAGAGAGAAAAGTCAAGATCCTTAAAAATAATGTTTAGTGTTACCTTATTTTGGTTGGTTGATATACGATGTTTTCCATCTCAATGATCATGGTATCTGATCTCTCACCTATACCGTTAACCCTCCTTTAGACTGCATAAGCCACCAAGCTCCACTGCAAAATTAATAATGCCATACCATTTATATACCAGAACCTTATCCTTTGGCTTATGTAAGTAACCAAGCTCCATAATACCTTACCATTACTATTTTAGGACCTCATCCTTTAACTTATATGAGCAACCAAGCTCTAAGACACCTTATCATTATCCAACTGCTGGCCATTATTCAACCATTCCCAACTATTCCCAACCATTCCCCACTTTAGAAAATCCCTATTGATCATTTAGCCACACTCGAGCCAATTTGTACCTCTCCAACTAAGGCAATCATTCAAGGACTACGATATACTCAAAACTTGTATTTTATAATTGATTGTAAACCAAGGCCAAGAGAATTAACCAAGCTATGCTATTTTTATTCAATCAACCATTTTTAATGAGTCAACTTGTAATGAATCACCTTTTGATCTTATACCTATTGTCGAGGAGTCTCACTTTAACAAGCTAATCTTTGCTGAGTTACTTTTTAATGATTATAATCACCTTTGGGTAAATCATTATGTTAGTGATCAAAATTGCACTGAAGCAATTAGGCCCTTATCAAATGTAAATACCCAAATCCTTAACCCAAATTCCTATTTTCAAAGTGTTCCTTCAAAGTTCAAGTTTCTTGATTAATTGAGTAAGTGTTAATTTGGTCTTTACTTAGTGTATTTTAACCCTTAGGGTTTTTGGGTTTTTTATCGAGACATTTTTCTTGATGGAAATACATCTTTGGGATTTTTATTCACACAATTTTTTTGAAGACTTATTTCCATCGAGCAAATTGTCCACAACAAAAAACCTTGACAAAGTCTATTTGTTCTGAGTAAAACATATTTCCCTATTTTTTTGATCAATTTTCACTTGAGAAATCTTTGAAAGGTCATTTTACCTTAACATAATCTCTGAAGGGTCATTTATTTCAAGCATTTTTCCCTTTTAAAATATTTGAAGGGTCATTTTGCCTTTGTAAAATCCTCGAAGGGTAATATATTTCAAGTATTTTTCCCTTGTAAAATCTCCAAAGGGTCAATTTATAAAATCTTGAAGGGTACTCTCGAAAAAGTTTCTAAAAATTAGAAGTGCCTAAAACAAAAGGGTTGAGATAGAAAAACTTGAAAGAAAAGTCCAAATTCCTTTAGACTTTTTCCCACATAAAAAGCTCTACAAAAGTCCTTTCTTTAGAAAAAGTGTAAGATCAATTTATTATAATAAAATGCCAAGTCCAATTTCTACAGTGAAATTATTTCAGATAAAATATTTGAAACAATTGTCTTGACGATGAAATTTTTTTGAAGACTCGATTTTTGCATGGAAAGTGCAAGGGTTAATTTCTTCAAGGAAATTATTTTAGATAAAATGTCTAAAATAATTCTCCCAATGAACAGATTGCCTGGGATCAGAAGTGCCAAAGATAAAATCCCATAACAATTGTTGTGGGATAACTATGCCAAAGATAAAAGGCCCAAGAAAATTCTTTCAAAGACCAAAGGGCCGATGAAAGTAGGAACACTGAAGATAAAAGGCCCAATGAGTAAATTCCAAAATAAAAGACCTAGAGTAGGAATTTTAATGAGTCCAAAAGAAATTTGCCCAAACTATAGGTATGATGGTCTCATGGATATTTTTTGATAGACACGTAAACATCAATCTTAAGGTATGACAACTAGTCATTGGGATTCAAATGTTCAAATATAGTTGCACAAGCATCAAATTTAGCCCCTTAAAGTAGCCATTTGTTTTCAAATAGAATCATGAGATGCTTCCATGTGGCGTGATAGCACTCAAATATATAGATACTACTCACAAGGTATATAGGGAGCCCATAAGGATGCCAAGTAGCACATCCTTAAGTCCAAGTACAGGTAGTATATAGTGAGTCTCTATCTCATAGATTACAATCTAATAATGTGGATTTGGTTAGGTGAAAAGATCTAATAGTATGAGGGTATAGTTGAAAAGTCAATACAAGATCATAAGTTAAAGATAGAGCATATTCCTAGAGATCGATGATATGCATTCAAGTGTACATAATATGATCCACAATGCATATTAAGTTGAGAATTTTTAGTGAAGTCCAGAGTGAATGCAAGACCACCACTTGGTAAGAGCCCATTAACCTAACAGCGCTGATAGAGTAGGATATAGAGAACTCATGGGGTTACTAAATGGTATGACCTTGGGGATAAAGATAGATAGAAGCCAATAGTGCTTGATATTTTAGATCAAAATTGATGATCCACATTGATCAATTTCTAGAAGATCAATGACATGAATGAGAGTAGACTTTCAAAAGAGAAAAGGGAAATATAACCTAAGTTTTGCATTCTTCATCTACTTAGCTTGTCTGAGCTCCTCCATGGTAAAAATATTATAGGATTACAATATCAAAGTGGGCCACTCCAAGGAAGATCTTCAAGTAACCAAGAATCAAGAATATTTCCAATGCCATCATCATAAGGTAATGGGATTTATTTAGCAAACATAGGAGAAAGGCAATTATCTTGAAGATTCTAGACTTGCCATCAATTAATAAAAAAGCAATTCCAGGTAGTTACACATGAGGACAAAGTATTTTTGGCTCCTCAAATGAATATTCTCTTTCTAGCCCATGTGAAAGGAATATCCCACCATGAAATCAAACGATATTCTCCATGTCTTCATCATTCCTTGTAGAGTCAGTTGTAATAATCATTTTCCTTGCAGTTACATGAAGATTTTAGGCATGGTAAAGAAATATTTTCTAGTTAGGAGCATCTTGGCAGGTCTTTGGAACTTGGAGATTTGAAATGGGTAAAAAAATTATAAATAGAAGGATTTTATTCTATTTGAGAGGTTGGTTGGCCATTGTGTTGGTCATTATGGGGGTCATTATTTCTGGTCTTTTTCATTCTAAGTATAGGCTCTTCCACATTTTGGGATAATTTCTATGTATATTTTGACTCTCTTTCTAAAGTGGGTGTAGCCGTACAACCATTAACAAGCTTTGAGAGAATCTCTATATGTCTCCCCTATCCAACATGGAATAAATTCACCATGCTTATCCCCATGGCAACATTTTGAAATAATGATATATGTAGGATTTTATTTCAAGTTAATGGAAAATATTTATGGATCTTACTATTTATTTTTTATGAAGTGTAGTGATATGTTTAACAAATGTTGTCAATTAGACATCTTGTTCTATGCTGATTATTGGTTTTCATCTTGGGCTTATATCTAGATAATAAATCCCTTTCTACATTATGTTTGGGAATATGTTGCCAAATAACTTATTAGGGCACCCTAAGTTTATGGATTAAATGGGAAAAAGTGTATGATATTATAGTTTTAGTGTATGTTCTAGGGTTTTAAGATCATTTGGGTATTTGCATCTCATTGGAACCAATAGTTAAAAATTACTCGTAGTAGTTCCCCTTAATGTTTTAGTCATTTTTATGCATCTTTGTAATAAACAATGTCATGAATGCTGAAAGAATCCTTGCTGTTTGAAGACTAACATCACACCACTACACCCTTCCTCTTTATTATCATCGAACTTATGTTACCTTGTCATACCTTACAAATAATATGCCCTTTGCATATCTGAAGTGTTAGTTTCCTATAGATGCATAGATCTTGCATACTTGAAATGTGTTTGTAGTTTGTGCTTTGAAGCCCAACATTGTAATCTTTTATTCAACTCCTATGTTATTGAATATTCTTTCAAATATGCCTTTAGTAGTTTATATATGGCCTTGAACATTTTCTCATTTCATGTGATAACTCTTCCTAGGTGGATTGAGCAATTTTGGTTGTGTTTTATTTATACCTGCACCTTTGTGCTAATAATCCCCATGGAGGTTGAGTAACAGAATTTATCCACGTGAGCAAGCTACCTTGTGGGTTCTCTCACCTTAGTTTAGGTAGAGCCAAAAGTAGCAGGGAACTGACCATACCCTTTGTAGGTGCCTCTTAGTCATTTTTTACATTCAATCCTTTCTAGATGCTAAACCATCCCCTAGATACAATGACATACTAGTATTTTTTTCATCTTTTTTGCCATTTTCTTCAAGTGTGCAATGCCGAACACAAGAGGTATATAACTAGGAACCAACACTCTTATGGCATTGTTACCAAGGATACTCTTCTCACCTATATTGCCAGAGACTCTTGCAGAGAGCTAGAGCTATAAGTATTTCATGTTGTGAAGTTCTCTACTATTATTTACTATATTTGGACTATCTTGGCCATCAATGCTACATCACTCCACTAGGGATGTGCCAAGACTTAAGGATTTGATACTTGACATCTACTACATTTATTATAAAGAGATATTAATGTTGCATGTTGGAAGGTGATTTTTTCCCATTTAAACATTATTTTGAAAATTTCAATGTCTTTATGTTATTATCTCATCATTAAGTTTGGAAACTTTTATTTTTAGCATATATCACAATAGTTTGTTAATTGCTATATTCTAAAATTTTAATTCTAATGGTGATTCCATTTTTATCATCTAGTTTCAAGGAAGATCAATGCCTATTTTGAATATTTTTAGTTTCATCTTTGAGTATTTTCTTGTTTACAAAGATGGAAGGACTGAGATCATCCTTCAAAGGTGACTCATCTAAGAACCTTGTCTCACCACTAATTTTGCATCAAAGATGAAGGAGACAAGTTTGGAGGCCATAATTAAAGTGCCTAATTTGTTACATACCAAAGAGAATACTATGAATTTTGATTTTGATTTTGATTGGTGTGACAAGTGATTCCTCTCACATCCCCCATGTGATACTAATGAACCAAGTGATGAAGATTCAGATGAACCTGAATATGCTTCATATGAATATGAGATTTTTATGTTCGATTATCAAGACTCCCCATGTAAGTTTTTTGGCTATATGGAAATGATGTTTGCTACTACTATTGATCAATTTTGGAGTGTGATTAAGAGAGTCCTAAAATATGAGTTTGCTTATGATGATAGTATAACACAAACATATGAGTTACCCAAATAGGATGGAATTGAGGTTCTAGAGTGTGCTCTAATAAAAGTACTAGACATGGTGTAGAATTAGGTGACTCCATTAGGAGTGTGGACATTTTTGAAAAACTAGTTTTTCTTGATGTTGGGTTTGACAATGAAGGTTCTATTTGGAGAATATCATTTAGTGAAGATGTGGTTGTCTTTTATGCCCCTAAGGATGATTTTTTTCAAATTTTTTTCAAGCATTACCTCGAGTGCATGAATGACATTGATGATCCTGATACACTTTTTCGTGGTATACATTTGAGTGCAACTCAGAAGCAAGTTTATTTATAACTACTAAAAAGGTACCAATATTTGTTAGTGTGGTCCTATCTATATTTGAGATCATTAAAAGAAGATTTGCTTCAATGTGTCATCCTATCATAGCTTAACAACAAATCTTTTAGGTAATGTGCAGAGATGGGTTTAGTTCATCTTGGCCACCAAGCTACTAGAAAAGTTAAAGAGATTAAGGGATGATAGAATTTTGGAGCTACATATAATGGAAAGCATCTAAAGCACTTCCTTAACTAAGTCTAGATAATGTACATATTGTATAGTGTTTTGTTGCTTTGTCCTTTTGTTATTTTGTTGCCCTTGTACTTTAGGCCTTATTTATATAGTTTCCCTTCATGTTTTTTGTCATGTGTTCATTTTTAGATCCTACTAATCTATTTTTGTCAGTATTCCATGTTTTTTTGAGCCTTTATGAATGTTTTCTAAAAACTTCTAAGTCTTAACTCTGTATCCCAATGGATTGGCACTTGATCTTATGTTCTAGGGTTTTTTGCACACCCACACAGGGTATGCAACCCTAGGCAAGAGCCAGTGTTAGTGCCCAAAATTACACTAAAGTAATTAGGCCCTTATAAAATGTAAATACCCAAGTCCCTAGCCTAAATTCATGTTTTCAAAATGTTCCTTAAAATGTCAAGTTTATTGATTAATTATCTTAGTGTTAATCTAGTCTTAGTGTGTTTTAAGCTTTAGGGATTTCAAGTTTTTTGTCAAGACATTTTTCTTGATGGAAATATGTCTTTGGTATTTTTGTTCATGAAAAAAGTCTAAAGACTTATTTCCATTAGGCAAATTGTCTATGACATAAAACCCCAACAAAGTCTATTTGTTCTGAGTAAAATATATTGCCCTATTTCTTTTGGTAATTTTGCCCTTGGAAAATATTTGAAGGGTCATTTTACCTTTGTAGAATCCTTGAAGGGTCATTTATTTTTGGAATTTTTCCTTTGAAAAAAATATTTAAAGGGTCATTTTTCCTTTGTAAAATTCATGAAGGGTCATTTCTTTCAGGATTTTACCCTTGTAAAATCTTTAAAGGGTCATTTTAGAAAAGCCTAAAGGGTATTCATGGCAAAGTTTCTATAGAGTAGAAGTGCTAAAAATAAAAGGGCTGAGATAGAAAATATTGAAATAAAAGTTTATTCCTTTAAAAAGAATGTAGAGTCCTTATTGTTTCAACCATTTTGTTCATGACAAAAAGTCTACAGGACATTTTCCCTTCAAGCATTTTACCCACATAAAAACCCTGATAAAAGTCCTTTCTTTGATAAAAGTATAAACTCAATTTCTTTAGAGAAAATGCCAAGTTTGATTTCTATGGTGAAATTATTTTAGACAAAATCTTTGAAATAATTGTCCCGATGATAACAAAATGCTGAAGACTAAATTTTTTTGGGGAAAGTGCAAGGGTTAATTTCTTTGGGGAAATTGTTTTGAGAAAAATGTTCAAAATATTCATAATTAACAAAGGACCTGGGAGTAGAAGTGTCAAAGATAAAAGCTTATAATAATTATTGTGGTATAATTATGCCCAAGATAGAGAAGCTAAAGAAAAAAGGCCTGTGAAAAATTATTCTGAAGACCAAAAGGCCGATGAAAGTAGGAATGCCAAAGACAAAGGGCCCAATAGTAAATTCTAAAACAAAAGGCCCAAAGCAAGAATGCTGACAAAAAAAGTCCTATTTTTTCCCTAAGCTGTAGGTATGATGGTCTCTCAAATGTTTTTTAATAGATACATAGACATCAATCTTAAGGCATTAGAACTAGTCATTGGGATTCAAATGTTCTAGGATGGTTGTGCAAGCATCAAATTTAGCCATATGAAGTAGTCATTTGTTTTCAAATAGAAGCTTGAGATGCCACCACATGGTGTGAATGGCACTCAAAATAATAGAGACTAATCATAAGGTACACAGGGATTATACATGGCTACAAAGTGGTATATCATTGAGGCCAAGTGAAAGAAGTATCCAATGACACTCCATCTCATGGATTGCAATCTGATGATGCACATTTGATTGGGTGAAAATATTTAATAGTGTGAGGGCACAGTTGAAAAGTCAATACATGGTCATAGGCTAAATATCAAAAATATTCCTAGAGATTGATGGTATGCATTCAAGTGTACAAAATCTAATTCATGATGTATATTAATTAGAAAATTTTCATTGAATCCTATAATGAATGCAAGATCACCACTTGGTAAGGACATGTTAGCTTGACAGGGCTGAGAAAGAAAGATGCAAAGAAACTATGGGACTACTAAGTGGAATGATCTAAAGGCTAAAGATAGCTAAAACTTAAAAGCAATTGATCTTATAGATCAAAATAAATGGTTTGTATCCATTCATGTCCATTAGATAGACAATGCAAATGATATTGGACTTTTCAAAAGGGAAAAAGGAAATATAACCTAAGTTTTGCGTTCTTCATCTACTTCACTTGTTTGAGCTCCTCTATGGGAAAAATATTATAGGATTAAAATATCAAAATGGGACACTCCAAGGAAGATCTTAAAGTAGCCATAAATCAAGAATATTTCTAATTCCATCATCACAAGGTAATGGTCTTTCTTTGGCATGCACAGGAGAAAGGCAATTGTCTAGAAGATTCTAAACTTGCCATCAACTAATAGAAAAACATCTCTAGGCAGTTACACATGAGAACAAAGTTTGTTTGGATCCTCAATTAAATATTATATTTTTGGATCATGTGAAAGGCATATCCCAGCATGAAATAAAAGGATATGATCCATGTCTTCATCATTCCTTATAGAGGCAGTTGTAATAATCATTTTCCTTAGAGTTACATGAATATTTTAAGCATGGAAAATGAATATTTTCTAGCTAGGAGCATCTTTGTAGGTCTTTGGCACTTGAAGATTTGAAATGGGTAAAAAATGTATAAACAGAAGGCTTGTATTCTATTTGAGAGGTTGGTTGGCCATTATTTTGGTCATTATGGCTGTCATTATTTTTGGTCTTTATCATTATAAGTATAGGCTCTTCCAAATTTTGGGATCACTTCTATGTGTATTTTTCCTCTCTTGTTAAGGTGGTTGTAGTTGTATAGCCATTAGCAAGCTCTAAGAGCATCTCTATATGTCTCCCCTATCCAACATGGAGCAAATCCACCATTCTTGTCCCCATGGCAACATTTTGAAATAATGATGTATGTAGGATTTTCTTTCAAGTTGATGAAAAATATTTGTGGTTCATACTATTTCCTTTTGATGAAGTGCAGTGATGTGTTTTGAAAATTTTATTGATTAGATATATTATTCTATGTTCACTACTAGTTGTCATCTTGGGCTTATATCTAAATTATAAATCCCTTTTTGCATTATGTTTGGGAATATGTTACTAAATAACTTGTTAGGACACCCTAGGTTTATGGATTCAATGGGAAAAAGTATATGAGATTCTAGTTTTAGTGTATGTTCTAGGGTTTTAGGATCATTTGGGTATTTGCATCTCATTGGCACCGATAGCTGCAAATTACTCCTGGTAGTTCTCCTTAACTTGTTAGTAATTTTTTTACATCTTTATAATAATTAATTTCATGAATGCTAAAAGAATCCATACTATTTGAAAACTACTAGCACACCACCATGCCCTTCCTCTTTTTTACCATATAACTCATCCTACCCTATCCTACGTTATAAATAATACACCATTTGCATATCTGAAGTGTTATTTTATTGTAGATGCATAAATCTTGCATACTTGAAATGTGTTTGTAGTTTGTAATTTGAAACTTAGCACTATATTATTTTATTCAACCCCTATGTTGTTGAAGATTATTTTGAATCAATGTTGTATTCACTTTCAAATTTGGCTTCAAGAGTTTGTATCTAGCCTATAAAATTTTCTCATTTCATGTGACAACCCTTCCTAGGTAGAGAGAACAAGTTTGGTTGTGTTTTGGTCAGACTTATGCCTTTATCCCAATAATCCCCATGGAGGTTGAATACCATAATTTATCCATGTGATAGAACTACCCTATAGGTCCTCTCACCTTGATTTAGGTAGATCTAGAAGTAGAATGGAGCTTACCATACCCTTTATAGGTGCCTCTTAGTCATTTTCTATGTCTAGCCCTTTCTAGATGCTAAACCCTCCCCTGGCTAAAATGACATATGAGCAAGTTTTTCATCTTTGTTAACCATTTGCTTTAAGTTTGTAAGGCTGAGTGAAAGAGGCGTATAACTAGGAACCAACACATTACCTTGACCACATGCCTTTTTTAAAAATAGCCTCCCTATGATAAACTAGTATCTATGGAGTTGTCTCTTGACCTTTTTCCCATTATTGAGGAGTCTCACTTTGATAAACCAATTTTTATGGAGCCAACCATGTCATGATAGGTCATTACTTGTCTAAAACCAAACATTCAACAAGTCATCATTGTAATAACATCCACATCAAATTAATAATAATAATTAGAGTTGGGTTCTATTATCGAACCAACATCATATTTAGCATCATAAATAAAATCAATGTCAGTCTCAACATTAGATTCAAAGTCCCTTGAGTTGGAATTAGATTTTGAATTAGAATATGTTCATGACTATTACAATGTTGGTTATGCATGCCTCAAAGACCAATTTGAATACATTTTTGATCCTTCCATGGTTTTTGAGGATGAGTATTTTAGCTTAGACATAAGTTATCCTAGTATCTTCTATGAGGATTGTGCATCCTACCCCCATTCCATTACCATTCCACATGCCATTGCCACCAACTAGACCAACCATTGTATTGATGTTCCACCTCCCACAAGTGTCAATTGGGACTGATAGAATCACACCTTTTTAAATTACATCCATGCTGACATATCAGTTGAAGTACATTAGGGAGGCCAAGAAAAAATCATGTAGAAGAAGAATAATCTCCTAATGAAACCTTTCCAAAGGCACGAGGGGACAATTAAAGTTTAAACTCAACATCTTCTAGTGAAATTTTTTTGGAGGTGCTAGAATACAATCAAATACAAAAGTCAACGATCCTTAGTGAAACCTTTTTAGAGGTGTTATGGGATAATCAAGATAACTTCATTAGTGAAAAAATCTTTGAAGCACCAATATTTGATCAAAATACTCCTTCACTTCTTGATGAAGATAAAATCAAAGATGACATTAATATAGCTTCCACTCTATAACATATATATGGTATCTACTCTTAGGCCCAAATAATAGAAACATTTTGTGCTCCTATAAAGAGCATATTCATAAGTCTTTAGCCCCACCAAAACCAAAGTTATGCCAAATCTAGAATCAACAACATTGTATGTGCTTGAAAATCCCAATCTTCATTTTTTTCCCAATTATTATACATTCCATTATCATCCACCATTACATTATGAAAGAAAACCTATCATCCATCATTTATTCATATTTACCATATCTAGTTGAATATTATTTTATGTATGATACATAGGTACCTTGTCTTGATATTTGGAGGAAACACAATCAATGACTAATGAAGATATTAATAACATTATTGGAATCATTATCTATAACTAGTTATTGATAAAACAATTATTCATAAGAGGTATGGTCTAGAAATTTACATGATTGAGTTTTTTTGTTGTATTATTTATTGATTAGGATGTGCATCTCCACATCAATAGGAACACTAGAAACATTCACGTAAGGCCAACAACATTTACCATGCTATTTTCATTTTCCATTCCCTTGCCATTATTTCATACAATTCCACTTTACATTTCCTTAATAACTTAGGGGCAACCCTTTTACCATTTTGTCCAATCTTCATACCATCATAATCATAAACAATGCCATCCCCTATACCATTATACCATTCCATCTCTATTAGACCAAAGCCTATTTTTATCCATCCTACCCAACTTATTTTGATCTTGGTTCCTTTGGTTTTTCCCACACTTTCTTCAAGGATATTCTAATCTAGTTTTAATAGTTTTACAATTCTATGTTTAAATGATAGTTTATGGAAGTACCAAGATAATGGATCTAGCAAGTTATCTTTCATTCACATTTGACTGGTGCTATTGATTATAACCACCTATAGGAGAATCAATAGTCCACCTTGTGTTGCTAATTATAACCATCTATGGTAAAATTAGTATCATATACCTATGCCATTATTTCCTAATTATAACCACATATGAGCAAATTAGGAACACCTTTTCCATGCATTTCTGTATCCCCTTGCCATTAATATTCTCATTTGCCAAGCCATTTGCTAGATTTGAGAACTTTTTGTTACCAAGTTAGATCTCACCACCTTTTAGGTTGGCATAACTATTGTGACTTGAGGTCCTAATGGGACTATGTAGGCCATGCTCAATTTATGTTGAGGTCAACTTAGTCCCCCTTTTTCCATATGATCTCTTCATTTTGTGAGAAAACTAAGACAATTCTCTCATTATTTTTCAAGTGGTATCTTGATGAGTTAAGATACCTCAAATTTCTAAAAACATTCAAAAATTTCAAAATCCAAAAACATTTTTCCTATTTAAGCCTAGTTAGTTATCCTCAATCTTCCCTATTGGGGAAAAATCCATTATTATGATGCTTTCTTTTATTTTTTAATTTTAGAATTTTTGTGTGTTTCTTTTCTTAGTTGTTTATTTATATGATTACCTATGTATTTTATTTTAGTGTTGTTCCTTGACTCAGTCTATATGCATTTATTAGGTGATTCCTTGCACATTATTCTTGAGTCTATCCATATTCATACGCCAATATTCTCATTATTGTTTTTATCATTGGTGTACTATTTTAAATTATTTACTGGACTGGGAGTTAGTCCTTATGCACATTTTGGCTACATTATCATGGTGTTTTCTATCATGAGGCATATCATCACGTGATACAAAAAAATCAACTTAGGAAGTCTTACAAGTAATGGAGCCACAAAAGTTTCTAGTTGGTACCCTTGGCAAATCCTCCCACCCTTGATCAAATCAACCCATTAACCATTATGATTGTATTAATGCTAAAAAGGATGAACATATCCACATTGACAAGTATAATAAAATCATTTGTATTGATCAATTCTTATTCTTATATTAATCTCTTTTATCACTTTGCACATCCTCATATGTCTAGTATTTTGTGGCTTATTCATTCATTAGACCATCACATCTACATTTGTGCCCACTCATATTTAATCTATATAATAAGTTATATCCTTGAGTTATGCTTGCCAATCTACCTTATTGGGGCACAATCACATATTTATTCTATCTCGATCATCTTAATGATTATAACCACCTATGGGAAAATCAATATTTTGAATCATCATACCTAATTGGGACATATTCCATTGTCACTGATTATATCTGAGTTTGGGAAAATTAGTGTCTCAACTTTTATTACTGATTATAACCACCTTTGGGCAAACTAGTCAATTTTTAAATTAATGGATGTAATATTTTTTTCAATTGGATTAATCTCAACCATGGATTAATTTCATTATTATTCTTGCTTATTTTTGTACTATCCATCAAACATATGTGACAACCACTCCCTTGAAGGGGAATCTTTATAGGATTCCCAAAATTTGTTTGAAGATTTTTATTATATCACCATTTTCTTTCAAGCATACAAGCCTTTTTAATTATTTGAGAAGATGTTATTATGCCTACATCTTGCAACATCTTCCCAAATAGGGGAAAACTATATACACCTTAAATTGGCCACCAATGGCTTCATACTAGACTTTAGATTGATTCTTACCAACCTTTGTAAATTAAGCCTAAGAATAACTAACATTCCAAATTTGCTTATGTATCACTCATAAAATCTCATAATCTCATTAAGACATCCCTAATTAGGGTATCCTATTGTAATTAATAACAATCCATCATATATTCATCTCCAATCATCATATGACATTACAACATGCAATTTGGCCTATAGACCTATTAATGAGGTAAGTGCACACATGAATTAAATCAAATATTGGATATTCTAAAAATAATAATCAAAATTAATTAAAATACTAAACCTAGTTAAATTCTTATTTGAATTATGCATGACAAATTAATAAAATTCTAAAAAAGGAAATTCAAAAATCAAGAATATCTTAGGTTTTCATAATTACCTTTTGTGAGTTTTCAAGCCTTGTAAATATCTCAAAATATCCCACCCATGCCTATTAATTTCAAATCATGAGGTTTTGACACATTTTAACTCTAATAGGGTTAATTAACTCACTTAGGTTAGGTTTGAACCCATCCATGTTTAAAGTACACCTTAACTCACCTTGGGTTGTAGTTAGTTTCTAAACCTATAAATACAAGCCATTACCAATTGAATTTATGAGAAATTAGATAGAGTAAAGTTATACTGTTGGTTTTATAGCAAGATTCAAATATATAGAGTTACAATTCCAAAATCATAATCTAAATCCAACATCAAGCCACAAGCCATGGTGCCAAGGAGAGAAGGAGATAGCCAAGCTCCATTACCAAATACTCTTTGAGCACAAATCGAGCAAGGCATGGACAAATCATTTGGAGTGTTCAAAGAAGGTAAGGATCTTGTTGTTCTTTAAATTTTAGTTGTGATTTTTATTTATTATGCTCCCCCTATGATCTAAGATAGATATGTTAGCATGTTAGTGTGTTCATTTCATTGTTTTATGTTCTAACACAATACTAACCTCCTCTCTACATCAAATTCTTATGATCACACTATGCATTATGATTTCCTATACATTAGATTAAGTATCGATCTTCTATGAATGTTTAATTTTTATGTTTATTAGCCCAACTTTTTGCCACAAACTTTGGTGAGAAATAGATTATATTTTACTTTATTTTGGATGTACTTTGTGAATATGAAAAAACATGACCTGACTAGGGTTATTACATGGTGTTTATTTACTAGAGGCTTTAGAACCCTCTCTAATGATATTATTGTGATAAGATACCCATTTAGTTAGGTTTAGTGGATCCATCTTGGTCATGACCTCAGATGTCTAAATGTATCAACAAGCAAAAGTGTAAGTATAATTTATCTTCTTCAAGCTAGGATTGATTTGTAGGTCAGCTACATTTTCCCTTGTATATAGTATCTAATGTTGTGATATTCTGATTTGAATGAATTTGGATTAGTTATTTGATTTTGTGTTCATGAGGGCCAAGACCTTTCCTTTTTTAGTTCATGATTTGGCACATTTTATTTATGATGGGATATTCGCTAATTTGGAAAAAAGAGGCTAATCCATCTTCATAAAACTAAGAGTCATTGAAGCTTTCAATTTTCTCATCTACAATAAGGATGGTTTTAATAAATGAGGTCAATCCCAATTTATAGGATGCCCATTTTATTTTCCTATTTATATGGACTTGTCATGGATTATAAGAGAGATAGGGAGTGTATCTACATGGAAGAAATTTTGGATTTTTATGTTTAAAAGCACATTCTTAACTTTATGCTTGGTGTTAGAGGCCTAGATATGTGAAGGTAGATTGGGTGATGGACTAATGAGTGGTATGTCATGTTGGTCAAAAGTGGGTTGTTGACTCAAAGATATGTGTCTAATGAGTAATTTTAATTGAGAGGTTGTTTTACATTTGAAATGACTAGTTTGGGTGTTTTGGCCTTGATTTGGGTGTGGTTTAGTTTGGTCATGATTTGGTAAGGGATCTTGGCATATCACTAATTACTATTTTTTAGACATAGATGTACTTCATTATCAAGTAAATGATGTTCATTAGACTGGTAGTGGTAGAATATAATTATATTTTTGTGACTCAAGGATATGATTGGTGTTGGATTGATTGTTGTAGCTAAGGGGCATGATTTTTAGGATATTAATTGAGATATTTTGAGATTTTTGATTTGGTTGTGGATTAGGCCATTATTGATTTTTAGATTGTTTATCATTAAATTTATGATGAAGTTGGATAAAGTGTAATTTTGGTAGCTAAGGTGATTGATTGGTATGAGGTGGTTAATGATTAGATGATTGATTCAGTTGATTATTAAAATTTTAATTTAATTGTTTTTTTGTGATAGGTAGGAAAAAATGTAGTTTTGTTGGTTTGGGGCCTTAATTTTTATGGTATTATCAATGGTTAGAATATTGATTAGGATGATTGTTAGAATTTTCATTGGATTGGATTTTTTATAGAGGTAGGATAAAATGTAGTTTTGGAGGTTCATGGGCCTAATTGGTGAGGGATTGTTGAAGGGTTGATTGTATAGTTTTAGACTTTTTAGTTGTTGGTATTTTTCTCAAAAAGGGTAAGATAAAGTGGGGTTTTTATAGCCTAGGGGATTGATGATGAAGGTATTGGTGTCAAGGGACTAATATAAGATGATAGGTTTTTACACTTACTGGCTAAGCTATTAGAGTTACTCAATTATGATTTAATTTTAGAATTTGGGTGATATAACTAGTTCCATTTTATAGTTGACATGGGGGATATCATGATTAGGATTATAACAATTGGATGGAATATTTAATGGTTTTGGATAGTGGGATAAAATGGATTCTAATAAAAAAGATTTTTTTTTAATTAAAGAGTGTATCTATATATTAATAAAATAAGAGTATATTACAACACTAATCATATAAAAAATGAGTGGAGAATTCACTCCCCATGAGCAAAGTCACATCGAGGGGAAAAACACCTTGAGAAGAGTCCAAAATGTGATCAATAAATAACCACACAAAAAACATCACATCAATATTTCATCATAGCTAAGAACAAATAACAAAGGAGCAAAAATCAATAAAGAGGAAAACTAAGCAGATGCAATAAACATGGAAGTTCGGGGAGGTGGTATAGATAGTGGGTCATAAGGCTTATCACCCCATCCTCCTAGAGTAGGAGGATCATTGTCCATAGGTAAAGGATCCTAGCCATCATTTTTAAGCTTCTAATTCATCATATTTGTGCCTTTAAAGAGAGATTACTAGATATAGTCATATAAATTTATCTTAGGGGGGAGGAGCCCAACCCATATTTTCACCATCATGATTTAGGGGAGGAGGGCCCTAGCCCTAGCCATCACCTCTAGATCTATAAGATCCACTTAGAATAACATGTCATGAAGAATACCATTGAGGTGGTGACAAATGAAGACAATGACTCTTGTGTTTGGTTTTGAAATGCTATCGGTGTGTACCACATTCTCACCCTTGGGGAGGTATAGGATAATGTGGTGGTTTAAGAGGTTCTTGACTAGCTATGCATGGGGAATTTCACTAGTGGTTGAGTAAATGATGGAGATGATTATGTTCCAAGTAAACTTTATCAATTTGTCTTGGAATCTAAAGAGTAACATTAGATAGAATAGTAACTTTGTTAGTAATACAAAAACTACATTCCAACTCTTCATGATTAAAAAAGTATAATTTCTAGATTTCCATATTTGAAATAAAATATAATCTCATAATATCTACCAAAATGTATTATATTTTGTAATAAGCAAATTTGAGTCCCCCAGGAGATCCATTTTCCACATAAATAACTCATGTTGAAAAGGCTAAAAGAGGGAATGAATCTGGGGCCACATAGATTATGCATGAGAGAAAAACCAAAAAAGGTGCTTAAATGTCTTAGGTTGCAAAAAAGCTAGGAAAATGAGATTTGAAACCCCCAGATGCTTGATCTGATTAGCCACATGCAAACCTTGATAAAGGAGACACCATAGAAAATGAGATTTTTTGGGCTCAATGATAGTATACCACACAATGCTAAATCACTTAGTGACAACCCTATGACTGGAATGGATATTCAATATAAGGTTGAGAATTTCATCTATAATGTGTTGAGGGGATAACAAATTATAACCCTTTTGAAGAGAATATCAAGTAAAAGGAGTGGTCATAGGCTAAGACTAATCCTTCCACCAATGAATAAAGGATTTGACCCATATCTTGTGAAAATACTCATCAGGCATGGAGCCTTGAATTTTTACTATAACCTTTGCATCTAAATTATTTATATGAAATTTGTTCTAAATTTTTTTCCAAGTGAGCCAGGACTGATTGACCTTGAAAAAAAGGCCACCTAAATTTTTCACACCTTTCCTAAACAATGTTAATCCTTTAACCAAAGGGACTAAGGCAAAGGAAACATTATGAAAATTTAATCAATGTAACCACCAAAGAGAATAGGAATTAATGGATAGGCCATTAATAAAATCCTTTCCTATCCAATTTAGATGGGGTATAAGTTTCTCCCATGCCTTTTATAGGCTTTGGACAATAAAAATACCCTTAATTTTAACTGGCATTAGGGTGATAAGAAGGGACTGATTTCACAGGCCTTGCTAAGCCTTCCTACCAAATGGGATCCCTGAGAAATACAATGGAAATAAATAATCTTATAGGCTTCGTAAAAAATAAGACCCCTAACTATCCATTTAACATTGATAGTAAGGCCTTGAATTTTAATATCCAAAAGACCCAAATCACCTACTTCCTTGGGCTAATAGCATATGTTCTAGGCAACTCTATGAAAGCCCTTGTGACCTTAAAAATCATCCAATATAAAATATCTTAGGAGTTTTTCTATTTTAATATAAGTAACATTATAAGGTTCTCAATAGGAATAACAATCAACCAAAACCTTTGAACAAATCTGAAATTTTCTAGCTAAAGATAAAGGCTTTGTGATCCAATTTTTTTTCTCAAACCTTTAATAAAAAAGGTTTTCATTTTTAATATATTGATTAAATTGGATTTGATATCTCATTTGGTATTCCATATATTTATGTTTAATTTCATTTTAGATCTATTTTGGTTTGGATGGATTTAGTTTGAAACTAGTTTTTGACAAAATAGGGAAAAACAAACATGCACATAAAAACAACCCACGCTAGTCAAGTGGGATTACAACCGAATAGTGGCCCAAAAATAATAATTCAAATTTAAGTTTGAGTAATATTTGGGAATGATTTGTTCCTAATACCACTATTCATCTATGATTGAATAGATCTTATGTTTGGTTTTATCGAATGACAAGGGGAGTCCTTGATATATCTTGTAGTATGTGAGGCCCAACTCTATGATGCAAGAGCTATTTTGGGGTGTGATTATTAGTGGATAACCACCTCACTTCATGAAAACTAGGTAATTCTAAATTTACACTAAGCCAACAATGACATTTCCTCCTTGTAATGTTTATGGTCTACTAGAACAAAAAATTTAACTAGTACTTGCTTGTGAAATCTAAGCCATTAGACCTTATAAAATATAAAATAAAAATATATAAACCCTTTTTTATTTAAAAGATCACCTTGCAACATGAGGAAAGAGCATAGATGATTAAACTTGGGATAAATGACCTAGAATATTTTTTATTTTTAAGGTCACCTTATGGTGTGAGGAAAAAACATACATGGTTGTTGGTTAAATACACAAAAGCAAAATTGAAAAAGAAACATAAAATTTAATTTTTGATTATGACTTAATGATAAAACATGTGGTTTATTTGATCTAAAAGTATTTGTCTAGCAAGCCTACAAGATAAGAGGTAGTATTTTAATTGGTTTAGGTGTCAAACATACGTGATTACCTATAAATTATAAAGTGTATAAATACAAATAAAAATATACATGAAGTAGATACTAATGATCAATATGTAGATGCTAATATACACAAAAAAAAATGCCATAAAATAAACTATAAATTCCATAGAATAAATTGCACATGCCACATAAAAAACACATCAATAATAGATAAAATAATAGAGAAAATAAAAAATCCCTTATTTAAGGTGGAAACAATATTAGACTAGACATAAATTCTATTACACAGGGTAAAAATGCCACAACTAAACAAACCACCAAAGTAGATGGAAATGCTACTCTATTTGAATCAGATGCCATTCCTAGGAAAGGAAATATTAAATTCTTATATATATATGCCAATACAAATAAAATAGAGTGAGAAGCCTATAAATGACAAATTATTATCAAATTTGGTGTTAATAGGATTCTAAAATGCATCTAGCTATGGAAACACCTCCTAATAAGCAAGAAAGACAAAAGGCAATGGGGTATGTCCCATCAGGCATGCCAAGAATGTGAATGGTGATCTTATAAATTTGAAATAGTAATAATTTTTTTTCAAGTTCTTAACGTAAATTAAAACATCACTTATAATTGAGCATAAAAAAAATCAATAATTTTACCTTCACGTACTGATGAAGCTCCTCCTTTATTGATGTATATTCGCTCACTTTGATTGTATTTTCTCTATAAATTATATGTTATAATTTTCTAAGCACATACCTATGATTGATTATGGATGCTAGGATAATGTCAAGGATTTTGGCTTGTTCACACAATGGACATGATATCCTTAGGATATCTAAAATTATTCAAAATGAAGAAGAAGGGATAAATTTATAGATTTTGGATAGGGGAAACAAATGATCAATGTTGCTTAGAATTTAATGGATGAGAATGAGTCAAAGTTTTTATTAATGATATAAGTTGAGGGAGTTGGAGGATCAATAATATTGGATGAGGTTGGATTTGATTTAATGAGGATTGGGCTTCATGGATTTGCCTTTTGACTTAGGATGGGTAATGTGATTTTAGATTTTGTGATTTGATTTATTTATTTTCTTTTATTTTTATTGGATTTTGTGTACATGGATTTTAATATTATGGACTAATAAACTAACTAGTAGTGATTAATTAGTTAATTAAATAGTGGGTGATTCTAGTGAGATTAAATGTGATGATTAGGTGTATTTAGGAATGATTAAGGATGATGTTGGATCATATGATAGTATATTAATGATGACACTAGGGTGTCAAAATTAGGTTGTCTACACATAGGATGATGTTGGATCATATGATAGTATATAAGTGGTGGATGAACCCTATATGCCTCATCGAGGGAGTGGTTGGCCAAGAAGGCCAATGACCATTCCCTCAAAAAAAGGAAATGATGGGACCTAAAGGTAAAGGGAGGAAAAAAATAATTATTTTCCCAAAGGTAGTTGTAATCAATGGCATAATGAGAATCCCTAGTTAGGTAGATAAAAATGATGATTTGCCCAAAGGTGATTGTAATCATCAACATAGTAGGGTAAAATGATAATGATTTGCCCAAAGATAGTTATAATCATTAGCTAAATGAAAACATGCCTTAGTTGGGTAGATGGAGATAATGATTTTCCCAAAGGTAGTTATAATCATTAACACCCAGATAGGTTGAAACATAATGATTTGTGCAAAGGTAGTTATAATCATTGGCACTACAGTTTGGAATAATATGAAAATTAGAAAAAGGGCATTACATATTAAATACATACTCATGGAGTAATAATAAAAAAATATAGAGGAGAAAGATGAATTTGGGCCACCTAATAATATAGAGATGCACATCCTAAATATAAAGGATTAAAATTCATTCCTGATTTAATTACTATGTATTTGGGTAATGAGTTGGATAGATCAAGAATTTTTCATGTAACCAAGGAGAAGTAATGTGCCATTATTTATTTTAATATTTCCTAAACTAATTTTTGTTATAACATGTGATGGTATGTATCATTATATAAAACACCATGATAACTTATTTGAAATATGCATAAAGACTGATACTAATCCAATAAATAATAAAAAACAATGCACCGATGATAAAAACCATGATGACAATATTTCTATATGAATATGGTTGGACCTAAATATAATGCACAAGGAATCACCCAATGAACACAGGTGTACTAAGTCAAGGAACAATAATGAAATTAAATAAATAGTCAAATAAATAAATAAATAAATAAATAAATATGAAGACAAAATGCCAAGAAACAAAAAACACAACAAAACACCAAGAAATAAAAAGTGAACAAAACAATCAACAAAAACTCAAATAATGGTTAATTACAATGTTAGTGAAAATAAAAGACAAATTATTTAGGCATGTGTAATAGAGGTCTTACTCTTAATGATAGCATAAACCCTAAGCTAGACAATAATGACATAGGTATAACAACACAAGAAAAATATAACAAGGTTTTACTTAGGCTATATGAAAGTAACAACACAAATACTATGACAAAATTTTAACCTAGGCTATAAGAGACAATGAAATAAACAAACAAGATGGGGGGAATATAAAAAAGGGAAGGGGTAGCTGAGATGACTCTAGATGCACTAGGAAAGTGGATACTACCTACATCATTCCATGGATGCAAGATCCAACATGAAATTCAAACTAAATGTAGTTCTACCAAGATATGGCATAGAAGAAAATGATGAGATAAAAAAGATGATTGTGTTGTAGAGGAATATGGGAAAGGTCTCACAAAATGATGCAAGTGTTTGAAACATAGAATGCTCATAAAATGGTGAGAACATAAGGCTTTAGGCTAGTAAGGATAGGGAAACTAAATGATAAGTGGTTAGTCGTAAGATAGTTAGGGGCCTCAAGATTATTAAGATAAAGAAGTGGTCAAAAAAAAAGGAAGGTGTAGCCGATCTAACTTGAGATACCCATGCATCTAGGTGTTGCCTACATAGTCTATGTGGACCTTAGACTGATGTAGTTCTTTGAGGAATGGGAGGAAAAAGACCAAGGTGGTCTTAGAGATACACTAAATAAAGAAGATGGCCCATCTTGAAAATTTGGATGGATTTGTATGATTTTGTGATTTTTAGGATTTTTTAAGACTTTTAAAAATGTTAGGGGTTTCAAATCATCTCAACTCAATTGAGAATTATGAGAGACTAAATGGTCTAACTTGAAAAATGGTAAGAGTGTTCAAACTTAAATTACTCAAAAAATGGTGAGAGCATGGCAAAGGGTGACTGAGCTAACCTCAACATGAATCGATCACTACCTACATAGTCCCATTAAGATCTCAAGTCACTTTAGTTCCACCTTATAGTAGAAGATTCAACTAGGTAATATCAAGTGCCTGAATTAGGGCAATGGCACATTATAGCATAGGAATGGCAAGGTGATATTGTAATGCATGACATAGGTCAATGATACTAATTTACCTAAAGGTGCTTATAATCAAGTACACTCATAATAAAATGAAACAAAAAATGAAGGATGCAAATGCAAAACCACTATCATTGTGGTGAAATATAATGCCTCTATCTAGAATACTGAATCAACCACTTGGCCATTACTTTATGGGTAATATGCAGTATAAAAATGTTGAGGGATATTATACTTGGCATAAAGTGTTTTGACATATTTGGTATTAAATAATATTCCACTATCATATATAATTTTAGATGGGATATCATAATGATAGATGAGATGATTGAATACAAATTTATAAATCTATTTTCTAGTCACATAAGTGAGGGGTATAACTTCAACCCACTTAGTGAAATATTTGATAATAGTAAAGATATGTTTATGGACATCAAATGAGGTAGGGTTAATCTTACCAATGATATTGAGTCCCCATGTTGAAAATGGCCATGATGTAAGCATTAGTTTTAATGTTTTGGCCAGGGCATGCATCAAATTGGCATACCCTTGACACTTAGCACACCTTTTAACAAAACCAGTTGCATCTATTTTTATAATTAGAAAATAGTAACTAGTATGTTAGATATTTTTGGATAGGATAGAATTTTTGGTGTGGGATCCACATAATCCATGAAATTATAATAATGATAATGTTTCTTCTTCTAAATTTAAACAATGAAGAAAAGTTCCATCAAAGCTGAAGTGGTAAAGGGTGTGGACAAGTAAGGTATAGTATAAGGATTGATGCATAAAAGATTTTTGTTGTTTATGTGAGAGGTATGGCGGAATGATATTGTTATGAAGGTAATTATAAAGGCTTGTTTAACATATATAATTGAAACTAACAATATCATAGATCATTTCAATAATTGAAGGTTTATAACTAGGCATTAGAAGATGTTCAACAAGGAATTGATATTCTTTTGCCTTGCCTGTGTGGTAGATAAAAGAACTTATGGTGGCCATGGCATCCATTGTATTATTATTATCCCTAGGTATGTGTTTAAACTATATCTTAATGATATACTATTTTAGAGTGTCTACCATGGCATTGTATGGTACCATCTTGTCATCTTTGGTCTAAAAGTGGCATGTAACCCAATTGATGATTAACTGAGAATCAACATAAACCATACAATGTTGAATATTCCTTTATACTATCTAAAAAAGCCTTAAAATAAGTTATTCATATTTATCCATGTTTTTATTATAAGGGAAGTTAATACAAAATGATTTATAGATAATATACCCTTATGGTGTAATAAAAAATATCCCTTCCCCCAATCCATGTGATGTAAACAACCCATAAAAATATAACTTCCAATACTACTCCTCAAGAGGTGTTTTAATTATGGTCATAATGGACTCATATATGAATTAAAACATGAAGGATTTGATATCTATAAGGGGAGATTCAACAAGTTGATCTGTAAGTACTTGTCCCTTTATGGCCTTCTGATTGACACTTGATCTAAAAATTTCTCAAAAACATGATCCATTTAGCCATGTGGCCATGTAAATCTATTTTGGATAGTATATACTTGAGCAGATCTATTTTGGAAATAACTATGGTATTTTTGTTAACCATGTAGTGCCATAATTTTCGGGTTGAAAAGACCATAGCTAAACAAGATTTTTCTATAAGCATATAGTTTTGTTCATAAGTGACCAGTGTATGACTTAGATAGTACATGACATGTTATTTTCCATTGTCATCATGTTGAGCTAAAAGTGTCCCCAGGGCTTTATCTATGTTAGATATGTATAATAGAAATGGCTTCCCTAGTATTAGTGGTAACAAAATAGGTAGAGTGGAAAAATATTGATTTATATGTTGAAAGGTTTTTTGACATTCTTAATTCTTAATCCCAATAAAATGTGACACACTTCTTGAGTAAGTGTGTAAATAGATAGAATTTGCTAGCTAACTATGAAATGAAGCATTTTATATATTTAATCTTGCCCTATAAATTATGGAGATGCTTCAAATTAGAAGGTGGCAACATCTTGATAATGGTATTTACTTTGGAAAGATTAACTTCAATGCCCCAATGAGAGATGATGAATCCTAAAAATTTACCTGAGGTGACACCAAAAAGGCATTTCTTGGGCTTAAGTCTTACCTTATATTCATAAATCCTCTAAAATATTATTTATAATGTAACTAGATGATCAAAATGTGTCTTTGATTTACCCAATATGTCATCAACATATTCTTTAACAATGTAATGCATCATATCATGAAATATGATGGTCATGAATCTTTGGTATGAGTCCTAACATTTTTGAGGCTGAATGGCATAACCTAATAACAAAACATTTTCCATGGAGGGGTGAATGTTGTCTTATGTTGCTCCCAAGGCACAATCCTGATCTAATTATACCTTAAAAATCCATCCAAAAGTGAAAGCATTTAAAAGCTTACTATGGAGTCAACTATCATGTCGATATTCGATAAAGGAAAGTCATCCTTGGGGTAGGCCATATTTATATCACTAAAATTAGTGCAAATTATGATTCCTTATAGCTTCTTATTAATAGGCATAACATTTGAGATCCACTCTAAATATTCAACTGGTTGGATGCATTTCCTTTCTAATTTTTTTTACAAATCTTCCTTTACTAGTACAACAATATGAGGATGTATCTTGCACAATTTATGCTTTACAATTTTGGCATTAGGATGTAAAACAAGGTTGTGTAAAACTAATGTGGGATCCAAACATATAATGTATGAATAGGCCCAAGTAAAGATGTTAATAAATTCCCTTAAAAGGGCTATAAAAACTTCACGTTCCTCCTTAATAAGGGATGTGCCTAATTTTTTCCATTTTGGGTCATTTGGAGTCTCGATGTTAACTTTCATAGTATCTTCTATGAGAAAAGTCAAGCCATATTACAAAATGGTTGGTAATGATGTGCATTTACCTAAAACTTCAAAGTCCTTTGGTTTGACTGATTCTTAAAGCTCTCCTAAATAATATGAATCTAAATCTCTTAATGGTAATGATGGCCATGTCATAAATACTATAGGAAATTATTGGGCAATTCGATCAAATGCATGTTTTTATGTAGAACTAAACTCAAACCCAAAAAAAAGTTCATCATTGGTGGTTTTTTGAGATTTATTTGAGGAAAGGTGAACACCTCTATTTGATGGTACCGAAAATAGGTTTTCACCAAAAGAGTGGTCTTTCTCTTTACTTTTACCCTGGGCCAAAAGTACCTGAAAGAAGTTTTCATTTTGGGACACCAATGTTTTATTCTTTTGTTTTTGGATAAGGGTGTTGACCCATTATCCAAAATAAGTTATAAGATCTAGTTTAATAAAGAAACCTTATTTGTGGTCTCCTAATGAAACATTATCTCTTAGGCCTAGAAAATTGTAAAAGGCCTCATCATTCTCAAACTCATCTTTAGGCACTATGGATTCTTGTTGGTCCCAAGATATAAGTCAAGGGTGATAAAGTTGAAGTGGGTTACTTTATCTCACTAGGATAATGGTACAAATGGTATGTAGTTCAAATAAATTGGTATTGGCAAGGTCTTTATAAATGTAATGATTGGACTTTACTTTTCTGCCGATATCATCATCACTAGACATTGGCATTGGAATAAGAATAAGATACATGGGGTCACCTCCAAGTAGTTTAAATCCAAGACCATAAGATCCTTTATACTATATTATAGAGATTAGCTCAAGAGTACCCTACTAATTTGGGTCGAGGCCTACCCCTCCATAAGTTTGTTTCTCCATAACTTTGTTAGGAATGGGATATTTTGTATTTTTATTTAAAATCATCCAAATTATCATTATACAACCAAGATTCATCATTAATAAGTGGGTCCTATTCTTGGCTAATAAACGGTGTGAAAATGATAGGATATAGACTATGAAGTTTACCCTTTCCTTTTCATTTCCATTCTATGTAAGGTGGCCTAGATTTAGGTCTTCTAGAGAACTTGGGGTTGTATGGAAGTTTGGTAATGTGAAATGTGTCATGGGTTAAATAATCACATAAGACATTAGCTGAGATGGTAAAATTATTATACATTTCAAGAGGAAGCATATGTGAAGATGATTCAAGACTAGCTAGGTCTATACAATTGGCCTTTTATAATTTGAAAAGTATCTCTTTGTCTTTATCCCTTTTGGGAACCAAATTTAGGCCAAAGTGGTAATTATAAATTTCATACTTAGCCTCCAAATGTTTGCAATGTTCATAGGGATATAAATATCCATTGATAGTGACTTCTATGCCTGAGTGAGAGAATTTGAGACACTGGTGCAATGTCAAAAGGATTGCATAAATTCCATGTATCTAAGGTATACCCAAAATCAAATTGTAAGATAGATCTAGGTCTAACACATGGCATAGTGTATCATGGGTGAAAGGCCTAATAATAATTGGGAAGCTTAAGTTTCCTTGTGATTCTCACTCTTCATTGTCATAGGTCTTGATAGTAATTTTTTATATATGTAGATCAATTGTTGTATATATGAGATGCTTGATAATTTTTAAAGACACAATATTCAATCCCAATCCATTGTCTATGAGGACACATTTGACTTTGTGATGCATTATCACAAATTCAATGTAAAAGGGATTTTTATGA
Organism: Torreya grandis; assembly: GCA_037957365.1. Taxonomy (NCBI): domain Eukaryota; kingdom Viridiplantae; phylum Streptophyta; class Pinopsida; order Cupressales; family Taxaceae; genus Torreya; species Torreya grandis. The sequence goes on along the minus strand of JARHVA010002582.1, from coordinate 466,184 downwards.
ATAGGGATAAGGGATGACATATCACTTTATTCAAAGGTAAACTATTGGCTTGGGGATAGATTTCTAACCAAATCTTGGAATTTTTCTAGGGTTATGTCATTTGGAACTTGGGATTGGCCTTAGAGTTCTATTAGGATGTTCTTATGGATAGTAGATGTACACAATAAGTCTAGAATGGAGATTTGTGTGGGTGTATTTTGAAGTTGTTCCACAATATCATATGGATTTTCCTTAATAGTGGCATATGAATTTTTCTTAGCCATTATAGTGGGTTGGATTGGTTCATGGGCTAGAGGTTGTGGGCCTTGAATGGTAATCTTAGATTGTTGAGTTGGGATTGCACAATTAGGATTGCATACATGACTATTATAACTAGACGGCGATGGAAATGGGCCAGATATGATAAGTCTCAATTTCTAGTGCACTTGGTTGTGGTTATAGGTCAATGACAAGTTATCTGTATAAGGCCCAAAAATAGTAATCCCTAATTTTTGTTGTGCTTGGGTGGGGTCTTAGGTCAAGAAAGGATTACTGGTATAGATGGGTTGATTGAAATTATTTTGTAATGGTCTTGGCCTATTATCACTTGGTCTAGGATTAATGGTGAATGTTGAAATGAAACCTCTCGTAGTATGACCTAATTTTTTTTTGGTCATTTACAACTCCATGATAAGCTTATTAGTTATTGGAATAATTCTAGCCTCAGTTCCTCCCATTTGGTTTATATTTTTATTACTACTATTATTGCTACTATCATCATGATGGTTATCGATACTATTGTTGTTGTTTTTGTTTTATCCTTCATTATTGTTATTGTTGATTATTATTTTTATATTATAGAAAAGGGTTTTGGTAGATACCCAAGTTATGATTGGATGTAGATTCTATATTATCCAATGTAATCTCCCCATTTTCTAAAATATTTTTGATGAGGTGTTTTATCTACACACAACAACATATATTATGTACATAAACACAATGGTATTCATAGAAATCATGCTCTTAGTACCAGTTTAGATATGAAATACCCTCAGGATAATGCTTTAGAATTGGCCAACAAATCATATTAATTATGGCTAGCTTATAAAACACTTCTTTGATAGGTTCACCAAGGTTGATGAAGGCTCAAGAAGTGGGTATTATTCTTGGAAGATGGGTTTGAAAAGGTGGTGGTTCCTATATTAGTGGAGTTGGTGTAGTTTGCTATGATGGATGTACTTATTGAATAGGCTACTAATGAAGAGTAAGTTACATTTGTAAAATGAGTTGAGTAGATGGTGTTTGAACCATTTGGACATGAGGTGACTAAATTACTCCATTTTCAAAAACATTGTTATTAATGTTGTATTACTTGGATTTATCATAGTTATTGGCTTGAATGGGTGTAGATGTTTGCACTTGTACTTAGTTAGGATTTTGACTTGGGTCTACATCATGGCTTTGTTATAATTTTGGTTTGATAAGGTTAATTTGATAAAGCCTTTGTTAATAAGGTCCTTTTAAATTTGTAAACCTTTGTCAATGATCTTTGATAAGGTATGTGCACATTAAAGCTCCAGATGATAGGATATCTCATTGTGAAAATTTTTAGTAAACACAACAGTTAATTTTTTGTATGCTAAACTATGGGTGAAGTGACTAGTAAGTGCTCTTCATCTCTGGAGATAACTTGAAAATATCTCACCAAATTTTCATTTGGCCTAGGTCAAAAATACTACTGAAATCTCATGTTTGATATTATAGGAGAAATGTTGCATAAATTTGTCTAAGGGGTCCTCAAAATTAGATACAAAATTCTTTAACAATTTGAGGAACCACTCCAAAGCCCATCCTAATAGACTTTAAGGGAATAATAGGAGTAAGTAAATGTCACTATAATCCACTAGTTGGCAAGCAACAAATAATTCTATCAAATGGGCCTTAGGGTCTAATTTAACCTTGTATTTATTAAATTTTGATAGTTCATAGCATCGAAGAAATGGTAGCTGAAGATAATCCATGTTTAATAGGTATGAACACACATCATATAACATGATTTTTTTGGTTTTATTCCATACTTGAATGGTGGTAATCACATCCTTTATTTGTTGTAGTTATTTGGCCAAGAATTTGGATGGTAAATTTTGTTGAGGTGGTAGTTGGGTGATCAAAGATGGATTACCTTAATTAGGGTATAATAGAGGTATAGTTTATTACAAATATTAAGTTAATGAGTGAACCTTCCAAGAATATGCATCCATGGATTGGGATGTGATTGTTGAAATTACACGTATTATTGTGTTATATTCTAGTTCAAATTCTATATATAGCCTTATTTTTGAGGGAATTATGTTTGGGATAGAAGGATATGGATTTGGATAAAATATTGTGCTTGTTGAGGTTAAGTAAGGACTTGGTGATGACTAGTCAAACCTAGATAAATAAGGGGAACTTATTATAGACCAAGGCCCTATCTTTGGATCTATGCCATGTGTTTAGTAAAAGCCAATTGCTACTTATTGGCACTTATTGGATAACGACACCTCTTTATTATGTAAACACTAGTTGTGAACTAGATGTTGGTTGGGTGTTCAACATTTGAATTTTACCAATAGACACATGTTATTGATTAGACAAAATATTCAATTGTAAAGGTATATTGGTCTATGACTATTGAGGTACATTTTCCATTACCCATCGAGGTGGAACATATGTTTCCCCTTGTTGAGGTGGCATAGTGTTTTACCTTTGATGCAATGGTAGATTAGATTATGCCTATTATTATGGAATGTTACTCATCACCTATTAAGGTAAGGAACCATTATTATCTTGTTGTTGAGGTAAAACACTAGTCAACACTTGATTACTTAGTCTTTGTGGTTACATGCTTGAAGAATTAACTAATTGAGGATTAGAAGTAGCTTACTATGGTTGGGATGTAGGAATTTCCCCCCATAATATTGTGAAATAATCATGGTATTAACTAAAATAACATGTTTTTATAGACTATTTGTTGGTGTAGGTAAACCACTTTGTCCTGGATTGGTTGATACTTACATATTATTCACCATGTTTGGAAAATTATTCTAAGTAGGAGTAATAGTCACCTCTTCAATAGATGGGACATTGTACATGTCATTGACTGAAGTGATTTATAAAAAATGGTATATACCCAAATTATCTTGACCTATAAACTCAGTTAATACTCTTATTTAAGGATTTAACTCTATGAGTAGAGCATTTGACATAGCCATGACATTAAAATTATGTGATAAATTCAAATAGGTTTGATATACTTGTTACATTTGTATAAATTGGTCCTCCATGAAGCCATTTACTTTAAAATCATATTTGGGTCTTGATTTAACATTGGTATGAGATATTGAGGATGGATACTAGAGGCATGTTCAATGGTTTGGGTATAAGGCATGTTTAGAGTCACTCTAACTAGACTAGGTAAATTTTTAGGTGGGAAGTATGATGGAAACTTGGCCGCTACCTCTATGGATATAGCTTAAACTTCATCCTTGTTTTTAATCAAGTGACAATCAAATTAATAAGGATCATATGTCAATAGCATAGTAACATAATATAATTATTATTGGGCTTGTTCTACATCCGATGACATACTAGCAAGATATTGTGTGGTTTGGTCTTGGTCTTGATCCAAAGATAGATGTGTGTTAACTAAATAATGGGCTAACAAATATTGAATTTGTTCCCTAGATTGAGTAGTGTAAGGAGGATATGGATCTATCTCACAAACATCATCATCACTATAGGGGTCTTGAACAAATTTATCATTTGTGAACACATTATAAGAACCAAGATTTTACATGGATTTGATATAAGTGTAATGAGACATATCCAAATAGATGACTAAAACTCCACAAAGATAGATCTAGAGTTATTCAAACTCTTAAAAACAAGGTATAAAAGATAAATGGTATGAACTTGGTCTAAAAACTTGGTCTTGGAATGGAGCTTTTTCTCTAAAAAATGAGAAATGACAAACTCGATATAACATTAAATGTATTACACAAATGGTCAAGGTAAATGGATAAATATAGATGTCAAATTTGGTAGAAAGTGTTTGAAACAACTGCAATCTAGGTATAAACACATAAAAGGTTGCTAGGTCTTTGGGAATAAGATAAAAAGATAGGCTCAAAATAACTAGGTCTAAGACAAAAGGTAAAATGCTAGGACTTTTGGAAATATGGCCCAAAATCTAGACTTTGGAACACACTAGGTCAAAGATAAATGGGAATTACTAGGTCGTTTGGGAACATGACACAAAATCTAGACTTAGCACAAACTAGGTCTAAAAGAAGATAATTTAATCTAACAAATTTAAAACACTTTGGCTCAAACTAGGTAGTCAGATTTAAACATAAACTCGACATTTGTAAAAAGGCATTGGACTTTAGGCACATATAAGATATACCACTTCCCAAATTTAGGCATAAAAAATAGTCTTTAAATTGAGCAAGGAATTAGTCTAAGTTGCACAACCCAAAATTGAGAGATAAATGTCTAAGCCAAAATTACATGAGGCATAGGAATAAACCAGTTTGAATCTAAAATTATCAAGACTAATTTATAACTTGATTTAGAAGGCTTAGTTTCTTAAATGGACAACAATCTAGACCAAAATTAATGACATAACGATACTAAGAATATACCAAAAAGGCACATGTGGTTTTGAGATCACAATTGGATACAAGGCAACAAGTTTTTCAAATAATTCGAGCAACACAACAATGATATCATGCTATAAAGATATGAAAAATGGTTTATTTCAAAAATTCTAAGGCCAAGATTTGGAATGAAATGGGCATCATAATTACACCTATTTAAAATAAGTGACACATAAAAGTATGAAAAATGACTAAGTCAAAGTGTGGTGTCAAAAAAATGACATAATGCCTCTTCAAACAAAAGAGTGATGTGTAAAATTGACTTGTTTTGAATGTGGTATGACAAATAAATAGTTTTGACTCAAGATAATGTAATTAAAAATAAAAAAATAGAAATACCTAAGTGTAACACCTTGATCCTAAAAATTGACAAGATAGATTCGTATTGTCACATTTTATCTATATACTTACTCTTGAGAAGAAATTATGTTGTTAATACAAAAATAAAAATGTGCATGAAAATTAGGGTTTTAGGCCCCCTCTTCTATCAAGGGTTCGTATGGAGACATGGAACTTTGGGCTACTCACCCTGCATTGACATTATATTTGCAAAAAGTGGGCTTATCTAAAAACTATCAATTTTCATATGTTCTAAATGGTCCCATAACACTAGGGCACCATACACAATTTAAATCCATGTTAACTAGCTTGTTGTGAAAAGGTGTTATCTTTTTTTTAACCACTACATCCATCAATTACTTAGTGTAGTGTAATGTTTGAATTAAACATATGCTCTAAGGTAGTTTCTTAATAACAGAGCTTATTTAAATTCTCAAAAAAACATCTTAGTAAGTTGAACTCAATTTATATACCCATACCATGGAGTGGGGTTTAAGTGATGTTAGAAGATGAATTCTTAGGTCAACACTTTTGTAGATAACCTATGGGGAGGTGATGAACTCCTAACCACAAGTTAAGATGCATGAAATAAAAATGCGGAAGGAATTTAGGGTCATTTTAGGAGCACCCAAATCACTTATATTCTAGGGAGGGCCTTACAAACTTTCATTCCAAACTTTTGGATAAAGTGACAAAGGTAAAAATTTAAGTGTTTTGATCACCTGAGTTTCCTAAAGGGGATGTGGGGAGAGAATACATGTTACACTTGGCTTGTAAAACAAACACAAAAAAATAATCATAAAAATGAAAACTCTTATGAGTATTTAACTAGAGTGTGAGTTCATTTTTAGAAAACCAAATGAAATATGGCATGAAGTTTAGCCCATTGGATTTGTTTGTGTTATGAACTTTGAAAAATAAAAAAGTCAAGTAAATGATTTTTAAACACCAAATATAAATGTTATTTTGAATGAAATAAAGTGATAAAAAGATTTCTTTCTTTGGCCTTTGGGTCCTGAAAAAAGTGTTAGTGGATTTACTTGTTTCTAAAAAACATTGATATCCTTGCATATTAGCTCAAAAAAGCAAAAAATTGCCTCTCTTGAATGATTATGTAGTTACACAGTCAACTGTGAACTATGAAATTTTTATATCATAAAAATATATTCAAAATAGAATGCTTAAAAACTCATAATGAGTGATTTCATGGTTTTTGAGTGATTTTGTAACTCAGTTTGATGATTTCACTACTCTGATAGATGAATTCACAGTTCAGGCAAACCATTTCTAAGTCTTGGGAATAATTTCATAGTTTAGGTATCAATTTTATGATTTTGGGAAACCTATAATAAAACATATAATTACACAAGGAAGATTTCATGATATTACAATGATTTCAATGTTAGTAAAAATAATTTCACTGCTACACAAGATGAATTCATAGCCTAAAAATGTAATTTTTCTACTCATAAAGATATTTTTACTGTCTAAAATATAGATTTCACTACTAAAATTAACAAATTCACTAATCTAAAACAATTTTGTAGTTAGCTAAAAAAAGAAATAAAAAGGACCCTTTTTCTTGTAGGATGATTTTGTAATTTGATCACTAATTTTACCATTTTTGAGCACAATTTTATAGTTTCATAGAGTTGAGGCTAAACCAGTGTGATTTCAAATTTTTTTGAGACAAATTCATAGATTCAACCGATGATTTTGTGGTTTACCTCATTGAATTTATAGTTACACAATCATGAATTTGCAAATCTATAGTCACAATCAAAAACACAAAAAAGTTTGCAATAAATCAAGAAATTAAGCTCTAGAATGAAATATTCTTGGCCCAAAAATCTCTCAACAGACTTGAATCATGCTTATGGGGTGCGTTGTCCCATTGGGAATGCCATCATATAAACAAGGAATCCATAGAGGGGAGGTTAGTATAGTGTTAGTCAAGAAATAAAACTCAAAATAAATACATTAAACACTAACACCTCTAACCTAAACACTAGGGAGAGCATAGGTAACAAGCATACAATAAAAACACAAATAGAAAACAAAATAAATCATCTTTTTACTTTATTTATAGCTCCAAAATAGCTTGTTGAAGTGGCTTGTTTAGCTATATGCATCAATAAATTTGTGTCAATGGAGTTCCATTTTCTCCACCTCTACTTATCACCTTGGTTTGGCTAGTTGTCTTAGCTTAGATTGTGAATTTGGCATGATAACACGACTAGAATAACTTATTTCACCTATTTGAGCATAATAAATTTACACCAGGATATATTTTTGGAGGTGTTTTAGCATAATAACATTGCACCAAGATAGCTTGTTGATCAGTAAGCAAGGTCTTGTATTTATAGCCTCTAAAGTTACCTCTCACCCAAGGTGAATTAAGGTTGAGTTTAAACATGAAATGAATTCAAAATAACCCTAGGTGAGTTGAAACTACATTTAGTTGAGTTAAAAAGGTGTCATGCAATTATGATTTTTAATTATTAGGCATGGTTCTCAAATTATATATTTTTAGATATTTGTGAGAGCTTGACAACTCATAAAAGGCAATGATGAAGAGGCTTGATATTTTGAATTTTTGAATTTCTATTTTTAGATATTCATTAATCATAAATGGATAATTTAGCTAAGAATTTATTTTGGTTTAATTAGTTGATTCTTTTTTATTAACATTTTAGCTCTTTTGAGAATTGTTCAAGTGTCTGGCTTAATGGGTTCATAGGCTAAACTACCAGTTATTGAGTCACAAGATGATTGAGGATGAATCCATGAGAGGTTATTATTGCATGTAGTACAATAACCCAAATAAGAATGCCTTAACATGATTATAAACATTAATGAATGGCATGTAGATGAAATTGGGATGTTTAATGATTTCTAAGCGTAATTGGTAATGTTTGGAAGAAATCAATCTAAAGTTTAGTCAAAAGACATTTATGGCCAGAATGGGGTGTCTACAGATTAGGGGTGATTAGGAGTGATTAAGGATGATGTTGGATCATATGATGTGGTGAAAATACTAGGGTGGAAAAATTAGGTTGTCTACACATAGGATGAAGGAAAACCCTCTACCTTTTTATATAAAATTAGGTTCATGCATTTCGGTAATGTATTTTTTTCTCAAGGGAATCCTAAACCATTTTATTCCCTCTAATCAACCATGCAAAAAAATTTGGGGCTACTTATTGATTATTAGTTGCCAAATAATGGTGTAGTGAAAGTCCAACATCTAGTTGAAATCAAGGAGCCCCTAAATAGAAAAGTAATTATTTCAAAGATAGGTTACTAAATACCTAAGGCCTTGTTAAAATAAATACCTAAATGAAAATAGGTCAAAACAATATACAAAGTGTGTACAAAAAATCCTATGATAGTTCTAGCCTTCTTGATCAAGTCTACAACTGAGATTATTAACATAATGAAGAAAGACAAAAACATCAAACTTCTTTTCAATCCATGTGGAGTTAGTAATTATAACCTATTTATATCTCAATAATGACAAAACCTATAAGGGTTGGATAACATACCATAAATATGCATGATTGAGATTTTTGATAGCCAAGAGGCCTCTCCTAACCCCAATTATAATTCTATTTTGATGAGTGATTTTAGTCAAATAAAATTTCCAAATTGGTAGTTTGAGTGTGGCTTGTAACACCCAATCCATAGGACCTTCTTGCATGCTCTCATGACCCTTCCAAACACCTTTTTGATTATAACTGATCATCCATAGACTTATAAGGCCTGATTCAAGCATAGATAGACTCTATTTCATGTGATAATTCCATCCTCCTAAGTCATGAGCCTATAAGATAGGAGGACTAGGGTTGGACTATAACACCAGGCCCTAGGGTGTCCCATTCTTGGTGCTATTATCCAATCACATTTTGAGCCCAAACAATTGTTTCTTTCCAATTCTTATTCTTCATTATTTCAACCTAGCATGAATACATTTAACCCATGACCAATATATTTTTATAAAATCCCATTCAAATTCAATTTATAAGGGGTTGACAAAGGTTACAAAGCAAACAAGAATACAAGCAAAACCACTGAGGCAAATTTCCCTATTCTCTATATATAGCTAACCAATACAACTACAAGAATATTCAAACCCTCACACTAGTCCCTATCCACCTAAAACACTCTAAGTTTGGAATTTTGACATCTACATAACACTATTGCACAAATAGCATCAAGTGGGAGAACTATGTATGGCTTGATTCCTCTTTAAAGTATCAATATGTAGGCAACGTGCCCACATAAGGGGTATGGATACATGTTTAGTGAATATTACACACACTAACCTCCATTATTTATAAATTTTAATGGGTCTAGGGTTTCAATATTGAATCAAATCTATAAGGATCTCCATAGACATCTAAGCCTCAAAATTTCATAGACAGGCTCACATAGGGACAACAAATAAAACCTATAAAACTTAGATCTCTGTGACCAGTTTGGACAACAACGATAGGAGTGGACTATAACATCAAAACTTAAAGTGTCTTATTTTCACTTCTATTCTTTCACCAAATAAAATCTAGATCTAGGGTCATGACACTATCCTAGTCTTGCACAACCAATTTCAGCCTCTGTCTCAGTTGTCTTTATCTAGTTTTAAGCTAAGTTATATTTTTCTTTATTTATTATTATTTTTATAAAGGTTTAAAAGGCATAATAAATTATAAAAATTAGTAATATAATTATTGAAATATTATTTAGCAATTTATTTATTCCATAACCTTAACTAAATTATGAATAAGACTCCATTATTCCCAAAACTATTAAATCATTTGGTGAATTTGACTTACTTCGTTTATGTATAAAAACCCTAGGGAAAATTCCTCGTTGATTTTTACATTATTTTAATAATTTTTAATTAAATATTTAAATCAAAATTTCACATTAAAATTGTTAAATTTTCCATATTAATTTTAAAAATCATTAATTTAAAACCCTAGTTGAATTTACTGTCCCTTTGAGCACAAAAACCCTTGAAACCCTAGGGAAAATTCCTTGCTGATTTTTCCAATATTTTTTTGATTTTTTCTTGAATATTTAAATCAAAATTTCACATTTAATTTTTAAAAATTACCATAACAATTTTTATGTTTATTTTCTTTCAAACCCTAGTTGCATATACTAGGTCCCTTTGTCTCCCTGAGGTATCACCTTACATTTAAATCATATTTCACATATAAAATCAAAAATGGATTTCACTCATATCAAAACATTTCTTGCAAACGATAAGGAGTCCATACTCAGTATTATCATGTATATGAATGATGAAGTTTACTTTATGATAATAGAAATCTTAATTCTTTCCCTCTCATGTTTACTTTTTATAATAAGGGATGATATTAACAAATTTATTGATAAAAATGTTAAGATTTATTTCCTTCAAAGAAATGTTTAATTTTCCTTAATACAAGATTTAATTAATTTTTAAACATGATATCTCTCAATAACATGTAATTTAATTAAGAATAAAATCCTTACATACTTATAAGATCCATTTCATAAGCTAACAACCACCTGTCAAGTTTCAATGTCATATCTTATGCACTGGAAAGAATTTCCTTCTCCTCTTCTCCCCCAAGAGGGTGATAGATACTTTCCCTCTAACAAGGTCTATGTTATACCCCCTCCAAAAGGTGAGCTAGCCTATACTATTGATCCTAATGCATACATTCAGCCTATAGCTTATTCAAACCCTCTTCAACATATGTGCTTATATGTTCATTCGAAAGCAACTAGGGTTTGTACTTGTGAGAATCTAAGGGATCAAATCACTAGTATGAGCAAGTTAATTTCAGATTTACAAACATATAATCAGCTATTACATGAAAATATCACAACATTGGAAAATCAAATTATAATACAAAAGCCTCAAAGGAAACCTAGTGTCAATCATGTATATGTACCTTCACTTAGTCAATTGGTTGCAAGTAATGTTGCATATCAAAACAAGAAATAAAAATAAAGTAACTCTATAACTAGTCATTAAAAAAACATTCAAAGATCAAATAAGATTTTAGGTGAGGTACTAAGGGAAATGATTAAATCTAAGTTGATCAAACTACCTCCTCTAAATCTAGTGAAAAGGTCCAGATATTATTATGTATATCATAGATTGCATGGGCATCACACATATTCATGTTTGGCATTGAAAAAACATTTACAATAGATAATTGCTAATTAGGATCCTATACAAGATAAATGAATCAAGCAATGCACAGTGACATAGGAACACAATCACAAAGGGTCAAATTCATAAATAGTAAAAAAGTGGTTACCAAAGCATAAATTAAAATAACAAAAATATCAAAAATAAAAATCATAGAAAAAAATAGTACCACAAGCACAGGTAAAATATGAAAAAGATGCAAATCTACCTCTCCAAAATGAGGCTCAACCTTCAAAGCAGTATGGGTTTGGTAAAAAATATATACAATAGTTTTATTACCAAGGTCAAGGGTTGGGAAAGCATTCTCAAGGCATCATTAATCCTATTCTAGTAGGTGATAATGTTTATCACCAAGACTTGGGGTTTACTAAACATCCTAAGGTAAAAAATTCATAGATATAGTTTATCAAAGGAAAATAAACAAATACAACAAAACTCAACACTAGCATTCCATTGGTTCAAGATCAAGATGATAATGATGAGTGGAATAATATAGGTTATTATGATTTTCAAGATACTAACAATGAATATAAATATTTAGAGTCATATACACAGCAACCATTCCCTCATGCTTCACAATCATGCATGATTCCTTTGTTTGATATAGGACACCATGATAGGAAGTCTCTCATGAGACTCATCAGTAAGTATCATTTAATCTTAGTATTTCTTATACATATATTTTTTTTTCTTACTTGTACATATTTTTGAATCCTTCTTTTACATATTTTCTTTCTACTTACACGTAAATAGCTTATTTCCAATTCCTTGTACATAGTCTCCTTATGATTGATTGTACATAGATTATTTCAAAAATATAAAAAATAATATAACATTTCAAAATACCAAAAACAATACAAAGTTTAGGATACAAAAACATTCAAATAATTCAAAATACCAAAAAAATTTCAATAGTATGCATTATCCATGCTTTATGTTTATACTACCATGCTAGACTTACATTTTCTATTTTATGCTATTATTTGTTAATTTATCTACATTACCATGCTTCACTTGATATTTTTTGAGTGTGTGAAGTGACACCTATATCCTTGATTACTTCACTCTACCCATTGAGGGGGCATCCTACTTCTACATTTAAGACTTACACTAATAAATCTACCCATTGGGGGTATCTTCTACATGAATACACCATACAGGTTATGCCATTCCTACACCACACACTCTAGTTATCATGATGATGAAAATTAATTACTAGCTTGCATAGATTACTATATTAACATGCACTAGTATATAGTACTTGTGTATTTATTAGCATATACCTAGTCTTGTACTCCATGTCTTGCATACTTTTACTTACTACTTTGATTAGTTAGATGTGATTGTATTTCCAACATTTACATGATTTCCTTTCTTTTTTTGCATAGCTATAAGTGATTGCATTTCTTAGTTCCTATTTTATCTCCTATATGTGCCTTAGGACATTTGCTAATGTTCTTTGCTTATATTCTTGTGTGTGCCTTAGGATATTTGTCAATGTCCTTTGATTGTACTTTTTTATGTGCTTGTGGCCCTTGTGCCAACCTTATTTGTTTTCAATTATATGTTTATGTGGCATTTGAACATTCCTTGTATGTTTGCTTTCTAGTTTTAGTGACATGTGACCATGTCTCTTATTTTCTTGGCCCCTTGGCCACTATTTTATGCTTCTTAATTCTTGCCTTGTGTGTTTGTTGCTTGATTGATTCTAAACTATTTTCAATGCCATGATCATCATGCATTATCTTGCTTTGTTGGATACCATGATGGACATCATGCTCCATCCCTCCTTGAAAATTAACAACTAAAAACTAACTTTTCTAGTTTTAATTTAGTATACTGCACATGTTATTACATTTTTATATCTATCTAGGCATACCCCTTTTAATCTAACAATCTCCAATACAAACTATGCTATATCTTGAGACATATTTTTGATTATCATTATTATATCATGTATTTTGCAACATAACACACTTACAAGGATTTTTTTTAAGGTAGTCATTATAGGGTCTTCATTCCTACCATCAGAAGAGGGGGCAATAAATAGGGGTTTTGTCATAGAGATCAGAGCTCCTACCGATTGAAAAACCAATTTTTAAAATACTTAGAATAATAACCAACACCTAAACTAGGAAAAATAGACCATAAAAATAGTGATGATTAGAGAATAATGATCAAATTTAGTAAAGGAAAACAACACCATACCTAAACAACAGTGTTAGAAAGCAAGGTGTATTATTTTTGGTGCTCCTATCCAAACAATAAAAAATGGATTTTATAGAAATAGGTAAAAAGGTCAGCTCAACTATAGTTTTCTCACATATAGATTAGTTTAGATTTAGTAGTTTTAGTATAATTTTTCTCAAAGAATCCAGATATAGGGGGCATCATGAACAACATGATGGATCTCACTTCTAGTTTTAGATTGGGTAGTTGGCATAACTTCTAAATTAAAATCCATGTTACAAACACCAGTGATTGGGAGAAATGTGTGTGGTACATTGGTCTTATTTTATTTCCAAGCTTAGTATATTACATAGGCATTGTCAGTAGTTGTGTGACTTATTCCATATGTAGGTAGTTGACATCATTTTGGACTGGATTTCATACAAGCTTAAACTCTAAATTCTCAAATGGCTTCCACATAAGCCTAGTTTCCAGGTTTAGAGTGGCTTTCATATAAGCCTAATCTCCTCCTAGAGTGGCCAAGATTGGCCTAGTTTCTAGTACACCTTTGGCTATCCAAACCACATTATCAAATTATAGAGCATTCATGGGCTTTAGGATCCATCTTATATAACACACATTCATACTAGTATCAATTTATAGCTTCACTTAGTGAATAAAAATGGATCCAAAGGTCTAGCTATCCTTTATATTCTTGAGCCACTTACTCAAAGGGATTGGACACATAGTCCAAACATCAATTAATATATGCATGATTACATACCTTCACTTAGTGGGAAATGATAGAGATAAAGGGCCAACCTATGCGTTATTGAGCCACTTTTGGGGAGTTGAGCACTTAGCTCTATTCATGACATTACACTTGGTACAACACTTACCAACATCACTCAACAACACAAGTTTTGTATTGGTTTGCATACTCGGTGAGGTGTATTCACTCTTTTTTATCCTCTCTCTCTTACCCAACTTTATACATTCTTATTTTAGATATAATGTATCTATTAAGAACTGATCTACTCTTTATTTTTCTCTCATATATTTTCACTTCATAATTCACTCTCTCTATGCACACTCCGAATCACATAACTTCATGAGCTTCACCGTTGTAGGTAAGCATAGGTACACTTTGTACTTTTTCTTTATCCTAGTATTTCACTTTACTAAATCACTAGAATAAAAGGAGGGAAAATATAGTCATATAAAATTTCCAAATGGGTAGCTTGAGTGTGGTTTGTGACACCCAATCTATAAGACCTTCTTGCATGCTCTCATGACCCTTCTAGACACCTTTTTGTTTATAACCAGTCATTTGTAGACTTCTAAGACCTAATTCTAGCTCAACTACACTTTATTTCCTATGCAAACTCCATCCCCCTAAGTCTTGATCCTATAGGATAGGAGCATTGGGGTTGGACTATAGTGCTAGATCTTAGGGTGTCCTATTTTTAGTGCTCCTATCCAATCACATTTTGAGCCCAAATGGCTACTTCCTTTCAATTCTTATTCTTCATTATGTCAGCCTAACATGAATACATTTAACCCATGACCAATAGATCTTTATAAAATCCCATTCAAAGTTAATTTAGAAGGGGTTGGAAAATATTACAAAGTAATCAAGAATACAAGCAAAACCATTCAGTTAAATTTCCCTATTCTCTGCATATAGCCAACCAATATAAATACAAGAATATTCAAACCCTCACACTAGTCTATAACCACCTCAAGCACTCTCAATTTGGAATTTTTTCATCTATATAACACTATTTCACAAAGCACATCAAGTGGGAGAAATACATGTGGCTTGATCCCTCTTCAGAGTATTGGTATGTAGGCAACATGCCCACATAAGGGGTGTGGATACACATTCAGTGCATCTTACACACACTAACCCCCCTCTTTCTCAAGTTTTATCAAGCATAATGAAGGTCTAGGGTTTTAATATTAAATAATTTCTACAAAGAGCCCCATTGGAATTCAAGCCTTAAAATTTCACAAGTAGGCTCACACAGGGACAATGAATAACACCCAAAAAATTTAGATCTCTATGACTAGTTTAGATAATAATAGTAGGAGTGGACTATAAAACTATAACTTAAAATGTCTTATTTTTGATGCTCCTATCCTTTCAACAAATGAAAGCTAGATCTAGGTTCATAACACTATCCCAATCTTACATAGCCAGTTTTAACCTCTATCTCAGCTATCTCAATCTAGTTTTAAGCTAAGTTAAATTTCTCCTTATTTATTGCTATTTTTAGAAAGGTTTAAAAGGCACAGTAAATTATACAAATTAGCACTATAATTATTGAAATATTATTTACTAATTTATTTATTCTAGACCCTTAACTAAATTAGGTATAAGACTCCATTATTCCCAAAATTGTTAAATCAGTGATTAATGGATGCTCAAACATAATGGAGCTAGGTGATATTTCAACATAGGGGTAGGAATTTTATTGATATCACATATGGTAAGAATCATGACCTTTAGTTTTAAGCATGAATTTGAATGAACTGATAATGAAGAAAAAAATGAGGCCTTATTTTTAGAGATGCTCATCACTAGGAGACTAGGTGTTGAGAACTTATGAATCGAAGGTAATTGACAATTGGTAACTAATAAAGTCTTAGAAATTTATTAGACCAAAGATAAAAAACTTCAACTATATAATAAAATAATCCATGAAATCAACAAATAATTTGATTTTGACTCCAGTGAATCCATTCCTAATGAAAGTAACTTACTAACTCTATGGCTACCTCTTCTCATTTTTGTCCAAATCTAAACATACATGATCCAGGTTTTGTAGTTTTTATTAGGTCCAAATCCATCATTCAAAAGACACTAAATGATCCAAATATTGCCTACATAGGAGAAGTTACTAGCCCTTTGGTCCTTGATTTGATTGAAAATGATGAAACAATCTTAGAAATTTTATGGGACTATGACCATCTTCCCATTTCACATCATAATAGTGTCTTTGCCCTCACTTGTTAGCCCAAGTATACCCTTGGGATATACTACTATGATTCTTATTGTAAGATATAGGGTCATCTCTCTTCATATGATGAGTGTGATGTCTTCAAAGTATATGATGAAAACTCCAATATTCCTCCCTATCCTAATGAATTCAAAGAAGGGAATGCCTCCATGATTGAGAATACCATAGAGATAAATATAGGGATTGAAGAGAACCCTAGGATATTTAAGATCTAATCCTCACTCCCCTCAAGAAGTGGAATACCATAAGAATTATTTTACCAAGTTATCCAAAATATTCACCTTTGCTTATGCAAACATGATAGGCATCCAAATTAAAGTAGTTGTACACAACTTAGTCACTATTCCAAATGCAAATCCTATTAAATCAAAGATTAGGTTAGTTAATATTGAGGTCATGTTAATGGTTAAAAAATAAGTCATCTCATAATATTGATGTAATTGTACAATATATAACATGTTATGATTTATTATCCCTTATGGTTATCTATTGTAAATATTTCAAAGACATGTTATTAATATGTGTCAATCAAGATGAGTCATAGAAAGTCATCTTTCACTATCATAATGGTGTTTAATGTTGACACATAATTCCTCATAAAATTAATAAGATCGGATAATTTTGGTTCACTCTTTAGCATGATGCCATTGAATATGTAAAAATTTGAGAAGTGTTAATACTTCTCCCATGAGATTCATATTCCCACTCAGGCACTCAAACGCATAGTTACTTCATGACCCTTCTCCCCTTGGGGGACAAACTTAGTTGGCAAGCTCTCTCATGGTTTCTTAAATGGTCATCACTTTATTATCATGGAAAAAATTATTCACTAAGTGGGAAGAATATATGTCTTTGAAAATAGTTAATGGATCTATAATTTCCAATTTTATCTTAAATTAGACCATTTCTTGGTGTCATATCCCACTTTGGAATGTAATAAATAATGTGTTCTACTATATAGTTGTATGAGACATTTTATTATTGAGATATTTTTTTATCTAATCTAATGAGTATTTAATTCATGATAATATATTGTGATATTGAATTTATATTACAGTTGGATGTATTTTAATTCAATATTATATTTGATTCATGTTTTTACTGAGTCATTGTTGATGTCATTTTGTGATCACAGGTAACACTCAAATGACTGAGCTAGGTATGATCTTGGAAGACTTTTCCAAACTATCACAATAGATTCATACAGGTTAATGAAAAATGGGGTAAAGAAAGAGATCCATTATAGTCCACCATGTCCCTTGTATGTTTGTTTTCTTTCTATCCATTATTGTGCATATTTGGATTTACTAATTATTTTCAAGCCATAATTGGTTTGTAGCTAATTTTTCATGCTTTGTGTGTGTTTTTTATCATTAATATTAGCAAGTTATTTGTGTTTTTAGGATAATGACAACTAAAGCTTATAATGGAGATTCAGATAACTACATTAGTTATAATGTAAAAGCCTTTAATTTTAATGTTGTCATGTCCCTTGTAAGTGAGCATATTTTGATACCTTAGTTTTTTTGAGGCCTTTAACATCTAGAATTTACACAAAGATAAATATTTGGAGGCTTTTTCTTGGTTTACATCATTAGGACATAATGATTGATAACTAAATTTTATTGAATTACATGGGCATGTGTTTTCTAAGACTTAGACTTAGGCAATGATAATGATGAAAAGGGAATTTTACCCATATTGTATCATTATGAAAATGTGACAATCAACTATAATCAAATGAACTAATAATTTGATTTAGTTTAAATTGATAAATTATTGATGGATATCATTGGAGTCATTTTTTTAGAGATTGCTGACTTGTGATAGGATGTTAGATGAACAAGGAGAGAAGTAGGGGTTGTCTACATTTTTTATCGCAACCATGATGAATGTTAGTCATGGAGCTCAAGGGGTTTTAGATTATGAAAAAACACATAGACACAATGAAGAGTGTGGATGTTGTAGAGGAATAAGGAAAATTAAAAATAAAATATAGAAACAAAGAGAAATTCCATTCTACAAAGTAAGTTATTTTTTTTCAGTTTGTTCACTTCCATGCATAGTTATTTTAGTCATTTTTCAGGAAACCTTAGGTGGATAAACATGCTATAGGAAGAGCCTCCACTCTTCTTATATCTTTCCCATAAAGGTTGTAATTTTTTCCATATACTTAGCTTCTATAAAAATTTGGATTTAAACATGGAATGTTGTTGGGATGGAAATATTGTTGCTTGTTTAAAATACCTTGATGGGTATGCTTGGTTTTAGTGCATCATACCCTTAGATGACATATAGATTTAGTGAATGTATATAATTATATGAGTATTAATATCTTATTTATCATCTTGTCTTGAAAATGTTATTATTTGATTCAAAATCATGTTTTTTAATCTCTTTTTTTGAATTTATGTTGTGTGTTGTGGATGTTATGTGAAACCTTGGCAATGGTGGAATGGATCTGTTTCTAAACTATGGTTCACATTTACCTTTATGATTATGGGATTTTATGGTGACATATTCCAATCCAAAATTGATGTTTGGGGTGGGTAGGGATACCACTAGATGGATGGAATTAGGTTTCAAATTATTGTTGTTGTTCAGCTTTAGAGAATATTGTTAGTGGTCACCTTTTTCCTAGAGGTTGAAGTAGACCTATAGCTATGCCAATGATTAATGAGACACTTTATAGTTGGTAGGATTATATAATATACATTTAATTCTCTTGGAAGCATATTAATTATATTTATAGTTGATGTTTCTCCTTCATGTCTTTAATTTATCAATATATTTGTAAAGTTATATTACAACACTATATTATATCTTGGTGTAATTCCTTTTAATTGATTATTATGACATTATTATACTAGTTGGATGATTTATGTAGGTTTTAATGTGTTTAAAACTAAAATATATATTATCAAATCTAGAGTTAAAGGGTAGAGATAGACTAGGGTACAAGGATTGTAGACTATCTCTAAAGAAGGCCAATTAATTTACAAATTTAGGTAAACAAGTTTCTAAATTTATATAATGAGATATACTAAAAATAGAAAGTAAATATACACTAGATATTGAAATGATAATAAAAATAATATACTTAGTTGGTTTTGATTATAATACATATCTGATATGGAACATGATAGAAATAGATTTGACTAGTACCCTGGATCAGTCATATGATTCTATTAATTATACCTTTGTGGCCTCAAACACTTGCATCAAACTAGGATGGTTATGTTGATAATTGTATCTAACCTAGATGTAAATTTCCAATATGAAATATATTATGAATTTGGATGAGACCACCTAGGATATTCTAGGTTTTATGTCACCTTCAGTCTAGTGTTCTCATATTTGGCTCATGGACTATCACTCCTTGTCAAATAGAAAAACCCTAGCTCTTCATCTTTGTAATGGATGTGGGAAAAATGGGTTAGTAGGAACATAATATTATGATAACCTGAAATACTCCTATATCAATGGGTGATGACTACTTAGACACTACTTTGAAGACAACCTTAGAATCATACAGTTTTCCTCTACATGTGGGCTTGTGTGTACATGAGGATGCAATGTGTGATAATCAAGTACATAGATTGCCCTATCTTGTAACTTTGAAAATATGACACATGGGTTGATAATTTAGTATTTAAAACCTATATATGTATTTTCCATATGATTGATATGGAAATAATAGAAAATAAGGAAGTTTTTCTCATTTGAATATTAGATTGAATGTTTTTGGTATTTTTCCATGTGGGTTATTTGGTCTGTGCTAGGTGAGGAATGAATGATGGTTGATCTTGTGTGTGTGTGTGTGTGTGTGTGTGTGTGTGTGTGTGTGTGTGTGTGTGTGTGTGTGTGTGTGTGTGTGTGTGTGTGTGTGTGTGTGTGTGTGTGTGTGTGTGTGTGTGTGTGTGTGTGTGTATCAATCCCATTTGTAGAATATCTCTCATTAAATTTGGGTAGGACAATTACATTTGGGTAGGACACTTGTATCAAACTGGTATTTGACTAGGATGTAAGTGTCTAGCCAACTCAAAAATAGGCATAGGTCCAAAAATTGTAGAGATACAACTTAAGTAGATTTATAATATTCTAAGCATGATATAAGGTTTGAGTCATTAGAAAAACATTGGTCAGATTAAGAGATAAGTAATTTTGTATAAAGAGATAGTGTATGCAAGACTTTCGATAATGGGAAGGGTTTAGAAGTTAAAGGTACATCCATGATATGTATTTTAAAATTCTAAAATAGTAAGGTGTTATATAATTTATAAATAGTGTCTACATTTCCCACCCTTTAATATAGTAATGAAATTACTAGTTTAAAGGAAAATAAATGCATTCCTAGGTGTGTATAACACACCTTGCCTTTGCATGATTTCAACTTGAGTGATTTGCTGGTGATTAAACTGTAACCAATAACATGTTATAATATATAATTAGTGCATATAATCTGAAATAAAAATCATTTAAATGATTGAAATATAAAGAGAAAAAGGTTTAGGAGACAATTATGTATCGATGCAACTGACTTGCCTTTTTGGTAGTTTGATTTAAAAATATGTATCATTATGAAACATTAGATATTAAATTAGAGAAAATATAAATATGGAAAGTAAAAATATATAGATATATTTGAGGACACTTACTCCTAACCTTGGATATAAGGTGAGTTTCCACCCGGTAGTTGAGATTAACTCAATTGTGTAACCTAATCACACTTATAATCTAGTGAGTAGGAGTGAACTAAGTCAAATCACATTTTGAATATGGTAAGGTTGGATGATGTAATTAATTTTATATAAAATTTTAAATATTTAATTATTTAATCACCTCAACCATATCAAAAACAAAAAAAACTACTACAATAGATTGGCTCAATATAGTCTATAATAGTACAACTTATTGAGCTAAAGTCCATAAAAGTGTTCTAAAATATGAAAGCTGATTTGATTTTTAAATTTTGGTTCCCCTTACATAACATATGCAACTTATATATGTCTCATGTTGAAACTTGGGTATAATAATGGTACCAATTTATAGAATTTTACCATCTGAATCATATAACTACGAAGTTTGGCCAATTTGAAAATTATGAAGTGTGGAGAATATGACTCCATAACATGCCCCCACTATAATCTAAAACTAAAAATTGGTGTAAATGTGGATAACATGTTTCCAAAAAATTCCCCCACTATATGGATTTTAAAACTAGTGTGTGGAAAACATATTTCCAAAACATGCCCCCACTGTAATCTAAATCTATGAAGAATTTGGAAGCCATGCCTCTATGGCATGTCCCCACTAATATGCCCCAATTTTTTGAGGTGAGTGAAAGTAAAAGTAGTATTAATCTTACCTTAAGAGGATAAGCTAATAATGTAAACTATGATTTTATCATGTAACATATAGGAGAAACATGTCTAGGTAGATATATCATTAAAGAGTGTAAAATGTGATCACATAAAGTCCTAAAATACATGATATAGATCATGGAATTATCTAGATAGCAATAATACAAGATCATAAAGTAATTAATCACACACACAAGATCACTCAAAATCAAGATAAGATAATCAAGGAAGTGCGTAAAGGAAAATCATGGAGCATAAACAACCAACACAAACATATCATATAAGTCCTTAGATGTATGTGTTAGCAAACAATGTTAAGTAAATAGCATATTGATTACATTGAAAAATATATAAGCATGAATAAAGCAATGTGTAAGTATATAATATCACACATGATAATGGAAAATGATCATAAAATGATATAACATTGGTGTATCATGATCAAAGAAAAGTATGTCCCTAATGTCCACATGACATGAGTAGAGGGAAGGCCCAATGTCTGAAAATGAAAAGATTATTTATGTGTATCCATTTATAAAAATAAAATTATGCATGAAACACGTGTATATATAAATAAATGGTATGCTATCCACCAACATGGAACCAATAACATATTTGCCAAGGATCTAATAGAACATGTAAATGCTGAAACTAGTTTTAGATATTTGAATTTTTGTTTGATTTTTTTGGTATATATTTTTTGTTTTGTTTTTGGAATAGGTCACCTTGTGACACTAATTTTGATCCTTTACATTGTTTGAATCATGATTAGATATATTTAAGTGGTGTATATCATGTTCCTCCTCATGTTTTCATGTGCAACAAAAGAAACAATGCTATCATTTGCAATATGGGTGAGTTTGCCTTCATGAAAAAAAGATATACTATGTTGATTTTTTTCAATTATTTATTCCATTTGATATAGAAAAAGAGTGCCCAATTTAAATTCATATGAATTTTTTTGTGGCATAACCCAAACTTGTGTTTTAACCACTCTAGGACCAAAATCAATTGGTAGTGTTATGATGCCCAAGGAGTCTTTTTGTTATCATCTAAAAAAGACCATTCATGACTTATATGTCTACTTGAGGTCACTTTACCATTAGTATAGAAATTTAAACATCTTAGGGGCCATTTTGATCCAATTTTAGTCACATGACAACCAAAAATAAAACCCAAGTTGAGAGAACACCACATGAGACCTAAAATGACACAATTCATTACTAATTTAGATCCATACACCCTCCAAAAAGGTAATTTACATCTCCCCAAGAGGATTAAGGTTAGCCTAGACCTATTTTTAAGTCACCCTCCAAGTTAGTTTTTATGAGAACACTATATAAACTCTACTCTCACACTCTTAAACCCTAGGTGGACATTATCACAAAGAAACACACAAAATTACCACTCCACATTTAGGAAAATCTCTTAATTCTACTAATATTATATTCACTTAGCTCATACATTCAATAATAAAACCCTAGCATAGGTATTCAGATCTTAAGTGGCTTCTAAGGCATCCTCTCATGCATTCACACTTAGCCATTTTAACATTCACATGTACTTACACCAAGAGCTTAGGCAAGATAACTACATCTAGGTTGATCCATCTTTAGAATATTGGTATGTAGGTAGAATGCCCACATAGGGGTGTGGATCACACATACAACACATCAGAATGATTAAACCCTTTTCTCATGGTGTTCTTTCAAACCCTTAAAAACATGAAAAACTAGGAATTTTTGAGGAAAATATATCTAATAGAAAAATTATTGATCAACAGACCTAAAATCTAAAACAATGCTATAATAGGACCTAATCAACAAAACCCAAAAATAATTAGGAAAAAAATTAGAAGGATATTAACACCAATCTAAGGACACTACCACCATATTTCTAATAATGGTGCTAATGTCTAATTATGACACTAATGTCCAAGATGGTTTCTGACACTAGGATCCTATTTGTGACACTCAGACTAGCTTCTATATTAGTTTCCAACACTTGGATCATCTATATCAAGTGGTTTATAAATAAGTCATTACTTGGAATATTTATTACTATTTTTAGAAAAGTCAAACCTAGTCAATTTTATAAAAAATTAGTGGTTGTATTTATTGCATAGTTTTTCTTGATTTAGTATACTCAAATTTTTAACAAACATATGATTTAATTATACTAAGTCATAAAATGTTAAAACATTTAGTGAACCTAACTTAATTTGAACATTGTAAAACCCTAACCTTAGATAAACCTAAGGTCTATATTTATAGCACTCAAATTTTAGATCCATATATCTTCTAATTTTTATTTCATATAATCATGATAATAATGATAGAAGAAGTTTATCACTTTTTATTTTAAAGTTTAGTACTTTCATCTACATGTTTGTTTCCTCTAATTCAGAATGAACTTAGAAAAGACATAAATACATGTATAGATGATGCCTTATATTAATTGAAATGTATGTCATATTTCATTCTATCTTGAGCATGATATTGTTCTCTTATGCATAATTCAATTAAGAAACAAATCCTTACACACACAAAATTTAGCACATAAGCTAACAACCAGGTTGCAAGTTTTAATGCCATATATTATGCATAGGAAAAAATATCCTTCTCCTCCTCATATCCATGAGGGTTATTTCTACTTTCCCTCTAAACAAATCCATGCTATCACTCCTCATACTATTGTTGTTAATGCCCATACCAACTTATCTACATCTCTCCCCTACAAGATGTGTGCCTACATGTTCAATAAAAAACAATAAGGTTTTGTACTTGTGAGACTCTAAGGGATTAAATTACCAGTATGAGAAAGCTAATATTTTATTTACAAAATCAAAATTAATTATTAATTTAATAGGTCACATTATTACCAAATCACATTACATGCACACAGTCTTTAGAATATGCTAGCATAAATCATGTATATGTATCTACACCTAATGAGTTTGTGCTTAGAACTCTTTCATATCCAAATCATAAATCACAACAAATCACATATAAAGTTACTGATTCAAAAATAATTCAAATATTAGATAAAAGTTAAAGTGAGGTATTGATATCACCAAATCTTGCACCTTAAAAGAAGTTGTTCAAGATTCTTCTAGATTTGGGCAACATGGTAACATTTCCATTTATGTGGGTGTACCTATATTTGAAATGAGCCTCTAGATTTAAGGGCTAGCTCCCTAAATGTATCTTGAAATGCTATTATCTATGTCAATTGATTACTTATGGGGAAAAGAGTTAGAGATTTCATGAATTGAACCTAATCTAAAGGAGGTGATGCATCGAATGTTCAAAGATCCACTATCAAGATTAAACTTATTAGCACACTCATAGTCTATGAATAGAACTAATGCAATGTCTATAATGGTTTCCAAGAAATAATGTTTCACCTAAAGGTCAATTTTATAGACTTAGGCTGGAGGGAAATGAGGGTAAGACTTGATTGGAAGTACTTATAGTCAAATATCCACTCTATACTTGAGACATCAACCTTAAGACATGCTAGATGAGCTACAAGTAAAGTTTAGTATCACTTAGGCTAAACTTAAACCTACAAAGGGAAGATGAAAACCACTTTTACATATCAAAAAAATATAAAAACACTAAGCACATATTATTAAAAAACTACAAAATTCTCTTTTAATTATTCCAAGAGGTATAGAATATAATTTTTGATAGAGTCTAGTCATACCGGCTTAAGGGATGTTTAACAATAACTCAAAGGCTATGTTCATAGAAAAAGAGAGTAAGAGAGAAATTTTGTCATTGAAAAAGGAATCAAATGAGAAAAAATCCCTTTAAATCATAGTTAAAATTTCATCCACATTTATTCTCATTCAATATTCTTGATTGATCTAGGTCACTTTAGCTCGTTGCATAGTTACATTATTCCCTCATTGATGATCCCTAACAGTTGCAATAGTGGGATCAAGTTGTTCTGAGATAGGTTCTAGAATCAATGTAGTTATGACCATGACATCAATATATTATAGTTTTGTATTGGTGTTAAATTATCCTAACTATTTTGTTGAGGCATGCAAAAGTGGAGAGAAGGGTCCTTTTCATGCAGTTGGTCCTGGAGATGATGCCATTGGAGTCTACGTGTATGCCATCATGGCACCCTTTGAAATGCTAGCTCTGGTTCAAAATAGATCATGATTAAACTCATCCCCATGTTCATAGGTCCACCAAAAATGGGAAAAATAATCTCCCTTTTGATCTTATTAGGTCTAAATAGAACAATTTTTTCCTTCGAGCATCCATAAAAAATGATAAATCATCATGTACACAGGTGCTTCTTCTAATAATGGCAAACATAGTCACATGCCTATATTAATATTTAATGGTTATCCATTCATATCATTTAACTTGAATACCTCAATACATCCCTTTAATGGAATTTTTCTAATCTATAATGGTGGTAGGATGACCTTACAACACTTGTTTTCCTTGGTTGAAAATGGATTTATTATATTTTGTCAAAAGTCCTGGGCTCACCTTTGTTTAAGTGGATTTTAACTATGACTTATATCATTGAATCATTTACCTTTTCTCATATTATATGATCTCTATGGTACTAGTTAATATAATCCCTTGGATCTATCCTTTACCTATCAACTCTATTTGAGTTGGTGCCACTTGGTAGTCTTACATTTGCACTTAAGATCCACTATCAATCTACCTATTTTACATGATTACACCATGTGGTTGCCTCTCAATCTCTTTAACCCTTTGAATCATCTCACACAATCAATTTATCTTAGTATAAATGAATTCCAACTACTAGATCTACTTGCATTTGAAAATAAATGGCTATTTATCATGGTCTAAATTTAATGTCCAAGTGACCATCATTTGATGTCTGCAAGACCATCATTGACGTCTTCACAACCATAAAATTTAAGACTATAATGGTTTTTTTCCATAGATTAAAGTTGAAATTTTTAAAAACATCTCCCATTATTTGACCAACTTTGAAAGCTTGGATCTAGAAGCAAAAAGGCCATAAAGGAACCAAATTTTTAGGAGACATTCTTGATGCTAAAAGGATTATGCCCACTTGATCCACTAGCTCTAGGAGATTTATAAGTGTGTTTAAAAAGTATTCAAGTGAGATTACCTATGTGTCTTACATCACATCTACATTCTTATCACTGATCATTTGAATCTAAATGGCTATTTTTTGAGGCTTGAATTTGACACTTGCATGAACGTCTTGCTCTACGTGACCAACTTTGATACTGCATAAATTGAGCTAGAAATCTTACATAGACATGAAACTTAAAAAGCATGTTCTTAGCATGAATAAATATATGGAATTAAATTATTTTGGCTCACAAGGATTTCTAAGGTGCCTTTATTAAATTCATAAATAATTTGACCAGTGTGTTTCCATGTGATGTGAAAGATAGCCTAGCCCCTTAGACTTGATAACTTGAACTTTGAAGGCTTAGATCTTGAGATAAAAGACTCATCGAGATATGAGAATTGTAGAGAATGATCTTGGCACTAATGAAATTGATCATGCATGGTATGATGGTCATGTGAGGCTTCCTAAGCTCATTTATAAAATACACAAACATGTTGACTAGTCTAGTTCTTCATGATGTCTTGATGATGGTTTAGTCCTTAAACTCGTCCAAATCATTTTGATTCAATCTTTCAAGATCATGATGAGTTTTTGAGATTTTTTCAATCTATTCCATGTCCCTATGAGATTATGAACACTATGAGATCTTGTATAGATAAATTTTGAAGGCTTAGATAAATAATTTCTCTAAAACCATTCAATTCCATCAGAGCTTTGCATTGGGCATATTGCTATAGACATTTTTCCCGATGGAAATATCTTTAGGCTTTTGACAAGGATGTTTTGTTTTGGACATTTTATTTGAAAGAATTATATATGTGGGACTTTTATACTAGACAAAATGTCTAAAATAAAATAGATTTAGCTTTTTCCTTTAGGATAATTTCCCCAAAAGAATTATGCCTTGTACTTTTATTGTAGATAACTTTTTAAAAATAACTCTATCACTTAGCCAAATACCCAAAACAATTTTTTTGAGAGAATTATGCCTTTGGAACTTATGCTTGCAAAAAACTTAATTCGGGCATTTTTTTCAAAGACATTTCCTTCAAGATTTTTACAAATACATGAAACCTAAATACCCGAGAACAATTCTAGCACTTAGCCAAAAGTTGAAATATTTTCTAATTGTAATCTAGGCTTTTTTGGACTTGTTCTTGTAACTGCTTGGACACTATGAAAACCTACCACTTGAATATATGACTCTAAAATGACCTCCAAGACACCAAATGACATAAGGATTAAACTAGACTATGACCAAAGATAGCATGGCATATGAAATGAAATCAAATGAGCAACAACATACCATATGACATTATAAAATGCCCATATACAATATTTTGACTATAGGGGGTTGATCCATTTTGGATTGTGTAAAAATGGTCAACATTCTTAATGATTTCCCAATGGTGGTATGCTTGTTATGCCATGACCAGTTGACTAATCCTATCCATTGGGTTATGAAGTCACAAGTATACAAGTTTGACATATAAATTGCCCTCTGACAACACAAAACAATGACAAAAAATAAAAAGAACAAGACACAAAATATAAATATACATGTTCTTCATAAGCACTTATGAAACCCAACATAATAAGAAAGAAAACACACACCTAATTTAATATTTAAAAAATTGTCCTTTAGTTATCAATAGTAGGGTTTCAAATGTATCCCATTCATAGGCATATGAAGCTCTTCTCCATTCATCCTTACTAATTTAAAAGAATTTATTTGCTTGCACTTGATGATTACATATGGTCCACTCCATAGGGTATCAAATTTGGTATGTCTCCCTAATTTTTATCTATCTTCATCCCATTTCAATACTATGTCACCTTCTTGAAATGATCTTGGATTTGCATTCTTATCAAAATACCTCTTCATTAGTACTTGGTTATGCTCCATAGCTTGATGAGCTTTATCTCTAGTCTCTTGAAAATCCTTTAATTCTATCAATCTCACCTCCATTGGGGTATTCTCAATAAACTCTAATTGATGTGCTAACTCTAAGGCATGAAACTCTTGAAAGATAAACAACCTAGGTTCCCTTTCATAGAAAAACACAAAAGGAGAATTCCCTATTGACCTCTTACGAGTTATCCTATCAGCCCATAAAGTTGTCTTAAATTTGGTGTGCCAAGCTCTTTGGTTATGATTCAAGGTTATCTTAATGATTCTAATCATATTATTGTTAGTGGATTTATCCAACCCATTACCTTGAGGGTAATAGTTAGATTAAGTGCTCAAGAATATGTCATTATTATTTATCCAATTAGCTATCTTAACACTCATAAAAGTAAGAGCATTATCTGAAATACTATTAAGAGTGCCAAACCTTGTTATGATTCTCTCATAGAAATCCAAGATAACATTATCATTAGCTTCCTTCAATGCTACTATCTCAACCTATCTTGTAAAATAGTCAATTGTCATGAGTATCCATTTATGACTAACACTTTATGGGGGACTTATTATGCCAATGAAATCAAGACCCCATGGCACGAAAGGTTGATCAACTTGGATAGGCTTCAAAGGAAGATATGTAAGCTTCTATTTTCCTAAAAATAAATAACATTGTACACACCTTCTCACCCAAGTGTGGTAATCCTTGAAGAGGGTGGGACAATAATAGCCAGCCCTCATGATCTTGGTAGCTATGGTTCTTAGAGAGAAATGACCTCCTGTTGTCCCATCATGAAAGTTCTCAAGCAGCACCCCAAGCTGATCATTATCAATACATATCAATAACACACCATTTATGTCCATCCTAAAAACCACACCATCCACAAGACAAAAGGGAATAAATTATAATGTAAAATATATCCTTTTTTATCTACTCATATTATTAGGATACTCACCGTTTTGAAGAAATCTGATGACATCCTATGTCCTACTTTGTGGAGGCAATGAACCTACTGATTGGGAACAATCATGATTAAATAGAGCCTCTTCCTTTGACTCATGAAAATATGAACATATATGTTCACAAATTCCTTTACCCCTTATCAATTTTGTCACCTTGATATCAACCTCATATTCCATTACTTTAGTGATCCACCCTGCCCTCTTTTCACTAAGATCTTTGCTCAAAATAAACTCTTTGGCACTAGGATGAGAGACCATAACATGAATATTATTATTTTAAACCATATTTATAAACTTATTTAATCCCCTTAAAATAGTAAGGACTTATTTCTCCACAATGGTGTACTTGAATTCATAATCTTCTAAACCTTGACTAAATAATGTGATTTATTTCTCCATACCCTCATCATTATTTTGCATTAACATGGGTGAGATAGTATCAAGGTTATCAAATGAATACAAAATGAAGTCTTTAGTAAAATCAATATTCACAAGAGTAGTATCTTTTAAAATTGATTTATTTATGGCTTCAAAACTTCTCTTACCCTCTTTGGTCCAAGAAAAGTCGTGGTTCTTCTTGAGCACAGTTGTGATAGGTTTCACCAAAGATGCAAAACCAAGTATGAACCTCCTTAAAAAATTTATCTTGCCTAAGAAAATTTGATTACATTTCTTATGAAATGGTAATTATAAGACTATAATAGCCTATATTCTTTTAGGATCAATAGTCAAACTATCCTTGGATATGATATGTCCTAAAAATGTACCTTCATGAACAACAAAGATGCACTTATTTGGATTAAGAGATACTCCATATTGCCTAAATATTTTAAACACTTGTTTCAAGTGTTTCATGTGTTCATTAACATCTTTATAAAACATTGTTATATCATCTAGATAAACCAATAACATATCATTAATCAAATCTTTGAAAGCCATATCCATTACTCTTTGAAATGTGGCACTAGCATCAAACATACCAAAGGGCATATTCCTATACGCAAAAGTCACACATTTTGTAATGAGGGCTATCTTAAACTAATTATATTCATTAAATAAAATCTTGTTATAGCCTGAATATCCATTTAGAAGATAGAAATGTTGAGAACTTGAAACCATTTTCAAAGTTTGCTCCATTGAGGGTAGAGGATAGTGATTTTTGAGTGACACTCTATTAAGATCTCTAAATTCTACACAGTCTTATCTCCCCATTATTATTTATAAAAATCACAAGGTTATCTACCCATGTTTAATGCTTCATGAGAAATATTATCTCTGATTCAAGGAGTTTGTTAAGCTGTAACCTCATGAGTTTCTCAACCTTATAGTTGATGGGTCTTGGCTTCTATATAATCGATTTAAATCTAGGTTCCAACTCAATGGTATGGTGTGATAAGATAGGATAAAATAATTTGAGGTCATTATATTCCCCAAAAAATATATCATGAAACTCTCTACACAGCTCCATGAATGCTTGCTTCTCTAATGTAAAACATACCTTTCCTAGTTTGAGGAGTTTGTCCTTAAAGATCAAGAATATTTCATAATTATCCTTTTTGTATACATACTCAATTTATTATTCTTATTTTGACCATTATCATTGAAGATAATTTCTCAATTCACCAAACCTTTAGGTATTTAATTGGTTCTTAATTTCATAATCTGATCACCCAATTGTTCTTGGAGCCTCCTTTGATTTCTTAAAGAAAACTCAGTCTCATTTTACAAGAAGCATGCAATGTGTTTGTCATTATAAAACACTAGCCAAGAAAATTTATTATCATGTACAAAAGGCTGAATAATGATCTTAATATGAAACTATTTTCCCTCCTCTTTTATGGCAATTGGAATATCAAATTGAGCTCTTGTGGCAGCTAGTCTATTAGCACGAGTATTCTTCTCCCTTAGGATTGATTATATATTGAATGCATTGAAGTCTTCAATTAAATCCCATACCCTATGATTTTATGGATTAATTAAAGGGTTCTTGGTAGTAACCTCATTCATCACCTGATGTACAACCAATTCACTATCTTTATATACTTGTAAGTTCTTGATTCCTTTAATCCTTTCCCATTGAAGGCCATGAATTAAACCTTCATACTCAGCCACGTGATAGGTACAACTAAAATGAAATATGTATGAAGTATAATATTTTTTTTATATGGGGAGACCAACATAACACTAACCCCTACCACAAATTTATTTCTTGAACCATCAAAAAACATCTTCCACAACTCACCATCTTTACCCTCTTCCTTGGTAAGTAAAGGTGTTGGCAATCCTTCATGTATGCAATACAATACTAAATTAGTTTCCTCCAAAAAATCATAGGGATCATGCTCATAATTATTAGTTCTATATTCATCAATAAATAAATCTAAAATACCTTCAATATTGGAATAAGTGCCATCATCTATAATAGAGTCCTTTTCTTCATGGGCCACATAATATAGATTAGAACTTATCTCAATGTAATGCTCAATACGAAACCTTGAAAGGGGTTGTGTCTCAATAGTCACCTTAGCCCTATAACTTGTTTTAAAGGCCAAGAAAGACTATTTATCTAAGAGGTATCCACCTATCTTGGTTGTGAAGTCTCTTGATAAGTAGATTACAAAGTGGGCTAGGAGATTCACCACAACTATATCTTGCAAGATAGGAAAACTAAGACAATCATGCAAGAAAACCTTCAAGCATTTTATCAATACTAATGGATTGGTAAGTTTACCATATAATTGAATGACCCCTTTGATATTTGGATCATATTTTAGGCCTAGATTGTTAGCTACAACTTTGGGCAGGATAGAAGTAGAAGCTCCACTATCGACTATGCAATTGTGTACCAACTTGTCACCTATAATGAGGGTGAGGTAAAATGGTGGAGATTTCATAGACCTAGTGGATGGTTCAATGATTTTAGTAGTATAATTAATAGGAGAAACATGACCATGACTTTGATTTGAGGTTGAGACACTAGTGGGGATAACAAATAGCTATTTTTGTAGGAGTTCTTTTTGACCAGGCATATGAAGAACACCCTAAAGAGAAATGAATGTTTTAGTGTTATAAAAATAATATAATTTTTTTAAATAATACATACATACTTTATCTTGGGATATTTTAGGTAGATAGTTACTTGGAACTTGAGGAATAGGAGCAGATCGTACCATATTTTGACTTGATAGAGATGTAGAAGTTTTTGGAACTGTCACACTTATAGCTATGTCTTATTGCATTGTAGGAGAATTGGATGAGCCTGTGGGCATGCTAATACCACCTCTTAAATATTTATTCTTGTCAATTATATTATCCATGACATAGGCTCCTTGATTTAGCACAAAAGTGTCTTTAACCAGAAAATTGGGGAAGATCTCTCCTTGAGGTTACCAATCCTCATTAACTTGCATCATCACCTCATCCTCATTTGATAGCAGGGGAGTAACTACTCCTTGAACCACTAGAGATTGTTATCCATTATTATTGGCATCCATGAATTGGTCTTGTTTCTAATATTCTCCCTACACTAAATTTCTATGAATTGGATGCATTGGTGGTAGATTTAGGGTTGTATACATTAGTAGGTCTATTGGGATTAGGCTACCATTGACCTCTTATTCTTCCATATTATTAACCATAATATTTATTATAGGAGTAAGGATTATTATTGGCACCTTATTACATATTAGATTTCCTATTTTGAGCCTCTAAGGCTAGAAAATTTGCTTTCTAATCAACATTATTTTTTGCCTTCCTAGGAGCATCCTTAGTTTTGGTATTGGCATTAGGAACTTGAGCCACTTCCAGAGTCTTAGTATAAGTACGAGACAAAGGAGGCATAGACACCTTAGGAAGTAATCTTATAGCTTTGATGATACTCTTCTTAGCTTTGATAATAAGATCATATGCTTTGGGAAGTAGAATCTCCCATAGATTGAAGCATGATAGTAATTTTAGTCCCAATGGCTTTCAAGTAAGTAGGGAACACAAATTTAGTAGGTGGTCTCATAGGAGGAAATCTATGCCATGTATTCTAAAACCTTTCATTGAAGTCATGCATTATTTTTTAGGTTCCCTTTTTATCATATTGAGATGATGTATGAGAGAGGTATGATCACTTTCATTTCTAAATCTGGAAGATAAAAACTCTCCAAACTCATCCCATGTTGTGATACATCCACCTTCTAGAGTCCTATACCATCAAGATCCTTCCCTTAAGGGACATGATAAGGATTCTAATGGTAATTTTCTCTAAAACAATATTTTTGAAATTGAAAAATTTAGAAACATATCTAATGTCCTCATTAGGTGTGACATGACTCTCACCATTGAATGTGGGCACACCTTTCATGGAATTAAGAGGAATGACATTATATACTGGAAGTTGAATTAGATCTTTAGTATTGAAGGTAGGGAAAGCATGAGGTCTAACATGTCTTCTTTTTTAAGATCTTAAATTTATTTAGCCTATTCACTCTCTTCCTCTATAGAAAAATATACGTGTTCTTCAAAGGGCATATTAGGCTATGGATACTGAACTTTAAGAGGAATTTTAGGCTGAATGGGTGAGTTAATGGGATTGGATGTTCTAGCAAAGGATGACCTAGTGAGAACCATGAATTATGAGGGCATGTTTATAACAAAATAATGGCCTTAAACTAGATTTACCTTGATGGAGTCACCAAATGCTAAGTAGCACACCAATTTGCAGCTGATTTTTGTCAAGACCAACATTCACCTTGACAAGTTCTCTTGAAGACAATGAGTCTCACTAGGAATGTCAAAACTATTTTTACCAAATCTTTCACCTTAGAGGAAGTTGTTCAAGATTATTCTAGATTTGGGTAACATGGGAACATTTCTAGGTATGTGGGTGTACCTATATTGGAAATGAGCCTCTAGATTTATGGGCTAGCTCCCTAAATATATCTTGAAATGATCTTATCTATGTCAACTAATCACTTATGGGGAAAAGAGTTAGAGATTTCATGAATTTAAACTAATATAAATGAGGTGATGCACTGAATGTTCAAATATCCACTCTTAAGATTGAACTTATTAGCACACTTATAGACTATGAATAGAAGTAGTGCAATGTCTACAATGGTGTCCAAGAAATAATGTTTCACCTAAAGGTCAATTTGATGGACTTAAGTTGGTGTCAAATGAGCGTAAGACTTGATTGGAAGCACTTATAGTCAATTATCCACTCTATACCTAAGACATCAACCTTAAGACATGTTAGGTGACTTACAAGAAAAGTTTATTATCACTTAGGTTGAACTTATACCTGCAAAGGGAAGATAAATACCACTTATACATGTCAAAGAAATACAAAAACACTAAACACATATTAGTAAACAACTAAAAAATGATCTATCATTACTCCCAGAGGTGAAAAATATAATTTTTGGTAGAGTCTAGTCATACCAACATGAGGGATGCTTAACAATAACTCAAAGGATATATTTATATAAAAGGAGAGAAAGAAAGAGGGATTTTGGCACTAAAAAAGGAATCAAATGAGCACAACTCCCTTTAAACCATCGTTACAAGTACCTCTACATTTATTCTCATTCAATCTTCTTGATTGATCTAGGTCACTTCAACCCATTACATAGTTACATTATTTCCTCATTGATGCTCCCTGATGGTTGTAATAATGGGATCAAGTTATTCTAGGCTAGGTTCTAGAAACAATTTAATTATGACCATTATATCAATCTATTATAGTTTTGTCTTGGAGTTAATTAATCTTAACTAGTTTTTCATGGCATGTAAAAGTGGAGAGAAGGGTCCTTTTCATGCAGTTGGTCCTGGAGATGAAGCCATTGGAGTCTATGTGGATGCCTTCATGGCACCCTTGGAAATGCTAACTCTAGTTGAAAATAGATCATGCTCAAACTCATCCCCATGTTTATAGGTCCACTATAGATGGGAAAAAAAATCTCCCTTTTGATCCTATAAGGTCCAAATAGACCCATTTTACCTTCGAGCATCTATAGCAACTGAGAACTCATCATGTACACAAGTCCTAATAATGGTGAACATAGTCATAGATCTATTTTAATATTTAATAGTAATACCTTCATGTCATTTAACTTGACTACATCAATACATCATTTTAATGGCATATAAATGAGCTCTAATGATGGTGGGGTGACCCTGTAACACTTGTTTGCCTTGGTAAAAAAAAGCTTTGTCAACTTCTATCAAAAGTCCTAAGCTCACATTTTTTTAATTGGCTATCAATTATGACTTATATCATTGACTCATTTACCTTTAATTTCACCATCTAATCTCTATGGTACAAGTTAATGTGATCCCTTAGATCTATGCTTGACCTATTAACTCTATATGATCTTGTGCCACTTGGCAGTCCCAAATTTACACTCAAGATCCACTATCAGTTTGTTTGCTTTATGTGCTTATGCCACATGGTGACCTCTCAATATATTTAAACCTTTGAACTGTCGATCTCCCTTGGTACAAATTAATGCCAACTATTCGATCTGCTTGCATTTGAAAACAAATGGCTAATTATCATGTTCTAAATTTGATGTCCACATGACCATCATTTGAAATCCATGATACCATTATTGATGTTTGTGTGACCATCAAATTTAAGACCTTAATGGTTTCTTTACTGTAGCTTAAAGTTGAAATCTGTGAGAACATCTCCCATTATTAACCCAACTTTGGAAGCTTGGATCTGGAAGCAAAAAGTTCAGAGAGGCACCAAATTCATAGGAGATGTTTTTGATGATAAAAGGATTGTGCCAACTTGATCCACTATATCCAGGAGATTTCTAAGTGTTTTTATAAAGTGTTCAAGTGAGCTAACTTGGGTGTTTTTCATAATGTCTGCATGACTATCACTGATCATTTGAATCTAAATGACTATTTGTTAATGCTTGAATTTGACACTTGTGTGAATGTAACTTTTAGCTCTCAAGACTTTTTAAGGTACATTTATTAAATTCATAAACAATCTAACTAGTGTGTTTCCATGTGATGTACAAGATGGTGTGGCCCCTTAGACTCGACAAGCTAAACTTTAAAGTATTATTTCTCAAGATAGAAGACTCGTCAAAATAAGAAACTTACAGAGAATGATCTTGGCACTAAAGACATTGATCGTGCATGGTCTGATGGTCATACAAGGCTTCTTGAGCTCATTTATAAAATGTAAAAACATGCTATCCAATCTGGTTCTTCATGACATCCTGATGATGGTTTGGTCCTTTAACTTGCCCAAGTCATTTTGATTCAATCTTTCAAGATCCTGATGAGTTTTTGACATTTTGTCAATTTGGTCCATGTTCCTATGAGATTATGAACATTGTGAGATCCTTATTGGATAAATTTTTAAGGCTTGGAAAAATAATTTCTCCAAAACCATTCAATTACATTAGAGATTTTTTACCTAATGGAAATAACTTCTAATTTTTGACGAGGACATTTTATTTCAAACATTTTATCTAAAAGAATTATATCTATGGGCCTTTTTTACTAGATAAAATTTCTAAAATAAAATAGAAATAGCTTTTACCTTCAAGATAATTTCCTTGAAAGAATTCTACCTTGTACTTTTATTGTGGATAATTTGTCTGAAAAACTCTAATACTTAGCCAAATACCTAGAACAATTTTTTTGGAGAGAATTATGCCTTCAAAAACTATGCTTGTGGACAACTTCATTCAAGATTTTTTTCAAAGAAATTTCCTTTGGGATTTTTTTAGAGACACGAAACCTGAATACCCCATAATAATTCTAGTAATTAGCCAAAAGTTGAAATATTTACTAAATGTAAACTAGGCTTTTTTGGACTTATTTTTGCAACTACTCAGACACCATGAAAACCTACCACTTGCATACATGACTCTAAAATGACCCCTAAGACACCAAATGACACAAGGACTAAGCTATACTATGACCAAATCTAGAATGTCATATGAACTAACATCAAATGAGCTATAATATACCTTATGACATTATAAAAAGTCCCTATACAAGATTTTGACTATAGGGGGTTGACCCATTTTGGCCTATGGTAAAAATGGTCAATAGGTACTAATGGAAATGATTAAAACTAAATTTATTAACCTACCTCCTCTCCACCTAATGAGGAGATCCAGATATTATTGTGCATATCTTAGATTGCATGGGCACCACACCAAATCATGTCTAGCGTTTAAAAGGAAAATACAATAGATAATGGATATAGATTATTCACACAATGACACATCATCTAAAAAACATATAATAACACATATACCAATTTAAAAAGGGTAAAATTTAGAAAAATTACAAAAATGGCTACCAAAGCATAACTCATAATAATAAAATATACACAAAGCATAATTAGATCAAGAAATAGTATAACAAACACAAGTAAAACAAGTAAAATATGTAAATCTACCTCTCCAAAATGAGTCTCAACTTTCAAAATGGTATAATTTTGGTCAAAAATATCTATAATAGTTTGATTATCATGGTCAAGGTTTGGGAAAGTAGGCCCAAGGCATCACTTCTCCCATTCAAACAATTGATAATATTAGTCAATAGGGTTTGGGATTTATTGAACATCCTAAGTCACATCAGTCATAGATACAATTTATCAAGGCACAAGATCTAGATACAAAAGAAATGTTACATAAAGAGAAAAAACATAAGTTGCACATTCTAAATCAGGCTAAGCCAACACGCATTCTAAAAAGAGGGGTTTAACAACAAAGTATTAAAAGTAACCAATCCCTAAAATAAGCACAATTTCAAAGGGAAAAATCAAAATTAATATTCTAAAGCACAATTTATAAAGGTTAAATCCACACTATGAAGAAATCCCCTCTAGCAATCTAGGTTATTATTATTATTATTATTATTATTATTATTATTATTATTATTATTATTATTTCAATGATGAAAAATACCCATATTCATACTACAATGGCATTCAACTCCATCATATCAATCACACTGTAAGAGAGATTACCATTCTTATTTTTTACATAAGCCATAGTGATAGTGAGTCTCCCATGAGACTCATTTGTTAGTATGGTTTCTCTTTCCTTGTACATAGCTTATATCTAAAAAACAAAAATAATATAATATATCTAAAACATAAAAACATTCAAATAATTAATTAGAAACACAAAATTTTAGATTGTATGCATTGTTATGTTTACACTTATTATATTTTCTAGACACTACATATGCTAACTATTTTAGTATAGTCAGTTTTATCATACTATACACTTCAATTATTCTTGTTAAGTGCTTGTACTATAGGACTTAGGTCCACTACACTGATCTATACTTGCTATTATCTACCCACTGGGGGCATATACACCAATTCATGGTTCTTCAATTGACACATTTTCCCACTTGGGGGAATTCTATACATAGTTTCAATTACCAAGTTCTATCCTTCTATACTATAGATCTCATCTTTAGCATTATTATTGATATTGATAATTTTTAATCATACTCAAATGTTTTTCCATATACTAATACTTAAGACTCAACATATGTATATCCTAGCTCTTATACAGATTTGTATTACATATTCATGCATACTTTCATTTCTACCTTTCCTATTTTAGATTTATATACATTTATGCTTCTTATATTCAAGGGAATTTGAATATTCCCTTACTCTTTGGATGTATGCCACCTTTATTCATAGTATGTATGCTTTGGACATGTGACCATGTCCTTGTGTGAGCCTTTCATGATTGTGTATGCATACATTTTAACATATTTTTCTCTATGGATCTAAGCTAGTTTGCTTATCACTACATATGTGGACATTTAAACATTATTTTATGTCTTATTTTCTAATATTTAGTGACATGTGCCCATGTTCCTTGTATTGTGGCCCCTTTGCCTACTTTGTGTGCCTCATGTGTTTTGTATGTGTGATATGTTTTATGGATCATGGCCATAACACTTGTATTTTATTTTTGCACATACCAATTTTTGATGCCATGAGGGACCTCATGTATCTACCCTTCCTACTTGGGTACTATGATGGGCATCATGCCCTATCCCCCTAGGTAGCTACCCAGTTTTACTTGGATTTGTTATTATCTACATTGATTACATCTATCTTGACATCCTTATGGAATGGTAGACATAATATATATCTTACATTACATACTTATGCTCAAATCATCTTAAATTATAATGTTATGTTTGCACATTATATTAGATTATCATGAAATTATCATATATGCTCTGGCTAACACACATTTTGCATAACTTTTTATTTTTAAGATAATTATTGAATAGGTTCCACAACTCCCCTCAAAATATGAGGCATTCCCAAGGGTTTTTTTATAGAGATTATGCTCCTATATTACACTCCTAGTACATTTTTTAGCACACATTTTTAGTTACATAAAATTAGACATAGGTAAACATAGTGGGAAAATACTGACTCTGAAAGAAGTACAGTTGAATATAATTTAGAATAAAATGATAGTACCATCCAAATGGGGAAACTAGTGCCATGTGGAATTATTATCCAAGATATTGCATTAATATCCAATAGCCTTAGTTTTAGAGCAACATAGATTGATGAAGATAGTACAATAGGTACAATATAGGTTTTCACAAATTTAGCTATAGGTTTATCTTTTATACTTAGTTTTAATCAGATTCATACTTGTTAAACACATATTCATAATAAATTTGATGAGATTAGGGGCATCATGTATGGCATGACCATTCCCATATTCAATTCAAATACTCAGATATAGTTTGTAATGTAATCAATAATCCATATACTCATATATCAAATTTGGTGGTATGTGTGAAACACATTACTTTCATATGCTCTGTCACACACCAATTGATTAGATGGAATGATAAATTACATGTCATTACATTTGACATCATATTCTAGTTTACAAACTAGTTTCATGCCTTAATCCATCTAAAGTCATTGGCATTCTTGAGTGGCCTAGATCCACCTAATATGACTTAGTGGTCATAGAGCTGGCATACATAGTTAGCTATACTTAGGTAGACATTCATAGTACTTTGCATAATTTAGTTTTAGATGAATTTACTACACATGATGGGAAATGATGGAGTCATATCTTACTTTATTTCTTGAGCCACTTACATGAGAGGGTTGGACACAATATCAATTCAATCTAAGATTTTCATAGGTCATGATACACCAAGCAGGGGTAGGTAATGATGGAGTCAAAACCAGATTAAGTTATTGAGCCACCCACACATGAGCATTGAGAAAGACATCAACTCATTCTAAGATATTTAGTGATTGAGCACTATGTACACACATAGAGGTTATCACTAGGTTCATGTATTGGTTCACATACCTAGTGAGGTGTATTAGTTCCTTTATTTTTTCCCATCTCTTTACTTAGTTTTACTTCTTTACTCAGCTTAATATTTTTATTTTGATATCTCTTGAGTAAGGATTGATTTATGCACATTTTATTTATAGGAAATGCATTAGATCATGCTTCGCATACTCAAACCCAACTTCACATACTCATATATAACTTCACAAAATTCACCTCTTAGGTAAGTCTAGGTACAGTTCTTTTTAGTTTATCCTAATCATTTTAATTTATTGCATTTATATAATAAATGGTAGTGGGGCAAATGTAATCACCTAAAATGACCATTCATGCTTTGGATGTCCACTTTAGGTCACTTTACACTTATTATATCACTTGAACCATCTTGGAGGCCCTTTTGATCCACTTTTAGTCACATAAAATCTATAAATAGCACCCAGGCCTATAGAACACCACATGAGACCCAAAATGGCACAATTAATTTGTGATTTAGATCCCTACACCCTCTAAAAAATTTAATGTAGATCTCACCATGAGGATTAGGGTTGACCTAGACCTATTCTTAAGTCACCCTCCCAAGTCATTTTTATGAGAACACTATATAAACACCACTCTCACACTCTTACACCCTAGGTGAAAATTATCTCAAAGAAGCACATAAAATTACCACTTCACATCGAGGGAAAGCTCCTAATTCTTCAAATATTATATTGACTCAACCCCTAAATTCAATAATCCATCCCTAATGTAGATATTAATATCTAAAGTGACATCCAAGGCATCCTCTCATGTATTCACACTCAAGAATTCTAGCATTCACTTGTACTTGCACCAAGCACTTAAGTTGGATAAATACATTAGGATTGATCCCTCCTCAGATTATTGGTATGTAGGTAACATGACTACATAGGGTTGTGGATCACACATCCAAAAAATTTAACCCACTAACCCCTTTTTTCTCATGGTGTTCATTTAAACCCTTACAAGCATGAAAACCTAAGGTTTTAAAATAAAAAAAGAGATATAGGAAAAAGTATTGATTACAAAGACATAAAATTTGGATTAGATCTTGGAAATGACCTGATCAATAAAACCCAAAAATAATTTAGACATAAAATTAGAAGGACACCATCACCAGTATAAGGACACTAACACCACATTTCTAATAATGACACTAATTTCTAATTATAGCGCTATTATCTAGGAGGGTTTATGATACTAGGATCATGTTTATAACACTTAGCCTAGCTTCCATCTTAGTTTCTATCAGTTAGATCATTTGTATTAGGTTTTTTTATAGATAAGTCATTACTTTCACTATTTATTACTATTTTTATAAAAGTCAAACCTAGTCAATTCTATAAAAAATTAGTGACTATATTTATTGCATATTATTTCCCTAATTTAGTCTACTCATCTCTTTAAAAACATAGGATTTAAATACACTAAGTTAAAACACTTATAAAACTCATATGCTTGGAAAGTCTTTTAGATCAAATCCAGGTTTTCTATAATGTCTGACATTGCAAGTAATTTTTATTTGTGTAGGATCTATGTGGTTATGCCAAAATTAATCATGACCCATTAATAATGTGATTGTTAAATATTATTGAAATGGTGACATTTGATTTGTTTAATTTGAATTACTTGTTGTGAATTGTATGCCATTTTCACTTCTGATTCTTTCTTAGAATGGTCTTGTAAAGGATTATTAAATAATTTATGCTTATGGTAATCACTAGGTTATGAACCTGATTCTTTTAGAGGATCATCAAAAGCAATATTTTGGCCATCGATAAGGTCCTAAATCTTATGCTTCAAATTAAAACATTGGTTCATAAAATGACTTAGGCCCTGGTGATAGTCACAATAAGCATTTACATCATACAATTGGGTAGAGGTCTACTCATATTAACCTCTATAGGATGAGGGAGAGATATGAGGTGACACTCTATAATCCATGGGAGTAATGAAGTTGGAGACTCAAGTAAAATTTTAAATTTTCACCTTTTTACATTGAATAAGGCAAGATAATTAGGTTTTTTAAATAGTGTATTGGCTGATGTTGTGTGTTCCTTTACATCCCAAAAATCCATATCAAAATTCATAGGTGTAGGTAAGTTTCCTCCATTAATATGTGGGAATGGTAAATCCTTCTTACCAATAGAGACATCATGATTTATTTATTTGATAGATTTTAACACAAAATACAAATGTGGTGGCTCTACATTATTTATCAAGGTTGTCATATGTAATGTTCTTAGACAAACACCCTTGTACAATGGTGACCTATGTAACAAGTCTAAGAGTGATATTTTATTCATAACATCATTATATGTCTTTGAGATTTAGTTCATATGTTCATGTTGGTTTTTATGACTATTAGAAGGCATTTGTATTGATGAAATCAAGTCTTGATATATTGTATTCTTTGAGAATACATCCTTACAATTAAAGGTAGTAATGTTTGCATTATGTGTTAGATCATGCATAGTATTTGCAAAAGTAGCAAATGTTATATCACTTGGTGCCTAGGTATCACACAATTCTTCATATAGGATATCCTTATAGATAGTATAGGGATTTAGAAGTTTGAAGATTGAAAATTTAGGACACATGTTGCCTGATTTATCAATAAGGTTACTTCTTATGAGTTAAATTTTAGAAGGTAGTTGCTCTATTGTATGACAAAAGGAATTTTGAAGAAAGATTAAGTTTTTATTTTATTTTAAAACCCTCTCATTATATTTATGGATTTACCTATTTCACTAAATGATAGGTTTGATTAAGTAATTATAGTAACAAACCATAGTTATAATTATAAATTGGAGTCCAAAATGGGCTATAGATGCATCCATATTGCACATGTTTGTAATAAAATGAAATATAATTTTTAGCTTGTGAGATATTAAATTAAAAATCATAAATCATAAACAAAGAATAAATAAACCTTATATCAATTTATAGGGTTTTGGGGATTAGATGTTAATTTCACCAAATGTTTAACCCTAAAATATAGATTAGGTAATCTAGGGTTAAAGGGGTAGAGGTAGCCTAGGGCATAATGATGGTAGACTATCTATAAATTAGGCCATTAATTTAAAAATTAGATAAATAATAATTTGAATTTATATATTGATATATGTTAAAAATATAAAGTATAACTATGCTGGATA
Source organism: Torreya grandis (assembly GCA_037957365.1). Taxonomy (NCBI): domain Eukaryota; kingdom Viridiplantae; phylum Streptophyta; class Pinopsida; order Cupressales; family Taxaceae; genus Torreya; species Torreya grandis. The sequence goes on along the minus strand of JARHVA010002582.1, from coordinate 421,919 downwards.
TTGTAATGATAATGAAAAAAAAGATACCTAGTTGGTTCTGATGCTAGTACAAATTTGATATGGAATAGGTTAGAAATGGACTAGATCAATGCCATGTATTATTTGTCTAATTCTATAAATTATATGTATGTGGCCTCATACACTTATGTCAACCTATGATAGTTACATCAATGCTTCTATCTAACCTAGATATAAGTATACAATACAAAATACTTGTTGAATCTAGATGTGACCACCTGGGATATTCTATGTTCTAGGTTTCTTTTGCTTTGGTGTGCTCAAATCTAGCTCATGGTCTATTTCTCCTTGTAAAATTGTAAAACCATAGTTCTTCATCTTCATAATGGTTATGGAAAAAATGGTTTAGTGGGCACATAATATTACAAATGCCTCTCTATTAGTGGGTGTTACCTATATAGCCACTTCTTTGAAGAGGACCTCAGACTCATGTAGTTCTCCCCTATGTGTGGGCTTATGTGTGCATGAGGATGCAATGTGCAATAAGAAAGTATATAGAGTGACTTAGCTTGTAACTTAAAAAATATGGCTCATAGGATGTTCCTTCAGTATTTCAAACCCATATAAGTGTTGTACCTATGACTAATATGGAATTAAGAGAAAATATGAAAGCTTTTCTCATTTGAGTGCTTGATTGAATGCTTTTGGTATTTTACCTTATGATTTTTTTAGTTTGTGATAGGTGAGGAATGAATGGGGGTTGATCTTGCACACCTATCTATCCCATTGTAAGAATATATCACATTAAAGTACTTAGGCTAACTATAGGAATATGTCTCTTTTGTAAATTGGATTATGTCAGAGTGTTAGACGCTTATGCTAGTGTAGGAAATTGACATTGACGTAGGTGTTTCAATAGGACACAAGTGTCTAGGTAGTTGAAAAGCAAGTATAGGTCAAAAACTTGCAAAGATAGAAGATAAGTAGGTTTATAACATTCTGAGCATGATAAAAGGTCTAAGTCATCAAAATAACATTGGTTGGCCTAAGAGATAAGTAATTTGGCATAGAAAGATAGTGTATGCGAGCCTTTTGGTAGTGGGAATGGTCTATAAGTTGAAGGTACATCCATGAAATGTCTTTTCCAAGTGTATAAGACTAAAGTGCTATATAATTCAGAAATAATATCTACAATTTGTGAATTTTAGAGATTAGACCTAATTGTATGTATGTAAGAGTTGACATGAGGCTTTTATGTTTTATTACTTTGGTATATTTTGATAATTTAAATTGATTTTTTTTTTAAATATGTAAAGATATATAATAATTCTAGGTTTAATAAATAATGTAATATGTACTTAAAAAATGTGTCTTTACCTTGTCATTTTCTTAGTTTAACAAAGTTGATTGTGTTGTATCACTGATTAGACATGCCAAAATAATATGGGTTATAAATAAACAAACTATCTAATTTATTTACTATTGGAAAAACTTGTTTATGACACCATATTGTTAACTGAGTTCTTCCCTATAATTTGTGGGTTAAATTATCAATTTATATAAGAATCTTTCTCAGTTTGCTTTGAAGTATGTTAGCATATCATTAATTTTCGTAGGAAATATGAGTTCATCATGTATGATGATTGAGTTGGATATAGTTTTAATAATTAAATACTCTCTCTTAAATTGTTAATTAAAGAGTAAATTTCTTGTATAAAATGTTTACAATGAAAATGAACAGTGGTTACATGCATAATGTGTTAAGTTTCTAATTGGAAGAGTGGACTAGATCTAGTAAACACTGACCTAAATTGAGTTGTGTTGATTATATTTGGTCCTATAATGGATGTAACCTATATAAATGCACTCAAATAATTCATGTGTGAATTAAAGAAGTATTTATTCTTGGCTTAGTTAATGGATAAGTCATAATAAACATTAGTTAAACTCACACTATGAGATTGGATTGTGTATTTGCATGACTACCTTAGTAGGCATGTAGATTCTCTCTTATATCAATATTTACTTACTATGATTTCAAGGATTAGGATTAGATTATGGGATAATATGCTTGATGACTTACCTTTCATTTATGTTGTAGATGCATGGATAGTTATGTGTTTATAAACTATACTTGTTTCTTAGATTACATGAAGTTATTGCATCCAAAATATGGTATGTTGATGAGTGTGGAAGTCATGCTTTTTAAAATTACAAGAAATAAAGCTATGCACTATTTTGTGTTTACTGTAGTAGTTCTACTTTATGTAATAATAGTATACATAAGCCTAGGTGTCATAGGATAGTTTGTATTATAAGAATAAATTGAATTTCCATTCCCATAGGCATAGGAAGAGTCATTTTGGGAATGTCAAATGAACAACCATCTTGGTTAATTTATGGCAATGATTTTCCCATTTAAATTTGAGTCATGAAGACAATTTTGGATTGCACTAAATATTACTCATTATCATTCCATAAAATATATTATCTAGGATGAAATTTATATTAGACTAGGATTCTCATTGGTCTAATATCCCTTCTCTATTCTTATATCCATTCTTATAGTCGTACAACCTACATTGTCTTGTTTTAAGTTAGTAATTTATTCCTATCTATTATTTATCAAAATATTATCCATTTAAGGAGGCATATTAGTAGTAGAGAGGCATTTTTTCTATTCAATGTTGTGACATAACTAGCAAAGGATGTTTCATAGGAAGAATCAATGTATAATGGTCATCATTCATCTACTACATGGTAAAATTTATTATTATTTTCTATGTTTTATTAGTTTTTAACTTAAATAAAGGTATTTTTATCTCATTTCTTGACCTATGTGGTGCAATAATTGAATGTTCAATTGATAATTTTTTGTTGTCTCTAAATTTTTTATCTTGGAATATGTTAAAAATATTTATTGGATTGGTAAAACCTTAAAAGAAGGTGTTTTCACTATAATACCTACTCAATTTTATAGGAGTTTCAATTATCTATTTTTTATAGGCTCTGATTTGGTCTTTCCTAGCCATATTCTAATTTGGGTTGCATAACATTTCTTTCATGGAGTACATGGAGTGTTTTAAGTAGAACGTGTAATGTTGGATTTCTTTTTGAGGAGTTGATATAATTTTTTTTCTACATTCACTGTATATTCTCTCTTTTGACATATTCTCTCACCTCCACTTGGCACAAAAGCAAGGAGATAGAAGATGATTTTTTTTATTTGAGGAGGATAAACTTATAAAGACCAAATTTCTTATTTTTTATTTTACATATTCCAATATTGGAATTTTATATGCATATAAGACAAATTAGAGGAGAAGAGGTATTTTTTTATTTAAAAATTAAATTCTATTTTAAAGTGTTGTTTCAAAATTTTGAAGCATTTAAAGTTAAATTTTAAGCATTTTTTAATTTCCAAATAGTGAAATTTGAAAAATTACATAAGATACTCTATGAAAATTTGGAAAAAAATAACCAAATTTTACAAATAAAGGAAAAATAATGAGATGTACTCTTTACCTATTCATTTCTATCAAATGGCATAAATCTATAAATCTAGAAAAGTTGAACTATCATCAAGAATGAGGTTTTCTTGTTAAGATGGTGCTAATGATAGTGTGAATCATTTTAATGTGCTACTTATGTACTATGTACAATTCAAATATTATGAACATAGGAATCCAATAAAGGAGAGGTTAGTATAGTGTTAATTCAATAAACAAATCAAAATATCACACTAAACACTAACACCTCTAGCCTAGACACTAAGGGAAGCATAGGCAACAAACATACAAATGAAAACACAACTAGAACACCAAATATATCATTATTTTACCTTCCTTGTAGCTCTAATGTGGCTTTCTCAATTTTGTGCATCAATAAGTCTTTATCAATGAAGGTCCATTTTCTCCTTCTCTCCTTGTTAGGAACCCATGCTACCCCTTATATTTACTTTGTTAGTATAATAGTTGTTATGGACACATATGCTTTATAAGTCCCATGAGAATTTTGTTTTATTCCACATTCATGGGAAGTAGCAGTTTATTTGATTAAACTTACTATATAAGAAAGTGTTGAGGTTAATGAAAGCATCCACAAATTTATTGTATTGAGCTTGCTCAAAGGAGGTTGCCCCCTCGAAGAGGCCAATAATTCTGAAATTCAGCCATTGTAATTTAGTTCTACTTATTTGAGTTAATATATTACTAATTTTCAATGTTTATTTTATGTATTTGTAATTATCTACTAACTTGTTCAAGAAGGATCCTCTCATTTGGTATCAAAGTGCTTTCTAGGGCCAATTTTTTTCAAAAATTCTTAACTCTATTTTGTTGCATAATTCATTTAAGTAATTTTTTGTATCACAATAATCTATTTTAGATTAGGGTAAAAACCTATCCACATAAATGTGGGAAATTCTTAGGTGAAATTCCTAAAACTCATTATGAGTAGCATAAGAACCCCAAAGTAGTTGGCCCATTGAGAGGACCTTCCAGTGAAATAAGAAGCAACCCCTTCTTGATTGAGTAGGTTCCACCCGTGAGGAAAACCAAGAGATATCTCTTAGAGGTAAATTCATGGCTAAATTTTTTCTAGAGAGTAATACTTGCTTAGATGACATTGATGGCCAGAGAGATATCTTTAAAACTTTAGGCAACCATTGAAACTTGGTGCCCATTTCTTTTAGTTTTAGAATATTCCCAATAGACTATCAAAAAATCCATCAACAGAGTATCAAAATACTCTCAATGGACTTTCATCTAAACATTCAATAAAAATTAAAAAAACTAGAAACCACAAAAATAAAATAAGATTTTTTTTTTTCATTTTTTTGTCATATCTCTCCATATGTATCCCCATTGATCCTCAAAATTTATTTGAACACCTAAAATTCCATTCTCTACATTTTCTTCCTTGAGGTACCATATCCTGATTCCACTCTTAATTCTTGCAAATCTCAAATTTCCCTTTTTTGGGTTTTACCATAACCTCTATTTTTCTGTATTTGTCTTGAAATATTTTCACAGTGTTCATCTCCCTTTTCTTCTCCTTTGTCCCTCTTTGATATTTTTTTTTGTTTTTTCATTTTCACTCCTAAAATTTCCCTTGCCTTCATCAATCATACTCCCACTATGCAAAAACATTAGTAAAATTACCTTTACCCCTTCTAATTTCACCCAAATCATAAACTTCTTTACTAAACATGTCTTCACTCTAGTTTTCCTACCCATTGCAAAAAAAATCTCATGGTAGTAACCTGAATAGGGGAAAAAAAATGGAGGATGAAATTTCCACCCTCAAGACACATCAAACATATTAATGAAAAAATTATTGGCCTCAATCTTTAACATACCACCTTGAGTAATAGATAGCATCCAGAGTCCTCTTCCAACACCAAATTTTCTTCTAGAAATTTTCATGGGATGAAGCTTGATTTTCCTTGATTCCATGGTGTAGATCTGATAGGATGGATCTATTGAGTAGAAAAATATTTTAATCTACATAATAATTTTGATGCCAATAAGGTTTTGCATGTATCTTTTCACTTGGAACTTAAATCCCTTCAATGGTATCATTGGTATACCTAGGCTCATGACGAGCCAAGATGGACTGATTTTTACACCCTCATTTTACAATGATTTGGATCTAGTGCTTTTGATGACTTCACAAGAGCACTCACTAAAATTCATCAAATAAGAACCATGAGATAATATCAAACATAATTTAAAAAACTAGCCAATCACACAGAGGGATTGTCTAATGAATTCTTTAAGAGGTTTTGTCAATGGACTAAAGGATGCAATTCGATCTAAGGTCAAAATGTTCTAGCCCAACATAATGATGGAAGCCCTAGGGTTGGATAAATTTTCAAAGGATAAGATCACAAATTAGTAATGATTCAAATATAATTTTGATTCATTCATAAATACAACTCTACAATGATCTCAAACAATGCTAGTCCCCAGAACCACTCTTATCAAACATTTGATAGAAGTAGAGATGCAATCCGATAGAGAAAAAGGACCATGTTATAATTATGATTAAAAATTCACTTAGGGACATCGATGTGTTGATAAAAATATCTACCTATTATATGTGGATTCTCCACCCAAAACTAACTATTGGGAAGATGTGTAGTATATAATAGATGATATGAAAGAAGCTCAACTGATTGTGAAACCTACTTCTCAGGAAGAGCAACCAAAGATATCTCTCCATGCTTTAGTAGGATTCACTATCCCATAAACCATGTGAGTCAGGGGTTACTTAAAGAAGTTCCCTCTCATAATACTCATTGATTTTGGTAGTACTCATAACTTTATTAACCCTTAAATTACCAAATAGACTAATTATTTTATCTATCCTTTTTCTAACTTTGAAGTCATGATTGCCAATTGGTGTACATTACCTTGAAAATGGAAGTGTTGTAATGTGTGTATCTATATTGAAGATTATAAATTGTGCTCTGACATATTTACCTTACCCTTAGGTAGATGTGATGTTGATTTGGAAGCCCAATGCTTATGCACACTTGGACCCATCTTATGAAATTTTGATGAACTTTGGATTTAGTTTTTAGACAATGGACAAAACCACGCATTGAAAGGCTTATAATCAATATCGCTTATCATCATCATTTCACATCACATAAAAAACCTTCATAAATAGAATTCACACTATGTCATTTCACAGCTCTATTCCATTAAAATGCAACCTTCAATGGTCTTCACTCCTCTTTCTAATCTACAAATTATTCTACATAGGCATGCACATGTCTTTGCCAAACTAGTGGGATTTCCACCTTCACAGCTAGAGGACCATCATATTAATCTCCTTCTTAGAAGCATTTTCTCCCAACATTAGGCCCTACTACTACCAATTTTAGTAAAATATTGAGATTAAGATGCTCGTTTTAGACTTAGTGAAGCAAGGCATTATTAACCCCAGTACCAACCCATATTATTCCCTAGTTCTCCTTGTTTAGAAAAGAGATAGGTCATGGTGCCTCGACATTAACTTCTTCACACTTAATCACATCATAATCAAGGATAAGTTCTTGATCCCTATTATTGATGAGCTTCATGGTACTCATTTTTTATCCAAGTTGGATCTCTACTATGGATATCACCAGATTTGGCTTCATGAGGATGATATCCCTAAGACAACTTTTTGCACATATGATGGACACTATGAGTTTTTGGTCATGACTTTTGGCCTCACTAATGCTCCTTCAACATTCTAGGTATTGATGAATAAAATATTTTTGACCTACCTACAGAAATTCATTCTAGTCTTATTTGATGACATCCTCATCTATATTAAAACATGATCTAAGCATTTCCAACATCTGGAGCTCACACTACAACTTCTCTCTGACCATCATCTTTATGCAAAATAGTATAAGTACACTTTTGGCTAGGACAAAGTAGATTATATATAGCATATTGTTTCATCACAATGGGTTCAAATGGACCCTAAAAAAATAGTTACCATGAAAAATTAGCCTCATCCTTAGACACTCAAGAGCCTTCATTATTTTTTGGGGCTGACTGAATACTATTGTAAGTTTGTCAAGGATTATGGGAAGATTTTATCTCCACTAAAAACTATGTCTAAAAATGATGCTTTTACATTGACACAAGCTACTTCTTCATGTGCATTTGAAGAATTTAAATTAGTTATGTGTATTACACCTATTCTAGATATGTCATATTTTACCAAGACATTCACTATTGAGAGTGATGCTTGTGGAAATGGACTTGATGTTGTTCTCCTCCAAGAAGGATGCCCATTAAATTCACCAACAAATATTTTTATGGAAATTATTTATCACTCTCTACTTATGAGAAGGAAATGATGACAATTTTGTAGACAATACAAAAGCGGTGGCCATACCTATTGGGGAATCATTTCTACATCAAAATTGATCACCAAAGTCTAAAACATTTCTTGGAATAATAGGTCTCCACCCCATCATAGTAGAAATGGTTTATCAAACTCATGGTTTATGACTATGAGATCACTTACAAGAAGGGTAAAGACAATATTATGGCTAATTCTCTATCTCACACATTTGCAGACCAAGCTTCCCTTTCAGCTATTTTTATGTCTATTCTAAATTGGTTGGATGCTATACAATAGGGGTATGTCAATGACTCCTCATTATCTCAAATCATTCAATAGTTAGCCACTCACCTCTCTATTGTACCAAATTATTCTTTGGATGGTGCTTCTCTATGATACAAGGGTCATGTGGTGCTTCCCCAAAGCAAAGATCTTCAACAAAATGCATTCTATGAAATCCATGCTTCTCTATCCATAGGGAAATTAGTGTTTCTAAAAACTTATGAGTGGGCATGATGCAACTTATTTTGTAACTGAATGGAAAATATAATTCAATAGATGGCAGTTGAATGTGATACCTTCCAATGCAACAAAGGTGAAAACACACACATCCTTGGGTTACTCGAACCCTTGTCCATCCCTACCAAGATTTGGATAGATATTTATATGGATTTCATTGAGGGGCTCCCTAAATCTTGAGGGAAAATAGTGATATTGGTTGTGGTTGATCACCTCTCCAAATATAGTCATTTTTGTGCTCTCAACCATCCCTATACTACCTCCACAGTCACACAAATTTTCTTGGACCAGATTTTTCATCTTTATAGCATTCCTTCATCCATTATCTCAGATTTTGATGCAACCTTTACCATATATTTTTGGATAGAACTATTTTTTTGCATCGATGCCTAACTGAAGATGAGTTTTGTGTATCATCCACAAACATATGTCCAGATTGAAATTGTCAACAAATGCTTGGGAAATTTCCTTCATTGCTTCACCTTAGAACAACATCAGTGGGTAAAGTGTCTCCCCCTCACCAAATGGTGGTACAATACCTCTTACCACACTTCAACTAAAATTAATCCATATGAAGAAGTCTATGGCCAAGCACCACTAGTTCTCCTTCCATATACACCCAATAGTTCATCAGTTTAAGTGATCAACATGATTCTTTGAACCCAAGATTAGATCCTTAGCACCCTATGGGACAATATTCATATGGCACAAAATTTAATGAAATAATAGGCTAATTAGCACCATTCTAAATTTACTTTTCAATTAGTGATATGGTTTTTATTCACCTAGATCCATACAATCAGTCTTCCCTAAAACTCAAAGGGAATCATAAGCTAGCTCCCAAGTTCTATGGGCCTTATAAGATTCTATAAAATATTGGGTCAGTTGCTTATAAGTTAGAGCTCCTACCTTCTTCCTAACTTCACCTAGTATTTCATGTCTCTTGTCTAAAAAAATTTATTAGCACAAACATTAGAATGTAGACTATTTTACTAGAGCTTGATAATGAAGGACCCATCCTTCTTGAGCGAAAAACAATCCTAGATAGGTGCACACGATAAATTGTCTCCCAATCCATCATAAAGTTTTTAATTAAATGGCATGAAATACAACCAGAGGATGCTACATGGGAACCATTATTTTAGATTTAGCATCAATTCCCACATCTAAAGCTTTGAGGACAAAGATTTTTCTAAGAGGGAGGGGATGTTAAGAACCTGTGCTACCCCTTCTATTTAATTTTTTAGTAGAATAGTTTTTATGGATGCATATGCTTTCTAATTCATGTTGTGAGAATTTTTTTTATCCTACATTCATGGAAAGTAGTAGTTGCTTAGATTAGACTTAGTATATAAGTAAGTGTTGAGGCCAATGAAGGCATCCAAGAATTTTATTATATTGAGCTTGATCAAAGGAGCTTTTGCCCTTGAAGAGGCTAGCAATTATAAAATTCAACCATTGTAATTTAGTTTTACTTATTTGAATTAATATATTACTAATTTTCATTATCTATTTCATGTATTTGTAATTATTTGTTAACTTGTTCAAGAAGGATCCTCTCACTCCTTGGCACCTTGGCTTGGTTGGTTAACTTATGAATTTGGCATGGTAACACTACTTGAGAGGTTTATTACATCTATTTGAGCATTATAACTTTGGATTATGAGAGATTTGGAGTTATTTTTGCATAATAACATTGTACCAAGATAGTTTGTTGATAAATAGGTATGGCCTTATATTTATAGCCTCAAAAGTGAACTCTTACCTAAGGTGAGTTAAGGTTGAGTTTAAACATGGAATGGGTTCAAACTAACCCTAGATGAGTTGAGGCTAACTCTAGTTTAGTTAAAAAGTGTCATATAATTATGATTTTCAATTAATAGGCATGACTCTCAAATTATATATTTTTAGATATTTTGGGAGAGCTTGACAACTCGTAAAGGCAATGATGAAAAGGCTTGATATTTTGGATTTTTGGATTCCATTTTTAGATATTCATTAATTGAAAATGGATTATTTATCTAATCATTTAATAAATTTTAATTATATGATTTAAGTTGATTATAATTTTAGCTCTTTTAAGAATTATTCAAGTGCCTTATTTTAATGGGTCCATAGGCCAAACTCCTAGTTGTTAGCTCATAAGGTGACTGGGGATGAATCTATGAGAGGTTGTTATTGTTTATAGTATAATACCCCAAATAAGGATGCCTCAACATAGTTTTGAGCATTGAGGAATGATGTATAGATGAAATTAGGATGTTTAGTGATTCCAGGGCTTAATTTGTAGTGTTTGGTAGAAATTAGTTTGATGTCTAGTTAGAAGTTAGTTATGGTGGGAATGGGGTGTCTAAAATTTGCCTATATTTGAGAAGTAATTTAAAACTATATGCATAGTAACATATTCTCAAATAATGAAAAGGTTCTTTATTTATAATTCCTCAACAAGTAATAGATGAGCCCTAGATTCCCATTTGAGGGAGAAATTGACAAAGAAGGCCAATGATTGGTCCCTCAAAATATGGAAAATGATGGGACACAAATGTACAAAAAGGGGTGGAAAATACTGATTTGCCCAAATGTATTTATAATTAGTGGCATAGTGAGATGCCCCAGTTGGGTAGATAAAAAGGATAATTTACCCAAAGCTAGTTATGATCAATGACATAACAAGGTAAAAAGATAATGATTTTCCCAAAGGTGGTTATAATCATTAGAAAAATGAAAATATGCCCCAATTGGGAAGATAGAAATAATCATTTTCACAAAGGTGGCTATAATCATTAGCATAATGAAAACATGTCCTAATTGGGCAAGAGAAGGATAATGATTTTCATAAGGTAGTTAGAATCATTATCATCTAGCTAGATTGAAACATAATGATTTGCCCAAAGGTAGTTATAATCAATGGTACGACATGTTGGAACAATATGGAAAATTGGAAAAGGGGGCTTACATACTAAATCCATATTCATGAAGTAAGAGTAATATGATACATAGGAGAAAGATAAATTTTGGCTACCTATTAGTATGGACATTCACATCCTAACTAGCAAGGATTAAAATTCATTTGTTATTTAATGACTATATTTTGGAAATGATTTGGATAGATTGAGATTTTTTTAGGTAACCAAGGAGAATCACCACAACATCATTACTTGTAAGATTTATCGAGCTAATTTTTTCTTAGCATGTGATAGTATTTAAAGAGTTATCAAAACTTTTCAGTCAAGATCTCTCTAATGGATCATTACTATAGCCATTGATGCTTTATCATAAATAATAAAATAAACCAATTAAACATATAATAATTGTTATTCATAAAGGATATCTGAGAAAGATCATAAAAGCATATATACTATAAATAAGATCACTTGCTTATATTGGTAAGGTAAAATAAGATATAATCTAAACTAAGTAATGTGGGACAAATCCATACATAGGAAAAAACTAGGTAAAGACTAATAACCTATCTATAACCTAAAAAGTGTGAGTAAAAATATAGTCTAACACCCCCTCTCAAGTGAAGCTAGGGGCTAATAATAGATAATGTATTGTGAAGTCATGTGTACCTATGGATGCCAATCCATCATGCTAGAGTATATGAAGGTTGAGTCACTCTAATTTCTAAGTCAAAGTAGAAATGGTGCTAAATATGAGGATCACTAAATATGAAGAATGCACTCTAAAGTAATGGTATAATTATGACACAAACACTTGAACACCCTCTAACAAGATGGTGAGAAATGAGCACAAATACTAGTGGGGCCACCACACTGGTGTCACTAGTGGGGATCCCACATTGATGTCACTATAAGAATCACAAAGAAGGCCATAGAGTCAAGTAACAATCCTCATATGGGTTTTGGAAAACAAATTTCCTAAATGAGATACCCATGTACAAAGGAGTAATCTAGAAAACACTCAAAAAAGTGCAAAATATACATATAACTCTCATAAAGTGGAGAAAAAGAGAGAAAACCTGTAGGAAAAACTCCCCCTAAAGGAGATAAAAAATAAGAGAGAGTTCTACAGACCCCCAATGATGATTCTAAAGTATTACACATTCCAAACACTTGTAAGTCATGAAAGAACTCAATCTTCATGAGTGGCCTGAATCCACTACTCAATCATAAAAACAACTAACATTGGGCTTCACTAGAATAACTTCAATCAAGAAGACTGTCAGTGGTGAAAAATGTACAAAAGAGTAATATATATATATATATATATATATATATATATATATATATATATATACAAGGAACACTCAACACCAATAATAATAATGCACACCACACCCCCCCACACCCCCCATACTACTAAAGGGTGGTAGTGAAGGAAAAAAGGCCTACATGAGTGGTCTAAATCCACTACTCAAAAATTGGACAAGTTGACATTGTATACACTAGAATAGTTCTATATCATGTTGAAAGAGATTTTTGAGTTATCAAAAAAGGACAAGTGACATTGTGATTCATCATTATAGATACATTGAGGTTGTGGGAGACTGCCAATTATTGTAAAGGTGTTGAAAATACATAAAAGTCTCTCAAAGATGATGGCCCATAGTGGTGATGGAAGAGACAAGAAAGTGACAAAGTGAAAAGGTGCCAAAAATAGGTCCCCCATGGCACTTTATAAATTAGTACAAGTAAAATATAACCCATACACAAAAAACACTAGATAGAAAATAAGGAAGACACCAAGCTTTACCAGAATAACTCCAAATGAAGAGATTGTCACCTGTCAAAAAACCATCAAGAGAGATTCTCCAAAAAAAAGGGAACAAAGGGGTGTCTCCATAGAATAAGGTGAGGCACTAAGAAATGGGAATAAAGGAGACATGACACAACTAACAGTGCGTCAAATTACTAATGCATATTGTAGGATGATGGAAGAGTATGGTAAATGGTAAAAAAATGCATAATATATGGAAACACACTCGAAAAGAATCAACATCAAAAAATAACAATGTGCAAAGCACATGTAAAAAGACATTAGGCTTAGTCAAAAATGCATCTAAGATAGTGCATACATGAAATGCAATATAGGGCCCATAGCTTAAGAAACCCCTAGTAGTGACAATGGACACTCAAGAATAGGATGTCAGACTCAGCCAAAAATGTGTCCATGAGTGCAACAAATAATGAAAATGCAATATAGAATAAATAAGAAATAAGTTTGCATTGCTTGAGATGGGGTCTAACCTCCTTTTAGACCAGACCTCACCCTCTAATCTTTGATAAAAAAGAGATAAGGTATGTACAAAACAATAATATTCTCTAGAATAAATGCTCACAACATAGAAAAATGCATCATCACTAAAATGTCACCACTAACCATAGTAAAGGTAGCACAACCAATGCAAAGAGACCTCCAAGAATGCAACACTTTATATTTTAGTGAGGTTTACAGTGTAAATAGAACTAATTCATGGAAAATGAAAAAATATGAACTTTTGAAAAAGACCCAGCTAAATTTTGAGCTACCGATAAAAAGTTATTAAAGAATCAATTTCTTATAAATGATGCCTATTTAATAAAATTTACACTAAATTTTTTTAAAAAGTACTATGGCTAAGGGGAACCTAGCCTTCCAATCACTCATTAGAACTGACACAAAGTGTAGATTTCCAGAGTTTTTTTAGGGGGAATTGGCCACCTACCTACCTTGACTTCACCCTTCATCTTCGACAGGTGAGAGAATAAGGGAAAAAACTAAGCCAATCAAAATATCTCCTAAACAATAATTGTTTTTAAATAAAAACAATCAAAAACATGCCCCCACCATGTGAACACACACACACACACACACACACACACACACACACACACACACACACACACACACACACACACACACACACACACACAAAAATATTGTTCCCTTTACATGCATAATGGCCCCACCATGTTCACCATAAAATGACTCCCCACTTGAATTAGATCTATATCATTATGTCCCCCACTCAAAGTGGTTAATGACTTTCTCATGTATAAATCGACCCCACCATATATTCACCACTTTTGACCAAAGGAACAATAAAATGATGAGCATGTTAAGGATGTAGTCCTAGGAGTTTTACTAAGTCTTAGATACTAAAAAAGAGGCCATGGGAGGATGACTGAGTTTGATCAAACCAAAAGTCAAAGGTGAGCCTTCTATCATTACCATGCCAAAGGAACATGACACTAGATTTGAGGCATTATTGATCTAAGAACATGTTATGTTACAAAAGTGACCTAGATGGTCTAGTTAAGAGGATATTGAACATGCATTCAAGAATGGTAAGTGGCTTTAGTGTTATGTAGATAATCTAGGTCATGAGTTTAATCTTTGTGAGGTTATTTGCCACCATGGGACTAGGCAGCCAAAGTAGATCAAAGCAGTAGATATCCTTACTAGCAATAGATATCCCTATTAATAACCACCCAAAATAATAAGATTAATAGATCAATGCATAATATGGAGAGAATAACATTATTGATAGATAGTAATAATCTTGATTGTGAATTTTCTAAGGACAAGGCTGCTATCATTGTTATCCTTTGGAGAATCAAACACACTACCCTAAAAACCACTAGAACAAAACCCATCACAACCATGATGCCATGGATGCCATTGTAAACATACTGAAGGTTGGGTAGAGTCTTGAGGTGAAGTAGAACATGAATGATACAATCTTCAACCTCAACATTATGGAAAAATATAATAGTGATCCACAATCAAATAGATAATTAATAGACTAGATGGGTAAGCTACAAATAATCTAACCAAGCATAAAGGTAGCCAAACACCTATCAAGCCTACTATGTAGAGACTAGTGAGAGCATGGAGAGTAATCCATGTGGGTTCTTAACCCATTTAAATCATCCAAAAAAATCCAAATAGATGATGATAACACAATCCAATGGCAAGACAAAGACTTTTGGAGAATTGAGTGGAGTCTTGGAACCATCAGAGAATTAACACTTCTCTATCCTCCATCCAGAAATCCTATCAAACACATTTCAACTATGGGAACTATGAAAAAAATAGTCAAGATTTGATCTTGTAGCACAATATTAGATCTAATGTAAAATTTCTAATGCTTCCACATAATCATATAACCTCCATGCCAATGGAATAAAAACAAACTCAACCAATAGACAAATAGGCCAAGGTCTGTAAAAAAATCATTCCATAAATGACAAACTAAGGAATAGGGAACCTAAAAATTTCATAAAATGCAAATCTAAAGGGAAGGGAACCTACAAGCTAAGTAATGTTTATTAGAGGGTGGCTTTGATACCATGAAAGAGTTATCAAAACTCTTCAACAAAGATCTCTCCAATGGATCATTACTATAGCCATTGATGTGTTAGCATAAATAAGAGAATAAACTAGTTGAACACAAAAAAAATGTTATTCACAAAAGAAATATGAGAAATATCATAAAATCATGTATATTATAAATAAGAGTGATTTCTTATATAAGCAAGGCAAAACAAGATATAAGCTAAACTAGGCAATGTGGGATAAATCCCCACATAGGACAAAACTAGGTAAAGACTAATAACCTATCTAGAAACTAGCAAGTATGAGTAATAAGATACTCTAATAGATATGCATCATGATGTAAAACACTATGAGAACTTAGCCTAAATATGCATAAGGACTAAAATGTATAGAGTTCATTAATGAACTCATAACGAGTAGGATCACTCCTACACACCATTACCATAGCTTCTATAACACAAAGATTGCATACAAAAATGAATTTGCACAATGAAGTCTTTAATTGTATTCACAATCTCTATGTGGGTCTCTATAAATGACCAAGTCAAAAGATACATGGGAGTTCCTATTAAATAGGCAAGGTAGGTTGTTTTATGCAATAAATTATTGTTACATGAATAACCTATAAAACAAGAGTTTCTATTATTATTATGCACTCAACAAATACATGCACAAAATATAATAGCATCTCCAATAATAAACAAAATCTTGAATTATGCATATACTCTTTACTCCAACACCCTCCCTTAATCAAAGAATAGGGAGTGAAAAAAGAGAAATCAAAGAGACTAAATAGGTCTTGGAAACTAGGCCTGATCAAATACCCATGTATAAATCATAGTGAAATACAAAGTGTCCCTATGGTAACCAATCCATCTTACTAGACTACATGGATGATGAATAATTGTAATTGACTAGTCAAATAGGAAATGGTACTTTATATGAGGCTAACTTTGTAAAAACACTAATCCCAAAACAATGGTACAAAAGAGTCACCAAGGATGAAATGTATCACTTTAAGGTACCCAAAAACCAATAATAATAATTAAAGTCAAGAGAGAAAAACATAGGCTACAAGGTGTCCAAATAAAGTAGATGAATCAATACTCAAACATAATGATGATGAGGTGCACTATATGAAATGGAGTCCATAAAATAAAAATACACTCTATGGACTCAAAAGTCTCAATAGAACTCCAATCTCAATGAGTGGTCTAGATCCACTACTCGATCACAAAAAATAACTGACACTAGAATCCACTAGAATATCTCTTACAAAAAGAGACTATTAGATGTGTCAATAATGCAAAAAAAGTTCATCAACTAAATTTGATCTACTACTAGAAGATGCAATGTACCAAGGGTTAATAAGGAACATAAAAAGAGAAGAATTAAGATATGCACCATACCCCTCATACTACTAACTATGTGGAGTGATGCAAAAAAGTTTGTATGAGTGGGCTAAATCCACTATCGAACACTAAGATGCTGACACTATATTCACCAGAATAACTACTCTTCAGAAGGAGATCAAGCTCCATAATAAATTTGAAGGAGACTATCAACTATAAAAAAAATGATGAAAATATAAAATGATTATCTCTCAAGAGGATGGCCATGGTGGTGATGGGATATTCAACAACTAAATAGTAATGTGCTCAATATGGAGCATATAAACACATAAAAAAACTCCATGAATCTTAGTGTGACTAAAAATAATAGTTTCATACAATAAAAACACCAGATGATGTAGAAAACCTATAATGTTATCAATATATAGAAGATGCCATAAAAAAAATAAGAGAGTTGCTCCTAAAATAAGGGAATAGTGTCCGACACAAAACCATACTCAAGAATGTACAAAAAATACAATGCACAATAAAAAATGGGACGTCAGACTCTGATGATAATTCATCCATGAGTGAAAAGTGTGATGACAAGGAGAATAATGTGGGATAAGAGAGCATAATCACAATAACAATGACCTCCAAAAAATTAAGGTAATAAGGAATGAGAACAAGTTTGTTTTATCTTTGAGAGGGTCTGACCTCCTACAAGACTAGACCTCACCCTCCATCTTTGACAAACAAGAATTAAGGAGTGGTATCCCAACAATAATAGTTGCCTCAAAAATGGTCTTCAAATAAAAATAATACCACCTTAAAAAATGTCTCCCTTTACAAATAATTTGTACCACCTTCAAAACATATAGTACCCACATTAATAAATTGCACTTAAAAAATGAAATCTACCACCAAAAAAAATTAAAGCTCCCCTAAAAACTAATCACCACTTTAGTTTTATCCCTTGATTTCCCACTCTTAAAAAGCTTAACAAGATTAATCTTTTTGCTACACCATTCCATAATTTCATTAATTAATATTTGAGAAGTGAGAATATATTTTTGAATTTTTAAATAATGTAAAATTCAAAACATAAATGAAAGCATGTGACAAACCCATGGTTTAGATAATGTAGGGTGAGCAAAGTAAATGGCATTGAAAGAAGATATGTGGACTATAAAGGAGGACCATGTCATGACAAAATCTAAGTTAGGAGAGAAACTAAGCTAATAGCTTTAGTTGCAAGATCTATGTGATCCATCAAAGGAGTAATGGGGGAAAATCCATCACAATCATAGATAGCCCATAATTTCCATCATTTTAATCTTATTTACTAGTAAAAAAATAGAGACCTTGTATTCAAAATCTTGGCTGTAGTTCAAATGATCATGATGATGGTTTATAACTCACAATCCAATGGTAAGGGTCAGGCCAAGGAAAATAACTGGGCTGGGTTGTGTTTTAGGATTCCTATAATCATGTTGACTATTTAAGTGATCAAAAGACATCCCTATCTACAAAATATTTAGAGACCATTATCCATAATTCACACAAGATCAATAGCTCTCAAAATCCACATTGAACTCCACCATTGAATAGATAATGCAGCTCAAGGTGAAGAGTCTACGTGTATATGAAGATATATATGGAAATGTTAAATAAGGTGATGCTTTGTTGTGATTTGTAGATAGTCGGTAGATGACACATAGATTAGTAGGCTAATTTTATTCTTTAGTGAGAATAGTTGATGCAAAGAGTGAGTTATAGCTAGTGGATAAATCCAATATTGTCTTTCTTGGATGGATGTGGTTGACTAAAAACCTTACAGTAAATCAACACCGAGTTCTAGCTCATTAATTTGATCAAACATAATATAGAATATGGTTAGATTAGAGTATAATGAAATTAGTCTAAGAATTCTATTAAAGATTTATATAACCTCAAAATAAATCCTTTGTGAACTTGTTGTATCGCACTAAGGTGAGATAAAGGATTCATTTGCAAACAAGGATAATATCAATTTGTGACCAATGCATTGAGTACAAATGATTTGCAGCTATGATATGATTTCAAAGACTCCTTAACTTGTCATTTTAGTAAGGAATTTACCAATTACATAATAATATAATTTGTCATCTAGTAGAATGAAGATCCACAACACCAATGCAAAAAAATGATCAAACTCATCTAAATAAGTGTAGAAACTATGTTCAGGCTATGTCAAATATAAAAACTAATCTGATTCATAGTTTGCATAAGACAATGAAAAAACCAATAATGCAAAAATGGTAGGAGAAGTAGAACATCAACAATTCCAATAACGTGGCCATATAGTGGGTAAAATATGGCCTTTCAATCAACAAGGTAATGAATGGACCACCAATGGAATGCATAGACAATAATAACCCCTAAAAAATGAATAGAGATAAAATACTGAGTAATAGTTGTTGGAGTTAATCTAATACCATGATGAAGTTCATAAATCAACTCATAATGAGTAGGATCACTCATTCACACCATTACTACATCATTTGTAACATATATATTTCACACATTAAGGAATTTACACAATGAAGTCTTTAATTATATTCACAATCTCTGTTTGGGTCTCCACAAATGACCAAGTCAAAAATTACATGGGAGTGCCTATTAAATAGAAAAGGTAAGTTTTTTCATGTAATAAACTATTATTCCATGAAAAACCTATAAATCAAGAGTTTATATTATTATTATGCACTCAACAATGTGTGCACAAAATATAATAGCATCTCAAAAAATAAACAAACTCTTGAATCAAGCTTATACACTTTACTCCAACAAAAAATATGATCCAATAAACAAGGGAAAACAATGCATTAATGATAAAAACAATGATGATAATGTTGATGTATGAATATGGATATAATTAAGTATAATACACAAGGAATCACCTAATGAATGCATATATACTAAGTCAAGGCCCAACAATGAAAGCAAACAAATAGGCAAATCAAAAAACAAATGGGAAGAAGAAACACCAAGAAACAAAAATCAAAACACTAATAAATAATAATCGAACAAACATAAACAATGGTTAATCACAATGTTAGCATAAACAGAAGGCAAGAAAAATGACACGAGGTTGCGCCTACGATATAGGGAAACAATGACACACAAGATGACAAACATTTCCCCTATGCTATAGGAAACAATGAAATAAACAAATTAGGGGGGGGGGAAATAGAAGAAAAGTAAGGGGTAGATGAGATAAACCCAAATGCACTAGGTAAGTGGATGCTACCTACATAGTTTCATGGATGAAAGATCCAACATGAAGTTTAGGTTAAATGTAGTTCTCTCAAAATATGGGATAGAATAAAATGATATGAGGTAAACTTGATTGATGTGTAGAGGAATATGGGAATGGTCTCATAAAATGGAAAGATCATACGATGAATCCTAGCAATCATTTAATGTATGAAATTAAAATATATATCACTCACTATATAAACTCAAAAAATGGTGAGAGCGTAAGGCTAAGGCCAATAAGTATGGGGAAACTAAATGACAAGTGTTTAATCATGAAATAGTTATGGGTCCCAATATCCTTAAGGTAAAAAACTGGTTAAAAAAGAAAGGAAGGTGAAATTGAGCTAACCCTAGACACCCCATGTATCCAAGTGTTACCTACATAGTCCGTGTAAATCTCAAGCTGATGTAGTTCTACTAGAAATGGGAGAAAAAATACCAAAGAGGTCATAGGAATAAACTAGAAGATGGCCCATCCCAAAACTTTTGATAGATTTATACCTCATGTGGAGATTCTAATCCAATTTTCATGATATTATGAGTTTTAGGATTTTCTAGGTCTTTTAGAAATGTTTTTGAAAATTTCAAAGCATCTAAACTTGATTGAGAATGACAAGATACTAAAAGATCCAACTCACAAAACAACGATAGTGTTCAAAATTAAAATTTAATACAAAATGGTGAGAATGTTCAAACTTAGATTGATCATAAAATGATGAGAGTGTGGCTAAGGGGGTGATTGAGCTAACCTCAACATGAATCAAGTGCTACATATGGAGTCCCATTAGGACCTCAAGTCACTATAGTTCTACCTTATAGTGGAGGAATTTGATTAAGTAGCATAAAGTTTGTGAATTTAGGAAAATGGCACAGTTTAAAAATATGAATGGCAAGGTGATACATCAATGTGTGGGAAAGATGTTCTTGATTCACCCATAAGTGGTTATAATTAGGAAATAATGACATAGGTCAATGATATTAATTTTCCCAAAGGTAGTTATAATTAGTAATATGGAGTAGGACACTAATTTTACCAAAGATGGTTATAATCAAGAATACCAGTAATTAAACAAAATATCAAATGAAGGATGCAACTACCAAACCACTCTCATACTAGTCCAAGATACTACCTCTATCTAGAATATTGAATCAACTACTAAAACTTGATCTAAATCCCCTTGTTGAAGGTGCTTGAATATCCAATGGAATGGAACCAAGGTCAAACGTTTGGGGAGGAAGGGTAAAACAACTTTAGTTAATAGTGAAGGCATGGTAGAATGGTAAATGGTATGGTACAAAGAAGATGATGATATGGTATAATGTAAACATGACTTACAGATAATAATTCAAGTCTTTCAAGAGAACTAGAACTTGACGTGTATGATGTTCATCAAATCATAAAGTTTATCTCTATCTGGTGTAGCGACCTTGTATATTATAGAGCCATTATTTGAAAAAATAACATATGGCCCTATCCAATTGGGTTTGAACTTGCCTTTCTTTTTCTTCTCTACTATGGTGTTATTTTAGTTTTATTTTAGAACAAGATCCCCAAGATCAAACTCTCTATATTTGAATCGATGGTTATAGAGGCCACAGAGTCAGTTTTAGTATGATTAAAGGTTGTTAACAATGGATATGTATTTTTCATCAAGTAATTCTAGCTCTTACATGTGATCTACTCTATAATCTTCATCATCTAAGACATGTGTCAATGAGATACAAATAAAAGGTAATTAAAACTCAACGGGAAGAATGGTCTTAGTGCCATAAACTAGGGAATATGGAGTGGCTCTTGTTAGAGTATAGTAATGAGTATGGTATGCCTAGAGAGTGAGGAAGATTTTGAGGTGCCAATCATGGCCAACATCATTGAGAATATTTTTAAGGATTTTGAAAATGGTTTTATTGGATGCCTTTGTTTGTCCATTACCTTGTGGGTAATATTTGGTAGAAAAATGTTGGGTGATATTATACTTAACACAAAACATTTTAACATCCTTGTTCTAAAATGATCTACCATTATCAGATATAATGTCATATAGAATACCATAGTGGCATATGAGATGATTTAATATGAACTTGGAAATCTATTTTCAAGTCATGTAAGTGACGGGTATAGCTTCAACCCACTTAGTGAAATATTTGGTACTGGTAAGAATCTATTTATGATCATCAAATGAGGTAGGGTTAATCTTCCTAATGAGATTGAGTCCCCATGCTGTAAATGACCATGGTCCAAGCATTGGTTTTAGTGTTTTGGCTATGGCATGAATCAAATTCACATGCGTTTGACATAAGAAACTAGATATAAATCTATAGTTGGCCAATAGTACCTGCTACATAGGAGATTTTTTGCTAGGATATCCATGCTAGTTTGGGCTCCATATATTCCTTCATAAAATTCCTGTAACACTAATGTTATTTTTTCCACATTTAAAAAATGAAGTAGAGTTCTATCAAAGCTATGTTAGTAAAGGATTGGGATAAGTAAGGTATAATGTGAGGCTTGGTGGGTAAAGGGATTTTATTGATTACATGATAGGTCGGGTAGCATGATATGGTCATGAAGGTACTTAAAAAGGTTTGAGTACCATATAGACCTGGGACAAACAATATCACATATCATTGGGATGATTGAAGGTTAATGAGGAGGCACTAGAAGATTTTTAACAAGGAATTGATATTATTTTGCATTATTTGTGCGATAGATCAAAGAACCTACGATGGCCATGGCATATACTATCCTATTACTAACCCTAGGTATGTGTTCAAACTGTATGTTGACAATATGCTATTTGAGAATGTTGACCATGGATTTGTATGGTACAAAGTTTTCATCTTTAGTCTAAAAGTGGTTTGTAACCTAATTAATGATTAATTGAGAATCACCATAAATTGTGAGATATTGAATATTCTATTATACTACCTGACAAAGTGCTGTAACAAGTGATTTGTATTCAAAAATGTTGTTAGGAAAAGGAAAGTTGATACAAAATGATTTAGGGATATATTCCCATGTGGCATAATAAACAATAGGCCTACCCCTGATCCATGTGATATGAATAGTTTATTCCTTTTATGAAAGGAATTACTTCAAATCACTTGTCACTTCGAGGGGGATACCTCCTTATTAAAGTAATACTCTAATTGATTTATATTTTCTTGGATGTATTATAATAGCTTATGCCCCTCTATTTATACTATTCTAATCTATCTCATTCTTCCATTCTATGCATGTGGGATTATTCCTCTATAACATTCTATTCATTATTATACTATTTATGATATTATTATACCCCTCTCTAGGTATATTACATTCCATCCCTCTTGAAATTTTTTTGCGTTCGAAACATGAAAAAAAAATTACATATCAAAAATATGTATAAGACTAGATAGAGGCACATCCATATGTCATTTTATGCTTTCACTTCTTTTGCCTATGCTCAAATATGAACATGTACATCAACATGGTGAACATGAACACTATAAATAAAGGTTGAAGTGAAATTTGAAGCATGATGATCAACATATCAAAGCAATAATGAGGGTGCTCATAATAATTAGCCAAGTGAGCCAATGAAGAATAAAATCTATCCCCCTTAGCATTGTTCTCTGAAGGATTGAAGCATTTGTTCCTTACTTAGACTCTATGGTTGTTGGCTTGAGCTCATTGGGAACTTGTTGATGTGCATCCAAAAGGGAATCAATGTCTTGTTTGTTGATATATTTGAAGGCCTTGAGAGGTGGTGCTATGTAGGGATACAAGACCAAAAACCAAAGTGTTCCACCATGATCATAATAGATATAGTCTTTTGAGAGTTTAGTTAATCCCATGGCTTCCATCAAGTTTTTAGGTTACCACATTCTAACCTCTTATTGAAGTTCCTCATTGAGTCTATTGATGAATCAAGTTGTTAGAAAATTCTCAACCAAGCCTAAAGTCTAAGTGGCTAGTTTGGAAAAGTCATTTTGATACTCCCACACCATGTCAGTTTGATGAAGCTTAGTTAAAGTTATAATGAAAATAACTTTAGAAAAAATAGTAAGCCCCATGTTTACAATTTAGTGGATGTCAGATTCAACCAAAAATGTATCCTTACACAAATACTTCCACACACACACACACACACACACACACACACACACACACACACACACACACACACACACACACACACACACACACACACACACACACAGAAATGGTTTGATGTGATTTGTTATAGTCTAAGAGCAAAATGCATAATAAAAGTCATATTTTTAAAAGAAAATACTAAAGGAAATGTAAAAATCTATTTTTTTAATAAAAAATATGAAAATGAGAATCACCAAACCTAGAAATTGTTTGGCTCAATTTACTACCATTTGAGATCAATTTGAAGATGAATAGTTGGGTTATTTTAGGACAAACAATATAAATCTACATTTAAACATTCTCCATGAAGCTTCCAAATGTGCCTGCAATAAAAATCATAAAAATGGCCCTAGAAAGCACTTTGATACTAGATGTTAATAACATGTATGCTAAAATACACAAAATCATACAAATATTGAATACATATTATTTTATTCCTTTTATGGAAGGAATAATTCTGAATCACTTGCCACTTTGAGGGGGCTACCTCCTTATCAGATTAATACTCTAATTGATTTATATTTTATTATATGTATTAAAATAACATATGCCCTTTTATTTATACTATTCTAATCTATCCCATTCTTCTATTTTATGCTTGTAGGATATTCTTCTATAATATTCTATTCATTATTAAACTATTTATGCTACTATTATACCCCTCCCTAGGTATATGAAAATAATCCATAAATATACAACTTCTAGTACTGATTTTAAAGATGTGTTTCAATGATGGTCATGATGGACTCATTTGGGAATTAAAAAGTGAGTGGTTGAGTATCTACAAGGAGAGCTTCAACAAGCTAATCTACAAGTATTTATCCCTTTATATCTTTCTAGATGACATACTCAATCTCAAAATTTCTCATAATCATGATCCATTTAGCCATGTGACCTTGTAAAGTTGTATTGGATAGCATATACTTACATGGATCTACTTTGAAAATAACTATGGTCTTGTTGTTAAGCATGTAATGTTACATCTTCTAGGTTGCAAAGACCATAGCTAACCAAGCCTTTTCTATTGGCATATATTTGTGTTCATACATGACCAATGTATGACTTAGATAATACATGGCATGTTCTTTTCCATTGTCATCATATTGAGCTAGAAGTGTCCCCAAGGCTTTGTTTGTGGTAGATAATTATAATAGAAATGGATTTCCTAGCATTGGTGGTAACATGATAGGTAGATTGGAAATATATTACTTTAGATGTTAAAAGTCTTTCTAGCATTCTTCATCCCAATGAATTGTGACACCCTTCATTAATTAAAAAAATTGATGGCATTTATTAGCTAATTATGGGATGAATTACTTGATATATTAATTTTTTTCCCTACAAACTATAGAGATTCTTCAAATTAGAAGGTTCTAGCATCTTGGTAATGGCTTGTACATTGGAATAATCAAATTCAATGCCTTGATGAGAGATGATAAAGCCTATAAAATTTCCTAAAGTGACCCCAAAGATGCACTTCTTTGGACTAAGTATAAGTTTGTATTCATGAGGCCTCTCAAATATTCTTTTAAATATAGTTGAATGATCAACATAGGTCTTTAATTTACCTAATATGTCATCTACATAGTCTTCAACAATATCATGCATCACATCATGAAATATGATGGGTATGTGACCCCAACATTTTTTAGTCCAAATGGCATAACTTGATAAAAAACATTCTCCAAGGGGTGGTGAACATATTCTTACGTTGGTATTATAGTGTGATCATAATCTGATTGTACCCTAAAAATACATCCATAAGTGAAATCATTTCATACCCCACTGTGGAGTCAACTATCATGTCAATATTTGGTAGAGGAAAATCATCATTAGGGTAAGCCTTGTTTATATCTCTAAAATTAGTATAGATTCTGATTCCTTCATACTTCTTGCTAATAGGTATAACATTCGAGATTCAATCTAAATAGCTGATTAATTAGAGGCATTTTGATTCTAAGAGTTTTACAACTCTTTCTTTACTAGTACAACAATACGAGGATGCATCTCACATAATTTTTACTTTATAGGTTTAACATCATAATGTAAAACAAGGTGGTGTAAAAATAAGGTAGGGTCTAAAACTAGCATGTCTGAATAGGCCCAAGCAAAGATGTCAATAAATTCCCTTAAAAGGGCTGTAAAGGTTTCATGTTCCTCTTTGTTGAGGGATATGCCTAATTTAATCCATTTTGGGTCATCTAGAGTCCCGATGTTGACTTTCATATAATCTTATACTAAGAGTATCAAGCCATATTCTAGAATTATGTGAATTGGCATCCAAATGCAAAGTCCTCTAGTTAGAATATTTATTAAAGCTATCCTAAATAAGATGAATCTAAATCACCTAATGGAAATGATGGCCATGTATTAAATACTATTGTAAATTCTTGGGAAATTTGATTATAGGCATATTATTCTATTGAACTAAACTTAGACCCAAAATTAAGTTCATCATTGGTGGTATCTTAAGCTTCATTCAAGGAAAGGTGAACACCCCCATCTGATGGTACCCAAAACAAATTTTAAACAAAAGACTAGCCTTTTTATTTGCTTTTACCCTAGTCTAAAATCACCTCAAAGAGGTTTTCACTTTTGGACCTCAATGTTTTAATTTTTTTTTTGGCTAAGGGTGTTCACCCATTCTCTGAAATAATTTGTAGGATCTAGTTTGATAAAGAACCCTTATTTTTGGTCTCCTAAAAGAACATTATCTCTTAGGCCTAGAAAATAACAAAATACCTCATCATTGTCAAACCCATCTACAAGAACTGTGAATTCTTGTTTATCCCAAGTTATAAGTTGAGGGTGATAGTGATGAAGTAGGTTGTATTAGATAATTGGATTACTAATAAAAATGGTATGGGTGTCAAATAGGTTAGTATTGGAAAGGTCTTCATAAATGTTATGATCAAACTCTACTTTATTGTTGGCATCATCATCACTAAACATTAGCATTGGAACATGAATAAGATACATGCGGTCACCCCCAAGTTGTTTAAATCCAAGACCATAAGTTCCTTTGTATTGAGTTATAGAAATTGGTTCCAAAGTTCTTTGATAATTTGGTTTGAGGCCTCCTCCTTCAAAGGCTTGGTTCTCCATGATCTTGTTAAGAATGGGATATTTGTAAATTTTTTAGCAATCAACCAATTGGTCATTGTACAACCAAGATTCATCATTGGAAAGTGGGTCCTCTTCTTGGCCAATGGCTAGTGTGAAAATGAGAGGAGATACAACATGAAGTTTAACTTTTCTTTTTTATTTCCATTACATCTGAGGTGGCTTAAGTTTGGCCTTCCATAGGACTCGAGGTTAAGTGTAAGTTTAGAAATATGGAATGTGCAATGGGTCAAATACACTCATGGGCCATTGGTCGAGATGGTAAAATGATTAGATATTTCAAGAGGATGCATATGTGAAGATGTGTCAAGGCTATCTAGGTATATACAATTGGAGTCTAGTAATTTGACAAGTATTTCTCTATCTTTTTTTTTGGGAAATAGATCTAGGCCAAAATAGTAATTTTAAATTTTGTATTCAACCTCCGAATGTTTGCAATGTTCATAGGGTTACAAATGTCCATTTATAGTGACCTTCATGCAAGAGTGAGAGAACTTGAAACACTGGTGTAATGCCAAAGGGATTTCATGAATTTCATGTATCTAAGGTCTACCAAAGAGCAAATTTTAAGATAGGTTAAGGTTTAATACATGTCAAAGTGTATCATGGGTTAAGGGCCCAATGATAACTAGTAAGCTTATTGTGCCTTGTGATTCTTGCTCTTCATTGTCATAGGCCTTGATAGTAATTATTTTTGGATGTAGATCAGTCATTGGATATCTGAGATGCTTGATGAGCTTTAGATACATAATATTTAGGCTTGATCCATTATCTATGAGGACATATTTGACTTTGTGCCATACAATGACAACTTCAATATATATGGGATTATTATGGAGAGGGCCAGGGATGAAATATCACTTTGGTCAAAGGTTAATTATTGTTTTGGGGCTTGATGTCCATCCAAATCTTGGAATTTGTCTAGGTTTATGTCATTTAGAACTTGGGATTAGCCTAGGAGATCTATGAGGATATTCTTATGGATAGTAGATATACACAACAAATCCAAAATGGAAATATGTGTGAGTTTCTTCTAGAGTTGTTCTAATATGTCATATGGATAATCCGTAATAGTGGTAGATGGCTTATTTCTAGCCAGCACAAGGGGTTGGATTGGTTCGTTCATAGGAGGTTGTGGGCCTAGAATGGTAATATTAGACCTCTAATTTGTGATTTCATAATTAAGTTTGAATATAGGACCATTGTAACTTGATGATGATGGAGATGGCCTAGATAGGATAAGTCTTGATTGCTAGTGAACATGGTTATGGTCATGGGGAAATAATGAGTTATTAGTATAAGGTCCTAAAATAGTAATCCTTGATTATTATTGCACTTGTTTACAATCCCAAATTAAGGAAGTATTATTGGCATAGGTGGAATGAATGGAATTGTCTAGTAATGGTCCTAGTCTATTAGCACTTGGTCTAGGATTAATGGTGATGGTTGAAAGATGACCTCCTGCAATATGACCAACAACTTTGGTATAGTCATGTGCAATTTCATGGTAAGTTTATTGGTTATTGGGGTATTTTTCGCCTTGGTTCCTCCCATTTGATTGATGTTGTTTTTTCTATTGATATTGTTGTTGTTGTCATTTTAGTTGTTGTTTTGGCCTTTATTATTATTTTTATTGATTTTATTATTATATTGTGGAAAAGGGTTTTGGTAGATACCCAAGTTTTGATTAGATGTAGATTATCTATTATCCAATGTAATCTCCCCAATTTTTAGCATATTTTTGATGAGGTGTTTTATCTACACATAAAAACATAGATTATGTCCATGAACACAATGGTATTCATAGAAATCATTTTCTTGGTACTAGTCTAGAAACAAAATATCCTAAGGACAATGCTTTAGAATTGGCCAACTAATCATATTAGATATGGCTAGATTATAAAACACTACTTGTAAATGCTCAACAAGGTTTCTAAAGACTTGAGGAATGGGTCTTCTTCTTTGAGGAGGGGTGAGCTAATGAGGAGTAAGGTACATTTGTAGCATGGGTTGAGTAGATGGTGGTTGTACCATTTAGACATGGTGTAACTCAGTTAATCCATTTATAAAAAAATTATTATTACAGTTTCATTTCTTAGATTTATTATAGTTAATGGCTTGGACTGGTGTATATGCTTGTGCTTAGACTTGGTTAGGGATTTGGCTTGGGCCTATTCCATGGTTTTGGTTTTGATTTTGGTTCAAGGATGTTAACTTGATAATATATTTGTTAATAAGAGCCTTTTAAATTAGTAAACATTAGTTAATGATCTATTTGAAAGTATGTGCACACTAAAGCTTCAGATGATAAGATATCCCACTATGAAAATTTATAGTAAACACAACAACTAATTATTTGTCTGGTAAGCTATGGGTAAAGTGACTAGAAAGTTCTCTCCATATTTGTAGATATATTGAAAATGTTTCACCTAATTTTTTCTTATCTTGAGTCAAATATACCAATGAAATATCATGTTTGAGATTATAAGATAAATGTTACACAAATCTGCCTGAGAGGTCATCAAAATTAGACATTAAATTCTTTGGAAATTTGAGGAACCACTCCAAATCCTATCCTACTAGACTTCAAGGAAATAAAAGGAGTAGATATATATATATATATATATATATAAGCCATTGATTGGAAATAAACAAAGAACTCTATGAAATGAGCCTTAGGGTCTCTTTTACCCTTATATTTATCAAAATGTAGTGGCTTACAACTTGGAAGAAATGGTATTTGAAGATACTCCATGTCGAATAGGTATGAACACATGTCATATAAGTTGAATTTATTGGTTTATTCCCTACTTGAATAGTGGCAATTGCATACTTCATTTGTTACATTTTTTGTGCCAATAAACTAGATGGAACATTTGGTTGAGGTGGTAAATAAGTGGTCAAAGGTAGATTACCTTGACTAGGGTATAATGGAGGGATGATTTGTTGTGAAATGTTGATTTTGTGAGTGAATTAACTAGGAATATGCATCCACAGATTGGGATGTTGTTTTTTAAATTGCACATATTATTATGCTATATTCTAGTTTGGATTTGGTATATAGCCTTGGTTTTGAGGGAATTATGGTTGTGATATAAAGATATGGATTTGGGTAAAGTACTATGCCTAATGATGTTGAGTAGGTACTTACTTCTGACTAGTCAAACTTGGATAAATAAGGGGAACTTGTGGACCAAGTCCCTATCTTTGGATTTGTGGCACATGCTAAGTAAAAGGTAAATGCTACCTAATTGGAACTTGTTGGATAGCGGTACCTCTTGGTTTCACAAACATTGGTTGTGAAATAGACATTTGTTGAGTGTTTTGCATGTCTTTAAGCAATAGACACACATTATTTATTGAATAATGTTTTTGATTATGAAAGTATGTTGGTATATGACTATAGAGGTACATTTATCATTACCCATCAAGGTGGAATATTTGTTTCCCCTTTTTGGGGTGGCACAGTGTTCTACCTATACCATGGTGGTAGATTAGACTATGCTTATTATTTTGGAATGTTAGTCATCACCTATTGATGTGGAATAGCATTTTCCACTTGTTGAGGTAAAGTTCTAGTTGGCACTTGATTACTTAAACCCTATGGTTGTGTGCTTGATGAAGTAGCAAGTTAAGGATTAGAAGTAGCCTATTGTGGTTGGGATAAAAGAATTATTACCCCCTATTGTTGTGAACCACTCATGGTATTAACTAAAAAAACTTGTTACATACTATTTGTTGGTGTATTTAAACCATTTTGGCCTGGATTGGAAAACACTCACATTTTATCCATTGTTTTTGGCACATTATTCTGCATAGAAGCCATAGTCACATATTTAATACATGACACATTATATATGTCACCAACTGAAGTGCTTTACACAAATTGGTCTACACCTGAATTGTCTTAACCTATCAATTTAATTAATACTCCTCTTAAAAGAGAGAGATCTATGAGTGGAGTATTTGACATGGCCATGGTATTAAAATTATGTGATAGATTCAAATAGGTTTGATATACTTGTTGCATTTATATAAAGTGGTCCTCCATGAGGACCTTTCCATTTACAAGAATATTTGGGTATTGATATGACATCATCATGAGTGATAGAGGATGGATAATAGAGGCATGTTCAATGGTTTGGGTATAAAGCATATTTAGAGGCACTCTATGTAGACCAGGTAAATTTTCATGGGGGAAGTCTATTGGAAAATTATCCCTTACCTCTACAACTCTAACTAAAATCTCATCCTTGTTTTGAATCAAATGATGATAAAAAAATTAAGGATCATATGTCAATGGAATAATAACATAATATAGTGGTTTTTAAACTTGCTATATAACTAATGGTACAATAATAAGGTATTTCATGGTTTATTCTTAGTCTTGATATGAATATTGAGGTGTGTTAATCAAATAATGGGGTAGATGATCTTGACTCTGTTCCCTAGATTGAGAAGTTTAAGGAGGATAAGGATCTATCTCACAAACTACATCACATCATAGGGGTATTGAACAAAGTCATCATTTTTGACCACATTATCATAACCTAGATTATATATGGATCTAATATGAGTGTAATGAGACATATACAAATTGATTATTAACATTCTACAAATATGGTCTAAAGTTTTACAAACTCTTGAAAATAAGGTATAAAAGGTAAATGTTCTAGACTTGGTCTAATAACTTGGTCTAGGAATGTAACTATCTCTCTAAAATAATCGATGATAAAATATGTCTAAAATAGTCTAAAATCAAATGTATTTAAAAAATGTTCAAGTTAATTAATAACTCTTAATTCTAAACTTAGGTAAAAAGTGTTTCAAATAATTCTAATCTAGGTCAAAAAAACTAAAAAGGTTGTTAGGTATTTGGGAACAAGGCATAAATTAAGACTCTTGGACTCTTGGAAACATGACACAAGAGGTATAATTTTAACATTCTATGAATCTTAGAAACATGTCATAAGAGGTAAGATTATAGGACTCTTAGAAACATGACACAATAACTAGACTTTAAACATGCTGGTCTAAAAAACAAAAAGGGAAATGTTAGGAATCTTAGAAACATGACACAAGAAGTAGTCTTTAAAACATGGTAGGTATAAAAAAATGGGAATTGATAGGTATTTTTGGAATAAATGAGGTTTAATAATAAACATGGAATTGCTAAGTCTTTTTGAAAAAAATCACAAAAGCTAGACTTGCCACAAACTAGGTCTAAAAGGCGAGACATTTATTCTAACAAAATTAAAATATTTTGACTCAAACCAGGCATTCAAATTCAAAAATAAAATTGGAATTCAGAAAAATAAATTGTAATTTAGGAATATTTAAGATATACCAGTTACCAAATATAGGCATGAAATTAGTCTCTAAGTCAAGGAAGAAACTAGTCTAAGTTGCACAATTCAAAAGTGATGGATAAATGTCTAAGCCAAAATTACACATGACAATAGGCATAAACCAATCAATGTTTGAATCTAAACTTATTGAGACCTATTTGGAACTCAATTTATAAGGCTTAATTCTTAAATTTACAACAATATATACCAAAATGAATGACATAATGATACTAGGCATATACCAAGAAGGATACTCATGGTTGTGAAATTGTAATTTAGACACAATGAAAAAAGTATTTGAAACAATGTGAGAAGAATAATTATGTTATATAGATATAAATTTATGTCAAATTATTTATTTCAAAAACTCTAAGGCATAAGACTTGGAATGAAATGGGTAGCGTAATGACACCCCTTTCAAAAAGAGACACATACACATAAAAGTTTGACAAATCAATAAGAAACAATGTGGCATCAAATGGATGAAATAAAATATATTAAAATAATATAGTGATGTGAAAACATGAATAATTCTAGATGTGGTATGATAAAAAATAGTTTTGACTGAAGACAATGCAAGTAAAAAGGAAAAAAATGAGAAAAACACCTAAGTTTATCAACCTAATCCTAAAAAATGACAAGGTAGATTTATACTATCAAATTCCATATATATACTTGATCTTGAGAGGAAATTAATTTTTTAATCCAAAAATTAAAATTCTCATGAAAGTTAGGGGTTTTAGTCCCCCTCTTCTCTTAAGAGTTTGTACAGTGACCTGGAACATTGAGCTACTCACCCTATATTGATAGTATATCTATAATAATTGGAATTTTCTAAACTATAAATTTTTGCACATTCTAAATGGTCTCATATGAGTGGTTAGCACTAGGAAAAAACACTTCATTTGTATCTATGTTAACTATATTGTTCTGAAAAGGTCTTGTCCTTTTCACAACAACTACATTCATCACTTACTCAGTGTAGTGTGATGTATGAGTTAAACATATGTTTTAAGGTAGTCTCTTCCTAAAAAATCTTGCTTAACCACTCAAACATGTGTACCAATAATTCAAACTCAATTTTTATACCCCTACCATGAAGTGGGGTTGAAATGATGCCAAGAGGTCAATTCTTGGGCCAAGACTTTTCTAGAGAACCTAGGGGAGGTGATGAACTCTTGCCCATAAGACAAAATGCATGAAATAAAGATTAAGTAAAAGGGATTTTAGGATCATTTTGGGATCACCAAAATCACTCATATTTTGGGGAGGGCCTTAATAAATTTCCTTCCATCCTTTTGGACAAAAGTTATAAATGTAATAAGTGAGATTTTTTATCACCCAAGTTCCCTAAAGGGGATAGGGGGAGAACATACACATGATACTTATCTTGCAAAATAAATACTCAACATCAATCTTAAAAATGGAAAATCTTATAATTATTTAACTAGAGTACCATTTCATTTTTATAGAACCAAACAAAATATGTCATGAATTTTAGCCCCTTGGCATTATATGAAAGCTTTGAAAAATAAAAAAGAACTCAAGTAAAATATTTTAAAACACCACATTTAAATGTGAGTTTTGAAATTTAGAGTGTCAAAAAATGTCTTTTCTTAGTCTTTGGGTCTTGAAAAAGATGTTAGGTGGTCCTTGTGCTTAGAATAAAAAATTAAGTGGGAAAATGACTTTTAGAATTTATCTCTCAGGTTTTAAATTTTCTTCAGATAATGCAAAATCATAAAAATATAAGTAATACCACAAATTTTCCCTATAACACAAAATTGTTAGTAAAAAATTGTGATAGTTAAGGCAATATCCTGACTTATCAAGAAAAAATGCTACTTATCATGCATAATCACTAATTATCATGCAAAAACATTACTAATCATGAAAAATTACAACTCTTATTGTAACATGAAATGGTTAGTGCAAAACTACAAAAGTTAAGGCAAAATTATGACAATTAAGGCAAAATCATGATAGTTAAGGCAAAACCATAATTATAAAGTCATGATATTGTAGTGCAATATCTTTATTATAGAAATAAAAATCTCAACTACATAGAACAAAAATATGATTTCCTGTAGCATGTCTGTGAGCCTGCAATTTCTACTTTCTTGGTCAACAAGTTAAGATTTTGCATGAAAATTATTTGCAAGAGGTCCTAAAATGCCATGGGAATAACGTTTTGGGGGTACAAGTCCCACTGGGTGTGCCATAAAGTGAACATGGAATACATAAAGGGAAGGTTAGTATAGTGTTAGTTCAATAAAACAAATCAAAATAACACACTAAACACTAACACCTCTAGCCTAGACACTAAGGGGACCATAAGTAACAATAATACAAATGGAAAAACAAATATAACATAAAATAAACCATTATTTTACCTTCCTTATATATCTAAAATGGCTTGTTGAAGTGGCATGCTTGGTTTTGTGCATCCATAAGTCTTTATTAATGAAGGTCTATTTGTTTTTGCTCTCCTTGGAACTTTGGCTTGGCTAGTTAGCTTATGAATTTGGAATGATAACACTACTTGAGAGGTTTATTACATCTATTTGAGCATTCTAAATTTGGATTATGAGAGCTTTGGAGTTATTTTGGCATAATAACATTGTACCAAGATAGCTTGTTGATCAATAGGTATGGTCTTGTATTTATAACCTCAAAAGTTAACTCTCACCTAAGGTGAGTTAAGGTTGAGTTTAAACATGGAATGGGTTAGAAATAACAATAGGTGTGTTGAGGCTAAATATAGTTTATTTAAAAGGTGTCATGTAATTATGATTTTCAATTACTAGGCATGGATCTCAAATTAGATATTTTTAGATATTTTGGGAGAGCTTGACAACTTATAAAGGTAATGATGAAAAGGGTCAATATTTTGGATTTTTAAATTTCCATTTTTAGATATTCATTAATTATAAATGGATTATTTAGCTAAGCATTTAATCTAGTTTAATTATGATTCATTTTTATTAGCAATTTATATCTTTTAAGAATTATTCAAGTGCCCCACTTAATGGGTCCATAGGCTAAACTATTAGTTGTTAGGTTGCAAGGTGATTGGGGATGCATCCATGATAGGTTATTATGGCATACAATATAATAACCTAAATAGGAATGCATGAACATGATTTTGAGCATTGAAAAATGATGTGTGGACAAAATTGGGATGTTTAGTGATTCTTAGGATTAATTTGTAATGTTGGGTAGAAAATAGTTTAAAGTCTAGTCAAAAGCCAGTTATGGTCAAAATGGGGTGTCTACAACTATCACTTGGATTAAATCCTCTTTCACATGCCAAGTATATAGAAAATATGAGATTAATCCACATATCAATGGGTATATAGGAAGGGCCTATATATAGATAAATTTGGTATAATTTTATAGTGGTATATGGAAAAGGGGTCCATTTGGAGTGATAAAGAACCAATTTAGGGGTTTCAAAAACTCAATACTCAAAATAAAAATATTGCATTCAATCAAATAAATTATTGGAAAAACATTGACCAATAAAGACAAATAGTTAGAATGGTTTTGAAAATTGGATAACATGCCCATATTTAATGATGTATGGTTTAATATTTGTGACATGGATACACATCTAGTTGATCCAACATGGAATGCAAAATATATTCAGACATAGAAGCAAAAAAATAAGAAAGAATTTTCCTTGATAAAGGACTTGATTGATAGAGGCATTTCATCATATTTAGGGGTGTAATACTCCATGTCAAGCACTTCATAAATTGAAAGACCTATATTATTCCCACTTAGAGTTAGAATTCATTCAGTTGTAGTTGAAGTTGTTTAACTTTGAGTTGAAACATGGTTATGTGATGAGGTTGGATTGAGAAATACATGCAATCAAAC
The DNA here is from genome assembly GCA_037957365.1 of Torreya grandis. NCBI lineage: Eukaryota > Viridiplantae > Streptophyta > Pinopsida > Cupressales > Taxaceae > Torreya > Torreya grandis. Next base: position 385,188 of record JARHVA010002582.1, on the reverse strand, counting down.
ATGATGTGGATGTCATGAGTGCCAAAATTTACATATATATGACCAAATTAATAAAATACCTTATTCCCAACTATTCAATCTACTTGGAGTCTCTACACAAGTAATAAATTGAAGACTCACATTTGATCCATTAGTTAAACATCTGGTTGAAAGAGAAAAGGATTTAGAAGAAAAATCAAATCCATAGGAGAACATGTGTGCTATGTAAATGTAAATTCTTCAAAAACATGTAATAAGGACAAATTTTCCAAAAGTGAAGATAATAATAATTAAAAGAATAAAAATAAGGGAAAATGTGGAAAAAATGACAATCAAGGTGGTCAAAATAAAAAATAGAATGACAAGTAACACCTCTACTATGTATGGTGTGATATAAAAGGAATCCATGAAACCCAAAAATTTAGGACTCCATGGGATAAATTTAAGCATCATGTAATGATAAATAGGAAAATTAAAAGACGCAAGCACAATAGTTAAACTTTTCTCAATTCACCAGTGAATGTGTGCTTTCTAGTTCAAATGATGAAGCAAAAAAAGTCTTAGTTTATCATGGTTTGATGCTTGAGTTATTGATACTGGTGCCACCCTAGATATGACTTTCCAAAAACACTTATTTGAGTATTGTTATGAGGAAATTTATGGTACAATATTCTTCATAGATAGAACAAATCTACAACTACAAAGAAGAGGTAAAATCTGAATCAAGTGTCTAAGGCTTATAGATTCAATTTATAAAATGTTATATATCTTCCTAAATTTAATTGAAACATGTTATTTCTAGTGATCATTTAGAAATAAGGGAATTCCATCTTGTTGAAAAATGGTGACATCACTATGAGAAGGAAATGTGATAATGAAGTTGTGTTGATTAGATATGAGGAAGGAAAATTTCTCAAACTCAAGGGTAAGCCATTATTTTCAATGAATTATGCTCATCTCATTGAAGATGAAATGCCCCAAAATTATTGTCGCATGCTATATTTCAGCGTACTCACTATAAAAAAATTCATGTGTTACAAAAGAATGGTTTTACTAGTTTTCCTACCTTGCATGTAAATTTTGATGAAAAGTGTGAAGCCTGCATTTTCCCCAAACACTCAAGATAAACATTTCCAAATTCACCATGGAAAGCTAACACAAAGTTGTAACTAGTTCACTCAAACTTGTGTTTTCTTCCAATTCTCTCAAATGGTGGTCATAAGTACTTTATGTTCTTTACTTATCACTACAATAAAATGCCATGGATATACTTTCTCAAATATAAATATGAATCATTTGAGACATTCTAAAAGTTTTGAATGATGATCGAAAATGAAGTTTAAACCCACATCAAAACACTCATGACTAATAATGGTGGTGAATACATTTCAAATAAGTTTGAATCCTATCTTGAGCAAAATGGGATCAAACATCATCTTGTAGTTCCTCACACTCCACAAAAAAATAGAGTGATATAGAGGGTGAACAAGACCGTGATGAATATGGTTCATGCTATTTTTTTATTCAAAAGGGTAAATCTACATTTTTGGGCTAAATTAGCTAAAACAATAGTATACCCTTGTAATAGATCACCATCAACAACCCTTCAATTCAGAGATATATATGAGCTATGGTGTGGTCATCTCCTTTTAGTGTGACATATTATGGTTTTTAGATCCACTTGTTACACATTGACTCCAAAATAAAAGAGAAATAATTTGGATCATAGGAGTCACAAAATACATTCAATTGGGATATGATGAATCCTATAAGGCATATAGGGTATATGATGAAAAAAATGTTTCTTTTCATAACAAAATTTGTCTTTGGTGAAATCACAAAGGATAAAGATAATATTGATTGATAATTGAGTAAACTTGATAAATATGCATAGTTTGATGTCTAGAAGGGGAGTGATTTGAATGTTACAAGTGAGTGGGGGACATATAATTGGGAATCAATTGATTTTTTATTGTCTCTTATACATGAGAATGAATCTAATCCCAAAGGATAAAGTGTAAATTCATCAAAAAATGAATAAGGTACACAAAAAAAGAAGATAAAAAGTGAAGGAACTTTAAAAGATGAGATCGAAGCACCTGAACCATATAAAAATATCCATAATTGGGATACCTTGACATTGAATTATGTCAAACATGATGAAGTTTGGAAATTATGAATTAGGAGTGCACATGCAACCACATCATATTCATAAAATTTCCTTGAAGGAATTCAAAATAAGATTGAAAATCTAACTCTGAATGATTCTATAGAAGAAGAACTCATTATTATGTTTGATTAAAAACCAACATATTTCAAATAAGTTGAGAAGCTTTAACCTTAGATAAATGCAATGAAATATGAGTATAATACATTAGTTAAAAATGGGACTTGGAAATTGGTTGATCTTTTATTTATCTACAAACCAATTAGTTGTAATTGGGTCTACCAAAATAAATACGAGGCCAATGGCTCACTTGAAAAGCATAAATATAGGATTATCACAAAAGGATATTCTCAGAACAAAGGAATTAAATACAATTAAACCTTTATGCCTACAAAAAAATAGACTAATATTCAAACCATATTGTCTTTGATAGCTCATAACTAATGGAAAGTTCACCAAATGTGTATCAAAATAGAAATTTTGAATTGTGACCTCAAGTAAACAATATACATGATAAAAATTAAATATTTTGTCATAAAAGGCCAAGATCACAAGGTGTAAATTTTTTTAAAAACATTGTATGGTTTGAAACAAGTCACTCAAGCATGGTATAATAAACAAGTTGATCACCTCATGAACATGAACCTATAACATTTTGAATTTGAATATGTAACTCATTTAATCAAAATGGTTGATAGAATAATTGTATTTTTAGTGGAAAATGTCAATTATTTACTCATCATGGTGAAAAATGAATGATACACTATAAAGTTCAAATTAGATTTGAGGAAAAACTTTGAAATGACTAATTTTGGTTATCTTCATTAATATTTGGGTATTCAAGTAACTCAAAAACTAAATTACATCTTCATCACACAAAATTAATACATTGGTGACATTTGGATCATATTTGAAATGTAAGATTATAAGCCTCTCAACACACCCATGGAATATAATCTAAAATTGACATAAAAAACTACAATAGATTTGGTCAATGCCACTAAAAATAAACAACTCATTAAATTTTTTGATTTATGTGACCACAACAAGACTGAATATATCCTTTGCTATTGGTGTTATTTAAAGATTCATGCAAAACCTAGAGAGAATCATTAGGTAGCATAAATAAGAGTCCTTCAATATCTCAAAGTAAAATAAAATATTGGACTCAAATACTCTAGCGTAGAAGACTTCATACTAGTTGGATATTTAGATTTTGACTATGATAGTGATCATGAAGATGTAAAATCCATTACACATTTTTTGATGAACTTGGTAATAATAGTTTTCAGTTGGAAATCAAAGAAGTAATCAGTTCCAAAAATTTATTCAGTATAAGTAGAGTATATGTCCACTTCAGAGGTAACTAGAGAGGATTTTTGGCTCATAAAGGTTATTATATATTTTCAAGAACATGTTTCATCAACACTACTCATGGTTGACAACACTTCCACAATTCAAATGGCAAGGAATTTAGTATTTCATGACCAAACCAAGCATATCAATACTAAATTTCATTTGATTTGGTACTATGTAAAAGATGGAAATGTCAAGTTACAACATTTACCTATAGTAGAGAAACCAACAAAAATATTGACAAAAGTACTTGGCTGAGAAAAAAAATAAAATTCCAAAGGAATGCTTGGTCTCACCATGAGCCCTATAGATTAAAGGGGGACGTAAAAATATTGTACATAACCCTAGGTGTCATAGGATAGTTTGTATTATTATATTAAGTTTAATCTCCATTCTTATAGGAATAGGAAGAGTCATTTTAGGAATTTGAAGTGAACAAGCATCTTGGCTTATTTATTTTAATGCTTTGATCATTTCAATTTTAAGCATGAAGATAATTTTGTCTTGCACCAAATATTTCTCATTGTCATGCCATTAAATATATTATTTGACCTGATAAGGTAAACAATATAATGATAATGTTCTTATCCATAAATTATATCTTATGGGAAATTAAATTTGGTTGGATTTCATCTTATCATGATTAAAAATTATATCTCTCACCACATGATTTTTTGGTGATTTCTTAATACAATTGAAGTGATTACTATGTTAAGACTTTTTAAATTTTGTCAAGTTTCTAAATAATGGTGTAGAAGCATTGTGTGTTTGAATTAATATAATTTATATTAGAAATTGAAATATTAATACTAGAATATTTAATATAATAGGATTTATAAATTTTCTTATTTTAACATTAAATTAAATCACAATCTGAAAAAAAGGATACCTTGTTTAAGAAACCATAATAAAGTTATTTGGCAAAATGAATTTAGTATTGCATGCTTTGGAATTTGTGAAATGTTGCAATGATAATGATTTTAAAATAAATTATTAATGTACTTAGAGTTTGAATCATTTAATTGGTCTTGAAGTTGATATAAATGGCCATGAAATTATGGCATGAACTATCACTCACTAAGAGACTAAGTGAAAAAGTGATTCTTTGATCAGAAAAATAGTATTTGATTAGTCAAGAAAGTGATAAATTCATTTAAGTGTATGTGAATTTAATTATCTTAAACTTACACTATATTAATAATCACTAAATTTTATGATGTGCTTGAATTATTGTTTGCATGTGTGGATAGATGTGTAAATTGGGTTAAGTAAGCCTAGAAGAAAATTCATAATTAATTTCACTATAACACAAAATAATAGTCAATGACATGTTGAAAATGAACTATGATAGGAAGCATGTTCTATACTATTAGAGAGACTGAGTAAAAAGTGTAAATATGATTATAAGTTGGGTTTTACATTAGCAATGAATGTGAATTCTTGGGGTTCTAAGGAATAGTTTAATCCACTTGAGATGGTAGTTATTACTACATCTTCCATCATTATATGTATTGTTCATCACCAATCTTAATCACATGTTGATATGAGATGGTAAAGACAATGGTGAAGTCATAATATCTATTACTTTTGTATTAATGAATCATAAATAAGTGATAAATCCTCATATAACTTGGTAATGCATGAATTTTTAATGTTCTAGTTATTAATAACTATTTTGTAGTCTATTACATACTTAGATTATTTTGTTTGAGAGAACTTTCTCTAACCAAGGAGACTGAAAAGGAAATATGGTTGTCAGTGTATATATTATAACTAATTAAGTATTTTGGCAATTGTAGATACATTATGATAAAGTAGTTTGATGCCATATAGTATAATTATTAAATGACTATTCTATTATGATTATAGTGTACTACTCTAATTAAGATAATAAGGATGTAATGGGTGCATAATTCTATGTGAACTAAAATTTATTGGATAGTGTTTAGCAAAGAGTCACTAAATTGGATACGATACATAATCCATGAAACTCTAAAATGAGCCTTGAATAATATTAATGATTTTTGCCAATGAACACTAACCCTAATGATATTATTTAAAGTCCTACATGTGAAATAAAGTACATGTACAAGTGTTAGATCATGAAATTGATCTAGCATGGGTATCATGAATGATTATAGCTATCAAAGTCAATAAATTTCAAGGGGAAAAGGCCTTTATAAGATGGAGTGATTATTTACATGAAAAATTATATAAATATTATATTTATTTTTAGAATTTGGTGTTAATCACTCAAACTTATAGGCTAGGTAAACTCTACCTATAACTACTAAGAGAGGGTAAAACAAATAACATACATTATGTCACAAAAGTTATTGGAATCTACTCTGTGTGTGTGTGTGTGTGTGTGTGTGTGTGTGTGTGTGTGTGTGTGTGTGTGTGTGTGTGTGTGTGTGTGTGTGTGTGTGTGTGTGTGTGTGTGTGTGTGTGTGTGTGTGTGTGTGTGTGTGTGTGTGTGTGTGTGTGTGTGTGTGTGTGTGTGTGTGTGTGTGTGTGTGTGTGTGTGTGTGTGTGTGTGTGTGTGTGTGTGTGTGTGTGTGTGTGTGTGTTGATTGATGTTGAAAAATGACAATCATACCCTTAAAATGTCAAAAAAATTGTAGGTTTTTTTTAGTGTCTTGATGTTGGTATCATATCCTAGTTTTTCTCTAGGGAACTCTAATAAATAAATGGGATAAACATGTTTTAGTGTTTCATAGGATGGCGAGGACACAAGATAATAGAGGCAATATAAATGATTATAATGATGTTTTTGAAAACCATGGCATTGATGGTGATATTGGCAATGTTGTTGGTAATGATCATATCATAAAAAATGACAATGGTATGAACCATGCTGGAAATTAAAAAAAATGATCATGTTAGGCATGATGTTGTCCTAAATGACATTTTAGGTGTGCTTCATAACATCCAAGTCTAAATGGAAGCATGAAAAAAAAGGTTGGATAATCTAGAAAACCTATAAAAAGGAGGAGGTGAGAAGGATGAGGTGCAAAGGGATGAATAAAGGGGTGAAAATCCAAACCAACATGTTGTTGTGAATCCCATCATTAAAGATATTAAGAAACTCCCACCTCCTACCTATTCTGGTGGATAATTTGGAGAAGTTGTTGAGGCATGGTTGATGTATTTACATAAATATTTAACCCTGTATGATATGGGATCCAATATCAAGGCTTTTGTAGGGGCCTAATATTTGGTGGATGATGTTGACTTGTGTTGAACCATTTATGTTCTATCAAGGGTTATGAATCCATTAATATTACTAGGAAACATTTTAGAGGAAATTAAAGAAGAGATACATGAGTATAAACTTCAAAAAGAAAAATATTATAGAATTCCAACTACTAAAGTAGGGAACTATGAATATTCAAGAATATGAAATCATGTTTCTTAACCTTATATATTATGTAAATTACATGCATGATGAGGAAACCATAACAAGTGAGTTCAAGTTAGGATTTCATGAGGTGTTGATGCATGATGTGAACATGAAAAACCCATTCACCCTAGCTATTTCCATTGAATCTATGCATTATATAAAATAAAATGAAAAGTCTCACCAAAAGGAAAGATAAGACTATCAAAACAAAAAGTTAGAACCTAAACCTAAAGCATCAATTCCTTCTACATTTAAAATATTTAAGAAACCTATGCATAAGAAAGGTTTTGTGAAAAATAACAACAATGCTATATAATTTTAGAATGCAAATTAAGGTCCCAAAGCTCAAAATTTTGTAATGAAAAATAATGAAATCCAAAATTAGCATCAATGAAAATTCTATGGCTCAACTATAGGAGACAATACTATATCTTTGTCTTCATTAATTTCCATAAAATCTTGGGAATGAAATGATAATTATTACTTGAAGGATTGTCCTCACTTGTGGTACAAATAGCTAGCAAATCACTAGGTGTATGCTACTATAAATAATAAAAATGTTGACATGACATCTACACATATTGAGACTAAAGCTATAAATTACAATTTTTCATTGATTGTTTTAGTTGATTATAGTGAAACTGATAGTTTTATTTCACCTAAAAAGTGCAAAACTAAACTCTTTATATTAAGAAAAGGATGAGAGGTAAAATTTGGCACATGAAAAAGAAAGGTTATTTGAAATGCTTACATTAAACTAAATTGTACTTAGGGGTTTTAATACTCAATTAAACCTCTTTTTGACACCATTAGGGTCTTATGACCTTATTTTAATCAAGGACTCACTACAATAGCATCAAAAGAAGCTTGACTATTTCAGTAAAAGAGTAAAATGCCTTGATGATGCTAGAAACCCTATGGAGATCCAAGGTGTCATGAGTCCCATTACCAAGAATATTCTTTTATCCTTGTATCTAAAATGATTAATAAGATAGGGGTAAGTTTTTAATTCTATGTAGTTGGAATAAATTTCCAAGGAAAGGGAACTTGATCTACAAATCTACCTTGTCTTGAGAGAATTCAAGGATGTATTAATTAGAGAAATTCTATGTTTGCCTTCTAGAAGAAAGTTTTATTTTTAAATTAATATTATACCATGATTTTCACCAACATTGAAGGCCCATATATGATTAATTTAGAAGATATATATAAGTTAAAGGTGTAGTTATAAGATCTAATGGAAAATGCATTAATTAGGACATGTGCATCACCTTAGGGAGCCCTGATTGTCTTTATAAATAATAAGGATGGCACCTTGAGACTTTTCATTTACTACCACATATAAGTACCCCATTCCTATAATTAATGATCTATTTGATAAAATAAAATGGGAAATCATATTTTCTAAGATAGATATTCTATTGGGGTATCACCAAATCCACATCAAAGACAAAGATGTACATATGATTTTTTTAGAACAAGGCATAGACACTAAGAATTCATTATTATGCCTTTTAGTTTAAAAAATACACATATTAATTTTATAACCTTGATGAATAGTGTTTTTAGGGTTTTATTAGATCAATTTGTGTTGGTATTTTTATACGTTATTTTGATTTTTTCTAATAATGAGGTAGAACATGAGAAACACCTACACATGGTATTGCAAAGACTAAAATAACATAAGCTATTTGATAAATATTTTAAATGTTTTTAATACCAAAATAAGATTCATTAATTAGGTCATTTTATTCCAAAGGAAGATCTTGTTGTATACCTTGCTAAAATTACAACTATTAGTGTCTTGCTCTAAAAATGTTCACAAAGTGCTCAATTTCATGGGATTGACTAGTTACTCTCATAGGTTTATTGAGGACTTATCAAGAGTTGATATCCCTATCAATTATTTAGAAATGAAAGGAAATAAGTTGAATGGAATCCTTAAGGTGAAATAACTTTCCAAATTTTAGAGAGTTACTAAATTATGCTCTATTATTATAAATCCAAATGGGAATTCTGAGATCTAGGTTGATGCTTGTAAAGTGGGAATTGAGGTTGTTTTGACCAAAGATGGAAAAGTAATTTCTTATGAGTTTTGAAAGTTCAAAAATAATGATTAGAATTACCTAACTCACGATATTGAACTAGCACTTTTGGTTCATACCCTCAAATAATGGAAATACTTTTTCTTGGGAAACATTTCAAGGTAAAGTTTGACCATTACAACCTAGTGCATGTGTTCACTCAAGATGAATTAAATGAGACATCATAGATGGTTAGAGTTTATTATAAATTTTGATATTGATATTGCTTATGTTGAAGTCAAGTAAAATATAGTAGTTGATGATCTTAGTAAAAGAACATATCTTTCTATAGTTTATGATTTGAGGTCAAACTTTAATTTTTTATTTTAGATCAACAGTTAACTGATCTTGAATGCATAAAAATTTGTGCCAATTTAGATAATGAAACAATGGTAAGAGTTATTTCTTATTTTTCCTTGGATTCAAATGGAATTTTGAGGCACCAAGGTAGAATTTATGTTCATGATTCTTAGAATTTCAAGGAAGAAGTGTTAGAATAAGTTCATACTACACCTCATTTTGCTTGTGTAGTGTCACTAAAATGACATATGAGATTAAAAAATTTGATTTATATCCTAGGTTAAATAAATATGTGTTTAATTTATTATCAAAATGTTGGAATATCAACATATTAAAATTTAACATTTCCATCTAGGTGGTTTGTTTTACCCACATATAATTTTAGAAAGAAAATGAGAAGTAATTTCAATAGACTTTATCTCATGAATACCTAAGTCTTGAGGTAGACATGATAAAATTATAGTTGTGATTGAGAATTTTTTTAATATTGGTGATAAAAGGGTTTTGAGAGGTCGCTTCCCTTTCGTACACTTTTAATTGGATATTGGAACTAGTTCTAGGATAAAAAATAGGGGGCTTGATCCCAAAGAATGCTAAAGGACAAAAAAGATAAGAAATAAATTACACAAAAAGATAAATAATCTAAACATAAAATATAAATTCCTATCCAAAGGGGAAATAAATTAAGAAAATAGCACCACTAAAAAATAACCAAAGAGTAGCACACAAACAATGTAAAGTAACAAACTATCATAACCTACGAAATGAGTTTAAGGGTGAAAAGGTCAATCAAAAGATACATAAGACACAAGAGAGGATAATATAATTAACCATACATAGAGTTTATTACTCTCCCTTGAAAATAAATAATATATGCTAACATCTGTTGATCACTATCTTTCATTGATCCCATCACATCTACTCTCAACCTTTCAACCTCTAATCTTTATCCTTTTCTTTTAGAGGTAACTTCCACATCAAATTTTGGTCTCAAAAATAATGTCTAAGAAGGGGTGGAAACCATATAAATATTTTAAGGAGGAATTGGGGATGGTGAATGAGAATTGATGCTTCTTACAATAACAATACCTGATGGGTAGAGGGAACTGACACTTCAACAACTCCTCCTATTGTGTGGGTTCCCCAAGATCTTGAGAAATATAAAAAGATTGAGAGGTATACTAATGATGATAAAAATTTATAATAAATATTAGTCTATAACCCCATCCTTTTTCCAAACTATTAGAGAGTGAGATGAAACTAACCCATGAGACTTAGAAAGACACCCTGAATCCTAATGTTTAATGGAATTTAAATTAAAGTCTATAAATTAATATATTATTAATTGAGAGCATGCAAATTGAGAGGATTTAAAATTAACCATCTAAAAACTAGGTTTGGAAAGAACAAGGAGAGCACAAGCTCTCACAAATATCCATCCCTAAGAGTATTAATCAATTTTCATGAAAGAACCCACTCTATTAACTATCAATTTGATGTTCTCCTCTCTTATAAGTATAGGATAAGATTATAAAGTTTAATACAAAGATAAATAATAGATATTCAAACCTTAGCTAAATCAAAAAAGGGACTTGGTGAAAAAAGAAACTAAAATTTTCAAAAAACTAGGGGCTAGAATTCCAATAAAAATATCTATCTGAGGGGATTTGGAATACCAATTATAAAAATATAAGCTAAACATAGTGAAGGAGGGAGAATAAATGTAATATAGACTATGAAGGCCCAGTTGGAAAGATCGAGATTTAAAATGAAGATGCACACACACTTACCAAATAGGGAGATGCATCCAAAATCGAGACCCATATTTTAAATAATAGAATTAGGGATACCCAGATCTAGAGAAACATCATATAAAAACACAAGGACACCACTAATATTAAGACAAACATAAAGGAGAGGTCCATATATATTATATGTATTGAATATAATAGGAACCCCAACAAAACAACTAAAAGGAAGATAAGACTTGCAAACATATCCACACTTATGGAAAGGGTTTGAGTCATTCCTACACTTTGCATATATCTAATGCATTTTAGAGGAAAACACATCAATCTCATCTGAAAGAGGAGTGATAAATTTTTTAAGAAGATTTAAAACACAATTTATGGAATAATTAGAGGGGCCTTTAAACTTACTATCTTCAACATCACTAGCCATCAATCTCCCTACTTACTTGATGACAAATACTATTGGTTTAGGTTGGGGGGTAAATGTGAATGAAATAATTGGTATAAAAAGAGGAAGGGGTGAAATTGGCATAGTATAATTGATACCATGGATATTTGATTTTATTTCATCGATGCTTGATGCTAAAAGACAACTATTAAAAGGACCAATAACTCATATTTTTTCTAGTATCACAACAAACTTTATGCATCTCAATTGAAGGCATTAAACACTAAAAAAGCTAAGGGGACTGATCAATGGTGATGACTTGGGCCTTTGACATGGCACTACACTTATCATCTACCCAAGTTTTAGTATAGTTTATAAATTATTTCTATAACCCTATCACATAGCTATTCGAATCCACTCTGCTAGAGAAATATTTTGATCAAGACTACCTCCTAGTATCTATCTCCTCTTGCTCAAGGGACACCATAATATATTTAAAATATTTAAAACCTAAGTCACAAGTAGAGGAAAGAGCCCTAATAAATATATGAAAATTACCATTAGAATGGGAATGGGCTAAGATTTTGAGTTTGAATTTATTTTTCCCTCTCATTTTATACAAGAAGGCAGATAATATGTTTTAATTGATAAGTTAACTAAGTTTGCTCATTTTATTTCAAGAAATATTATTGATGATTCCCACACCTTAATAAAAAAATTGTAATGAAATTTTTTTCCTTCATAATTTTTAGATGTTATTAGCTCTGATAGAGTCCAATTTTTCACTTTAAGGTTTTGGCAGACCTTGACTACTAATTTTGGAAAAAAGTTAAATTTAAGTTCAACTTATCATCCAAAAATAAATGGACAAACTAAAAGTTTGAACCAAGTAGTGAAATAAATGTTAATAATGTATGTAATGGACAAGCAGTAAAATGACATGATTATATCCATTTGGTTGAATTTCTATATAATAACACTTATCATTCTATTATTAAAATGGCACATTTTGAAGCATGTATGGGTGAAAGTGCATAACTCCCTTTGGTTGGGATGGTTTTAGAATTTGGGTGTTTTTAGGTTCTAAGAATTTGTAATATTTTGATGAGAAAATGGATTTTATTCATTAAAGGTTTAAGGCTGACTCTAATATACAAAAAAAATATGTTGATTTTAAGAGATCACCAAGAGAGTTTGAGGTATCAGACAAGGTATTTATTAGAGTCAGACCTCAAAAAAATTCCATAAATTTTGGCAAGGCATTCAAACTAGTTCCACACTTTGTTAGTCCATTAGACATTATGGAAAAGATCAAACCTATTTCTTACTACCTAGCTCTTCTTCCTTCTTTGTCTAAAATACATGATGTGTTTCATATGCCATTATTATTAAAATATGATTATGTTCTATATCATATTTTGAATCAAAATAATATCCACGTGGTATATGAGGATATCAATTAGTTGAACCCAATCAATATATTATCCCATCACAATATTAACCTACAAAATAAGGACATACAACAAGTGTTAATCTAATGTGACTGGTTGAGTGAGAAAAGTTCCACATAGGAAGATGAAAATATTTTCAAGAAATACTATCCTCAAATTTTTGTTTAGGACTTGGGATGACACCTAATTTTAGGGGGAGTGGATGTCATATCCCACTCAGGCATGAAATTCTATTATAGTTTACTATAAATTAGTTTAAAATTTGATTTGATTCATGTTTTTACCTAACACTACTAATTTCATTTTTTGATCACAGGTAACAACCAAATGACTGTAATTGGTTTGGGCTTGGAAGAATTCACTAGACTATCACAATAGATTCATATAGGTGAATGAAAAATGAGGTAAAGAAAGAGATCCATTATAGTCCACCATGTCCATTTTATATTTTTTTGTATTGTGACTATCCAATATTATGCATATTTATCTTTATTGATTATTGATAAGATTTATTTTTTGGGAATAACTGTGTAAATATTTTTGATCTTTACATAGTTATTCTCAAAATAAATCTTATCAATGATATGGATTGTGAAAGCATTAAATTTTTTATTGATTATTCCAATGTCATTATTGGCTTGTATCCAATTATAGCTTATTCATATGTGTTTTTTCTCATTGATATTATAAATATCTTTGAGTTTTTAGAAACATGTTAATTAAAGCTTCTGGTGGAGATTCAAGTAACTACATAGGTTAAAATGCAAAATATTTTAAGATAAATTCTATCATGTTCCTTATAAGTGAGTGTGTTTTGATACCTTAATTCTGTTAAGGCCTTGAGCATATAGCATTCATGTAAAGACATATAGCTAGAGTCTTTTGCTTGGCTGATATTATGAGTACATAATGATTAATAATTATGTTTTATTGCATTACACAATCATGCATTTATTAATAATTATACTTATGTAATGATAATGATGTAAAGATCATTTTGACCATATCACATCTTTATGAAAATGTGATCTTTGATTATATTCAAATGGTATAATAATTTTATTAGGGTTATGTTGATCATTTATTTATTGATATCATTGGATTCATTTTTTAGAAAATTTTGACTTGTGAGAGGAATTTAGAAGAAAAAAGAGAGAATTAGGGTTTGTCTACATTATTGGCTACAACCATGATGAATGTGAAAGATAATTTGGGAATATATACTTGAGTTACATTACTATTATTGGTAATAGATCTCAATGGGATTTTATGGAAGTTGTGGAATATGGAAAAACACATAGACATGGAGAAGAGCATGGAGGTTGTAGAGGAAGAAGGAAAATAAATAAAGAAAGATAACAACAAAGAGTAATTTCATTCTAACAAGTAATTTATTTTTGATAGAATGTTTGACTTCCATGCATACCTAATGTAGTTATTTTTTAGGAAACCCTAGTTGGATGGGTAGTTTTAGGAAGAGTTTCCACCCTTCTTTGAACTTCCACATTACCTTTTTAAGTGTTTTCATATACATAGCTACTATAATAGTCTGGATTTGAACTTGGAATATTATTGGGATTGAATGTTATTTCTTGTTCAAAAGACCTTGATGGGTATGCTTGGTTGTAGTGTATATCAGTCTTAGATGGTGTTTAGATGTAGTGAATGATGATAATGCTAAGAAGATTGATATTTTATTTAGTGTCCTACCTTGAAAATGTTTTTATTTGATTTAGTATCCTATTTTTTAATATTTATTTTTGGGTTTTTGTGGACATTATGTGAAACCTTAGAAATGATTAATTAGATCTATTTATAAACCATGTTTCTCATTTAAATTTATGATTTTGGGCTTGTATAATGACCTATTCTATCCCTAAAATGATGGTTGGGGTGGGTAGAGCTACCACCATATGGATGGGCTCATGTTTCACATTATCTTTTTTATTCATGCTTCAGAAAATACTATTGTTGACAACATTTTTCATAGAGATTAAAGTAGTCCTCCAACTATATCAATAATTAACAAGGAACTTCATTGTTGTAATTATTATCTCATCTACATTTCAGTCTCTAGGAAGAATATTCATTGTATTTATAGATGATGTTACTCATTGAGGTCTTGAATTTTATCAAGATAGTTATATTACAACATTGTATTATATCTTGATGTACTTAATTTTAATTATTTATTGTGACATTATTATATTAGTTATATGATTAGTGTAAGTTTATATGTGACTTGGAGAGATTGGATATATTTGTATGTATTTAATAATTGACAAGAGGCTTGTATGTTGTATTAATTTGATAACCCTTACTACTTTAAATTTAAATGTTTATCAAGATGTGAAGATATATAAGAATGACTTAGAATTTTCATATTTTCCTATGTCTATTTGATAAATGTCTCATGCACATGATCATACCTTTGGATTTTATTAACTTTTAAATTTATTGGTCTAGCAAAGTTGATTATATTGTATCATTAAATAGGCATGTTACATTATTCTAGGTTGTGATGAACTAAAATTTCTAATTTCCTTACCATTTGAACAAATTTGATATGACACCATACTTTTACTAAGTTACTATATGTTATATGTGGGTTAAATTAACAAGTTATATCATAATCTTGCTTAATTTGCTTTGAAATATGTCAGCATATCATTCATTTGCCTAGGAAAGTTAAGTTCATCATGTATGATGATTGAGTTGGATATAATTTTATTACTTGTAAAATCTCTCATATATTATTAATTAAAGATTCACTTTCATGTATAAAAGGTTCAATGTGAAAATGAATAGAGGTTACATAGACTATGTTAAATTTTTCATTTGAAGGGTGGACTAGGTCAAGTAAACATTCACCTAAGCTAAGTTGTGTTGATTCTAATTGATCCTAATTAAGATTGTAGCATGTATAAGTGCATTAAAATAATTAATGTGTGAATTAATTGAATATTTATTCTTTGAATTGTTAATGGAGAAGTCATAGCAAACATTACTTGAACTCACACTATGAGATTGGATTATGTATGTTTATTACTACCTTTGCAAGCATGTAGGTTCTTTCTTATATTGATTACTTTTAGTACTTGGTATGATTGGAATAATTAGGGTTATATTAATGTATAATATGGTTTATTTCATACCTTTCCTTTATTTTATAAGTGCATGGATAGTTTTGTGTTTATAAAATGTACTTAATTCTTAGATTTAATGTAGTAATTTCCACCAAAATATGGTATGTCAATGAGTGTGGCATTCATGCTATTTAAACTTAGAAGAAATAAAATGGTGTGTAGTGTCAAGTATGTTTAGTACATATTAGTTCTACTATTAGTGGGGAAGGTAAAAAATGTAATGATAATGTTCTTATCCATGTGTGATATCTTATGGGGAAGTAATATAATGTTGGGGAAGACTTTTTGAATTCTATCAAGTTTCCTGATAGTGGTGTTGAATACTTGTGAGTTTGTAATAGTGTGATTTATATTGCATGTTGACATATTAAGACTATAAAATTTAATATAATATGATTTATAATTTTATTTTATTTTAACATTAAAGTAAACCATGCTATGAAATAGGGATACCTTGTTCAAGAAACCCTAATATAGTTTCTTGGTATAATGTCTTCAATATTGTATGCTTTAGAATTTTTGAAATGTTACAATGATAAACATTTGAAAGGAAATTATTAAGGTAATTAGGGTTTGAATTCATTTAATTGTTTGAGTAATTTATAAAAATGGCCATATAATTAGGGAATGAGTTATTTCTTTCAAAGAGAATAAGTAGACAAGTTATTATTTGATCAAAAAAATGGTGTCTAAATAGACAAGTGGTAAATTCATTTGTGTATGTGGATTCAATTTTCATAAACTTACATCATGTTATTATTCATTGATGTTTATTACATGGTCTAATTCTTATTTGCACATGTGTACATATACATAAATTATATTAATTTCACAATGCATTTTAAGTCTAGAAGAAACTTTGAAATTAAGTTAACTATAACATAAACAAATAGACAATGACATGTTAGAAAGGAACTATGTTAGGTTTCATGTTCTATACTATCGAAGAGACTAATTAATAACTGTGAATATGATTGGAAGTTAGGTTTTGAATCATTAATTAATGTGGATTCTTGGGGTACCAATAAAATTTTTAATCCACTTGAGTTGGCAGTTATTACTTCCTCTACTCTTCACTACATTATTTATAACCACTCTTAATCACATATTGTTGGTAGCCTAGTTGAGTGTAAGTGTGTTAGTCCATCCACATTTTCCAATATTTAATCAATCAACTCCTATGTTGACATATCATGTAAGTCACCTTATGTGTTCACCTAAAGCATAAAGAGGGGAAATCAGGGTAGGTCAGGGTTAGTTGCATGTAATGGGGTAGAGCATGTTCTTGAGATCCTCTATCCCTGTGCACTTGTATTTATATTATACTTAACCCTATCCTCTTAAACCACTACAATAAACTAATTTATGTGTGAATATGATAATAAATCCTTTGATAACCAATAAAGCATTATTTAACATGAAGGAAATAGTCACCATCATAGAATCAATTACACAAATTTATTGAATAACTTATCTATATTTAATTATTGTTCATTATTTACAAGGCACTCATGGTGATTACAATACTAAAAATTTCACTACTAGTCCTATCTTTATTTTAAGTTAGTGATATAGTTATCAGGATTCTATAGATACAATTCAATAGTGTTTTTATAATTGGTCTAAGATATCTCTTCTTCTCCTTGTTTTATACCTTTTATAGGATCTTACGAGCCCTTTGTGCCACCAATTGAATTTTTCCCCACCTAATAGTTAATTATTTGGACTACCTAAAGCTATGTACCATTGTCTTCCATCGTCGATTCTCAAATTCCTATGAGGATCAACTATCAATCTTAACTTCTACTATTTATCCCCATGATCTTAATTGTAGATCCTAGATTTAGGTAATTGCATGTGTATTGATACTATTACTTTATTGTGTAGTAGATATGGACATATTTTATAGTATCTCATGCCTATCTTGATGATACTTCATGATGGGAACATGATTGTGTTATGTATTTTGATTGTGTGTGCCATTGTTTAGTTATTGACATTAATCTAGATTCACCTATTACACACTTTCATTCTTTAGTCTTGGTTAGGGACATAAATGATATATTAGGGTCAATATAACTACACACTAAACCATTTGTTTATCCTCAAATGACTAGTTCATATATTTCTTACTTTACTTGTTCAATCTAACTATCTATAAAGTTACACCATAATCAATTGCTTCATCTAGATTTACCCTTTTCAGTAAGACTCTATGTTTTAAACCTCCTTATGAGATGTTACTCATTATTATAGTGGTAACTAAAAACATGTGGCATCACCTATGGTATTTTATTATTAGGGTGGGTCCACACCCCATCTCTTATATTTATTTCCATCTTCAGCCTAGAATAAATATTTCACACATTACTTGGTGTGCATCCATTCATTCTCATCCTCTTGTCAATGAGATTTACCAAAAATTTAAACTTCTTGTTATCCTTTCCATTATAAATTTAATGATCTCATCATCACCATGGTTCTAATTTTTTTACTTATCATGCCTTGCATTCTTGTATGACCACCTCAAAGTCTCCCCAAAGGTTACATGCACTTCACCTTTCCACCTACTACTTTTGGTTGCTCTCGTAGAAAACTTCTTCTATGAAACCTATTGAAAATGCATCTACAACTTATAAACTTATTCATGCCTTTTTGAGTTTAATTTTATATTTTTACTCCCATTATGGGCGTGAGTCAACTCAATACTTCACATTCTAGGTTCATAGACTTAACCCAACCATTTGATACTTCCTACACATTGCTTCCTTATAGTGTGCACTTGTATTATCCCTAAAAGGTGCATTCGTACCTTAAAGGGCCCCACCCATCTAACCAAAAATCCATTAGTGGTATTTATAAGGCTAGTTTTATGGAATTCTCAGTAGGACCCATGGTAAACCTTCTATCTAGGTGCTTTAGAAACTTCCTCTCACCTTCCCATGAGTATATACAAACACTACCAAGGGTAGAGATGCAAATACTATTTTTATCCTCTATTTACCTCACCATATAAATTTATCCTTGAAGTCCCACCATCATCCATGTGAAAAACACCATTGTACATTTTCTTCCCTTGTGGTGTTACCAATTTTCTTCAGCAAAAAAATGTAATTGCCACCTCTAATCCACTTCCTCTTCTTTGAATCTTATTCATGTAAAAATATTCATCATAATACATACATATTATACTTTACTTCCCTTCTTATGCCAATCTAGTCTTGATGAAGAGCATTAGATAATTCCTAATTCATCCCTTGATCAATTGTTCCACTCAGTTGATAGTTTTATCAATATCCACCTTGCTTATTATAGGCCTTAGTTTTTTTAATCTATAAAAAAGGGGAGCCAAAATTTTACAACATTATTGATTAAAATTATCCACACAAAAAATGTTTGGGGCCTTTATATTTTAAGCCTTCTAGTTATTTAAGAGGATTTCCTCAGCTTTGTTCATAGCTATGGACCTTCCTACCCATATTCTTTAGATTTTCCTAGAGATCTCTCCTCTAAATCTTGATCAAGTTTAATTTTTCCCTGTAAGCTCTAGATCACAACCATAACTTCATGTAACACCTTTTCTTGGCATGATCTATCTAGGCAAGGTGTTGTCCAGTGTTATAGGTGTGCTACTTTAGTTCCTAAACTCTTAGGCTCACATCCTATCCCAACCTTTCTTGTGGAAATTATATGCAACAAGACAAGGTTAACATATATCTTATCTTATATAAGATACCAAGACACAAATAAGTTAAATCAAATATATCCCATTGATACTTAGTTATATCAGGGTATGACCAAATGGATTGTTAAAACTAGATATGGGAGTAATTATAACATAACATCAATGAAGAGGGTTCCAAAGCCTATTAACAATTAATATAATGGAATAAAACTATATATGTCTTATAATATTAATCTAATCTAATATTTACAATATAAAAACACAAATAATGGGGATGAATAAACTAAAAATGGAAAAAAAACATAGTATATAAATAAAGTTCAAAAAATCCTATAGCCACACTAAGAATAAGTATAGAGGAGATTCAAATAAGGAGTTATACATCAATTCAAGCTATTAATTATGAAATAGCTATCAAATCAAAGAGTTATGATTATAAATACTTACCTTGAATTAAACCTATTGAGCCTCAATATCTTCTTGGCTAATGGTTCTTTACAAGATCTTGTTGTGGTTATAAGGATTAAAATGGTTGAATAAAGCTCTAAGCTAAAATGATGAATCCTATTAAATCCAAGACTCCATAAAACAAGTTTTTCCTTCCAATATAATATCTAATTAATGGATTCTCCAAATGTAAACTTAAGTAGTTTTATGAGTAATAATAGTACAAAAATGAATGTTCCTTTATTTAGATTGAAATAAAGATGTTTAACCTAAATTTAGATAAATAGGATATCTAGGGTTAAAAGGAATATAATATATCTTATACAAGGATGGTGAACTAATATAATAAGTAGGCCAATTAATATAAGACTTAAACAAATAGTAATCATAATTTATACAATTGAGATTACAAAATATATTAAAGTATAACTATTGATAGATATTATAATGAGTTTGAAATAAATGACACTTAGATGGTTTACTATACATATGTAGGTCTAGGAAGGAATGAAATAGAAGTGGACTGGAAGATGATATTAGAATAATCATTAGATTTTAGGAATATCCTTTTTATGGCCTTTGATGTTTGTGTTAGATCTAGATAGTTACGTTGAAGTAGGTGTATAACTATACCATAGGTGTCTTGTGTGAAATACTAACTGGATATATATGTAACTAATTGGAGCATTTTGGATTTTTTTCTCCTTTATTTTGATATCTTTAAATCATGCACATAGGCTATCACTCTTTTTCAAATGATCAAACCCTAGCTCTTCACCCTTGGAGTGACTATGGGAAAAAAGGGTTAGTGGGCTCACAATGTTGAGATGATCCTAAAAACCCCTCTATTAATGGGCAATACCTATATATCTAATACTCTGAAGAGGGCCTTAAACTGATGTAGTTTTTCCCTACATGTTGGCTTATGTGTGCACAAGGGTGAAATGTGTGGTAAATAAAGAGATACAGTGACCTAGCTTGTAAATTGGAAAATATGGTTCATAAACTTATATTTTAATGCTTCAAACCTATATAAATACTAATCCTATGGTTGATAATGAAATATGAAAAAATAGGTAAGGTTTTCTCATGTGAATGCTTGCTTGAGTGCTTCTTGGTATATTGCCTTGTGAGTTATATGTGGTTTATAGGTGAGGAATGAATAAGGGTTGATATTATATATACCAAACCCTTTTAGAATTATCTCGCATTAAATCACTTAGGCTAACTTTTTGGATATATTTATTTTATAAATTAGATAAATTTTAGGCACTAGACATTTTATAGGAAAATGAACACTCGCGTCAATGCATGTGTCTTCTTGGGATACAAATCTCTAGGAAGATAGAAAATAGGTACAAGTCTAAAATTGATAGTGAAGGATAATAATCAGATTTGGAGTTTTTTTCACAATATAGAAGGCCTAGTCATCAAATTAACAATATTCAAACTAAGAGATAAGTAATTAAGAACAAAGAGATAGTGAATGTGAGCCTTTTGACAATGGGAAGGTCTAGAACTAAAAGATAAAACCATGATAGGTATTTTACAAGTTTACAAGACTGAGGTAATATAAATTAAACTTTATCTACATTTCCCCCTCCTTTTATCTAGTAATGAAATTGCTAGTTTAAAATAAAGAAATAGTACCTAGGTATGCATAACATACCTTGCCTTTGTGTGAGGCCAAAATGAATTATTTTATAATGATTGAACTAAAACCAAGATCATGTTATTGTATATAATTAATTGATGAAATAGGAAATTGAAATGATTTTAAATGATTTAATGTAAGAAGAACATGATTAGGAGTACACATTTGTATCAATGCAACCATCTTACCTTTTGAAAATTTGATTTGAAAGGATGCCTCATTATGAAGTATTGAAGATGAGATTAGGTCAATTATGAATTTACAAGTGAATGCATATATAGATATTATAAGACACATGCCTAAAACCTTGGTGTAAAGGTGAGTTGTAACACAACCATTGAGCTTGTATCATCTCAATTGTCTAACACAAATATGTGTACAATCTGGTGAGTATGAGAAATTTAATCAACTCATACTATATATATGGTGAGGGTGGATGATTTAATCAAATAAAACCTATAATTTTGGTAAATTTAGATGATATAATCAAATCTAACTTATACATTTGGTAAGATTGAGTTATTTAATCAACTCAACCTTCCAAAGGTGAACCAAATATTTTAGTAGATTGGCTCAATAAAAATCCATAAAAATACATCCTATGTATGATAATAGTCCATAATAGTATTTGAAATTTGGGAAATTATTTGATTTTGAAAATTTTAGGTTCCCTTTGCATGGCATATGCACCTCATATATGTCTCAAGTTGAAATCTATGTATAATAATAATACCAATGTATATAATGATACCACAAATATGTATCTAAATCATATAACTATGAAATTTGGTGAATTTAAAATCAATGCAAGTATGGAAGACATGTTTCTATGACATGCCCCTATTGAATTTGGATAATCTAATAACTTGTGTAAATTTTGAGAACATGTTTCTATAACATGACCCCATTAAAATATGAAATTATGAAAATGTGTAAGTCATGCCTCTATGACAATCCTTGACTAATATTCTCACATTTTTAAGGTGAGAGGAAGTAGAATCTAGTAGTTACCTTACCTCAAAAGGATAAGATAAATGTATACGTTGTTTATGGATCATGTGTCATATTATAATAACATGTCTAGGTAGATATAACATTGAGGTATGTAGTATATGATCATATAAAATCCTAAGATTCATGATATAGATCATGGCAAAGTCTAAAGAGTAATAATACAAGCTCAACAAATAATTGAGCATACACACAAAATTACTAAAAATCAATTAAAAAAAATGCTCCAAATGGACCTCATACAAGGGGTATTTTCAAATGT
This sequence comes from Torreya grandis, assembly GCA_037957365.1. Classification (NCBI taxonomy): domain Eukaryota; kingdom Viridiplantae; phylum Streptophyta; class Pinopsida; order Cupressales; family Taxaceae; genus Torreya; species Torreya grandis. The sequence goes on along the minus strand of JARHVA010002582.1, from coordinate 362,104 downwards.
TACATAATCAAAGGGACATGACTTATTCAAATGTCCAAATTATATAGAATGACATTCAAATGTCCATACAAATTATAGTGACATATTCAAAGTTTCAAATAGGCAAGGAAAGGCATAGGAGCCAAAATAAATAGATCATATTAAAATTATCAAAAAATTAATACAATGTAAGAAATATCAAGCAAGGAACACACTCAAAGAATTAGATAAATGAAATCATATAATATAGGCAACTGACATGAACATAATATACTAGCTCTTAAACATATATGTTTTTAAAAAATGTTAAGTATATAGCATATCAAGTACATTTTTTAAGGTATAAGCATGGATATAGTAATTTTTGAGTATATAATCTCAAAATGATAATGGAAAGTGACCATACAATAATATAACCTAGGTGTATCATGATAAAAAAAGCAAATTCCCCCAATGTACTTCTGACATGAGTATAGGGAAGGCCAAACATCTATATGTGTATATATCATGTATCTGAGTATGATTGTATCACACTGAAATAAAATGTGAAACATACATGTATATATGGAAAGGAATGATATGCTATCTACTAACATGGAGAAAATAACATATGTATAAGAAATAGTAAAACTAGGAACATGTTGATATTTTTTGGTATTTTTATAAATTTTGAATGCTTTTATATTTTCCAAGTGTTCGATTTATTTAGTACTTCAGAATATTTAAATATTTAATTCATGATTATATTTATAAATATTATAGCTTAGGGACCAAGGCATCAGGAAGTGGGTCCTTTAATTGCCAAACCCTCTTATGTTCGATTATTGCCAATATTTTAATGTTCTCTAGTAATTTACTATTGGAAATTATTACTATGGGTTTATCATCAAATCCATCATGTGTAATGAAAAATAATTTATTTTAAATATGGTAGAGAAGGCACATATTTTATTTATTGAAAAATGATTTCATATCTTCCAAACATTATTGATAGAGATGGAAAGGTAAATCTAGTCGTTGGTTCATTACCCATATTGGTATATCAACCACTTTTGGTCTGCATTCAATTGGTAGAATAATTTATCCAAGGGAATATAGGAAATGTGGGAAATTTTCTAAATCATGTATATCATGGCCTAACTATCACAAACATTTTACAATACAAAATATTTATTAATTATTTGTATTAATCTTAAGGTGTGTATAATAAGTTCTATCAATATTTACAATAATAGATAAAAATTCATGTCTAAGATGTTTTGAATAATTCCTCATTGTATCTTCATCCTCAAAAATATCTAAAATTGGAGGTATTTTTAATTTCTCATGTATAATTTATACACAACCATCATGTTTGTAATTTTAAATTTAGCTTTGTAATGCTCCACAATGATATGTATCATGGATAATGATTATATGATAATTACAATATGGTGATCCTTATTTTTGGATAAGTTTTCCACTTAGTCTAAGTGTGTTAGGAGATAAATATATCATCTTGTGCTCAAGTAACATAGAAATTATATATGCATATCATCCTGTCTTAATTTGATCTATAACATATGTTGTGGGGTATAAACAAAGGACTATATGCTGTTCACATGGTGTATTTACATTGGTTTGTTGTAAGATTGGATAAATGTTTTTATCCAAGAGGGATTGATTGAATAACAATCATTCACATGTTCATCTAATAATTTTGACTTGACCTTATCTAAATGTGGTTTTGTATACTCAGGTGATGAATTCAACTTATATGTACCAGGACATGTAGGTGTGAATAGGTTATGCAAAATATTCTCAAGTTGATCAAAATTTAGTTTTTTAATTTTTCATAGATCATAGTATGAGTAATTTCATCATTATTGTCATAGTAATATGAAATTTTTCCATATTTCTACTCGATATTAATCAATAAATGAAGCTCAAATGTTGGATTTTCTTATTGTTTTGGTATCATTGGCTCCTTTGGTAATGGTTATTTCTCTTGATGTGTGTGCATATACACATCTATGGTTAGTGATTTATTTATTTCTTTTGGTAAAGGAGTAATTGTGATTGACTCATCCATTTCACAGGTTTGTATATTTTCAAGTGGAATACATTATTTAGGTGGTACTTACTTTAGGTATCCTTTCTATGTCGTAATGTATCATTTTTAAAAATTTAAAGGGTTCATCATCAATATGTATTATGAATAAAGTTCCATCATGGATAAATTTAATGCATTGATGTAATGTGTATGGGATAGATTCCATGGTATGTATCAATGGTCTACCCAAAATTAATTTATAGTGTAATAACTGAGACATTACTTAGAATGTAGATGGAACCATTTTTGTCCCTAATGACACATCTAATGTGATTTGGTTAACTAGAGGGATACATGAATTACCAAATCCTTTGATATTAATATCAAATTTTTGAAGAAGATTTGTGTTAATATCCATGGTGGTTAATAAATCTGTGCCACAAATGTTTAGTCCTACACCATTATTAACTAACACCCTTTTAATTCCCATGTTATGCATGCTCACTTGTATAAACAAAGGTAAATATTGGTGAATAATATATTTTGATTGTAAATATTTTAGATAAAAGGTAATTATATTTTCATTTTTTTTGAGTTCTTACATAATATCTACAAAATAAGTTGGTTTAATATCACTTGGTACTGGGGTTTCACACAATGCTTTGTATAAAATATGTAATGATTTATATAAAATATCCTTGCAGATATTAGATTAATTTATGAATTTAAGGATTGAAATTTTAACACGTGTGTTACCCAATTGGTCAATAATATCATATCCTTTTGATTTGATAAAAAGTTTAGGCTTAAGATGAACATATTGTATAGTAACAAGTGGTGGGATCAGTTGGAAACCCTTACCTTTTTAAGTAGTGACAACATAGACCATACAATCCAATATAATCCATTGGTGAATAATGGGTACATAATGGTAACTATCACTTAAATATAATCTAGGTGGAAAAAAGGGCTAAGAGCATGCACATTAACATCTTGATACTAGTTTTATAATATTGAAAAAGGAGTTATAGAGATAAAATTGATTCTTATCCTTAGTTTTTTGATTTAATTTAGTTATATATAAAGTGTAAAAAACAAGGGTTACTATGAAATATTTGAAAATGAAATAAATCATATATGCATCCATCATTACTTACTTAAAAATAAATAGAAATCTATTTTTTAAATATTTTCAATTTAGAAATAAAAAAATAGAGGAAAAAAAGAGAACCCTAAGTCCACTAGGGCTTTGAGACTAAAGGTCAGGTTCACTAACTATTTAACCCTAAAGTTAAAAAATGTGATATCTAGGGTTAGAAATTTTAGATTATCTTTTGGCTAGTGAACTAATCTAATAAGTAGGCCAATTAATAGAAAACTTAGACAAATAATAATCTAAATTTATGCATCTATGATTATTAAAAATAGTAAATTATAACTATTGATAGATATTTTAATGAGTTGGAGATAAATTATACTTAGTTGGTTTATTGTACACATGTAGGTTTGGGAAGGAACATGTTGGAAATGAACTAGAAGATGATCTTAAAACAATCATTAGACTATGGGAATATATTTTTTGTGGTGTCAGACGCTTGCATCAAATTTAGATAGTTGCATCAATTCAAGTGTCTAACTTTATCACAAGTGTAATGTATCTAATACTAACTATATTTATATGTGACCAAATAAATATTTATAATTTTTATGTCACCTTTATCCTGATGTCTTTATATCATGTAGAAAAAATATCACTCATTTTTAAATTATAAAACCCTAAACCTTTACCATTGGAGTGATTATTGAAAGAATGGGTTAGTGGGTTCATAGTGTCAATTTAAACCCAAAGACCCCTATACCAATGGGTACTAATTACATATCTAATACTATGAAGAGGGCCTTAGACTAATGTAGTTCTCTCATAAGTGTTGGTTTGTGTGTGCATAAAGGTGTAATGTGTGATAATTAAAGATATGAAATGAACTATCTTATGAATTGGTACATATGGTTCATGGGATACTCTTTGAATGCTTCATACATGTATAAATTCTATGCATATGAATAAAATATAAATAAGGACAAATAAGGTGTGTTTGTTCACTTGAATGTTTGATTGAGAGCTTCATGGTATATTTATTTGTGAGTTGTATGTGATTTCCAAGTGAGGAATGAATGAGGGTTGATCTTGTATATATACCAATCCCTTTTGGAAACATCTTTCTTTAAATAACTTAGGCTAACCTTTTAAAGATGTTTATTTTGAAAATTGGATGATTTTTTTTCACTGGACACTTTATAGGAAAATATACACTTGTGTTGATGCATGTGTCTACCTGGGATGCAAGGGTCTAAGAAGATATAAAATAATTACATGTCAAAAACTATCAGTGAAGGATAATAATCAAGTTTAGATTTTCTTTCCATAGTATAGAAGGCATGGTCATCATAATAACAATGGTCAGGATAAAAGATATGAAATTAGGCACAAAGAGATAGTGAATGCGGGTCTTTCAAGAGTGGGAAGCTATAGAAATTAAATATAAAACCATGATAGGTATTTTATAAGTATTCAATACTGAGTTAATAAAAAATAAAGATTTAATATCTATAGGGGACTTGTATTTATAGTGGTGATTGAACCTTACCCTTTCTAGAATTATATCTGATGCCATTAGATGACCTTGATGTAGTTTAAAAGTTATTGTTTAACCTCTAAATAGGTCATCTAGGGAAGAATTAATTTCAAAGTATATGTTGTAACTTTTGGACTATGTCAACTTGGGCCAACCTATTTTGAATTTTTGTAGGAAGCATAAAATGCTAGATTGACCCAAGATGATATAGTTAGAAAATATAGGTCTTGGTTTAATTAGGGGATATGATAAGCAATATTACTTAGGGGATCAAGTCTAGGGTAATTTTAGTGGATATAAGAATGATAGGTAAATTATAATGTCTCTCATGAAGCACCATTGGACTGCTCACCCATTTATTGGTGTATCCTTTAAGGCATGCACACAGAGAGATTGAAACTTGACATGTTACTACATAATATAAATCATTAGTAAATGATAAAGTTAAAAAATATTGTGTGTATACATATGCCATACTCAAATCTAATCATGTGCCATTGAAATGTAACATGGGATAGTGCTTTGATAAATAAAATAACAAGACACTAACTAGGCTACCATATTGTAGTAGAAAGTGGAAAATAAATGAAAGTAAATAAGTAAAATAACTAGAAGTACCATATACATACCATGACTTACATTTATTTTTTAATGGTTTCAGGATGCATTTATAGTCATGATCATGTAAGGTTCAATAAATGAATTAAACAAACCCTAAGGATACAATGCTAGAGAGAAAAAAACAAATCTTAGTGAAATCAAAGTAAATGAAAAATTTCATCAAAAATTTAAGTAATTATAAATTTGGTAAGATGGTATGACAAAGGCTAGGTTACGACCAAAATACCAAGATAAATGATAGAGGAGGGAATACTGGGTAACCAAAAATCCAAGGTCACTAATAACCAAAAAACCAAGACACATATCCAAAAGTAAGAAAAGTAACAATCCAGATCAAACCAAAGAATCATGAAATACAATAATGTAATCAACATCAATGTAAGATAAGTAAAAATCCATACTAATAAAAGATATAAAACACACACACACACACACACACACACACACACACACACACACACACACACACACACACACACACACACACACACACACACACACACACACACACACACACACACACACACACACACACCATGTGTGTGTGTGTGTGTGTGTGTGTGTGTGTGTGTGTGTGTGTGTGTGTGTGTGTGTGTGTGTGTGTGTGTGTGTGTGTTTTATAATAAAAAATGATGAAGGATAAATAACAATCCATACTCAATCAAAAATGGAAAATTAGAAGGTATAAACAACATCAATAAAAGAGAAGTAACAATACATAATCAATCAAAGATGGAATAATAGAAGGTAATTAGATAAATGGGGTGAAATTATCTACAAAAAGGTGAATATAAAAATCAAAATCCTAAACATAACTAAATTATATATGAGAAAGATAAAGCAATAACCAAGAGAGAATATTACAACAACTCAAAAATGTAGTTTCTATTCTAATGATAGATAAACTTAAACTATTGTATTCTAAATATGTCAACATAAAACCCTAGAATAGGAAGTTTAGAAATTAAAACAATATTTAGAAACAAAACTTCTTGTCATGGGGGGAAATGAGATGGGTGGTGGGGGACAAAGGGTGGTACCAAGCTGAAAACATAGACTTTTCCAAAAATAAATCACTCACATCAAATTGGAAAGACTATGAAAATTTTGACATCAATGACCTTTAGGGAACTTGTCTAAACCACAAAAGTATGGGAATACTAGTGAAGTATAAATATCATCCCATGAAGGCTAGCATGAATGAAAATTAAAATGGACCTACATTCCCACAATGTGTTCCTTGCTCCTTAAGATCCCTTATATAGCAATTGATCTACTAAAGATATTGGGTGATTACATGATAAAATAGGTGGGAACATGAATATTTATGAGAATAGAATATTATATCCTAATATATTATCCTATTTTACCCCAATGGACCTCAAATTTATTATGAGGCTAACTGTGGAGTTTTAGATTCAATGAGGATAAGAGATGTGCCAAATAAAAATAATGTATTTTTGTGTGATCATAATTTTAAAATTATATTTTACTTTTAATCATTACCTTTTTTGTATGATATGGACTTTAAATATTTTTTATTTTATGATTCATCCTCCATATGAATGCATAAGACCAAACACAGGTGTAAAAATGACTAATAGAACTTACACTTTGTGGCTAGAGAAGAGAACCTAAAGACCATAATGTCTAAGACTCCTAGAATTACATGTGAGAAATAGTGTGATCTCAAAATTGGCCTTGGTTTTACTAAAGTGATGAATATTAGGGGAAAATTATGAAAATGAGCATAAAATTATTATTTTTCCCCAAATCACAAAAAAAGTTTGAATGAAGATGGTACAATTGAATCATCATCATGAGAAATGGAGTATATGACTGAAGACAGGAGAATAAACTTAGAATTTTAAAACAAGTGAATATGAAAAACTTTAAGTATATGAAAACACAACTCTTGACCATTTCCTTATCTTTTATGGAAGACATGTAGCTAATGTTGAGTACAAAATCAATTTTTGAAGTGAATTTATGAGCATTTGTGAAGAAATATTGGTCCTATCCAAGGTATTACAATGCAAATCACAAATTGGAAACCAAATGGTGTTAAAAATATAAAAATACCAAGGACTAAAGATAATGTGTAAAAATATAAACTTGGATGTGTGTAAATAAATTAGGTTTATGTTATGCTACACAATATAAAGTCTAAATAAGACCTAAAAGAAATGTTAGATCTAGAGTATATATATGACTAAGTAAAAACATGCAAGTAAAGCATACTACTATGAGATAAAATACATAAATAAAATTTAATTAAGAAAAATGTTTCTTAAAAATCTGATCATTTATCTCTTCTTTGAATATGCATCCTTTATTATTTTGTAATCTATAATTACTATGTCCGAGAATGTCTTTGACTAGGTAAGGACCTCACCACTTTTGGGCGTACTTGCCTACTTTATTGTGGGTGTAATATAACTTAAGAACTAAGTATCCAAAATTGAAATTATGGACTTTTAATTTTTTGTTATGTTATTTAGCAATACAAGCTTTGTATTGATGGTTATTTTGTAATGCACCCACACATCACTCATCAAGGAAGTCTAAGGCATGAAGACAAGTTTCTCACAGCTTTTCATTACGAATGATTTCATGAAGAGAAATGTGCAAGGAAAGTAACTCAAATTTTAGTGGTGAGAAAATTTTGAAACCATAAACTAACGATAAGGGAGTTACCCCAATGGTAGTATAAATACTAGTACGATAAGCCCAAAGTGCAAGATAAAGCTTGAAGTTTTAGTCAGAGTGATAATCTCCAACAATATTTTGTATGATTTTGTTAAGTATTTTGTTAGTGGATTCAACTTGGATATTAAAATAAGGGTGATATGGTGTGGATAATTTATGTGTAATTTTTAATTTCACATATAGTTGTTATATGTCTTTATTTTTGTAATTTCCACCATTGTTAGAAATGATGGTGTGAGGAATCCAAAAATTACATATTATTTAATTAAGAATGAATTTTGAAATGGTAATGTTAGTAAAACTTACAAAAGTCATAACTTCACCCACTTGGTAAAATATTCAGTGGAAGTAATGATAAAGACATGGCCATCTTATGAAATAGGTAATTTTATAATGAGATATAATCCCCACATAAAAAATGAACAATGAGAATCTATGTTTTAAAGTTTATTAAGAAGAGAATGAATAATATCATCATGAATTTAAATAAGATTACAATTTTTAGTTAATGTATTGTTATATTTTTAAGAGTAGGTTAGAAATATCCCATGCATAGGAATTTATAGGATTTAGTGTGTCTATTATAGTGAGCACTAAAAATGCACCCATACACTTTTTAAAGAAGGGCAAGCAATTCATATTGAGTAACAAAACAAAACAAATTAATTCAACATTATGATAATAAAGTGTATCATATCAAAGGATGTATTTGTATGCTTGTTTGTGAATCTATGTCTTTTCATGTAAATCAGATGATAGAGGATAAGTATGATGCTTAATGAGCCTGATGAGTTAGCTCAATTGGTTGGGTAGACTTGTGCTATAAGTGGGAGGCCTTGGGGTTGATCCCTTAGGATGACCACCTCTATAGTCAAATATATGCCACTGCTATTTGATGTGCTCATTGGGTTAGGTGTCAAATTGAGGCACTGAAGGTTTATGGTAGCATAAATGTGTAAGTCCCATCCTTGGGTAAATTCTTAGGGAGTAGCACCATAAAAAAGTGTGAACCCTTTTTAAAAAAAAAATGATTCTCAATGAATTATATGATGTATTTATACCACAAGATTTGTCTAGTAGTGACAAATTCAATGTGAAAAATAAGATAATCATTCTTGGATTGTAAATTAGAGGGTGACTTCCTCATGCGAATGAGAAATTATGAATCATGAAGTGATTGATGAGGGTAAAAGAGAGAAGATGATGAAGAAAGAGAATGAATGAGTGCATTTTTTCTCTCATGGGATTACTTCAATAGTAAATGATGTGAATTCTTTAGCAAAATTGGTATCAAGTTGATGATATGTGATGATATTTTCATTTTTGCATTGATAATCACCACTAACTTGATGACATATGAGTTGTGAATCTCCTAGGGCATATAAATATGAGATGTATAAATCAATGGTCACTTACATTCCTAAGATGAGAGCTTCATATTCAACCATAATATTATTGACATTGAAGTTTAATAAAAAAGATATAGTTATTATTTAACAATGGGGTTTGGCTAAGACACAACCTACCCTAGTTCCTTGAAGACATTTGGCACCATCAAAATGAAGTATCCAAGTTTATTCATGAAAATCAATTTTAAATTGGGGTAATTATGCAATGATGACTTTGGATTTAGGTTTAGAAGTATCTAGTTCATATATGGATTATGATTCAAGAACAATTATAAAATTATGAAAATAGCCCGTAAGTGAGATAGATTGATCGAGACCTTCAATATAAAGGATCTCTTTATTAGGAGGAATATCTTGAAGGTGATTAGTATCTAGTGTAGGTGCAATAGTAAGTTAATTATAAATCACTTGGTCCTTAACTAATTTTTATGTGACATTTATGTTATGCCTATTTTTGGCACTCCCTCTCTTTTCTAAAAATCCAAGTAAGCTAGTTCATTTTGTCATAGTGTTGGCTAAAGTTTTAACATTTAAAACTACTTATAGGGGGTGTTATTTCATTGATTAATTTGAATATCCATTGCTATGTTGAATTTTTATTATGATTATTTTATTTAATGAAGTTTTTAATATAAAACTATGAATTGGTTTATAAATCATGAGTTGATATAATGAAAAACATTCAAATTATATGGATAAATGTGTAGAATTTTGCTGAGAATAATTTGATTTGATCTCATGAATAAGATACTTATTGTCATATTTTTTGTCAAAATGAAGGAATGATGCATATTTTTCATAATATTCATAGGCATTGATATATAGAATATGGAAACATTTTTTTTTTGATTCATTGGATTGTTTGAACAAATGCCAATTATGATCTTGAGGTGTCAATATAATTTGAAATATATGTTAGCATTATTCATATTTCATATTAATGTTATAAATTTTCAAGGTATTTATATGTCGATTTGTTAAACCAAATATACATATATTGATCATTTGATTAAGACATGAATGATATTTAAAACTAAGTATTATCTAAATCTAAGTCATAAGGGTCAATTTTTTTTAAAATAATTGATATACCTACAAGCTAGTTGGTGGAAACATTTATAAAATCCTAAGGTGACGGACATGGAAAACCAATGTGTAAATTTGGTATAATGTTCGTAAGTTAACTTGGGTTCAAATCAAAGTTCATGAAATCATGTTATCTAGAAATTTTTTCATTTGTTTATATTTGACACGAGGTTTACTAAATGCGACAAAGATGTTGGGATTTGTTTGAAAGTTTATGGATTTCATTTCATTGATTTCAATGTACATGCATCAAAAGGATGATTTTAATAGGGTGATTAGTGTTTATTTTAGCTATGGATAAATTTGGTATTATGAAATAAGATTTAGCTAAGCCATCAATAGGGTACTAACAAACTTGGAAGCTAATTGGATTTCAACACATAGACAAACAGTTAATGCTCATCTAAAATCAATACAAAAGGTAGTTTTTTTTCTATTGACCACCATTATTTAAAAATATTTATGTGGATCAAAATTTTGAAAGAAAGAAGAAGACTTGGAAGAGAATAGAGGAAACTGGGAATAGTTATAGATGAGGCAAGATATTTTTGAACTATTGTTTTTCAAAGTTTAGTTTTGAGTTTGAGAAAAAGTGATTTGCATGAAAAGTGGAAAGTTCTCTTGGTTAATTTGATAAATATGCATAGTTGAGCTGCATTTGAATGGAACCTATAGTTAGAAATATGTTGCAATTTGATACACAAATTTCATATCAATTCGTATTGGGTTTCATAGTATTAAATTTTTGAGAAGTTTTGAGTTAGATACTTGTCTGCATGTCTTCACTTTGAAATTTTAAAGTTGACGATGTGATTCTTAGAGATATTTTATGAATAGTTAGTTTCATTTTTTGATAAAATGTGAATATATTTAGGTATTTGGTAGAACTCATGTAGTATTTATCCTTTCATTTTGCATTGCATGGTTTCATTATTCCATTGAAAGGTTTCAATGTAATTACTATAGGTTTATATGGGAAAAATAGTTTTGGTTTTGTTGGAATATAAGATATGTTGGGTATTTAGTAAAAGGTCTTAACATTGATTATCCATCTAGAATAGTTTTTATCTGACACTTATCTGCATGTTTCCATTTTGAGATTTTGGAGATGTTTGTTGGTTTCTAAAATTTTTATATTCAAAAATTGGTTTTGACTTTGACAAAATGTAGAAGTATTATGGGTTGTCAACAGAGGTCATGAAATTTGGGTTTTTCTTCACTTTGGTTTAATATGAGTGAAAATGGTACATTGAATAAATTTCAAGTTTATTTTTGGTTTTTGAATGAAAAATAGTGTTAGGTTTTGAGACGAGATTTTGTTTTTTTACTAAGATGTATGGAAAATAATTTAGTGGATGTTATAATTTTATGCCATAATCATAAAATCAAGTATTTTTCTATATGAAATTTGTGTTAGAAGAAACTCAGTTCATTGACAAATATGATATCAATTGCATAATGAAAATTTTATTTTGATAACTCGATTCTTAATTTGTGTTGTCATATTTTTTTTTAAATCTAGAAATGATTGTTGTAAAATGACTATTTATTTTCAAATATTTAAAGTTACTCAAATATAAGTATGAATGATTTGAATCCATTCTTGTGGAAGTTTTGTCTAGTAGGTTTAGAAATGTTATGCTACTCAGAGATTGTTCATTCAAGTCATCTTTTGATATGAAACATAATATATTGGTGGTTTATTTTTTTTTGAGGAGATTATAATGTTTATAGTCATATTTTTAATTTTTTTAATCAATATTCATATATGGGTAAATATGCTTGTAGTCAATATTTTTGATATAGATATTGGTTGATGTGATGCATTTAAATTTTAGTTGAAAAAAAAAGATTTGGTTATTTATTCAGTACATAAATGAATTATTGATTGGATAATATTCTATATAATAAACATAGGCACTTGGTTTCAGGTAGAATATACTATGGTTATATTTTACATGTATCAATTTTTTGATGAATGAAGTGATTATTTAACATGTGAATACACTCAGACTTTTTGAATGATATGCGATAATCTATAAGGTATTCTTATTTTGATGACTTTTGAAAAATAATAGGTGTATTTGACAAACATTGAGTTTTGATATAAGTTTTATAATATAAATTTAAATATCATTTATTGAAATTTATGAAAGAATACTTCCTTAGAATTAGATATGGCATAATGTGTTTGGTTTGAAGTATAACCATTGATAATTTTCAATACAAATAGTAATCAAGGGTTTTTTTTTTCTGTTCAAATTTCAGTAATATGTAAGGATGGACTCCACCTCATTATAATAACTCACATGATGATAACTGGAGACATAACTAAGAATAGCATAGAGAAGATATACCCCCACAAAGGTTTGTTCTTAGAGCCCAAAATTTCATGGGTAGAAGGACTAGTAGGGTTATTCTTAGACCTTATAATCGTGGGACATGCATGTCAATCCATTTTGATGCATCAAACCCCATATTTTGGAATGTTTTGAATATTTTACCTTTAAATATTATAAATAACCAAGGTAATCAATGTTGGAGAGGACCTCCTTGGAGAGCTCATTCTCATGGATAAGAAACTCCAAGTAGTTCCTCCCAACATATGCATAATACTTTACAATCTGATCAAAATCCCACTCCTTGCCATTTTCCTTGATATCAAGAACTTACACATAAAAATAATTTATAATGGATATAAAAATCACATTCTTGAGCTCTTGTGTTATTAAATACTAAGAATCCATCTCCTTAACCTAATAAACTTACTACAGGTTATTCAAATTTAAATCTTGCTAATTTTCCTTCACATATACTTGAACAATAAATGATAGATCCTTCAAGAGGAAAGAGATGATAAATTAGTCCTACAGTATCTCCTATGATCACTAGGATGGTTAATAAGGTGAATTTATAAGTTGATGATGAAGATAATGAAGGTGGCACTAAATTAGTAAGATTTCTAACTACGATAATGAATTACACTGAATATGTGATAAATATGGGTCATCCATTAATTGAAATGCTATCTAGCATAAAATATTAATGGATGGCTTGTTAAGTTATGTGTGGATTTTGATGTTTTATTATACTTTGATCATACTTTAGTATTCTTATGACGTGTGGATGGCTGAAAAATTTATGTTAATGTTTTTAAAATTTTAATAATTTATCATATTGTAGTACTTTGATGATACATATATATTTTTGATAGTTGGCAGTAGTTGAGATTTTATAGTAGTTGATATTTTGATTTTGAACATATATTACTGAATTTAATGGATTAATACAAATGGATATAGTGTTTGATGTATTTAATTTTGTTTAAATTACTTAAGTCATATTAATGTTTAATATGGTTTATTTATTTAAGTGGTAGTAATAACTAAGCCCCCCACCCATTTAGAATTTGTCTTCAATCAGTCTTAATATTTTATTTGGATCTTATAAGACTTATTTTAGTACTAAATATAAATTTAAGCTATAAATTAATTGACTTTATTTAAAAAGTCAATTAGACTTAACTAATAACTAACTAAAGTTAGTTATAACTTATTATTCAACCATCTCTTAAAGAGATTATTATAAAAGAAGATCAAAGCTACATATCAAGAGGAGGAACATTACACAAGTATTATTGAAGAGTCATAATTGCTTCAAAGTTCATTCATTATAATTTTTATTTATAATATCTCTGAGATAGTAAAACTTTTATAGATAAAGCAATGACACATTATCTAATGGTTAAGTAATATGCTTAATTAGTGTAGGTGTATTCAGATTTATTATTCAATTTATAAATCAATTATATGAATACTGTTAGCTTTAATATCTTATGAGGATTTTAGATGTGTAAACGTATGAGTTGAATCCAAAGTACTTAGCCTGAATAATAATGATTAAATCATTGTGTGTGACATGTTATTGATCCATTTAGATTGTATTAGTTGTCAAATCAAGTATTTTTATACTAAAATACTATTTTTCAATAAAATCTATTTTATCTTTACTAAGATGACTCTTATTAAAGATTCAAAAATTCATTTGTATTTTTTTAGTTTATGTTTTCATTTTAGCACTGGTTTTCATTAGACTAGTTTATTTATTGCTTTCTATTTACTTTATTTAGTTCTTAATTTGTTCTTAATTTATTAATTATTATTTATTGTATAATATCTATTTATTATCTTTATAATTTTTTAGTTTTATTTATGGATTTTTTAAATTCTAAGTTATTTATTTTATTTCATAATCTTATTTTGATCTTGCATTAATAATTTATGTTTATATTAAGTATCTTTCATTATCTTTATCTCTTAAGATTTAAGTGTTAGTTCATTTTATTCTTAGATTTATTTTGGTTTTAGATTTAGTTTTAAGTAATAGATCATGTTAGTATTAATTTATTATTTTTTATTGCTATTAGTTGTTCTATTTTCTCTTATTTAAATTAGTTTTTTTGTTAAATGTAGTTTTCTTTCTTTTTAAGTAAGTGCTTGATTAATTATGATAGTTGTTATTTCTTTTTCATTCTTTGGTCTTCATTGTTAGTTTTTTTACTTGTCTTTGAGATTTTTCTATTTCTTTTCTTTTGATCTATTTTAAGCACAACATGAATATCAAAAGATTATATATGATTTGATAAAGCAGATATATTATAAGGAACACAAATATTTCCTTCAAGAGACTATATTATCTATAGGTTTTCTCTATTGGATAGGTTAGATTATATAATTATAATTTGTTTCTTTCATTTAATTTAAAGAGATATTTGGTTTTTTAAATTACAATAAAATATTATTTGATACTTGATGCACTTGTAATTTCATAAAAAATATTAAAAACCACTTACACATCTTTAAGATCATGATATTCTAGACCCTTACTATCATACTGGTACGATTCCATCTTAACCTTGATGATAAATGAAAGAGTTGATTTATTGACGTGATAATTTTGATTGCCAACAAATTTAGTAACTCCACTAGGAATTTTTTTAAAAAACTTATTTTATTTTTTCTATTTTTCTCTTTGTCTATGAACATTGGAGGTCCTACTATTATTCAACCCTTGATTGATAATTTTGATGACCAAGTTGATGTTGATTTTAATCTAACTCAATTTACATGGTATAACAAACTTAAAATTGAATTAATTCATATTATTTAAATTATTAATGAAAAAAAGAAGAAGCAAAAATCAATGTAGTATCAAATATTTAATGTGAGACACAAAGTCATATTTAAGAAACTAATAAATGAATTAGACAAGAAAGAGAGTAGATTATGATTATCAATCCTACATCCATGATTCATTTTCTATTGGATTCATTTAATCTTGAAGAAAATATTTATCCTACTGACCCTAATACAACTTTAGTGTTAAATTAATTTGGTCTAGTAATCGAATCTATTCAAAATGCAAATGGAAGAATAAGGTCCATAAATTCAGTAGAGAGCTTGATACTTGATACAAGGTCTTCATGCTAATAATCAAGTTGATGAAATAGATAATGAAATTGATTATGATGATGAGGTAGCTCAACCTTTAGCGAATCCTTGGGTTAGTGGAAATCTTATCAATATCAGTGATCACCTAGGTAATCTTCCTTCATTAAAACGTCTTAATATTCATAAGTTTTATGGAAGTCCCAAAAAATCATGGGTAGATCATTTGGATGATTTTAGATTAATTCATGTAACTTTATGTATTGTAAATGAAAAGGTTTCTCTTATAGTTTTTTGTCAAATATTAGAATGAAAATATTATCAAGATTTTATTAGTCTTCCTTCTAGGGTAATTAGTAATTGGAATGATATTGAATAATGGCTAAAACCTTATTTTGGTAAATGCAAATAAGAGTTAGAACTAGTTAATGAGTTAAAAAATATTTCTATAGATGTAGGAGAAACCATTTATCATTTTATTAGCAAATTTACTAAGATACGATAAAAGATCCCATGTGAGATTATACCTATAAAATGTTGGAAAGACTATATTTTTGTAATGCTTTACCTTTAAAATATAAAATGGATTTAGAAGATATGGTCATTACGGATTATGATGAAATTGTAAATTTTTGTATCAAATATGAAAAGAAGTTGAAATGAGTTGGTTTTAATAATATATCTACAATAGGTTTGAATTTTGATAATTTATAAATTTTAAAATCCATTCATAGTCTTTGTTACATCTTAATTTCCTCACTAAACTTGATTTCCTCTTTAAACTGATATTAATGTGGTTAATGATGGTTAATATACTATTGTAACAAATTATTTTCATTTATGTTGATGTATGAATAGACATATAATGATTAGTGTATGGATAATTGGTATTGGTTGGTAGTAAATATGTTTCATATATATTGATCATGCTTGTTTAGTACTCTTATGATTTATCAACATTTTATTGGTTATTATTGATATGGGCTAACTATGTTTTATGTTTGTTAAGGTGGATGCAAGAGATAATTCATTCTCCGGATATATATGGAGGGAGAGTATCATCAAAGAGGATGCAATATATGACTATGTTGGGGGTAGAGATATTTGATAAGGAACACTATACACACCATATAGTACAATTAAATGTGTGTTGTTTATGAGTTCATGGTTATATGTTTACTCTAATCTTAGTTGCATTTAGTTGTTTTGTGCTTGATAATGTTGAATGGTTTTGATCCAAGATTAGATGTTAATATTAATGGTTATAGTTGTTATTGTTCTTTATGATTGTGATGTTTTATGTCATTATAAAATATTATAGTTATAAATATCTTTTAGATGACTTTAATGTGTAGATTGTTGACTGAATGACTCTTTACTCTGACAAGTTATGTAAGCAATCAACAAAAAAGGATATCATTATAAAATATTATAATTAGCATGGATATAGATTATAATTTGTAGTTTATTAAATAAATATGGTTGTATAAATATTTACAAACCTAGGTAATAGGTGAATGTGACTTTTTGGGTATCCATGGTGATATGGTTTACAATACTAAAAAAGGGGTTAAATTAAACGAAAAATTTGAATTATTTAAACATCATTATTTTTATATATTTAAAATTATTATTATTATTATTATTTTGACATTTGATTTTCAAACCTAATTTGGGGTGAGCTATCATTATGTTTGGTTGAATCGAGCCATGTAAAGTAGGAGAAAATTAGGTTTCAAATGTGGAAGTTTTATGGAGATTTCATGGTGACTGTGTTATTTTTGGCTCAAAATGGAAAGTTATTGGTCATGCTAGGAAATTATGGGGTTTATGGTGAGTCATTATTGAGATTGAATGATGTAAAAGGGTTCATAATTAAAATAGGCATTTATGGTGGCATACAGATGTCTAAGGATATGATAAAATATGAAGAAGATTTTGAGAAGAAGCTAAGTTGTGGTCAATAAGAAGGAATAGTGGAAAAATAAGGAATGTTTGGCATAGTCAAGGAATACAATATTCATCAGAGGCATATTGAAGAGGTAGGGTTTGTTATTTAATTGACCTTACATAGCTATGTTGATGTTATTTTGGGTTACTATTTAATGTATTGAATGGTTTCTATATTGTTTGATTACTTGGTTTATATCATGAAAAAATCAAAGATTTGACCCTATGAAAGTAGAAATTTCTCCACAGAATTGAATCACTAATTCCATATGGTTCTATCATGAACATGGTTGGTTAGGTTAATGTGAATGAACATGATTTTTTAGTTACATAGATATGCACAGTTGTGTTCACTTATTTTGACTATACGATGAAATGATTGTGTGTTATAAATTAGTATATGGTTGTTTTTTGGTATATGGATGGGTTAATTGGTATGAAAAATAATTGAGTTTATTTATTTAGTATCTATGTTAATGGTTGTATTGTTTATTTAATAAACAAGGTGAATGACTTAGTTGTAAAGCACATGTAAACACCAATAGGGTTTCTTTTTTGTCTTTGAGTATATAAAATAGTATAAATGAATAAGGACAAGAGTTTTATGTTGAAATTAACCTAATTAGTAAATGGTTGTGTGTATGTTTATTAGTAAATGATTGTGTATAAGTTTATTTGGTAAACGACTTTGTATTGTTTATTTGGTAAATGGTTGTGTATGGTTATATGGAAAATGACTATGTTTTGATATTTTTAATGAATTATTTAAGGCTTGAGTTAAATAGGTTAACATGAATGTTTAAACCTTGGGGTCAAATTTGTGTTGAAGAATTGAATTCGTCTGCAACATATTCTTAATATGGCTACATGTGAAATAATTTAGTAGGATATAGGGTTAGAAATAACACAGTGTTTAATGGGTTTCATGGATATGATATACCATGTGGTAAATTTTAGAGTAGTCATATTTGGTGTTTTTATGACTTAATGCATTATTATTAGATCATTTGATTCATAAGGAAAAGGAGTGTTGTTTAGTGCATATGTGAATTATGTTTGGTTGGAATAATTTGGTTATTCATTTTATTTTTGTGAAACTAACAATATTATTAATAGTTTTAATACTTTCATAATCAAAAAATTTAGGTATAACAGTTTAATGTGATAAGTTGAAATGAGTAAGTTTTAAAAGAATATTTTTTGTAAAAAAAATAGAGTATGGACTTGTACCTTATTTTTGGTTATATATAGAGTTAACATTTTCTTAAGTTGAGAACTTGGTATGAAGGTTAAACTTAAAACACACACACACACACACACACACACACACACACACACACACACACACACACACACACACACACACACACACACACACACACACACACACACACATTTATGTTGTGCGTTTATGAGTTAAAATTATGTTCACACACACACACATATGACTTATGAATTATATGCATAGATGTATATATATAAATATGACCACACACACACACACACACACACACACACACGTGTGTGTGTGTGTGTGTGTGTGTGTGTGGTCATATTTATATAGATACATATATGCATATAATTCATAAGTCATATGTGTGTGTGTGAACATAATTGTAAGTCATAAACACACAACACAAATGTGTGTGTGTGTGTGTGTGTGTGTGTGTGTGTGTTTATATATATATATATATATATATATATATGGGCATATAAAGTATATAGGTGTATATGCGAATAACCTAGTATGAATATAAATGTTTGAATAATGTGAATAAATACATTTATATGAAAATTGTGATGTATTACATGAAAATGTAATGTGGTTATATCAGTCATAATTGATTAAAAAATAAGTAGATGATATTGAGTGTATTTAGATGTGATAACATAATTTGTTTAAAAACTTGGAATTTAGTGTGAAATTTTAGATTCAATTTAATTTCTTTATAATACATGTAAAGAGCATTTACACATGAACTCATAGAAAATTGACTATCTTAAATATTGTTTGGTATGTAAATTACTATTAGTAGAGCCTTATTTTGTAATGGATGTTAGGATGTTATTAGAACTTATAGAAATATAAAAATGGGTTTTTATGTTGTTATTATAAAACATGTGATTAATTCATGTATGATTCCTTTGTATTTAATAATTGTGGTATTAGTATAGATATTTATATGGGAAACTATGGATTATGGTATGTCATATCCTGATTTATCTCTAATCTTAATAAAATTTTGATCTATGGATTGTTATGGTTATTAAATGATTAACTACTATTTTATTAAGCTTTATTTCATATGCTAATTATGGGACATTTATATGTTTTTTAATTCACATGATTAATTACCTATGGTGTTAGATGTAATTTCATATTTTGTAATTGATGATCATGTTTATTAGTTTAAACACTAGTATTTTATGGATATATTTATGTTTCAAGCTAACTACCTTCATTGTTGTGAGGTGGATGTAGGATAGATCCATCCCTTAGAGTGTGATGGATGGAGGGCATAATCGAAGAGGGTGGTGTAGATGGAGGCATTGGGGGATGATAGAGATAAAGAATGAAAACCCACATACACACCACAATAGAGTAACATGTTTTATGTTCATTTCTTGTGATAGATAGAGTTAATATGTCTTGATATATATATATATATATATATATATATATATATATATATATATATATATATATATATATATATATATATATAATGTCTATTATGATCCTGGTTACTATTCGATGATCTTGTTGGGTTAAATGTGTGATTACTCTAATCTAGTTATGTTATTGCATTAATGGATGTTGATGTTATTTATTTAATGAAAGAGTGAATTTTTACATATCTTATATGACTTATTATAGTCTAATATATGGTTGTGTATATTATAAATGGTGCTTAGTTGGATTCATAGCTATAGGTATTAGATGAATTCTAATA
Organism: Torreya grandis; assembly: GCA_037957365.1. NCBI lineage: Eukaryota > Viridiplantae > Streptophyta > Pinopsida > Cupressales > Taxaceae > Torreya > Torreya grandis. The sequence goes on along the minus strand of JARHVA010002582.1, from coordinate 341,284 downwards.
CTTTGCTTGATTAGTTGTTAAGTGTTTATCATATTAAAGGTTTATTATTGTTTACAATGATTACATATCCAAGTGAATATATGTAGTTTAAATGTTAAATGATTAAAGGAAACAACATAATATTTAGATTAGTGTTGAATAAGGTTGAATTAAACATATTATTAAGCAATGATTATGTTTCTTGAATGACTAGGTGAAGTAATAATGTTTGATGAATCTTTTCTAAAGCTAATAGTTATTTCATTTGAACTATTAAGCTAACCTATAGTTAGAATGTTTAATTCATTGGTAATGGTTTTTATGTTTAAAGGATTTGTCACTATAGTTGATGACCTGGTTTTGATTCAAACTAGTTGACATATTTTAAATTATATGATGTTTCATACATGTATATTTATTGGGGTTAACAAACATGCATAGTTTGAAAGGGATAATATAATTTTTATTTTATCTATTTAATCATTCTATTTTTTGATACGATTAGGGTTAAATTGGCATTGACTTGTTTTTAAACACACCAACTTGAGAATGGAATAGTTTTGTTTAGTTTACATGGAAATCACTTAGTTCTTAGGAGTTCATTGCGAGTTATTTAATCATGGTAGAATGTTTGAAGAGTTTTGTGGCATGCAATTATCATTCGAATGAATAAAATGGGAAAATGGGAGGTTGTGGAGGACATGGATGGTAGAGAGAAGAACATGAAGAAAGTTTGAGCTTATAGTATGGGAAAGAATTCAAATCATTGAAATTGGCATTAGAGATTTTTTTACCAGGCTTGTTTCATTTTAAGATTCATATGGTTTGTATGATGATTTTGATGATAAAATATTTAAGGGTTTTTAGTTTATCATTATTTTAAAAACTATTTAGAGGGATAAATATTCGGCCATGTGGATGGTCCAACCATCCAGAGAACCAAGTATATAACCCTAAACCCTAGTTAAAAGGCCATATTTTATGAACCCTTTCTATGCATAATAAAATTGAATAACCTTGTAAGTAACAAACTTAATTCTGTGTTGTGTGCTAAATTAAAATTTTAGTGTAACTATGTAAGACAAATCTATGTATTTTTGGATGTGACAGAAACCCTAGATAAAGTTAAAGGGTTAACCTTTTATTTAATAGAGTATACATATGAATTTGATTGAGATTATCCTTTAGTTTATTATTCAAAGGATGTGGGAATTTTTTTAATATATATATATATATATATTATGGTCAAGTGAATCATGACTGTAAATAGGGTTAATTGTGATTTTTGTATGGGGTATCACAGTCAATTTAAAAACTTAGATATATATATATATATATATATATATATATATATATATATAAACCTATAAATGAGATAAATTAAATTTAATTCCATTTATTAAATAAGTTTTATAATAGGTTTATTTCATTTATAGGTTTATTTATATATATATATGCCAAAGGTATGTATATACACCCTACAAGACTTTAGTGATCTAAGGTATATATACATATAAATGTATATACATATATATCACTATATATAAGTAATAAAATAAACATTATGACATTATATATATATATATATATATATATATATATATATATATATGTATATGTATATATAGTAGTGAATTGATTTGAAATTGAGCATATAAATGGAAGTCAACTAGGTTTTATCTATATGAATGGAAAATAAATGGTTCTATTTTTATAATAATATCTAAAATGACTATTACTACCTAAAAGATATCTATGAGTTTGGAGTCTAGTTAGATTCTGATTCAAGGGATCTAAATTATCCATTTAATTTAAACTATATAAATAAGGTTGGCTAAGTTAGTCTTAGGATTGTGAGTGGAAGACTTTAAATAAAGGATTGTTATTTTGTAAAAAACATTCTTTATTGTTTTAACCAATTATAAATATTATTGAACTCAATTTCTTACAAATGTGAAGAACTATAGGAGACAACTAATATTATGTACAGCTATATGTTGTTGATACAATTCTATGCTTATAGAAATCTTCCCCATTAAGATATTGGTAACTGAGTATAAAATTACTAATTGAATACTATATAAATAGGTATCATGAATGGATAGGTAATTTAATCTTATATGTACACTTGTGTTAGTGTACATTTATGTATTAAGTGTTGGATGTGCTTTTAAATACTTTTGTGATGATTGTTTAAGTTAAATATTGAAACAATCTAGTTATCTAAATTTGTAATTAAAAGGTGAATTATTTATTAGATAAATAAGTATATTAATTTGATTATATACACAATACTCATGGATATTATGGAAAAAATACTAAGTCCATATAGAGTATAACATATTTATAATACATATATAATTAGATGTTTTTATTAATTGTTCATTTATTATACACAGCTGAGTATATGCTTAATACACACACACACACACACACACACACACACACACACACACACACACACACACACACACACACACACACACACACACACACACACACACACACACACACAGTAAAATACATAAAAATATAGCATGGTATGACAAATACATATGGGTGTATTTTGATTATCTTGGCTGAATTTTGAGTGTGTACGACTATTTTGGGAAAATGATTATATATGAGGTATTTGAGATTGAATACTTGTCATTTTAATCTTGTGTGTTAAAATTATATTATTTGATGTAATTTTAGTATGTGGTTTTAATAAATGTGTTAATGTTATTAGATGGATAAAATAACATTTATAGTTACATATTGTATTTCTATAACTTGATGCCTTGATACGTTTCTTACTTGGATGGTATGATACTTATGTGGATTATTTAATAATCTATTTATTTTTATATAATAAATTAGATGATTTTTAGATTCATTACATTACATTTGATGGAATAAATGTATGTATTTGATATTTATGTACTTAGCCTATTTTATATCTACTAATAGGGAATATTCAAATTGAATCTATTTGGTTTTTATATTATATATAATTAACCAAATCTCACATTTATGATGCTTATTAAGTAGTGTGACAAATTCTACTAGCTTAATTAGTGATATTAAGGCAATATGAGGTGTAATCCAATTGAGTGGTATGTATGAAATTGACTGATCTTAGAGATCATTAATTATTTGAAAACTTTGGTAAAAGTAATGTTTATAGTTAAATATTATCATTTTATATGTTTGATATAGTTTACATGTTTTTATGATATCATTTTAGAATAGATTTATTTATTCTATATGTCATATATTAGTTATCTTACAACACATGAGTTTTAGTATTTCACTATGGATTTATGCACCATCATTATCTACCCATCCATGAAGGGAGGGCCATTCCATTTTTGGGAGATAGTGCAGGGGATCAATGATCTATGGTTGGTGTATAAAAGCACTCAAATGATGCTCTCCCTATCTGAAATAATAATACACTAGAGATTACACTTGATATTACCAATGGATACTTGAGTTTATTGAGACTCATGATCCATAGAGTTTTTATCATTATATTATTATTATTATTATTATTATTATTATTATTATTATTATTATTATTATTATTATTATTATTATTATTATTATTGAGACATTTTTTGTTGAAAATTTGTAATATTTATTCATTTATTGATTTGGACAATAATTCAGATGATAATTCGGGTGATGGGTCTACCCTAATTGATGGCGAAACTTTTGGGAGCCATAACTTTTGCACCATAGCTCCAATTGACTCACCGTTTGAACCGTTGGAAAGATAATAATGAGGGGAACGTCATGAGATGGAATGAGCTTTGCTCAATGAACTTTGACCCCATAAAACCCAATAGAAGTGTCCCAAATTTCAATTTTAGTAGTGCAGTCTAAAAATAGTAAGTTTCTAAAAATAGTAATTCCTCAAATTTTGTATTATTGTAGATCATAAAAGTCGAACCAATTCATCTCCCTTGATATTGGTGACCTTCCAAATACTCCCCACACCTTCAAAATATGTATAAATGAATATGTAACCCAAAATGGAAATCAAACATCTCTTCTCAGAAATAAGCATATGTTTGGGTCTGCAATTTTGATAAATAAAACACCTCTTTTCAGAGATATCATTATTTGAATTTTGTTGTTCTTATTTCTAAATTATCTTTCAACTAAAGCTTTTGAGTTTTGGATCATTTATACATCTAAAATAATGGCTATAATATTGTATCAATTGTGGCTTAAATTGTATTATGACTTTAATGGAATGAATGCAATCTTTAGTGTTTATTCAACATTATTCATGTTTTGTTATATCATTAGCATGATGATCATTAGTTGAATGGATTAGCTATAGACCTTGTGGGGTTAACTAAAAATAAAACATTTATTTAAAGATAACTTAGTTATATTTCTTGTGGTGAAATCTATTATATGTATATGTGTAATTTAATTTTTTTTAAAAATCTCTATTCAGGTAAAACCTAGTGGGGTTGTTACATTATGGTATCAAAGCTAAAACTCAAATTCTAGGACTTAATGTGTCTGTTAAAATAAAATTATTATCTTATTAAGAAAGAAGAAGAATGGTGTGTGATATAACAAGAAGTGAGGGTACTTAAACTACCAATCCCCCTATTGACCCAAATTAGTTCACCATTGAACAAAATATGAAATTGGATCAAATCCTCACAACCATGCAATAGACTTGAGATTAAATCATAACCCTAGAGAAGGAAGTACACGGTCATGAAGAGGAGAATGCTCAAGAGGAATCTTATTTTTAGGATCTTAGATCACAATTGATTACTTTTATATAAGCAACTAAACATGGAATTAAACCAGAAGTAATAAGTAACTAGAAATTAGAAACAGTAAAGAATAGGAGATACGAGAAACAATACAATCTATATTAAACTCTTTTAGAAGGAAATACAATGAATAAATATCTTCTTCTCACACCTCTTGGGTGTACAATAATTCTCCCTCAAGATTTCTCTCTCCCTCTCTCTCTCTCAATCAATTATAACCAACTCAAACACTGAGTTGTTCCCTCCAGTGACAATCAACCCAATGGTTGTTGTTGCCTACCTTCCAAGTGACAATCAACTCAATCGTTGTTGCCTACTCTCCACAGATCTTCTTGATCTTGCACCTTCTAAATCTAATTAATCTTGCTTACATTAAAATATAGCCCCATGGGTCTCTTAAATAGATCCCAGACCAAACAATAATTAGAAACGCAGACTCAAGACTAAAATTAGTCTTTACATGCAAACTAACTATTCTCCTAAAATTAGAACAGTTCTAGAAATGCATAGACGACCGATGTCAATTGGCCTGACCGATGTCAGTTACTGGGTAACCCAATAACCTCCACATTTGCACATTCAGTGAAGCTTTTAGCTCCACAACTCAAAAATCTCCCACTTGGAGATAAATAGCTACACCTGTACCTATATAACAACATCTTCTAATTTGTTTCTGGCTTGTTTCTCCATCTTCAAGTTCAATCTTGAAGACCAACAAAAGTTGAATGAAGATTCAACTTCTCCTTTGTTCCTAGCTTTGTTAGCATACCTGTAGGGTTCTTATCCATATGGATCTTTTCTAGCTTCAACTGACTATCCTCCATTACCTGTCTAATGAAGTGGTACCTAAGCTGTATATGTTTGGTTCTTAAATGAAAGGTTGAATCCTTTAAAAAATGAATTGCACTTTGACTATCACTGTATAATATGCAACTCTCTTGCTCCTTTCCCAACTCTTCCATGAATCGAGTCATCCATATCATTTCCTTGCTAGCCTCTGTGATTGCAATGTATTCTACCTCTGTAGTGGACAGGGCAACAACCTTTTGCAACATTAAAATCTAGCTAACCACCGTTCCACCAATAGTGAACACATATCCTGTGGTGTTTCTCCTGCCATCCAAGTCACTTGCCATATTTGAATCTACATACCCTTGTAGAGAAGTGTTTGACCCTACATAACATAAATGACTACTGCTAGTCCCTCTTAGATATTTGAGAATCCACTGAACTACTTTCTAGTGCTCCTTTCCTGGATTGGCCATAAACTTGCTGACAACTCCCACTACTTGGGCAATATCAGGTCTAGTACATACCATGTACTCAACCTCATCATGTGATTTAGGACACTATTCTTTGCTTAACTTGAACTGTTCAACCATAGGTGTGCTCACCAATTTTGCATCCTGCAAATTGAACCTCTCCACTACCTTATTCACATAATCCTCTTGAGACAAAATCAACTTATGATTTTTCTTATCTCTAGAAATACTCATGCCAAGGATTTTCACTCCTAAATCCTTCATGGCAAATGTCTGAGCTAATTTTACCTTTAGCTCAGTAATTCCCTGCATGTATGAACCTACAACAAGCATATCATCTACATACAATAATAGGATAATGTAGCTACTATTATCTAATCTGGTAAAATAAACACAATGGTCACATTGACATTGACTAAAGCCATGCTCTGTCATAAACCTATCAAACCTCAAATACCACTATCTTGGAGCTTGCTCAAGACCATATAACCTGGCCTTATGTCTCACTTGTCCATTCTCTCCTTTCTTTAACCTATAAATCCATTCATTTTTTCAGTGCTTTCTTTTTGGCTAGCAACTCTACCAAATCCCACATTTGGTTCTCTTCCAAGGAATCAATTTCCTCATTCATGCCATGCTCCCACTGTTTCCTAGATTCTACCTGCATTGCCTCTTCAAAACTTCCTGGTTTTCCACCATCAGTGAGCAACAAGTAGTATAAAGAAGGGGAATAATGAATTGGAGGTATACTTACCCTTTCAAACCTCTTCATGGGCATTTGAGACTCATTCATAGCTTGTTATTTGCCCAAATTCTTTGACAGTGACCGATCCTGGTCATCTCTCGATCTGCACTCAATCGATGTCGATTCCACCTGACTGACCTGACTGATGTCAGTTCTCACGTGATCGACATTGGTTTCCACCTATCTGACATCACTGACTTTGGTCTTCACCTGACCGATGTCAGTTCCTACCTGATCGATGTCGGTCTCTGCCTGACCGACATCAGTGTCTATGTTTTCTTGTGAGTGATGATTTTTACCTGCGAGCTCATTTTGGAACATAACCTTGTCCAAATCAACATTGCCTTGCTCAAAATTATTTAGCCTCTTGAGCTAATCACTGTCCATCACCTTCTCATTAAAAACCAAGGCTTTCTATTTCTTAAATGTGTCAAAAACATCATATTTCCTCTTTATGCAATAAACCCATACCTTTCTTGTAGCATCATCAATGAAAGAAACATAATACTGTGATCTTCCAATAGAAGCTCCCTGAGTTGGTCCCCACACATCTGCGTGAACAAGATCTAACTTGTGCTTCTTCTTTGTTGACCCAGTCTTGAGAAATCTCACTTTCTCCTATTTCTCAAAAATATAATGCTCACAAAAATCTAGATCTATCAAATCTGAAAGCTTACCTTTTGACTTAAGAACATGCATTCCCTTCTTACTCATGTGACCAAACCTACAGTGCCACATCTTTGCATCTACATCTGAAGTAGATAAAATAGAAGGAGAATCAGTAATATAAGTAGATAGATAAAGCGTACCTACTTTCTTACCTCTAGCTAATACAAGTGCACCCTTGGAAACTTTCCAAGATTTAGCTGTGATAGTTACTGTGCAACCCTCATCACCCAAATTTCCTGCAGAAATTAGATTCCGCTTCAGGATGGGTACATGCATGACATCCTTCAACACCCATGTGTTGCCATTCTACAATTTTAGCTGCACTTTTCCTTTGCCAATAATTTGACAAGGCTCACCATCCCCTAAATAAACTTTTCCAAAGTCTCCATGGACATAATCATTGAAAAATTTTCTATTTGGGGTTGCATGGAAAGAAGCACCAAAATCTAAAACCCATGATTCTACCTGACTATCCAAAGAAAATATAAGAGCATCCTATGCAACAATACCTACATCATTTGCTTCTTTATTACCTTCATGATGATCTTCTTTCAACCAACAATCTTTCTTTGCATGTCCTTTCTTTCCACAATTCCAGCAGGTTATACTTCCATTTCTAGATTTGGATCTACTGCCTATCTTTAACCTTGATTTCCCTTACTTGCCCTTCTCTCTTTGCTTTCCCCTGCTTTCAACACTTAAAGCATTACTTGATGTTTTCCCTATGCTTTACTTGTGAATTTATTCATTCAAGATTACACTAACAACATCATCAACTTTCAAGATATTTGAAGCAGACGTAGTATTACTAACTGCCATTACCAAGCTATCCCAACTTTTAGGTAAAGAACATAATATTAAGAGAGCCTTAATTTCATCATCAAAAACTATTTTGACTAAATTTAACTGATTTACTAATCCATGGAAATCACTAAGATGACTATATACCGATCCACCTTCCTACATTTGCAAATTAAATAATTGCTTCATAAGATATACCTTATTCGAAGCTGAGGGTTTTTCATATAAATTTCCCAAAGTATCCATTAACTCTATCGTTGTCTTTGCCTGTGATAAGTTGGAAATCATAGATGATGCCAAGCTCAACCTTATAAATCCAAGAACCTTTTTATCAAGAACATTCCATTCTTCATCTTTCATATCTGTGGGCTTATTTGAAACCCCACCCAACGGTAAGTCCAGATCTTTCTAATATAGATAATCTTCTATTTACATCCTCCATAATTGATAATTATTGCCATTGAATTTCTCCATTCTTAGTTTACTTTCTTCTGCCATTGCTTTACTCCAACTCAAACAAAAACTGTTGAGTGAACCTGTAATCAACAAACACTAACCTGCTCTGGTGTACCTGGCTCTGATACCAATTTTTAGGATCTTAGATCATAATTAATTACTTTTGTATAAGTAACTAAACATGAAATTGAACCAAAAGTAATAAGTAACTAGAAATAAGAAATAACAAAGAATAGGAGATACGAGAAACAATACAATCTATATTAAACTCTACCAGAAGGAAATACAATGAAGAAATCTCTTCTTCCCACACCTCTTGGGTGTACATTAATTCTCCCTCAAGAGTTATCTCTCTCTTTCTCAATCAATTACAACCAACTCAAACATTGAGTTGTTCCCTCTAGTGACAATCAACCCAATGGTTGTTGTTGCCTACCTTCCAAGTGACAATTAACTCAACTATTGTTGCCTACTCTCCATAGATCTTCTTGATCTTACACCTTGCAGATCTAATTGATCTTGCTTACATTACAATACAGCCCCATGGGTCTCTTAAATAGATCCCAGACCAAACAATAATTAGAAACACAGACTCAAGACTAAACTTAGTCTTTACATGCAAACTAACTATTCTCCTAAAATTAGAACAGTTCTGGAAACACATAGATGACTGATGTCAGTCTGAAGGTGACCGATGCTGGCTGATCCATAACCGATGCTAGTTACTATGTAGCTAGATATAACTGATGTCAGTTGGCCTGACTGATTTCAGTTACTGTATAACCCAACAACCTCCACATTTACACATTTAGTGAAGCTTTTAGCTCCATAACTCAACACTTAAGATAATATTGATGAGTAGGAGCATTCTCAAGAGCAAAGGCATGAGAAAATGCTACAAGATGCAAGAGCTCAATTAGCTATAGAGTTAGCACATGACATGAAAAATGTGAATCCACCCATGTTTAATGGAACTATATTGGGAGATGGAGATGAAGCATGATTAACAGATATGGAAATATATTTTGAGATTTTAAATTACTTTAAAGTCACCAAAGTAGCCTAGGGAGCATATCAACTTGTTGGTGAAGCAATAACTTGGTGGGAAAACAAGAAGCTTGATATGAACCTCTACTCTATCACCACCACTTGGGAATAGTTTGTGACACTATTTAGGTCATGGTGGCTTCCATAGTTGTACTTTGATTATAAGCTTATAGATTTTTAGAATCTTAAGAAAGGAGACATATCAGTGAATAAATATTGGGATCAATTCACCAAGCTCCTTAAATATGTACCTTATTATCATGAAGATGAGAGGTTCAAGATTAAGATATTCATTATGGGATTAAAACCCAAAATTAGTTGTGAAGTATATGTACATGGGCCATCTACCATAGATCAGGTGTTTGAGAAGGCAATCAAGTAGGAATAAAAACTAAAATCTCTTTCCCAAGTTAGAGATAAGTTCAAGAAGTTTGAAATTTCTAATCCAAATTTCTAAAATAAGAATTAGAAGTAGAGGAGTGGAGACTCCAAGAGTTAGTTTAAGAAATAGAATGCTAAGTTTATCAGTGGTTTAGGGAATAAGAAACCTGGTACCAATTTCAAAGGAGGGTTCAAGGGAAACCAATATTCTGATAGGAAAGGACCACCTAGAGGTTGCTTCATTTTTAGAGGTGACCATTATGCTTGAGAGTTTACTTAGGATAAGTCTAAGAATAAGGGTTCTACTTATTATAGGGTATATTTTAGTAGTAGATTCATGCAGTTGTTGAAAATCATTAGGCTAAATATCAAGCTTCACTCATAGAATGATCATGTATTTTGTTTGATCGTCTAGATTCTATTTTTATTGACATGGGGGCTATATAATGTTTAATTGATCCTATAATTCTTAGTAAATTGTCTAGAAAATATATATTTATGTCAAATCCATGGTCAGTATAGTATGTAAATGAGTTAAAGGTCAATATTGATAAGTGTCTAGCCTAAGATAAGATTAGGTTACCTAAATTCACTATAGTAGAGGATTTGTATGTTAAACCACTAGGCTCATATGATGTGATCCTATGAGTCAATTATATTATGAATCATAAAGCTAAGGTTGAATTATATCTAAAGAAGATTTAGTATCAAGATGATTTTGGAAATCAGACACAACTTTAGGGTAAGAAAAGGGAGTTTAAGCTTAGGCAAATTTTTATAATTCAACTCAAGAAAGATCATATAAAGGGATGTCATGAATTTATAATTAAGATCAATGAGATGAAGGAATCTAAGAAACCATCCATCAAGGATTATCCTTGATGTATGGGCATCACTCATGGAACAACATAATTACAATTTTAGTGTAAATCAAGGGAATAAAAGGTCTAAAACATGTTTAGGATGTTTTTTAAATGTTAGGTGTCTAAACATGTACCTTGGAATGATCTCTAAGTGAATAGAGAGTGTCTAGGAAGGTTAGAAATTCAAACTAGATTTTCCCGCCATTTTGGAAAATTTGGATATTTTAGCATGAAATGGTAGTTGTGAGAGGTTTCCAAGGGGTCAATTAGTTGTGGAATGAATATGAAGTTTTAATTAAAATGCTTCTTAGTCTATGTGCTTAATCATGGGTCACATTTTATGGAAGTATCATCCTTGATATGTGTGTCAAGGGAGAACATCCTTCTAAGTGACTCCTATGAGGTAGTTAGGGTAGTTACACTTAGTTTAAAAGCATGCATTTTTGGTTTTGGATTCAGTTTATATTTTTTTATTAATATTTAATGATATCTAGTCCAAAGAAATAAAGGAGTATAAGCTTAAAATTTGATGAATGATTGTAACTCTATGTTTTGAATAAGGCAATAGTGAATGATTGAGGTGAATCATAAAAGAAAGGGAGTTTGAAAATACTATGATTTTGGGTGGTAATATTGATTGGTAATTTATCAAAATATTTTATAATTACATTTTTGTGTTCCAATCATTTTTATTTACATTAATTACTTAACAATCCCTCTAACCCTATTGATTTCTTGTAAGGACAAAACAATCAACACAAAACACTATAAGTGGTGTAGTAGGGGTATTAAAGAGGTGTTGTTAAAGGTTATGTCAGGAGTATAAGGTTAATTTTATATATATATATATATATATATATATATATATATATATATATAAAATTTATAAACCCTTGGTTAAGGGATTAGACCCCAAAACTTGCTTTCAAAACATTTGTAGAGTTGGACTGTATAGGCAGAGAACCAAGCACTTGAAGAAATAGATTCTGATAAAATGGAATAGTGGAGGCACCAAGGTGAGTTATTATTCAATTTAAAAATTTAATTGGGATTTTTTTAAATCCATTTTACTATGTGAAGAGTTTGATATTCAATTTTAAGACTTTAAGCCTCAAAACAACATTACATAGCCTATGGAATATGACTGTAAGCTCATTTTAGTCAAAGAAATCATAGTGAGGTTGAACAAAGGAGTTTTATGATTAAAAATGGTTATAAAAGGTTAATGGAGTGTTTTAAATCCTTTTTAATCATCCATAATTTTACAAACTATTAGAGAATAAATAAACTCTAAAAGAACACTGTTTGTTATAACTATGTCTGCAAAGCAATCAAGAAAGTTAAATAAGAATGGAATAGTGGTGTGTGTAAGCTTATAATGATTGGTAAACGTTTATTAAGGTATTTAATTACTTTAAAAATCACCATAATGTGTTTAAACCAAATTTTGAGTTTTAAAAATAATAAAGAAAGCTCTCAGGCTCTCATAGAGGTTAAAAACCCTAATCTAGGGTTTTGACTTTCAATTACAATTTTTAATCATTTTGAATAATAAAATTCATCAAATATTTTTCATTTTATATAAATAAAGACAAAAAAATATATTATATTTGTTTTGAATTGAAAGGGTATAGTTCATACGAGTTACAGACCCTTATGTGTAATTTGAAGCAGGGTAAACCTAATTAGGCCTAACAGTGGCCTAAGAATAGAAAGAAAAAGGGTTTAAAAGATGTTTTTGGGCTTGAAATTTTTTAAAGACAATAATATAAATATAGGGTATCTATGTCTATTATTATTTTATCATTTTCAATTTTTACAGAACTGTACATACCAATTTAGCCAAGATAAATACTACAAGAGTTGACAGTGACAAAGAGGAAAGTTTCCAACGTAAAGGAAGAGGGGGTAAAGTAAGTTTAAAATAGAATGAGAGGTATCAAGAGACCATAATTATTATTATAATTTTTACATAATTAATGAAACATTTAAATCATTAATGAACCTGGGAGAGACCATATGAATCTAGTGTGGAGAGAGCACATTCATCAAGAAGGAATTTTGTGAAAGGTTGACCATTCTCTACATCATTTGGTATAAAATTAGGATAATATTTGTGGTGAGTGATTATTGATAGGTTAAAATAATATAGTAATTGATAAGGCAAAAATAAATATTAACACCATATGTTTAGAGGTGAATTACAAGAAAGGAAACCAAGAATAGTGTTCCATGGAGCAAAGAGTGGATAGAGGTAGCAATGATAAAGATAACATGGTGGATCATTTGATGGGTTAGATGACACATATGATTGAAATTTTTATTATGAGAATGGAATACATTGAGAAATATCAAGGGCACATATTATAGAGATAACAAATTTGGAAGGTAATGGAGGAAAACAAGGTCAAGAGGAACCTTTGTAGCCAAGGTCAATTGGAGAAGAGAGTGGAGTAGTAGTCCAAGAGGCCATAAGGACAAAAAATTAGGTTGTAGCTATCCAATAATTTAAGAGGCCACAAAACTATCCATATGAGGTAAGGCCATTTGCATTTGATAGAGTAAGAACTAATGATATTTTCTTGAGAAATAGACATAGACCAGCCTTTCAGGGATAATGATGGAATTGCAATAGAGAAGGACATAGGTCAATGGAATGTCCATCATCCATTGGTAGGTATGATCAATAGAATGAAAGAGGTTCACATGAATAAAATAGGTAAGTTAGAAGAGAGTCTTTACTCATGAAAATAGTTTTGTTGTAGTAGAAGGGACAAGTATAAGAACCAATACAAAGGAGAAGTTTGTTTAGGAGCAGTTGTAAAACAAAGGGAAAGTGCTAAAATGTGGTGATTGATGGAGGAAGTATATATAATATAGTTTCTTTGGAGATGGTAAAAAATTTAGGACTGAGGAAGATACCACATCCACATCCTTACAAGGTAACATGGGTTCAAGAAGGACATCAAATCAAGGTAAGTGAACAAAATTTGGTTGAATTTCATATAGGAAAATATAAGGATAGAGTTTTGTGTGACATAATGACCATGGATTTTTGCCATTTTTTGTTAGGGAGGCCATAGTAATTTGATATAAAGGTTGTTTATGATGGGTAAAAAAATACTTATACTATAGAAAAAGATGGGTTGACACATGTTCTTTTACCTTTGAAAGGTGATGTAGTTATCATGGAACAAAGAGTGATGTTGATGGCAACCAAGTAGTACTTTGGTAAGGTATTTGAGAGTATGAGTTTGATCAAGGCCCATATTAAGGAAGAAAAGAAAATTTGTCTTTAAATGGTGAGTATGGAGAGGTATGAGTCCATAAAGCTAAACAAAGAATTAAAGGGGCATAAATTGCAATTGAGATGGATAATAAGTGGCTTGGGAATGACACCAAGCAAAAGAGGAAGTTGGAAAATGAAGTTTCCAAGAAAGAATTACAAGATAGAGCCATGAGGGCTCCAAATTTTGATACTAACAATATGCTTTTTGGTGTTAATGCAGGTTACATAAAGGCAGCCACCAAGCAAGTCTTAGAGTCAAAGAAGATAGAATCATTTGTGGTAAAAGAAGGCAGGGCTGATCCTATACAGCCTAAAAATCATTAAGGAATGAAGAACAAGGAGGGAGAATCCAACATAAATATGTAAAATAGTACAAAGGAACAAGGTGACATAGAAGAAGATGAAATGTGCATAGGAATCTTTGATTTACAACCAATGATAAAGATTGAAGACAAGATGGAAACAAAAATACAAGATCAACAATTGATAGAAATCCATGTGAATAAGGAATAACCAATTGGTAATAAGGATAATCTCAAATAATATGAAGATAAGCATGGCTATTTAGTCATAGTGTTGTAGTCTAAAAGAGCATATGGGAGCATGTTAAGCAAAGAAACTCCATGCAAGGTCAAGGAACAAGAAAATGATGAATGGAATAACGTATGGGACACTGAAAGTAGTTTAAATTGAAATGATTAAATTATATTATTATGTGTATGTGAGAGTGATATTTCAAGTTAAGAATCTAAGAAATCAAATCAATAGGGTGGGCATCATGAAGAAGGCCCATATAAGGCTATGAAGATAACGAAAGGTCAAGAAAATATTTCCAATTAATTAAACTTATATGTGAAGGGAGAATGTGAACAAGTTATGTTCATAGAAGCTTTTGAAGCTCACATTGTGTATGATAATGTAGTGATTGGTGCTATGCCTATAGTATACAATGGTGTTGAGAGGAGAAATGATAATCAAGATAAGCATTTATCCATGAAATAATATGGTAAATATTTTTAGTTGTTCAAGTTTTAGAGAGTGACAAGTTAATCATGTCTAAAGAAGATATGTGGTATATTGAAGGTTAAGTCAAAAAAAAAAATGTTTCATGTTGATTTGCCAAAACAAGACACTGAAATAGAGGTATGTGATAGTTTGGAAGCTATATCTTATAGGCTAGCAAAAATGGAGAATACACTAAATCATGATATAAGGTATGATAATGATTACAAATAATTGTTATACATTTATTTATATAGAAAAATACATTGCTTTTTATTTGAAGAAGAAATATATAGACAAGGAGGCATGAGCCAAGCTCAATGTAGATTGAGTGAACAAAATGAGATGGAGATAATGAGGACAATAGATCTTAACCATCATAGTGTTAAAATGATGGAATATTCAGCTATAATGAATAAAAAATAGGTGGAACACCTCAAGGAGTCGAACATAAGTATATATTATTACTCAAATCATGATTATAAAGTTACAAGTGGCTAGAATAATCAGGAATAATAGGTGAATAAAGGAGTGCTCAAGTGGAATCACAAACTCAAGTATTAGAGGAGATGTGGAAGGTTGAAATAGCTATACAAAGGAGAGGAGGAATGACTTGGATGCAAGTGAAGATTTGCTTGAGGTTGAAATAATAAAATAGGTGTCAAAGAGAGAAATAGGACAAGTTAAAAAAATAGGACATAAGAAGCATTATAGGGATTGGAAGAAAAGGAACAAGCAAAAATCAGGACATACCAAGATAGGGTTTTATTTACTTAGTCTTAGTCATGAATATGAGGGAGAGTTTCATAAGGGTGAAGGCATGAAAATCATTTTAAATGTTTTATAAGAATAAAGGAGTGTAAAATTAGAAAGGAAATTGGGTATAACAGGTATAGGTTGGGTGAATTAGTTGGCTCAAATCAATTCAGCCATGGTAGAATACATTTTGGATGAGCAAGAGAACGAAAGGAATTCTAAATAGAAACATGACAAGTTTGAGAAGAAATAGTTCATTTTAAACCCTAAAAGGAAGAATAATGATGACATTAAAGACACAAGGAGCAAGCTAGAAAGGTTTATGGATAACAAACTCTCTCAGAGTTTCATTTTCTTTTCCCTTTGGGAGTATGATGCAGGGGCATCACTCATAGAATAACATAATTGTAATTTTCATCTAAATCAAGGGTCTAAAACATGTTTAGTATTTTTTGTAAATGTTATGTGTTTGAACATGTACCTTGGAATGTTCTCCAAGTAATAGAGATTATCTAGGAAGGTTAGAAATTCAAACTAGAGTTTCTTGCCATATTGGCAAATTTGAAAATTTGAATATTTTAGCATGAAATTTTAGTTGTGGGAGGTTGAAAATGGTTCAATTAGTTGTGTAATGAATATGAAGTGTTAATTAAAAGTCATCTTAATATATGTGTTCAAGCATGGGTCACATTTGTATGGAAGTATCATCTTTGATATGTATGTCAAGGGAGAACATCCTTCCAAGAGACTCCTAAGAGGTTTTTAGGGTATTAATATTGGTTTAAAAGCATGTATTTTTAGTTTTGGATTCAATTTATAGTTTGTATTCATAGTTAATTCCCAATAAACAAAGGAGGATAACCTTGAAATTTGATTAATCGATGTAACTCTGTGTTTTGAATAAGGCAATAGTGAATGATTGGGTTGAATGATTAAAGAAAGGGAGTTTGAAAATACTATGATTTTTGTTGATAATATTTATTGGTGAGTTCTAAATATATTTCATAATTAAATTTGTGTGTTCCAGTCATTTTGATTCACATTAATTACTTAGCAGTCCCTCTAACCCTATTGATTGCTTCTAAGTAGAAAACAATCAACATAGAACACTATAAGTGGCATAGCAAGGGTATTAAAAAGGTATTATAAAATGTTATATCAGGAGTATAAGGTTATTATGAATGTTAAAAAAATTTATATAAAATTTGAATACCCTTTGTTAAGGGTTTATACCCCAAAACTTGCTTTCAAAACATCTCTAGAGTTAGACTATATAGGTAGAGAACCCAACACTTGAAGAAACAGAGTATGATAAAATGGAATAGTGGAGATACCAAGGTGAGTGATTGTTTGATTTAAGAAGTGAATTTGGATGTGTTGAAACCCCTTTGAAAGTGTGAATAGTTTGGTATTCCATTTGAAGACTCTAAGCCTTGAAACAACATTACACATCCTGTGAAATATGACTATAAGCTCATTTTAGTCAAGGAAATCATAGTGAGGTTGAATAGAGGATTTTTGTGCTTAAAAAATGGTTAGATAAGGAGAATTGATTGTTTTCAATCCTTTATAACCATCCATAAAGTTTACAAACTATTGGATAACAAATAAAACCTAAAAGAGCACTGGTAGAACCCTATTTGTTATAACTATGTATGCAAAGTAATCAAAAAAGTTAAAGAAGAGTGGAATAGTAGTGTGTGTAAGTTGATAATGCTTGGTGAATGTGTATTAAGGTAGGGAAGGCCTTTAACAAGCCCCATAATGTGTTGAAACCAAATTTGGAGATTTAAAACTCATAAAGAAAGCTTTTAGGCTCTCATTGAGGTTGAAAACTCTGATATAGGGTTTCGAATTTTGATTATAATTTGTAAGCATTTTGACAAGTTAAATTCCTCAAATCTTTTTCATTTGATTTAACTCAAGTCAGTGTATAGTCTGTATGAGTTAAAAAATCCTAAGTGTAATTTGGAGTAGGGTAGGCCTAATTAGGTTGAACAGTGACCTAAGAAGAGATAGAAAAAGATTTAAAAGAGGTGTTTGGGCTTGAAACTTTGTAGAGACAATAACATCAATAGAGGGTATATGGCTCTATGATTAGTTTATCATTTTCAATCCATACAAAATTGTACATGCCAATTTAGCCAAGAAGAAGGCTATAAGAGTTAACAGTGATAAAGAGGAAAGTTGTCAAGGTAAAGGAAGATGTGGTATAGTAAGTTTCCAATGGAATGAGAGGTCTCAAGAGAACATAAATAATATGATAAGGTTAACACAACCTATGAAATAGTCAAATCATTAATGAACCTAAGAGGGACCATATTAACCTAATGTGGAGAGAGAACATTCATCAAGAAGGAATTTTGTGAAATGTTGACCATCCTCTGCATCAATCCTTTTCTAAGGAAATTTGAGGATGTAATTCTAAAAGAACTACCTAAATTGACACCCAAGTGTGAGTTTGATTTATTTATTGATATCATACCTAGATCAAAACCATAGTATAAGGCACCATATAGGATGACAACTATCGAATTAGTTGAGTTAAAGGCTTAACTTTAGGATTCATTGGTAAAAGTGTTGATTTGACCAAGTGTGTCACTATGGGGTGAACTAGATGTCTTCATCAAGAAGAAGGATGGTACTCTTTTCCTATGTATTGATTACATGATGTTAAACAAGGTGATGATCAAGAATAGATATCAGCTACCTCATATTGATAATCTCTTTGATTAAATATGAGGGGAAATAGTCTTTTATAATATTAATCTTAGAGCAGGGTATCATCATATAAACATTCATGATGATTATATTCCAAAAATAGTGTTTAAAAAATTAATATGGGCATTATGAGTTCACAATGTTACCTTTTGGGCTGACAAATGCTCCTGCAACATTTATGAATCTCATGAATAATGTGTTTAGAGGTTATCTAGATCATTTTGTTTTATTATTTCTAAATGACATACTCATATATTCCAATGATAAGGAAGACCATCTTTAGCATTTAGAACTAGTTTTGCAATGTTTGTGAAAGCACATGTTGTATGAAAAATTATCCAAGTGTGAATTTTTCTAAAATAAAGTGTAGTATTTGGGACATATTATCTTTATGGATGGTATTTTAGTAGATACAACAAAGATAATATCCATAATCTAATGGCAAACACCAAAGAATGTGCATGAGGTAAGGAGTTTCATGGGATTAATGAGTTATTATTAGAAAATCCCTATAAATTTCTCTAAGATAGTTAATCCAATTACCTCTCTTCAGTGAAAGAATCAAAGTTTTTTTGGTCAAACAAGTGTGATAAATCCTTTTAAGACTTGAAAAGGAGGCTTACTTCAAAACCAGTTATAAGAGTTCTTGATCCTAATGGTCAATTCTCAATGATCATGAATGCATATATGGATGTAATTTGAGGAGTTATTATATATGATGGTTTAATTGTAGCTTACGAGTATAGAAAACAAAATCCATATGAGGTGAATTATGCATCTCATGATCTAGAAATTTCTATATTTGTGCATGCCTTTCAAGATTAGAGGCATTATCTATTGGGGAAACCATTTGAGCTTAAGACTAATAACTTGGGAATCAAGTACATATTCACCTAATTAAACTTGAATGATCATCATATATGATGGTTATAATTTTTATCTAATTATGATTTTGATATTAATCATATCAAAGGTAAGGAGAATAGAGTTGTTGATGCTCTAAGCCATAGAAGGTACATAGCAGTCGTGGCTACTATCAGGAGTACTTTCTAACATCAAGTAATCAAATTCTTGCTAGGAGATAAATTTTATGATCAAGTCAAGAAATCATTGTCATAAAATTCCCAAAATCCTAGATGTAAAGGATTAAAAATAGAGAGTGATGGTCTTTTAAGGTACACCATTAGGATATATGTTACTGATAGAGAGAATATGAGGACCATGGTGATAAAAAACTTTAAAATGACCCATACTCAAGACATATAAGTGTAACCAATCTCATGGATAAGATAAGGCCACTCTATTTATAGAAAGGAATCAAGAAAGATGTAGTACATTTTCTATCTCATTATTTGGAATGTCAGTGTATGAAAGTTGAACATGTACATCTGATAGGATTATTATATCCTCATGATATACTAGAATGGAAGTGGTAAGTGATTAGCATGGAATTCATCCAAGGGTTTCCATTATCATAAAACTGACATGTTATGATCTTGCTTATAGTTGATAAACTAAGGTAGCCCACTTCATACCAAAAACCTTGATAGATGATGCACCGATGCTTGTGAAGAGTTTCACGAAAGAGGTGTATTGATTGCATGGTTTTATAGAAAAGATCATTTCAAATTGAGATCTAAGAATGAATTCTATATTTTGGTTAACTATGAAATTAGTTATGGGTACGTAGTTTAATTTGAACACTATTTATCACTTAAAAACCAATGGATAAACAAAGATAGTTAACCAAGTTTTAGAATATCTCCTTCATATGTATTACATGGATCAATAATACAAGTGGGATGAGTACCTTCCATTGGTTCAGTATTATTACAATAAATTATACCAATTAGTATTAAATATCGATCCATTTAAGGCATTATATAAAAAGATGTGTCGAACACCAATCAATTGGGACAGGTTGGAGGACATGGTAGTCTTTGAACTTGAGATGCTTGTGGAAATGGAAGAGTAAGTTAAGACAATTAGGTAGAGGTTGGTAGAGGTCAATTATAGAAATAAAATTTATGATGATCTAAAGAGAATAACAATCCAATTTTATGTAGGTGATAAAGTGTTTCTATGAGTTAAGCCTAAAAAAAGATTGATTAAGTTTGGGAAACCATCAAAACTTTCATTGAGATATGTGGGGTCCTTCAAGGTTTTTGAATTGGTCAATCTTGTAGCTTATAGGATTGCATTACAACCATCCTTAGTTATTTTGCATAATGTCTTTCATGTATATTATCTTAAAAAGTGTGATGTTGATCCTTCACATGTGTTGGATTGGGATGCTTTACAGGTTTTGGATCTCGGGGTGGTCATGGTATAACCGATTAGAATAATTGACACTTGTAAACTTAATTTTCATAATATAGAAGTGTCACATTGTAAGGTACATTGGGACTAATGTTATAAAGATATTACCACTTGGGAGGACTATGATGATTTTTACAAGTTGTTTCCACATTTATTTGGTTGATACTGTTACATATTATGTTATTTTCTATTGAATAATGTTTTAAATTCATAACCTTTATTTGAATAAATGTCATTAAGATAATGAACAACTTTGGGGGGAAGGATGTCACATTCCATTTTATCTCTAATCTTAATATCCTTTTGATCCATGGATTATTATGTTTGTTAATTGATTAACTATTTTGTTAAGCTTTATTTCATATGCTAATTATGGGATAGTTATATGTTAATTTACATGATTGATTAGATATGGGGTTAGTTATACTTTGATATTTTATACTTGATGATCATGTTTATTCTTTTATAGAATGAAATTTCATAGATCTTTTTATGTTTTAGGATGACTACCTCCATTGTTGTGAGGTGGATGTAGGATAGATCCATCTCTCAAATTATGATGGAGGGAGGGCATCATCAAAGAGGGTGGTGTAGATGGAGGCATTGGGGGAATATAAAGAGAAAGACTAGAAACCCACACACACACCAAAATATATTATCATGTTTTATGTTCATTTATTGAGTTAGATAGTTGTAGTATGTCTTGATTGTGTGTGTGTGTGTGTGTGTGTGTGTGTGTGTGTGTGTGTGTGTGTGTGTGTGTGTGTGTGTGTGTGTGTGTGTGTGTGTGTGTGTGTGTGTGTGTATTTATGTATGTATGTATGTATCTTGTGATCTTGGTTATTGTTCGATGATCTTGTTGGATTAAATGTGTGATTGCACTAATATGGTTGTGTTATTACATTAATGGATGTTGATATTATTTCTTTAATGAAAGAGTGAATCTATGTATATCCTATATGACTTACCTTTCTCTATTGTATAATTGTGTATATTATAAAATGTGCTTAGTTGGATTCATAGCTGTAGGTTTTAGATGAATTCTAATACTTTGCTTGATTAGTTGTTAAGTGATTATCATACGTAATGTATTATTATTTATAATGATTACATATGCAAGTCAATATAAGTAGTTTAATTGTTAAATTATTAAATTAAACATCATAATATTTAACTTAGTTTTGACTATGGTTGAATTATTAATATTATTAAATAATGATTATGTTATTTATATGACTGGGTGAAGTCATAATGTTTGATGAATCTTTGCTAAATTCAATATTTATTTCATTTGACATATGAATCTAACATATAGTTATAAGTTTTAATGCATTGGTAATGGTTTTTGTGTTTAAAGGACTTTTCATTATAGTCGATTACCTAGTTTTGATTCAAACTAGTTGACATATCTTTAAATTATATAATGTTAGCTGCATGGATATTTGTCAGGGTCAAGAAACATGCATAGTTTGAAAGGGATAATATAATTTTTATTTTATATATTTAATCATTCAAACTTTCAATATGATTAGATTTAACTTGGTGTTGAATTAGTATTAAACACACCAACTTGAGAAAGGAATAGTTCTGTTTGGTTTGCATGGAAAACACCTAGTTCTTAGGAGTTCATTATGAGTTAGTTAATCATGGAAGAATGTTTATAAAGTTATGTGGCATGTCAACTAACGAATAAAATTAAAGAAGGGAATTCCTTGGAGGACACAACTAGTAGAGAGAAGAACAAGAAGAAATGTCAAGTTTACAGTGTGGGCAATAACTCAAATCATTGGCATTGGAGATTATTTTACCAAGTCATTTTTTTTTAAAGTTTCATATGGTTGTTATGATGATTCTCATAATAAAATATTTAAAGGGTTTTAGTTTATTATTGTTTTATAAAATATTTAGAGGGATAAATACTTATCCCTATGGATGGCCCAACCATCCATAGAACTAAGTATCTAACCCTAAACCCTAGTTAAAAGGCCATAGTTTTTTAACCCTTTCTATGTACAATAAATTCAAATAACTGTTAGGCAACAAAATTAATTCTATGTTGTGTGAAAAATTAAAAATTTGGTATAACTATGTAAGATAACTCTATGTATATTGGGATGTGATGGAAACCCTTGATAAAATTAAAGGGTTAATATTTTATTATAATAGAGTATACATATGACTTTGACTGATATTATCCTTTATTTTATTATTCAAAGGATATGATACTTTGATTAATATATTCATATTCTTATCAAGTTAATCATGGATACAAATAGGGTTAATTATGATTTTTGTATGGGGTATCATAGTCAATTTAAAAACCCAATATAGGGTTCGACTATGTATAAAACTTGTTTAGTAAATGGAGTGAAATTTGAGTTATTTCATTTATAGGTTGACATAAACACACACACACACACACACACACACACACACACACACACACACACACACACACACACAAAAATAAAAAATAGTGGATCAACTTGAATTTGAGCATATAAATGGAAGTCGATTGGGTTTTATCTATATGAACTAAAAATAAATGGTTCTATTTTTATATAAATATTTAAAATGACTGCAAACTACCTAAATGATATTTGTGATTTTGGAGTCTAGTTAGATTGTGATTCAAGGGATCTAAAGTAGCCATTTAATTTAAACTGTATAAATAAGGTTAGCTGAGTTAGTCTTAGGACTATGAGTGAAAGACTTTAAATAAAAGATTTTTATTTTTTAAAAATCATTATTTTATTATTTTTACCAATTATAAACATGATTGGACTCAATTTAACCTACATATGTGAATAAATGTAGAAGACATTTGAGATTATGTATAGTTGTATGTTGTTGATACATTTTTATGCTTATATAAATCTTCCCTATTAAGATATAGGTGACTGAGTATGAAATTACCAATTGAATAAAATATAAATAGGCATCATGAATGGATAGGTAATTCAATATTATCTAGAAAATGAGAGAAATAATCTTAGGTTGATTATTATATGTCAGTGTAAATTTATGTATTAAGCATTGGATGTGCCTTTAAATACTTTTGTGGTGGTTGTTATTTAAGTTCAATACTAAAACAATCTAGTTATCTAAAGTTGTAGTTAAAAAGTGAATTATTACTTAGATAAATAAGTATATGCATTTGATTATATACATGATACTCATGGAGATTATGGATAGAATACTAAGTCTATATAGAGTATAATGTATTTACAATGCATATACAATTATATGTTTTTATTAGTTGTTAATTTAATATACATATTTGAGTATATGCTTAATATATACATATATGGGACACAAGTAGATTGTGACTTAGTTTTAATACACACACACACACACACACACACACACACACACACATATTCACACTCAATAAAATAATTAAAAATATAACATGGTATGACAAATATATATGGGTATATTTTAATTATATTGGTTGAATTTTGAGTGTGTATGACTATTTTGGGAAAATAATTATATATGAGGTATTTGAGATTGAATACTTGCCATTTTAATCTTGTGTGTTAAAATGAGCTTATTTAACGTACTTTTAGTATGTGGTTTTAAGCAGTGTATTAATGTTATTAGATGGATGAAATTTCATTTATAGTTACATATTGTATTTCTATACCTTGATGACTTGACATGTTTCTTATCTAAATGGTATGATACTTATGTGGGTTGTTTAATAATCTATTTATTTTTATCTAATAAATTAGATGATTTTTAGATTCATTGCATTACATTTGATGGACTAAATGTATGTATTTAATATTTATGTACTTAGCTTATTTTATATTTATTAATAGGGAATATTCTAATTATATCTATCTGGATTTTATATTATATATAATTAACCAAATCTCACATTTATGATGTTAATTAAGTAGTGTGATGGATTCAACTAGCTTAATTAGTGCCATCAATGCAAGATGAGGTGTAATCTAATTGAGTGGTGTGTATAAAATTGAATGATCCTATAGACCATTAACTATAGGAAAACTTTGGCTAAAGTAATGCTTATAGTTAAACATTGTCATTTCATTTGTTTGATATAGTTTACATGTTTGTATGATATCATGTTAGAATGGATTTCTTTATGGTATACATTATGTATTAGTTATCTTAAAACACACAAGTTTTAGTTTTGCACTCTAGATTCTCACACTTTCATTATCTACCCATTCATGAATGGAGGACCATTCCCTTATTGGGAGATAATTCAAGGAATCAATGGTCCATGGTTGGTGTGGAAAACCACCAGAATGATGCTCTCCCTCCCTACAATAATACTATATTGGAGATTATGCTTGAGATTACACATGAATACTTGAGTTCATTGATACTCATGCTACATGAAGATTTGTATCATTGTATTATTATTATTGAGACATTTTTTGCTAAAATTATATTATTTATTTATTTTTACATCTACAATAGTGGATGTAATGTTGTATCAGTGATGGATGAAATTGTATTATTGCTTTAATGGAATAAATGTAGTCTTTATTGTTTATTTTATAATGTTCATGCTTTGTTATATCATTAACATGGTGATCACTAAAAAATGTATTAGTGTATACACCCTAAATTGGTCAAGAAAACAAACATACTATGTCTTTTCACAGGAGACTCCAACTGGAGAATATGAGTTTTTATTCATATTTAGCTAGGTCCTTTTATCTAACTTACTACATTCCTTATACATCTCTTTGATTATCCCCAATCATTTGTAGCTTTCCTAAATTAATCATTTCAAGACCAAACACCTATTTTAGATCTATACCCGTCCCCCCAAGTCCCACACCACTGGAAAATAGTGCTCAAATAGGACTACAATGCTAAAACCCAAGGTGTCTAGTTTTTGGTGCTATTGTCCAAGCACAATTTTGGTTCTAACGATTAATTTATTCTATAGGATGAATCTTACCCCTCTTATTTTCTTTATTATTAATTTTTACAATGTCATCCAAATGCAAATAAAGCTCCCAAATTTGAAATAATGAGTGTCCTATATAAAGGACTACACAAGGCATTTTATATTTGGCACTTACTATTTTGGCACATTAGACATAATAAAAGCAATCAATAGTATAACTCAGATTCTATGCATCACACATAAATTTATATACTTGATTAAGGAAGGGCCTGGGCAACATTAATTCTTTCACCAATTGTGTACATTGATTATGCATGTTCCCTAAGGGAGAACTATATCAGATCTGAGACCCTTAGCTTAAGGGTTAATGTAGGCAACAGTCAGAATAGCAGAGGTTCTTTATTATGTGATCATTCTTCCCCTAACCCAATTTTACCCCTTGTTCTTTGATTTTCTTGGTTGTTTCCATGTATGTAGACTAATATAGGTATTGAATATTTAAACAAACCTACAACAAGCTTCAATGATCTTTAGGACCTAAAATTTGGTACACAAGGACATATTGAGCAAACAAACAAAACCCAAAAAGCTTTTAGTCTTAGGACAAAAACAATGGGAAAGGCCTATAACACTAAACACTAAGGTGTCCTATTTATGGTGCTCCTATCAAATCAAAAAATAGAGACTAGAGCCAAAATTCATACACTATCCCATACCTACTCCTCAAATTTCAAACTCAAAATCTTCTATTTTAGCATAAATCTAGCTAAGTTAATTCTTTTTTGTCTTGTAAAATTATTAGATAAAATCTATAAGTTTCCCTATTAGAGTGGATTTTCCCTATCATTTCTAGATCTTTATTACTTAGGAATTAAACATCTAATTTCTTAAAATAATAAAACATTTGGTGAACCCGACTTGGAAAAAAAAACCTAAAACCCTAGCCACACTTAGGGTTTTTCCTTCTTATCTTGTGCAAAAAATTAATTGTCTAAATTCTGATTTTTGAATTATTTTTTATGCATATTCCTATTTTCAAATTACTTTTAAAATTTAAAATTATTTTATAATCTTCAAAAATTCTAAAGCCTTAGTTCAAAAAACTAGATTTCTAAACTAGGTCTTCAAATAACAAGCGTTGCCTCCTTGCCAATTTTAGAACACTATTTTGAATTTTTTAAAAATTAATTACCTTGTCAAAAATTATTTCAAAATTAGTAGTTTATTGTGCAAAAATTTAATTTTTAAAATTTTGATTTTTGTATTATTTTTTGTACATTTATCCTATTCAAAACTATTTTTAGAATTTAAAATTATTGCATAATTATAAAATTTCTAAAACCGTAGCTAAAAACCCTAGATTTCCAAACTAGGTCCTCAAACCTCAAATTTCCCTCCCTTAAAATTTTTACAAAAATAATTTGAATTTATTGTAAATTATTTAGGCTATCAAAAGTAATTTTCAAAATTCAATGTTAATAGTTTTTTGTGCATTTATTTACTTCATAGTACTTTTTAAAAAAAAAAGGTGATAAAATGGTCAAAAAGGCAATTCCTTGTTCTCATCCCTTGGATATATTTCTCAAATTTACTTACAATTATGACTATGTTTGGATACATTTACAAAATTGCACATTAGCTAAAACTATAGAAAATGATTCATTTATAGTGAAGATAATGACTATTATTGTAATGAAGGATATGATGATGTACGTAATGATGAGGGTGAATCACAAATGGATGGATCTTTTTCTATTAAACCCATCTCTTTTATTCCTTCTAATGAAAATAATTTTGATAAATGGGAAATATACTTTTCGCCTCATTCTCCTAGGCACAATGCACCAAATGCACAAAAAATTATGCACTTCTAAGTGAACCTCTTATTGTTGATGATTTACTTTCATGTGAACCTAATCTCTCTCTACCTTTTGATACTACTATGTTCAAAATACAACAATATAGATGCAATAGAATCAAATTACCAAAGCATAGTTCAAATGATGCATTATGTGTTCCTAACTCTACTCTTTCAAAAGAATGTTCAAATGATAACTCTTATACTCTCACTTCTCATGTTGAAAATGCAGAAAATGCATATACTCCATCCATGGATAGCATAGATACACATGATATTCCAAATGACAATGATAACTTATTGCATATTAGAAATAAATTAGCTCTTTCTCTTACACCTCTCCCTAGTAATGATGGAAGTGGTAATGAATATGATGGTGAACATGAAAATGAATATGAGAATGAAATTGAATATGAAAATGATACTTCAAATTCTTCCATTTCAAATGAAAGAAATGCAAGTTGTGAAGACGCATGGAATAATGATGACTACTATGCATATAGTGAAGAAGAAAATGCATCTCATGTTTTTAACCCTTCTCTCACTCCTCTCAAACTTAGTGTAATTCCAAATGATGTTTCTACTTATATTAATTATTATATGTCAAATTATGCACATGTTAATGCTAATAGCACATCTTATAATAAATTATAATGTGGTTCACTAAAACATAAAGATACCAATTAATCTTCCAAGCCACCCCTCACTACGATAGAACCCAGTTCTCACCCTTCACCTAAAGAGAATGGTAGCTCACATCCCTTGAGTAAGGTTCAAGATACCATTAATCTCAAGGTTTAAGTGAGCACACCCCCTCTTTATGATCCAATTGCAAAATGTAACATTCCCATGGTTAAAATTAACGATCAAATTTAATGATTAAATGAACCACTTCATGATACTAATGTACCATCCCAAGAGATCATCTCTTTGATGCATGTAGTTGGTGAAATACAACATCAATTACATCTCCTTACCTTGGAAAATAAAGCATATAAATCTTGGATGGATGCTAATGATCTACATGGTAACCCTATTCCAAAGACATTCATAAAATTTGCATTGCCTTAGCATTTCCAAACACCATCATTACTTGAATTTGATGGAATTAGAGATCCATTCACACATCTTCAAGAATTTTGGAAGGATTTGCCACCTCATGCAAGTCCTTTGATTTTACCCAAGTTGTTTCAATAGACATTAATGGGGGAGGCACATAATTGGTTCTTTCATCTACTCCCTGTCAGTTCATTGCATACATATGATGACTTAGAGGAGGCATTTCTCAAAAACTACATCATAAACATGAGACTTCATATTACATATGAGAAATTTACCACAATACATCAAAATTCTTTAGATCTAGTCAACGATTATATCTTATGATTCAAGGCTCATTTGTTGAGATTAATATACAAACCAACAGATCTAGATATTCAACATATCTTCATCAAGGCCCTTTGACAACCTCTCCTCAAGCATCTACTATATCAGATAGAGCCTTGTTTTAGACATTTTTGTTACATAGTTCTAGCTTTGGAAAAGAAATTGGGATTAATTGAGGTATATTTAGTTGATCAGATCACTCTAGACTTCACAATAGCATCTTAAGATATAGTTCCTACTACTCAACATCTACCATGTCCTAGACAAGACATGAGACCACAACCAGAAAAGTAACTAGTCAAGAACAAAGAATAAGTTTTTAGAATACAACCTACAGTATGAACTATAAAGCACTACAAAAAGGCACAACTATAGTTTGATTTAGAGCAAGATAGCCCATCTATCATTTTATCAGCACTGTTAGATAGAAGGTTAATCACATTACCTTATATTCACTAATGAAATCTACATCTCATACATAGACAACCACATTGACCCTTTTGTTATTATCATCATATCCATGGACACAATGATGATAACTATTTTGGACTCTGAGATTGCATTTTTAGATGTGTTGATAATGGTCTTATATCATTCACATAGGGGTCACAAAGATCTCCTCCATTATGGAACCCTAGAACTCATTCCTCAATGACTAAGTTATCCCAGGACATTCCTTTATAGGAATCATCGATCACTCATTTTGAGTGCAGTGTAGGTTTTAGGATAGAATCTCACAGGAGATCTCCTATTCCAACTATTCAGAAAGTTTAGAAACTAGTACATCACAAGAAACCCACATATAAAAGTGTAGTCTATGGTATACACAATGTAGTTACATATACATATCTAGCAGATTCATAGGCATTACAACAGAGTATTATTATACATAAATATTCATTATAGTTGAGTTTTTAGGGTCCTATCTCATGTAGCAATCCACTATAATTAAGACTAGTTGAACCCACACTACAAAGTAATAATTTAGAGAGATATTCATTACAATTGAGTCTTTAAGGTCTTATCTCATGTAACAAACCATTACTATTAAGATTAAATGAGCCCTCAATACATATTTCAAATCTATCTCAACATATTTCACATTCATATATGTCACAATAGAGGCCACAAGGTATTCAATTACAGACAAATGAGCCTTCTTCACAGTAGACAATATCAACTATAGAGTACATTCTGACATAGCATGAGAATTGTGGGCACTTGTTCAATTAGCCAACAGGGTTTAGATATTTATATAACATAGTATGATAGATCATACATTTATTTCATCATCAGTTCATAGATTCACTTATCATGAAAATGATGGAGCCAAAGGTCTAGCTAACATTTGTGTTTTTGAGCCACTCTCAGGGAAGTAATATACACATCATGCTATATTACATCCCCACTTAGTAAAAAATAACATTCCTAATTATAGATAACCATCCCTAACCAAAAATAGACTATCCAATCTAGATATTACCAAATCAAACTTATCCAAACACTCTCCCACTCAAACCAAATCAATTTATCCAAACCCTTCTACCAATCTCAAATCAACTTCTCTAAACAATTTTACCAATTATTAAAAAAACCAACAAAATCTTTGCTTACATATGATTTCAAACCAAACATCACATCCAAACCTATCCTAAATAATTAAATGACATCCTAAATGTTATCTTTCCAAACATATAAAAAAAATCACATCACATATCACATGTACCATTTGCCAAGCATATGTGAATTCAACATCAACATCAAATCAACTATTTCAAAATCAAAATATTACAATACTAGTATATTCTAGAATCCATAACACAAATACACATAAGTTAAAAATCAAACCAACATCCATATATATAACCATGTTTTCAAGTACATACCATATCAAAATATAGTCAATCATAAATAAGGGTCATTCCCTCACTCTCAGTCTCACTCTCTCCTCCAATACTAGTCCCATAATCTTGTCTGGCACTCAATGACCCTGCACCTCCTTAAACTCTTGAATGCCTCTTGCACCAATTATCTCACTCCCCATACACCTCATATAAGTTTGCATGTTGCCATTGAATATCCATATAATCATCCACAATCTTTAAACTCACTGATCCATAATCAAGAGGAGGTATCCTATGCCTATCTCACTCAACCCTCAACTCATCTCTCTCTCACTACCTTAACTTATGAAGTTGTAGTTATTGCTAACCATTTTGGTCTTGGAGGCCAAATTCAGTCCCCCCTTTTTTCCCCTGCTATTTTGAACTAGTCCAAATTTTGATTTTTTGCACAAGTCTCATTTCTACAGACTCTATAGGTGTTTCTATAGACTCTGTAGGATTTTTTATGGACTCTACAGGCATTTCTATAGATTCTGTAGGCTTTTTTACAAACTTTGCAGGCATTTCTACAGACTCTGCAAGCTTTTCTACAGACTCTACAGGAATTTCTATGGACTCTACAGGCATTTCTATGGACTCTACAAGTGTTTCTATGGACTTTATAGGAAAGAAATAGGTTCCCAACACTTAGGCGCAGAATGGACCATTTTGAGTTCAAGAGCTTGGTTCAAGTAGTTGGTTCAATGGGTCAGTTCAATGCTTTGGTTCATCAGCTTGGTTCAAAGGCTTGGTTCAATTATACGGTTCAAGTCAAAGGGTTCAACCAGAAGGTTCAAGAGAGTCTCCTGAAGGACCAATGCCCTTATGGAGGGCAGTCAAACATAAAAGGAACCATTCAAGTGCCCTTGTGAAGGGCAGTTCTGGACTCAAGTGCCCTTGGGGAGGGTAGGGAACATTTGCAAAGGGGTCAGGGAGAAACCCAAAAATTTAAGTTTTCTTCATAAATTTTTACAAGGCAAAGGATGAGAATTCTTTGAACAAAATGTCTGAAGGAATTCCTTCAGACATTTTGTCTGAAGAAATCCTTCAAAAAAGTTCCACAGAAATAAGCAAGACCAAGGCAAAAAACAAGAAGTGATTTCTTTCAAAATTTTATCTAAAGGAATTCCTTCAGACAAAAAGTCTAAAGAAATTTAGGAAAAGTTGTAGGAGAAAAAACTTGAAGAAATTCTGAAGGTCAAAGGGAATGATCAAGACAATTCTTGCAAACATTTTGTCTGCAGGAAAAATGGCCAAAATAAAAGCTTGATCGAAGAGAAAAGACCTGAGGAAATAAGTAAAAATCTGAAGGAAAGGAAAAGGCTGAAGAAATTCCAAGTGGTGATTGGCTTGAAGATGTCAAAATCAAGCACGATGAACTAGCCGTTGGAAGTTCACACACCCAGT
Organism: Torreya grandis; assembly: GCA_037957365.1. Taxonomy (NCBI): domain Eukaryota; kingdom Viridiplantae; phylum Streptophyta; class Pinopsida; order Cupressales; family Taxaceae; genus Torreya; species Torreya grandis. Next base: position 308,776 of record JARHVA010002582.1, on the reverse strand, counting down.
GACGGGTGCATAGATGCCAAATTTAAGGTGGTGAAATAGCCATTGATTTTGAAAAGCTTAAGGATAGGCCACGAGTGAACTCAGTGACCCACCAAGAAGATAGCCCCAAGGGCTGAAGGAGACAGAGAAGAGACAAAGCTAGGAAGAGATAAAGTGCAAAAATGGACAAAAAGGCCTAAGTGGCAAAAGGGAGGTGAGTTATTCCTATAGTTGGAACAGTGCCTACTAAGTGGTCATCAAGAGGCACAAACAGTGAATGATGCACACTATTTTCTCCACTTCACATTTAAAAGTAGACAAACCACATGAATATCTAAAAGGAGCAATCTTATTTATAGAAAAGAGGTGTGGCACATGTTTTCACACTAATTTTGAATGCCAAAGTCAAGATCAGTGATTACACAACATGGTTTTAGTAGGCCTCTTCTAGAAGAATGCCATTAGCAACAGTGACTTCCTCTTCTTGATGCTCTCAATGCACATGGGCTAAATTTTCAAAGGGTGCCAAAAGTTTTTTTAAAAAAGAGCACCTTTACTTCTCCTCTCTCTATATATTGTAAACTTCTCATTTGAGAAAGGGAGGATCATCTTAACTTGTAAGGCAAAGCTCTGCCCAAAAAATCTCTGCATTTGTAAGGCAGAACTCTGCCAGATTTTACCTTGAATCAAGACTTAGCAATTTTTTACCTCCATTTGAACTTACACTCATGTATATGTCTATATTTTCATTTTGTGTTAAGTCATTTTCCTTTATGCTTTCACAAAATGATTCTAGCATGTCTAGTGCATTGTGAAGTTTCTTCTTTTGTAGGTCTTCCAAAAGTGTCTCTAGTAGAGTATAGGTAGATTTGAACAAGTTACCATAGAGTGTCTTAGAATACCTTTGGTAGTTCTTCCTCCCTGTATCTCTATAGACCCCTAACTCACTGATGCAAAAGAGTTCCCCATATCAAATGAAGTGTATGCCAGCTTATTCTTGGTGAAAAGCATATGTTCGAGCTAGGTAGATCAAATTTTTTTGGTGTATCACCTTTTTAGTTTAGGTTTAGGTTATATTTTCAGCATCTTTCTCCCTTTTCAACCCCCCCCCCCTTTTTCATTTATTTATTAGAATTAAGAAATATAGGACCTAAAAGATACATCAAAGGGAGCTAGCCCTTATCTAGAGACTCTCCCCCCAATCTGACAAGCCCACAGGCAAGAGGGGAGTTTCCATTATTGCATGTGGAAGATAGGAGCTCAGCCTCCTGTCGAGGGTACAATTTGATGCATCAACAATTTTTGACACACCTAGTGGGATCAACTAGTTTAGTTTCAAAGAGTTAAAGAATCTTGGTGTGTTCTTCAACTGACCAGCCTTTTGAGGCTTTTTATCAACACCAATGGCGACTCCAAGTTGAATCAGTTGGTTAAGCAGTCCTAGTTCCATCAAGAGATCTCATTTTTTGTATGTATAACTTTGCTCAACATAATGGGCCCCTTTTTCCTTCATATAAATTTGTTCAAGCTTAAAATGTTCATGTAATCCCCTCAAGCAGCTCTCTTAATTGCCTTACAACCATAAGGGAAGTAGCACTGGAGTTTGAGAAGTAGGTAATGGAGATTGACAAACTAAATGAGTAGTATAGATATCAGTAGGAGCTAATGTATAAAGAGGAATGTTTATTCAGGCAAGCTCAGGCCTTGCAATCCATGGAAGAAGAGGTAGTAAAATGGAAGAATCCATTCATGCAAGGTAGTCAGCTTTACATGCCCCCTCCTATCTGAAAGAAAGCCCCCTCTTGTGCACCAAATCCTTTCTATTAGATGGCACTTGCTCATTCTAGCTCATCTGATGCATCAATCGATCTTGCTCTTAATCCCATGCACCTAGCTTTCCAACATGCCTCTCTTTAGGTAGCTCTTTCTATACAATAACAAACCCTCCCAAATCTTCCCCAACCTCCTCAAGTTTTTCAACATGATCTCCAAATTCCAAGTTGGAAGAAGGAAAATCATGAACCAGCTCAAGACCTTGAGGAAGACAAAGTTTTTGCTTCTTCCCAATGGAAAAGTTCCAATCCCAAGGTCATAAACTAGAAGAAAATAATGGAATCATGGGGCAAGAAGGAGGAGGAGAAAGGTTTTGCTCAAAACCTTGAAGAAGATGAAGCTGCTCCTATTCATCGTGATGATGATTGTGACCTCCAAGAAAGGATCTTTCAAGAAGATATAGCCAGCAGAATTGCAGAGTTGGAATCCAGAGCAAGATTCCTCAGTCAATGTGTGATGGATGGTTTAGACCAAATAACAAATTCCATGTCTAAACACACCCCATCTACACACCTCTAAGAGAGCTATCAAGCCACACCTAATATAGATGAAGTGCTGGACCAATGGAAAGAGGAGAATCATTTGATTTTAGCTTAAGGGCTACCTCCTCTTCGACATGGTTTTAATCAGTTGCCTTCCACTTCATCCCTTCTCAAGGAGGAACCTATTTTGCAAGAGGTGAGTGAGGAAGAGAAGATCTAATTTACAATTTTCTAAGAGGCTATCATGAGCAATAATGAAGATGAAATCATCATGGAGGCTCCTTTTGAAGACATCATCAGTAATGGAGAAGACATAGGTCATGCACACATGTAGATGTTCCAGCAATATGAGGAGGAACGTAAGCATGGTGAGCTCTCTCCCCCCTTGTTTGATGAACTTCCTTGTTGCTTCAATGAGGAGGATGACCATGCCATGGAGCCATAGTTGGAGGAGGATCAGATGGATGTCTTTGAATAATTAGAGACTCTGATCCTTGAGTAGGAAAAGGAGAGGCCTATCCATCTTGAGGACAACTTTGAAGAAGAGAGCTTTGAATAAGAAGGTGATGTTCTGTGGGATGAGAAATTAGTTTGTGATTCCATTTTAGACATCACAATAGTCACCCTTTTTCAAGAAATCCATGAGGGAGTGGAGGATGAGTTTGACAAGGTCTTTAATGAAGCAGAAGGGAATAAGTCAAACCATGGTGCACTACAAAGGAGCTATACATATCAAAGGGCTTATGGTGATGAGCCAAAAACCATTGATTTCATGGTGAAACACACCAGCATGAAGTACCAATATTCAACAAGCTTCCAAGAACAAGAAGAGTACATATATGTTGGGAGCATGTTCGACTCTGATCCACTCGGATGCAATCCAATCAAGGTGGTAGGCAAGAGGAGTAGGTCACCAAGTCTCCATTCCATTCAACCACTTATCTAGCACCATAAGTTTCCTTACTAAGAAGGGGACTTAAGAAATTTTCCCTTTGATCTAGGAGGGAGGCAAATATACTTGGTTAGCTGTATATAGTAGTTTGGTTTCAATTTTCTTTCCTATTTTCCCTAAATGTTGTTTGCACAAGTAGTGTTTTTAGCCTTGCGTGTGTTTTCCTTTGTGTGTGGGGTAAAAGCTTCATTATTGATTCTTGGATCTATCGGGGCTATTGCTAAACTTTTTCAAGTTACGTTCTGACTCCATGCCCAATGGAATTTAAGGCAACTAGCTTCTAAGCATAACAGGCATGCTTCCCCTAGGAGTCACCATTTTATTAACCATTTTGGTCCTGTAGGCCAAAATTGGTCCCCCATTTTTTCCCTTGCTATTTTGAACCAGTCAAAAATTTGATTTTTTGCACAAGTCTCATTTCTACAAACTCTATAGGCTTTTTTATAGAATCTACAGGCATTTCTATGGACTCTGCAAGCTTTTCTATGGACTCTACAGGGATTTCTATGGACTCTACAGGCATTTCTATAGACTCTATAGGCATTTCTATGGACTTTGTAGTTCTACAGACTCTACAAGAAAGAAATAGGTTCCCAACACTTAGGCACAAAATGGACCATTCCAAGTTCAAGTGCTTGGTTCAAGTAGTTGGTTCACTCAGTCAGTTCAACGGGTTGGTTTAATGCTTTGGTTCATCAGCTTGGTTCAATTGGATGGTTCAAGTCAAAGGGTTTAACCAGAAGGTTCAAGAGAGTCTCATGAAGGACCAATGCCCTTGTGGAGGGTAGTCAAACATAAAAGGAACCATTCAAGTGCCCTTGCAGAGGGTAGGGAACATTTGCAAAGGGGTCAGGGAGAAAGCCAAAAAGTTAAGTTTTCTTCAGAAATTTTACAAGGCAAAAGACAAGAATTTCTTCAGATAAAATGTCTGAAGGAATTCCTTCAGACATTTTGTCTAAAGAAATCCTTCAGAAAAAATTCCAATGAAATAAACAAGACCAAGGCAAAAAATAAGAAGTGATTTCTTTCAGACTTTTGTCTGAAGGAATTCCTTCAAACAAAAAGTCTGAATAAATTTAGGAAAATTTGTGGGAGCAAAAACTCGAAGAAATTCTAAAGGTCAAAGGCAATGATCAAGACAATTCTTGCAAACATTTTGTTTGCAGGAAAAATGGCCAAAATAAAAGCCTGACTGAAGAAAAAAGACCTGAGGAAATAAGTAAAAAGCTGAAGGAAAAGAAAAGGCTAAAGAAATTCCAAGTGGTGATTGGCTCGAAGACATCAAAATTGAGCACAGAGAACTAGCTGTTGGAAGTTCAAACACCTAGTGATGGGTGCACATACGTCAAATTTAAGGTGGTGAAATAGCTATTGATTTTGAAAAGCTAAAGGACAAGCCACGAGTGAACTCAGTGACCCACCAAGAAGATAGCCCCAAGGGCTAAAAGAGATAGAGAAGAGACAAAGCCAAGAAGAGACAAAGTACAAAAATGGACAAAAAGGCCCAAGTGGCAAAAGGGAGGCAAGTTATTCCTGTAGTTGGAATAGTGCTTGCCAAGTGGTCATCAAGGGGTGAAAATAGTGAACAATGCGCCCTATTTTCTCCACTTCACATTTAAAAGCAGACAAACTACGTGAATATCTAAAAGCAGTAGCCTTGTTTATAGAAAAGAGGCATGACACATGTTTTCACACTAATTTTGAATGCCAAAGTCAAGATCAGTGATTACACAACATGGTTTTAGTAGGCCTCTTCTAGAAGAATGACATCAGCAACAGTGACTTCCTCTTCCCGATGCTCTCAATGCACATGGGTCAACTTGTCAAAGGGTGCCAAAAGTCTTTTAAAAAAAGAGCACCTTTACTTCTCCTCTCTCTATTTATTGTAAACTTCTCATTTGAGAAAGGGAGGATCCTCTTAGCTTATAAGTCAAAGCTCTGCCCAAAAAATCTCTGGTTTGTGAGGCAGAACTCTACTGGATTTTACCTTAAATCAAGACTTAGCAATTTTTTACCTCCATTTGAAATTGCACTCATGCACATGTCTATGTTTTCATTTTGTGTTAAGTAATTTTCCTTTATGCTTTCACAAAATGATTCTAGCATGTCTAGTGCATTGTGAAGTTTCTTCTTTTGCAGGTCTGTCAGAAGTGTCTCTAGCAGAGTATAGGCGCATGTGAATAGGCTACCATAGAGTGTCTTAGAACACCTCTGGTAGTTCTTCCTCCCTGTATCTCCATAGGCCCCTGACTCACTGATACAGAAGAGTTTCCCATATCAAATGAAGTGTATGCCAGCTTGTTCTTGGTGAAAAGTGTATGTTTGAGCTAGGTAGATCAAACTTTTTTGGTGTATCACCTTTTTAGTTTAGGTTTAGGTTATATTTTCAGCATCTTTCTCCCTTTTCAACCCCCCCCTTTTTCATTTATTTGTTAGCAGTAGGAAATACAGGACCTAAAATATACATCAAAGGGATCTAGCCCTTATCTAGAGACTCTCCCCCCCAATTTTGCCAGGCCCATAGGTAAGAGGGGAGTTTCCATTATTGCACATGTAAGGCAGGAGCTTAGCCTCCTATCAAGGGTGCAATATATGCATCAATAGTTATATCAACCCAATCAAATAAATGAGCAGAAACACCAGCCATATTGGTCACACTCTTTTTCAAACCCTCCTCCATAGTATCGTCAGGAACATGCGGTATAAGCTCACATACTATAAACTCAATGATAGTCTCCCAGAACACATCATCCCCACCACTAACCCTAGTAAGTGCCTCACCCTATACATATCCCACCCAACCTTCAAAAATAATAAGTAAAACATTACATTAGATACATATTTACAAATCCAATCTAAATCACAAACAAAGGTACAATGCAAAATCCAATCACTGATTACCTCCCATTGTCTGGATCGGTTCAAGATCCTAATATATAGGAACATCCACTCCATATACAAGATATAATGGATCCCATAGATTCCTAACCCACCATGTAGTAAATCCCTTAATACATCCCATGTTATCCACATCAAGAATATATATCACCACATCTTGTACATTCATAGGTAAAGATGCCAATTTAGCCTCAATAGGTCTTCCATAAGCCCCTACTCTCACTGGTACCCATGCACTCCTCAACCATACCCATGGTATAGGAGGAACATCCTATCAAAATCCAAACTCCCTAGTCATGCGCTCATACTAAAAGTGCTCATAAACTCTAGACTAATGATCATGTAACTAATAACTCACTCTCATGTACCATAGCTACTCTCCATCCTCTAGCCATCCAAGAAATCCTCTATAAGTCCTCCATCTAATATCATCAACCACCAATCTATTTAGCAACCTCCTATAATGATCTATCTTTGGAGATTAGATAACCAAATCACTCATCTATTGCTCATAAAATGGTTATGGATATGCCCAACTCACCCTTGATAATCTATTTGACCACACAACTACTATGTGCTCATAATCCCAATAATGTAATAAAGTGGCTACACCCACACCACCACTGAATGATTCTTATGTGAATCTATGTAAGTCTCTATATAAATGGGTAAGCATAGTCCTCCCCCAAAAAAAACATAGTACCATACTTCTCAATGCTCCAAACCACTCTATAAATTTTATAAGTGATAGATACTCCACTACCATCCATAGAAACAAAAGAATCCAATAATACAACCAACCACTTCTACAAACACATAACACTTGACTACACAATAACTAATAATAATATATCACTATGACTACCTCTCTAATGTACTCCTACAACCACCCCTATAAAGTATCTAGATACATGTTCAATGGCATCCACACCTATGTCATCTTATAAAGACACTCATTGCCCACTGATCAACAAATGTAGAATCTGATACATGTCCTCCAAGGTCATAATAATCTCCCCTATAAGAAGCTATAATGTACATGTATGAGCATTCCACCTCTCACATAGGGTAGTGATCAAATATCTATCCCACTGCACTGTACCAAGATCACATATGTGAACCAAACTAGCCCTATCCATAACAACACACTCATTGACTGATAAAGGCAATAACCTTAAAGTCTCCATTACTTGGCCTCTATAGAACTCTCTCATTTATACCTCACCTTACACAACATGTATCAATTAACCATCCCAACTAAAAATCCAAACTAAACAACAATAGATTATAAGTCAAAAATCCTAGCAAATAGCAACTGCATCAATTCACCATGCCAAAACAAATTTCCAAAAAATAGTACATCATCTAAACCAAGCTTCAACCCCAAAAATCCAACCTCTAGGATAATAGTGATGAGTATAGGACAACAATGCTAGATAGGAGCACTGAAACTTGGACAACATCACTAGATCTTGGAAAACATCATTAGTTGTAGGACAAAAGTGCTAAACCTAGTCAAACTTTCTTGAAAGTCTTAAAAATAGATCAAAATCATGAAAAATAGTTTCCTAAACAAGCCTAAAACATGCATTTAGCTACTTACCAGGGTAATCTCTCCACCAGCCTTAATATGAGCTACCAACTACTCAAACTAGGTCATGATAGGTGCTCATCTCCTTGGCATATCTTTCACTCTAGAGCTCCAACTCTCAAACTAGTCAATGCATTAATGAATCAATATTCAGTCAAATTTTCCTATATCAAACCACTTTCTCATTCAAATCAAAATACTATTTTTCCCATAACTTGAGCTCTGTATCTCCATTTTACAAACCATTTTGTTCTTTGGAATCATGACAATGACACCTTCAACATAAAGTAGGTATTTCTCTCTTAATATGTCATTTTCCTGCCATGGCACACACATCTCTACACCTATTTTATACCTAGATACATAAATGGGTCCTCACCAATTCAACACGTATTTCAAATTTCATACAACTTGGTCCTCAACAATCAAACATTCATTCAAAACATTCAAACAACCTAGCCTATTCAATCAACCAAACTTTCACTCCATTAAATCAATTACTACCTCATTTGCCTACTGTGACACAGACATTTATATATCTCTATTATAACCAGATACAAGTTTTGATCCTAATCAATCAAAGATATCTTTCAATCTCAGTAAATTAATCTCACCAATTTAATAATAAACTTTTAATCTATTTAATAAATGCCAACCATGTTCCTATACATTTTGCCACTAGTCATCACCTTTAGCTGAACCTCCTTTATCACAAATTTTATCTCTTTCCTCAAAAGGGGGCCTCATTCCTAATATTCCTAGTCCTACACTTATCCAACACACCTATCCACTATCATAGATGGATACACCATGGTTCTTACACTTCTAGTAGTCAAATTATCAGATTTAACTTAGATAAATCAAAACATACAATGATTTAGACTACTTGGGTCACTCAACATGGGTTGTACACCTCTTGTATTCAAATTATTAACATTACTCATCTCAGATTGATCAAGATCATACAATGGTTTGACTACATGGATAACTAAGCATGGTTTTTATGCATCTAGTATTTAGATTATCAACATTACTTAGCTCAAATTGGTCAAGATTATACAGTGGTTTAGACTATATGGGTCACTTAGAATTACTCAGCTCAAGATTATATAGTGATTTAAATTTTAGTGTGTCACTTAACATTACTCAAGACATTCAAAGGGATACGTGTTCATTTTATAGATATATAGACTATCTAGATACTATATTTGGGGGTATGTACATTAGTACATATCTCATGTATATAGCTTCATACATCATGACATAGTTACAGACAAGATAGCATATTATAGGCATAGTGTAGAGCACATTATTTTTGATCTCAAATTTTGCACATGGGACATGACACAATAGATCATATCACATATGGTTATACATATTTCCATATTTTCTAGATGCATCACTCACATATCAGATTTGGAGGCATGGCATAGATGTTCATATCCTTTTATCTAACTTACTACATTCCCTAGACATCTCTTTACTTATTCCTAGTCATCCATATCTTTCTTGACTTAACCCTTTCAAGCCCAAGCACCTCTTTTAGACCCAAACCCATCCCCCTAAGTCATACACCCCTAGACAATAGCACCCAAATAGGACTACAATATTGAAACCCAAGTTGTCTAGTTTGTGGTGCTATTGTCCAAACATAATTTTGGTTCTAACAGTCAATTTCCTCTGTAAGATGAGTCTTACCCCTCTTCTTTGCTTTGTTCTTAAGTTTTCCAATGTCATCCAAATGCAAATAAAGCTCCTAAATTCAAAATAATGAGTTTCTTATATAAATGACTACACAAGGCATTTTATATCTAGTACTTACTATTTTGGCACATTAAACATAATAAAATCAATCAATAGTATATCTTAGCTTCTATTCATCACACATATATTTGCATTCTTGATCAAGGAAGGGCCTAGGATAAATTCATTATTACATCAATCATGCACGTTGATTATGCGTGTTCCCTGTAATATCCCCTTCAAACAGGGAATATATAAACTCATAAAGCTCTGATCACAGATACAAACTTGCAGAATAGATTCAAAATAAGCATACACAAATCACAGTATAATCTCTCAATAGCAAATAAAGATCTCATTACTTGTTCTTCTGGATGATTACACAATTGAGTCTTTGTTATACAAAATAAAGAATATTAAAATCCTGGTCTTAAAACCTTGGCTTTTGCTAATCTGGTAATGGAAACTGGATCTGGAAGTGTCTCGGCCTTTCTGTGTCGACACACAGACGCCATCATCGATCGATATATCGCCGACGTCAGTCACTGTCGGTCGGCTTTCTGTCAACGTCGGTCTTCAGTCGACCGATGTCGGTCACTGTAGCCCTTTCTCTGCCGAGGTTAGTGCCTGATGCGAATCTGTACGGACCTGCACGGACTTGGTACGGCCGCCAACCTGTCTCTTCTTAACCCCTGATAGCTGAACAGCCTGATCTCACGAATATAGATTCTAACACAAGATCTATCTCTGTATAACTTATTAGATCAAAACTAAATAAAGAAAAACTTGGAAAGATCTGTGATAAACTTCTGTGTGAAGTTATCTCTCAACCCTGGAATTCTATGATAACTTCTGGGTGAAGCTATCTCTCAGATCTGTATCTCTGTGATAACTTCTGGATGAAGCTATCTCTCAATTTGGCAATAAATTAGCTGATATCTCACAGCCTCTAAATCACACACAATGAAGAGGGAACATTCTTCACTGCAATGGAATCCTGGAACCCTTGGCTCAGTCTTCACAGAAGAATTTCTTCAAAATCAATATCAATAATCTATGCATAATCAATAATGGCCTCCATGAGAAACCCTTATACCCTCAAAAAGATATGCTTGCCCTAATTAGGGTTTCTTAAATTAGAATTAGGGTTTCTAATTAAAAATAGGCTAAATAATTAATATTTGATTAAATCAATCAAATATTAATATCTCCCTCAATACATGTCGGATCGACGAACCGATCGAAGCTAGTGAATCAGGGAGTGATTCCGCACATAACCATACCATAATAAAGGCGCTCCACTGCATATCAAATATCCCTAAAAAGTAGGAGCCCTGGCCAAATATGTCTGAAATAACTTGAATGAGAATCAAATGTAGAAATCCTATGAATCAAAGTCAGGCCAAGCTCCATTATGACCCTCTATCCATCTTATTAGCCTACGAAGGTCGCATAATAGGCTAATCATCAAGACTGTCAATGTCCCTGAAAAAGGGGACATGACATTCCCTAAGGAAGAACTACATCAAATATGAGACTCTTAGCTTGAGGGTTAATGTAGTTAGTAGTCAAAATAGTAGGGGTTCTTGATTATGTGATCATTCTTCCCCTAACCCAATTTTTACCCCTTGTACTTTGATTTTATTTGTTATTTATATATATGCAAACTCATAGAGTTACTGAAGATTGAAACAAAACTATAATGAGCTCTAGTGACTTTTGAACCTAAAATTTAGTACATAGGGTCATTCTAAGTAGATGAATAGAACCTATAAAGATTTTAGTCTCGAGACAATAGCACCAAGAAAAGACTATAAATCTAAACACTAAGGTGTCCTCTTTTTGGTGCTCCTATCCAATCAAAAAATAGAGACTAGAGCTAGAATTTAGACACTGTCCTAGACCTACTCAAATTCTAGACTTAGAATCCTCTATTTTAGCATAAATATAGCTATGTTCATTCTTCTATCTTATAAAATTATCAGATAAAATCTATAAGTTTCCCTATTAGAGTGGATTTTTGCTATCATTTCTAGACCTTTATTACTTAGGAATTAAACATCTAATTTCCTAAAACAATAAAATAATTAGCTATAGACCTTTTGGGATTAACTAAAACAATACATTTAGTCAAGGATCACTTATTTATACTTTTAATGGTGAAATATATTATATGAATATGTGTTATTTAATTTTAAAAAATTACTCTATTCTGGTAAAACCCAATGGGGTTGTTACATTGTATATGATTTAATTAGTAAATTCTAGTTTTAATGACACTAAGAAGGTAATTATGTGAGAAGGATTTTTTGAACTTACTTAGAGATTATAATACACATAATGAATAAAATTTGATTGAATTTTGTGTGTGAATATGATTGATCTGAGTGATCTTTACACTATATGAAAACTTTAGCCAAAGTAATGCTTATAGTTAAACATTATCATTTCACCTATTTGATTTAAATGAATGTATGCACAATATCATGTTAGAATAGAATTATTTATGATATGATACATATGATGATCATCTTATATTACATGAGTTCTAGTTGACTTCTCGATACCCATACCATTATCATCTACTCATTCATGAAAGTAAGGTCATCCCCTAGTTGAGCGATTGTGTGGGGGATCTATGGTCCATGGTTGGTGTGGAAAATCACTTTGATGATACTCTTCATCTCCTCTAGAGGTTACCTAATAAATAATTTTACTCATGATTGCATATTGTATTTTGGTGAGTTTGTGGATAGTCATTTATTCTATGGAACATTATATAATGTATATTCATAATCTGATGTATAAATTTGCATTTTGTACTATTATTATATTTTATCTTTCAAAATTTGGCTTCTCTTATTATATAATTTATAATGTAAAATTTCAATAGTTGGTTGAGATAATATACTATAGATTTATAACTTGTAATGAGTTGGTTATGTAATTCAACTTGTTATTGTTAATTGATCGTTAACTAAATGAATTAAACCAAATGTATGAATTTCAAATGCATTTAGTTAAAGATAAAGTATCTTAACTTTATTTGAGATTAATCTAGCTTGGATTAGTGTAGTAAATGAAAAAAAAATACCTAATTTTGGTAAATCTAGTGGGGTTCTAACATTATGGTATCAGAACTGATGCTCAAACTTTAGGACTTAATGAGTCTGTTAATGTATTCATATCTTTCTTCTCATTATAAAGGATAATGGTGTGTAGTATAGATATAGGTGAGGGCAATTCAAATTCTAACCCTCAATTGGATCCAAATTAGTTTTATATAGAGTAAGTTACAAAGTTGGATCAAATCCTCAAATTCATGCATGAAACTAGGGATTAAATCATAGCCTTAGAGCAAGAAGTTCATGGACATGCTAAGGAAATAAATTAGGAAGAACTTGAAGATCACCCTACTCAACAAGAACCTCATCAATAACATAGGAATAAAGATATGCCATAAGATACAAGGGACCATATAACTGAAAAAGCTCACATGGGACATGAATAAATTAAATCCCCCTAAGTTCAATGGAACTATGTCAAGGGATGGTACCAAAGCCTAGTTAATAGAGATGGAGAATTACTTTGAGATTCATGATTACTTAGAAGTCACCAAGATAATTTGGGTAGCGTATCAACTTACTGGAGAAATAATAACATGGTGAGAAAATAAGAAACTCAAGATGAATATCAAATCCACTACCACCACATGTTATTAATTCATGGTTTTGTTTAGATCATGATGGTTTCCCTAGTTGTATTTTGACTAGAATCTGATAGATTTATAATTTTTGAAATAGGGATATCCTTCAATGAAACAAGACTAGGAATAGTTCACTAAGCTCTTGAGATATGTTCTTTGGTATTAATTAAATCAAAGGTTTTACATTCAAAATTTCATAATCAGATTAAAATCCCAAATAGGATGCAAAGTAAATTTTCATGGGCCATCTATGATGGATCAAGTCTTCAAGAAGGTAGTAAAATATGAGCTAAAGTTAAAGTCTCTTTCTCAGGTTAAATAAAAGTTCAAGAATAATTTTGGAGGTTATAAACCCACTCTTAAAAATAAAAATTGGAAAAGGAATAAAAATTCCAAAAACCAATTTAGGAATCATAATGCTAAATTCAGTAACTTCTCAGGTAGAAAGAAAATGAATTGTAGGATCAAGGTTGGTTTTAAGGGAAACTAATAGTCTAAAATAAAAGGACCACTTGTTAGATGTTTCATGTATTGGGGTGATCATTATGCTAGGGAATATACTTAAGGAAATTTAGAAGGTAAAGCTAAGGGTGATTAGTAACAAGGAACTTATCAATAGAGAATCCATGTGGATGTTGATAATTATCAAGTTGATTTTCAAGTCTCACCTATTAAGGTTTTAGGTATTCCTTTTGGTCATCCCATTTCCATTTTGATTGATACTAGAGATATGGAATGTTTTATTTGAATGCTAAATAATTTATCTAGGAATGTTGGTATAATAGAAAATACATGGTCAATGTAATATCAGAATGAAGCCAAGGTCAAAGTTGATAGGTGTTTAATTAAAGATGAGATTGAATTTACTAAATTCACATTGATAGTAGATATTTATGCAACACCAATAGGATCATATGATGTGATCCTAGGGGTAAATTGGCTTGTTAAGCATAAGTTAAGGTAGATTTCTATCTCAATAAGGTAGAATGTCATGATGATTTTGGGATCAAACTTAGATTCAAGGTGAGAAAAAAGAGTTAAAACTTAGGTAGATTTCTACAATCCAGATTAAAAAGGTTCATAGAAAAGGATGTCAAGCATTTATTATTAAAATCAATGAGATAAAATAATCTAAGAAATCATCCATCAAGGATTATCCATTTATTAATAACTTTAAATATATGTTAACATAGTAATTTTTGGCTTACCACCCAAGTGAGAGTTTGATTTATTGATGGACATAATACCTAGTTCAAAACTAAAGTCCATGGAACCCTATAGGATGATGACTATAGAATTAGTTGAGTTAAAAGCTCAAATATAGGAGTTATTATCTAAGGGTTTGATTTAACTAAGTGTGTCGCCATGGGGTACATCAATGGTGTTTATTAAGAAAGATGGTAATCTTTGCTTGTGTATTGATTATCAGACATTGAATAATTAAAAAATCAAGAACATGCATGAGTTATCTCATATTGATGATCTCTTTGATAAAATGTGTGGGGTAACAATTTTCTCTGAGATAGATCTCTGATCAGTGCATCACTAGCTAAGAATTTGAGAATAAGATATTCCCAAAATAGTGTTCATAACTTGGTATGGACATTATGAATTTACAATTCTTTCTTTTAGGTTAACAAATGATCTAACAACATTCTTGAATCTCATGAATAGTGTGTTTTTGGATTATCTAGACCATTTTGTGTTAGTTTTTTTATGATATCCTCATTTAATCTACTAATGAGGAAGAACATATAAAACATATGGAGTTATTTTTATAGTTTTTGAAAAAGAATAAATTATATGGTAAGTTATCCAACTGTGCATTCTTCTAAATGAAAGTATAATACCTGGGGCGCATTATCTCCATAGATGAAATTTTAATTGATTTGACAAAGATAAGAGCCATAATGGAGTAGCCAACACCTAAAAATGTGCATGAAGTGATAAGTTTTATGGGATTGGTAAGTTGTTACGTAAAATTTGTTCCAAATTTCTGGAAAATATCTAACCCAATTAACTCTCTTTAGCGAAGGAATCAGAGTTTTGTCTGGTTTGACAAGTGTGAGAAAACCTTTCAAGAGCTAAAAAGGAGGCTTACTTCTACCCCTGTGCTGAGAGTTCCCAATCTTAATGGTCATTTCTCAATGATTATATATGCATCTAAGGATAGTCTTAGAGGATTTCTTATACAATATGGTTTGGTTGTAGCATATGACTCTTGGAAGCTAAATCCATATGAGGAAAATTATACCTCATAGGATATGGAACTTACTATAATAGTGCATGGCTTGAAAGTTTTGAGGCATTATCTATTGGGAAATCCATTTTAATTCAAGATTAAAAAATTGGGGATCAAATATATCTTCACCAAACCAAACCTAAATGCTTATCAAAGATGATGGCTATAGTTAATATTCAACTATGATTTTGATATTAGCTACATCAAGGGTAAAGAAAATAGAGTTACAGACTCCCTTAGTCATAGAAAGTACATCACAAATTTGGATACTATCAAAAGTACTTTCCATGATTAGATAATTTAATTCTCCCCTAGAGATGAATTATATGATCATATTAATAAATCTTTGTCATAGGATGCTCAGAACCCTAAGTCTAAAGGATTCAAGTTGGATAATGATGGTCTTTTGAGGTACAAAAATAGAATGTATATAAATAATAGAGACAATTTTATGAGTATGTGATAAAATAATTACACATTACTACTTATTTAGGTCATCCTAGAGTGACTAAGCTCATGGATGAGCTAATAAATCTCTATTTTTGGAAGGGGATTAAAAAAGATTCAATGGATTTTTTGTCTAATTATTTAGAGTGTTAGTGTGTAAAGGATGAACATGTGCATTTGATAGGATTGTTATATCCTCATGATATACCAAAATGGAAGTGGTAAGTAATTAGTATGGACTTTGTCCAAGGTTTGCCATTATCACCCACATGACATGATTTTGGTAGTAGCTGTCAAACTAACTAAGGTAACTCACTTCATACTGGGTAATTTGATGGATGATGCACCTATGATTGAAAAAATATTTGTGAAAGAGGTGTATTGGTTACATGTGTTTCTAGAGAAGATCATTTTCGATCGAGATCCGATAATGACCTATAGGTTTTGGTTAACTCTAAATTTAGATTTGGGCACATAGTTAAATTTTAGTACTACATATCATATGAAAATAAATGGACAAACAGAGAGTTAAAACCAATTTTTAGAATGTATTCTTCTAATGTATTGCATGGATCAATAATACAAGTGGAAGGAGTATCTTCCAATGGTAGAGTTTTCTTATAATAACTCTTACTGATAAACTTTAAATATGGATCCATTTGAAGCTTTGTATGGAAGGAGGTGTCAAACAATAATAAGTTGGGATAGGCTTAAAGATAGGGTAGTCTTTGGTCATGAAATTATTTTGGAGATGGAAGAGAGATTGAAATAAATAAGGCAAAGGTTGGATGACTCTAATGATAGATATATAAATTTATGTTGATTTAAAAGGATAAGAAGATAGTTTTCAATTGGTGATAAAGTACTTCTATAGGTTAAGCCTCATAAGAGCTTGATTAATTTTTGTAAATCAAAAAATCTATCATGAAGATTTATGGAACACTTTGAGATCTTAGAAGTGATAAATATCATAGTTTATAGGCTTTCTTTTCCACCAGATCTATCTCTCTTACATAATTTTTTCCATGTGTGTTATCTTAAAAAGTAGATATCTAATCCTTCTCTTGTATTGGATTAGCATGATTTACAATTTATAGATCCTAGGGTGATCATAGTAGAACCACTTATAATAAGTGACACTCCCAAACTTAGTTTATGTGATAGGGAGGTGTCATAGTGCAAGGTCTAGTGGGACCAATATTCTGATGATAGTACCATTTGGGAGGAGTATGATGAGTTCTTTAGGTTGTTTCCATAGTTATTTGTTTAAGCATTGACTGATGTTATTTGATTTGATACTATATACTATTTAATTTCAAAACTATGGTTTAAAATAAGTGTTATCGAGATGATGACTAGTTTTAGGGGGGAAGATGTTACATCTTAATTTACTCACTAAACTTGATTTTATCATTAAACTAATATTAATGTGGTTAATGATAGTTAATTTAATATTGTAGAAAATTATTTTCATTTATGATGATGTCTAGATAGACATATAATAATTTGCATATGAATCATCACTTATTGTTTAGTAATACATAAGTTTCATATGTATATTGATCATGTTTATTCTGTATTATTGTGATTTAGTAGCATTTTATTGGTTATTATTGATACAGGCTAACTACCATTTACGTTTATTAAGGTGGATGAAGGAGATAGTCCACTCTCCAAAAATATATGGAGGGAGAGTATCATTAGAGAGGGTGAAATATATGACTATGTTGGGGGTAGAGAGCTTCGACAAGGAACCCTACACACAACACATATTAAAGTTAAATGCATGTTGTTTATGAGTTGATGGTTATATGTTTGGTCTAATCTCAGTTGTATTTAGTTATTTTGTACTTAATAATGTTGACTAGTTTTGATTCATGATTAGATGCTAATATTAATGGTTGTAAGTGTTATTATTCTTTATGATTGTGATATTTTATGCCATTGTAGAATATTATAGTTATAAATGTCTTTTATATGACTTTACTATGTGGATTGTTGACTACATGACTCCTTACTCTTGCGAGTACCTATAAGTAATGAACATAAATGGTTATCATTAGAAAATATTATAATTGGCATGGATATAGATTTTATTTTGTATATTATTAAAATAAATTTGATTTTATAAACATTAAAAAACTTAGGTTATAGATTAATGTGACTTTTGTTGTACCCATGGTGATATGGTTTGAAACACCCAAAAAGGGGTTAAATTAAACATAAACTTTATATTGTTTAAATTGCATTATTTTTATATATTTTGAAATATTAATTAATTATTATCTTTTGACATTTGATTTTAAATCATAATTTAGGGTTAGTTATCATTATGTTTGGTTGAGTCAAGCCATGCAAAGTGGGAGAAAACTAGGGCTTGATTGTGGAATTTTTGTGGAGATTTCATGGTGACTATGTTGTTTCTGGGTCAAGATGGTGAGTTATCAGTCATGCTGAGAAATTATGATGTTTGTGGCAAGTAAATCTTGAGATTAAATGATAGAAAATGGCTTTCCATGAAATTATCTAATGGCATGCAAATGACTGAGGATATGATAAAATATGAAGGTGATTTTGAGAAGAAGCTAAGCCATGGTAGACAAGAAGGAATAGAGTAAAAAGGAAGAATGTTTGGCATAATAAAGGAATATAATCTTCATTAGAGGTATATTTAATAGGTATGGTTTATTATTCAATCTACCCTACATAGCTATTTTGATGTTATTTTGGGTTACTGTTGAATGGTTTCTATACTATTCAACCAAATTACTTATACCATGAAAAAAATAGGGATTCAACCTTGTGGAAGGAGAAATATCTCTGTAGAATCAAATAAATGATTTGATATGGTTATATCATGAACATGGTTGGTTAGGGTAATGTGATTTAACATGAGTTTTGTG